>JAWWES010000001.1:24383937-24420273 GCA_035583135.1 Lophotriccus pileatus
TGCAGATGGGATTACCTCTGCTCCTCAACAATCTTCCACAGGTAGCAGGGATTTTAGATTTCAGTCTTTTCCCTGCTGAAGGGAGGGAGAGAAGGAGGCGGGAGAGGGAGCCATCTCTGCCCCCCCCTTTGGACTTCTCTCTCCGGCTGACTGCTGCTGCTGCCTGGGTCTGGCCTTGAAGACTCCGTTATCTCTCCGGCTGGAATTCTTTTGCAAAGTTCTTTCAAGTCCTTTTTTTTCTCCTTCTCTCTGCTCCATTCTTGGATCAGGGGGGCTTCAGTGCAGTGTTCCCTCCTGCCCCCAGCCCAGGGCCGGGGGGGGAGGGAGGCCTTGGCCCCCGTGGGGCCTGCTGCCTCCTCCCTCACATGGCTCCCAATTTCCAACTGCGCAACCAGCCTTCTCTTCCGTTTTCTCAAATATGTAATTTTGCAAAGGTGTTACCAAAACTTCTGATTGGGTCTGTCCCGGAAATTAACTTGGACAAACCACCTGCAGTCCCTCAGGAAGGGGGGACCCCTGCAAACCCACGACACTACATCATCCAACAGTTTGTCAGCAGCCATTCACCTTGCAAAGAAGGCTCAAAAAAGCTTCGTTCCTAGTCATCTGGGACTCTAAAACCTGAAGACATGGACGTTCAACCTCTCTTTACTGAAGTTATAGGTTGTTTTCAAAAATATATTTGTAGAACATGAGATTCAATGCAACTCAATCACAAATTATGTCAGAAAGCGTTTCCTATACCATCTACCACCTTTTCAGTGGATTACACATTCTTTTGTGTTTAACATACAGTACTAAGGAGATTCTCGTAAACTGATTCATTAAAACATCCACTGTTAATAATAAGCAAGTTGCAAAACCTTTCACTGACCTTGCCATATACTTCCCACTACAAGTTCTTATTTTCCACAGTTTAAGGAGGTCTCCCACTGAACACATCATGCAGAACAGACACAGTGTGGGGACGACCTATAGCCAAGTAATGATCCTGCTCCTCTACTCAGTCCCAGTGAGGCCATACCTGCAGCATTGTGTCCAGTTCTGGCTCCCAAGTACAATAGAGACAGGGAGCTCCTGGAGTAGGTCCAGCAGAGGGTTACAAAGACAATTAAGGGACCGGAGCATTTCTCTTAGAAGGAACAGCTGAAGGAGCCTGGGCCTGTTCAGCCTCAAGCAGAGACGTCTGAGAGGGGACCTCATCAACACCTCTAAGTATCTGAAGGGAGGGTGCCAAGAGGATGGAGCCAGGCTCTTCTCAGTGGTGCCAAGCAATGGGACAAGAGGCAATGGGCAGAAACTAGTGCACAGGAAGTTCCACCTGAACATGAGGAAGAACTTCTTCACTGTGCAGGTGATCAAGCACTGGTACAGATTGTCCAGAGAGGTTGTGAAGTTTCCCTCACTGGAGATATTCAAGAACAATCTGGAAGCAATCCTGTGCCAAGTGCTTAGGATGACTCTGCTTGAGCAGGGAGGTTGAACAAGATGACCCACTGGTCCCTTCAAACTTTAACCCATTTTGTGATTCCGTGAATTCATCTTCCTTGCCCCACTCCTGACCAATGAAAATTTCTTTTCCGCATTTTCTTGAAAGCAAATGCTATACAAAGGGTGCTGAGACCCTTTTGCATTCAAAATCCCAACAGTATGAAATAAGTAAGATTATTGTCTGGTGAAGATGTGGTACTGCCTGCATTGCGTATGTAAGCAAAGCAGTATCACTCTCTACACAATCTGCACACAAGGTTAGGTTAAGACAGAATCACCATATCTTAAGGTATATTTATGCTCAGGAAATTCAAATAAATTTTAAAGGTGAATCAATTAAAACTTTCTACAGTGTTTAGTTGCATAGAATTCAGAAGGGTCTCAGAAAAATTTATCTTCTTAAAGTTCATTATCTGCTCAAGAAGTCACCTACAGAATTACTACCTGCAAGCAGATCCATGCAGACGAGCCAGTAGGACAGGATGCCACAGCTCAGAACTCCACCAGGAAAGCACTTTCTACCACCTGCACAGAGCGCTGTGCTTTTGCACTGGGTGCAGGCTGTTCCCACTAGCAAGGCAGACTCTTTCCAAGAGATATTCATCAGGTTAAATCCAAACAAGAGTCCTTGTGCTGTTTATCCATCCTGCTAATTGATGGCCCTCATGCTGCCACAGAAATTGTTCAATGAATACCCGGACTCTGTTATGCCTCCAACACTCCAGGCAACCCTCAACATGCCCTAGTTTTTCTATGTCTCATACTACTTTCTTGTCCTACTAGATCTGTTAGCCCTAAATGAAAGTAGATAACCTTTATGTCTGTTACGCAGTTACAGAAACAGACTCATTGCCTACCAGGAAATCCAGTATATTACCTGCAAACAATGCCCTTTTTTGCCCTTTTCAAGTTATGTTGAAACAGTTTAAAAAAAAAAAAAAAAAAAAAAAAAAAAAGAGCAGTGTGCATTGTACCAAGTTCTTGAGTATTTGCTCTGGCTCTTCATACACTGGCTCCAATCATCTGCTGTGGTTTCCAGCACACTGGCGGAAGAGCATCTGTACTTCATATGTTCTCATACTGCTGCTTTTGCAAGTATTTAAATGAAAAGTGGTTAGTGTTAATAAACCCAGTATAATCAAGGAAGCTCAGGTCTCAGACAAGCAATTCTAGTACAGGTTACTATGACGTCGCACTAACAGAAGAATTTAACCTAGAAAGAATATAGCACCAGTTTTTTAAAAACTACAGAGCTCCTAATATCATTGGCTCAACTAAAAATTATCAGCTCTTACCACCTTCTAATTTTATAACTCAGAATTGCTCACTATTTGTAAAGTATGTTCAGCAGAGTACCACAAAGAAAAAAATATTTATCCTCATTGTGAGAAATTCTTCAGAAATCTGTGCTCACCTTAGATCTCCACCTCTACACCCTCTGTCAGACATCATCTGAAATGGGCTTACAAAGTTGCTCAACATGAGAAAACGATGGAAGTCCATCCATGCAAGACACTGAATTAAATCTTCCTAATGTTCCCTAGCCTGTGTATTACCTTTTGGAGCAGCAAACTGCAAAGTCCTCATTTTCACACTTGCATACTTCGTACTAATTCCCATTTAGTCAGCAACACATCTGTGTAACGTTTCCTCTATTAGTGAATAGCAAATCTGAACTGCCCCACTCAAGTGCCCACAGGCAACATCAACATTCACTATGAACTTTCACTTTAAAAAGGGGGGAGGGGGGAGAGAAGAAGGGAAAAAATCTTATTCTGTCCACTTGCAGCAGATCAGTGCAACTGGTGGCAGCACAGCAAGAAATATGCATGTCCCACCACAACACTCAGATAAATTGCACTGTCCCATTTTAAGGGCTAAGTAGACTGCAATAAATTATTTAATTTATAATCAATCAACATGCTTGCACTGTTATACTGGTATACACCTGGTATAAATGAGATGCCTATTTCAAGCCCAAAAGACTTGGTACAACCTTTATGACTCATGTGGCTGGTGTGATTAAAGTAAGATGAATGCAAAAGGGCCTGCAAACTCAGTCTGATAAGCAGATCCCTGGACAAACCTCTGAATGAAGAAACATAAGTGGATGAATCTTTAAAGGATGGCAAGTTATATATTCTGTCTTCATCATTTGATAAAGCTTGGGGGGGGGAACAAGTAGGAAAATAAACTCTAGCTTTCTGTGACAGAGTGCCTTTTGAATTAAAAAAAACCCAAAGCAACAAATACCCAGATCAGCTGTTGTTTTCCATATGCAGTCAGTGATTCAGACTGGATGTTTGTATTTTGACTAGTTAGCTCAGAACCTAAGCAATCTAATTACCATGACTGGGCTTTCAAAGGAACAGCACAAATGAAGAAGTGAAATGAGCACCTTTGTTGGACTTGTAACAATTAGACCTGTCTTCAAATCTTAGAATAACTACAGAACATAGATGCAGATGCATATAGTCTGGTTATTTGCATCATGACGCATGTAAGAGCCTCCATTACTCATCCCAGTTCACTGTATTAGGCACTACATAAACAAAAACCCACCCTGAAGAGAGCTGACTGCATTCTCCTCAGTTAAAAGTTTGTATATATTTAAAATATATATTTTATATATATATAAATATATATATATATTTATACATATATTTAAAAATACGATAAACAACACACCTCACATTTCATCCTAAAGAAGAGTGAGTCCCTTCCTTGCTCCTGGCCAAAAAAAACATTGCAAATGCATGAGGACCACTTTTTTGACATCACTTGTATCTTAAAACAAGTATCAACACAGCACCAAAGCATCAAGGACTATAATTAGAAATTTCCTTAATGGAGTAAGTTCCTCAGTACCTTTCCAGAAATATTCCTTATTTTGGGTTATTACATGATACAACTCTTAGAAAGCCACTCAAAGAAAAAGTCATATTCGGCTTTTATTTCCTGCAGTAGATCATCCAGAACAGTCCAGGTCATCCAACAGAACCTCGGTCTATGTTTATTCTTTAAATTTGATCTTCGCACCATATGCCAAATTTAACTGCATAATGCAGACAGAAGAAGTGATGGAAAAAACAAAGTGGAACAAAAAGCCAAAACAGTCTTTCCTCAAAAACATGCGAAGTAAAGTAGCAGAAAAGTAATTTCTTGCAGCGTGTAGGCTAAAAATAATCTTGTTGGTCACAAACATCTCACCTCCTCAGTCATCCCAGGGACCAGGAAGTACCTAAGTCACAGGAAAAACCGGCAGCATTGCTAATTCTAGAATATGCCCCAGCAGTCTGAAATGCCTCTGTCTCTGCACTTTAGATGCTTGACAAAACATTTAAAAGAGCTTCCTTTTATTACTTTCCCATGTCTTGGTACTACTTTTCCAAGAAGCAATGGGCAGTGCACATATTGCCTTCCGCACAAAAGAAAACAATTATCAATTACATGCCTCTCAAAGTTTTGAATACCTCCCAGAAGGAGCACGCCATTTGGTTATAAAATGTAAAAACAACTGGAAAACAAAAGTTATTCCCATTTTTGCATTTACTTAAACCTTCCTATTTTGTTTGCTGAATTTGAGTTACCCTTCCTCAAGGAAGAGTCACAAATAAATAAAAAGCCAGCTCAATTACAAGGTTTTAAACAAAACCAAAAGGGCTGAACTACAAGACAGTGCTGGAGGGCACAGCACAGCTGTCTTAGTGACACATGAATGAAAAGATCTCTTTACTTCAGGAAGCCTCTGTCGAGCAGCAGGTGGATCTCTTCTGTCCTTTCTGTGACTAGCATTTCATCAGTTATCCCTTCTTTTCCCTCAAGTTTTTAGCTGTGGCAGCAGAACATTTGAATAACAAATACTGAGTTCAGAAAGGACACAGAGTTTGCTACCGCCTCGTTTAGCAGCCATGTATTTTAAAAACAAAAAAATCTGTGTTCACTGGCAAAACCTGAAGACAAATTATTTGATAATGTATTCCGATCACACTCTAAGAATGGCACATTGAACAAAAGGTAATTTAACCAAGCAAGAACGAGAGCCACAGGTATGTGATGTTGCTAGATGTAAAAACTGTTTATGCTAAATCGTCCATAGCCAGGCAGGCCATCTCATGCTGTGAGACTCGCAAAAGAGAATACACAATGGTACAACAAAGAGCCTTGAAGTAACTGCATGCACCAAATACCCAAGCAGTCTCAAAATCACCATTTTTATCCCATCAAGCAGCAGTTACTCTTCTATTTATACACTACGCAATACTCTTTTCCCTAACTGGAAGACAGGAGTGGAAAGTTCCTCCTGGGACATCTTTCCACCCAACATCCTCTTCAATATCCAAGCTCTATACAGCAGATGCTTTACCTAGCTCTCAAAAGCATTAGATGTGCCTACTCTCTGCCTGTTCATCTCAGCTACAAGATGCAAAAAAAAAAAAAAATCTAGCCTAGAATTTAGATACAACCTCACTCACAGTGTACCACTAAATCCCTGAGCTTCAGAAGGACTTCAGGAATTTTACTGTGACTTTTCTCTTTTTAAATGACCAAGTTCAGGCTGCATTTACAAAACAAAGAGCTGCCCTTGATTCTCCACTTCCAACTAGTTGCACGCTTAGAAAGTCTACTCCATTGCCACTCTAAGAGTGTCAGCCATTGAATATTTTTAAATAAGAGTGAGAAAAACCAAATCTGCTCCACCAGTCTGTAATATGCCAGTCTCAGGAGATGCAAAGATATATGGTCTCCATGGTAATGCTCCTGAAAGACTACCAAAGATCTTTCCATAAAACACCCCAAAATGAAGACCGTTAAGCTTTTCCCTTCATTACACAGACCTACAAATCCGTGCCATAAACGAGGCTCCCCCCTAAGCAGAAGGCGTGGCCGAGAAAAAAATCTCTGATTTACAAACGTAAAATAAAGAGGTTATCCCTACTGCATGCAGAACTACTGGTATTATATGCCAGTCCTTCTCAGGCACTTAGTTAAAGGCAGCATAGTTAAAAAGTCAAAGGAAAGGAAATTATCTTTCGAAATGGTATTTTATTTGACCACTATCAGGAATTCTGCGACCCGTTCAAGTACACTCTCAGAGGCACAGTATGTGGTCATTATGTGACAGAATTACAGCTATTTTATATGCTTTAAACTACACATTTCCACACCTTAAAGGGTTTGGAAATCTTTGAAACTGTAATCTCCACTTTGGATGTCATTATTTCAGATAGCATCTATTTAACTCCTGCCTCACAAAACAGTCCCCAGATAATTTAGGAATATATATATATATATATATATATTCCTAAATTTTATTACAGCAGCTATATGAATTATCTGGACCAGTGGGAAAAAAAGACTTTGTATTAATTTAAGGTATCTTATCGTTCTTTTTGTTGGTCAGTACATTCACACAGGACAGGTTTAATTTTAGTCTCCAGTTATATACTAGAAGTGAACAAGAAGAGAAAAAACTGACAAAACAAGTATTTCGTTTTAAAATTCTATCTTTGGTCCTAGTCCAGTGAGTACCAGAGAAAAACTCAAGGAAACAGAAAAGCTCAAAATCCAAAATAAATGCACCACTTGAACTGTGCCATGTATCCATACAAAGGCCTCACACTTACATCCACAGGACAGGGGCAAAAAAAGCCCTTCAGAGCTCTCTTGACTCCTCCCTTTTCAAAGAACACATTCTTATGGCTTATTTCCCTACTAACATGTGGGTTTCCACATGGCAACACGTGGACACATGTTTCTACACACACACAGAGCCACGTCTCCAGATGACGAGCACTTCCTCCTCTTCCCTAGGCCAACTGCAGCTGCATCATGCTGCATTCCCTGAACATTAATTTTCAGTCCAACTCCCCAGCCCTTAGCACAAGCTCCATTTCATCTCCACAAGCCAAACTAAAGACCGATTTTGCACTAAGAGCTATTACACATCCAATTCAGTTGTCAGATTTGAAAACATCTGAAGGCACAGCCATAACTACAAACAACTTTATTTATATAGACTTTAAAATAATACAAAGTGAAAAAAAATGCTTCTTAACGGTCTTAGATCTCTTCTAGGCCACAGCAGTATGTCCAGGGAGGTTTCAGCTGACACAATGAACAGTACAGTCCTTTCTTCACAGACTGCCAAAAGCAAGGGTAAACAGATTTTTTATTCATTAGGAAAACTCAGTGTTTGAGAAAACTGAAGAATGAAATGAAATACAAGGTTGTGAGTGAGAACTCCGATACCTACCCAGACTTTTCGGTGTGCTATGAACAGACAGGTACTGCAACTGCAATTACAGCCCAATGACAGAATTGGCTCCAATAAGCATTCAGGAGACAGCCAAGTCCTGCTGTAAGAAAGGCTATTATCTTGGTAAGTGTCTCTGATAATCTGGCTAAGCTAAGATGGACCAGAGCTACAATCTGGCCACTGTACAAGAGTTAAAGCACAGAACAGAAAAAAACTTGAAACAGAACATAGCCCTCCAGCTGTTTAAAAGATGGAAAAACGTCCTGAACACACACCCAGGCATCTGCCATTCTGGAAATCATATCTAATAGCCCTAGTCTTTAAGAAGGACTGCATCCCCTCAGATGATGGCATCTAGGAGGAGAAGGACAGTTTTGATCAGGCTCAATCACCTTTCTACTGCTAGTTTTACAGAAGTTCACAATATTTACTAGTCACTGGAAGATATTTTCAGCTTTCCATTCCTACTTGTGATACCAACACAAGCCATCTCATTAGCCAGAAGACAGATCTGTTGTACTCGGTGCTCTTTCTCGCTATTTAACAACAAAATTAAGGCATCCTTTAAACAGCAACACCTCCATGATGGTCTTACAAACAATGGTTCACTATTCCTCAGATATTCAAAAGAGCTATGATGTGCAAGTCCTCAAAGACTTAAAAGAAAGGTGCTTAAATGTTATTAATTCTCATCACCACATCTTTCCTTTGTGACTTTTTATCCCATGGGTGCTTCTAACTCAACTGAGATAGGGTAAATAAAAACATTCTTTTGAGAGAAGGCCTTACAGATTAATGTTTGAATATTCAATGATCCTCAGATGAAGACATGAGAGAACTCAGCCAGCTCACAGAGAGATTAAATTAACAAAGGAAGTGCAGTCCTTAGTTCAGAGGAAACCTGTGCAGATGACGAGAGGTCACAGTGAAAGATAATCACGAATATATCAGAGCAAATCCAACCTCCACATTGTATTCAAGACTTTAAATGCTGACTTAAGATGAAGATAGTCTTCATTCTAAACCACCGTGATAACTTTCCATTCCTTCTCTAGAAAGGAGTGAAGTAGGAATGAAAAGGAGGCTCAGGGGTGACCTTATCACTTCCTACAACTACCTGAAAGGAGGTTGCAGCAAAGCAGGGGTCAGTCTCTTCTCCCAGGCAACTAGTGACAGGATGCCAGGACACAGCCTCAGGCTGCACCAGGGAAAGTTCAGGCTGGACATCAGGAGGAATTTCTTCATGGAACAGCTTGTTAAACACTGGAACAGACTGCCCATGGAGGTGGTGGAGTCACCGCCCCTGAAGGTGTTCAAGAAAAAACTGGATGTGGCACTTAGAGCCATGGAGCAGTCAACAAGGTGGTGATCAGTCCAAGGTTGGACTCGATCTTGGAGGTCTTTCTGTGATTTCACTAGACTGTGTCCTTGAAAGGGTCTACAACTCAGACACATACAAAGGCAGTCGAGTTCTACGAGATATCCAGCAGTAACAATGGCTTCTCTTCAACTGCACATTTAACATTCTCATGACAAAGCGACAATCATAGGAAGATGGATTTGCTAAAACATTAAAAAGCAAGATGATTCACATGTCCTGTCTGACTTTGGCAAAGGAAAATCAAACCTGCACAGAAGAGACAGACACCATTTCCCTTAAAGCTTTACCACTGGGTTCCCCAACCCATATCAAGAGGCTGGGTGTCAAACTCCTGTCTGTCAGTCTATAGACATGATTATCTATAGCCCAGGCTTACAGACTGCAAAATAACTCTTGTTTTAACTCTTCTTTCAGATTACTAAGTACCTGCCACACTAACAGTGACCTTAACAGACTGAAGCCCCCTGAAAATCAAGCCTTTTTTTCAATATAATACTATCTGCTGTATCTTAACCAGTCACGGATAACCAGGATCCAAGGTCAGCTAAGAGTGGAACTAATTAAACCTAATTTGAAGTCAGATTCTCACACTGGTCTATTAAGCACTGACATTCTGAGAGCAAAAGATACATATTATTAATCAACAGGTTCACTTTTTAAACATGCATGTTTACAGAATGACACCGTCAACCACAAGCAGAGACACACAACCTATTAAAAAAATTGGGTCAACTTTAGATTGTTCAATGCTTTAAACAGAAAAGTCTCTTGAAAAGTTACCAGAACTTAAAAACCTACACATCTAGTAATTTTTCAACAGGAATTCTTCCTTGCGGTTTTATATTTTTTATGGGAGTTGCTACAACCAAAGTTGCTGTAATTAAGTGAACACGAACAGTGGATATGGGCTACTTTGAAAAAGGATCTTTTCATACTTCGCAGCTTGATATATTTGAGGCAGGAACTGAAGGAAAGCTGTTGCTCCTTCAGAAGCATTTCAAACAGCTCACAAAAGTACATACACCCAGCAGAGAAAGAAAGAAACCAGAACCTCAACACAGACTTATTTTTCCACCCTGCTGCTTTATTGGGTTTTAAGGCTCAGATTAACACTAAGACTTTATATGTTAAAAAACAAAACAAAGAACCAACAAACATGCAAATAGTCATAACACCTACTTTTTCCATAAATAAAAACAGGAAAGAGCAGTGTGGCCTCAGCTTTACCAATGCAGGGCTTCACATTTATGGACCATCAGGACTCTTGTCTGACATCCTCTCACACCCCAGAAGATCTGCCTATTTAAATAATTCAGGCAACTAAGCCAAAGGCACACACGGCTGGATTGCTAAGCCTAGGCAGTCCCTGAATTATTTGACAGACTGGATGGCATGAACGGTTCCCATTACAGAATTTGGCTTTCTCTTGCTGCACACTTCATGTCTGTGTGAGCCATTAACAAGAAATGTGATGCCCAATCTAGACTGTTTGAAAAGGTGCAGGAGTAGTACGAACTCTGTTCATCATTTAGATTTCAACAGCCTAGCACTAAAGCAGAAATATCAAGTACTGCAATTCCGATATGGAGAATTTAACTATTTATTCTCAGTCAGCTGTGAAATATTTCTAGCAACTCACATGTTCATTCCAACGTTAATGGAATGACAGAAATAACAAAAAATAGCTACTTATGTTAATGTACCTGCTTGCTTATTATTAGTTTTTGCAGGATTAGACAGCAACATGACTGACTCTTAATCTGAAGAATATGCCAATAAACATGCCAAAAAAAGCAGTACAAGCAAATTTAAGCTACCAGTATTTTCTTTTCAAGCATCACAATTAGGCTGTGCCACTTAAGGGCCTGCACAGACACACGGATGAAAATAACTGAAAATGCCATGACTCATTTAACTGCACCTATCAACTGCACCTGTCGATGCATTGCAAGAGAAACTATTATTACGCATCTGTGGGATAGAAGCAGAAACACAGATACTATGAAAGCTGGATCATGGTCTTTTGGAAATTCTGGCATTTGAAAGGATTATGGTCCCAAAAGCTTGTGAATAGCTGGCCTTACACTATTTTTCAAAGAGAAACATCTCTCACCCACTCCCTGTGAAACTTTTAACTGAAAAAAAAAACCAACCCACAAACCAAAAAAAACACCCACACTCAAAAATATGACCCTCCATAACTACTAGAGACAAATTCAGTTGTTCACAGACTAATGACAAACAGCACATAGCTTGTGAACTACTCACTCAAGTCAGGTAATTGCCCAAAATTACATTACTTAATTCCTCACGCTTAATAGAGAGAACTAGCTTAATAGCTTAATGAAGGTAGAAATGAAAACTAAAATTAAGCATAACTCTCTAGATTTTATTTATTCCCTTCAACCATTTACCACTATCCTTAGTATACTAACACTACTACTCTACACTGAACTCTAGACACACTCACTTTAAGATCCAGAGCAATTCAGAGACCCTGTTTAAAACACAGCCATGCAGGAACTGCACTGCCAAACTGAAGAACCACTGAACTGTAACAAGAGAGTAGGAAGAAGTAGGAACATGGCAAACTATCATCACAGAAACTGTAAGGTTCAACTATTCAGCAAAGATTTTACACTCACTTCTTTCTGGTACGGACCAATGCCACTTCCACTTCAGCAGAGGCTGAAGAGAAACTTGTCATAGTAACGGAAAAAGAGAAAGAAAGGCAACCCCCCTCTGGTAATTCCAGCTTTCAAGCTAGCTTTAAACCTGGACAAAAGTATCTCAGCTTCCTGACAGAGATCTAAAATTGGCAACTGTGGTGCATTTTCCAGATCTACACAATAACCTCCTTCCACATTTACAAAATGAAGAAAGAACCTAGAAGTTAACACTCTCTAGGGACTTCCTAAAGTTTCTGAATCATGCCCTTTAAGTTTCAAGACTTTCTACTGTTTTTTGATAAAAACATTTTTTTTAAGACCTAAATCACGACAAAGGAATTATAGTGCAGGTACCAACACAAATACATCAGGAGAGATAAACAGAGAGATAAGCAGGCACCAGCTAGAAGCTACAGCTGAAAGTTTTGGTCATGATTCAGATTTCAGGAAGCAACTTTCATACATCACTTTCCTCTTCCCGCTTTCTCAAACACTCGGATCAGTGCAGACAAGTATTTCTAAATTTCTCTGTTCCCTCTGAAATTGATAAAGTTCATTTAAATCAAACAAGCTACTGTCACCTTTGGCTGTCTACAGTAGGGTTGGGTTTCTTCCCCTCAGTCATTGCTGAGGCAGAGGTGTGCATTAACGAGAAGGAAGTGGCAGATTTCTTAAGGAACGCCACTGACCAGGCCTTGGCTCTGGACTTGGGCAGCCAAGCAGGGATGGCAACAGCCCAGCCGAGCCACACATCACAGCTCAGCTCTCTGAACATCAGAGCACTACAATCACAACTGGAGCTCCTATACTGCAGTCAAACTGTGCAGCCAACAGACATTCAGAGTTCTTGTTTATCTGGTGAATTATCTGGTCCAGCATTTACTACCTAGAAAAGACATTCCCAAAAAGTAGCACACCCCGAAGTAATTGTATGCTATTCTTGATATAAGATACATGTGTCTAGCTTCCAAATCCGTCCAGGCAGAGGCTTTCATTCAGCCTGCAGGAATTTACATCTCCTGCCAACAGAACATACACTTCCAGACCAGAATGTGAAAAAAATGGGAGGACTAAACTGATGAATGACAGGAAAAACTAGGGAGCTGAGACCAAATGCAGATGATGCCATGTAGGTGCGACACAAGTTTGGGACAAGAATATGAAAAAGCACATAACTTGGGTACTACTGCAGATATGATCCATGCAAATCATGAAGTTTAAAAAAGTACTTTTAAATTAATGCTATCTGAAAATCTACACTTGAACTTAACCATTAATTACACCTTCTTTAGGGGTATTAAAGCCTCCAGGTACCGGATGTTCTCAGCTTGTATCATCAAATGTACACAAACAGTTCAGAGTCCAAACTGCAAACACCCTACTTACCTTTTCAATTTAGCTGCTTTGCTTTAACAAAAAGAGGGCTGATATTCAAGAGATGTGATTTTTTTCAAATCACTTAAAGAAACACTCCAAAATAAAAGGACATATAGTCAGATTACAAAATGTCACTGAACCAACTGCCAAAACAAAACCAACCAAAGACCTACACTTTATTTCAGATGTCCAACAGAGGTTCATTAAAAAAAAAAAATTATGATGTCCCAAACTATTAATAACAGGTGAGGAACTAAAATGCTCAGCTAAGTTTTCATTCTGACACACTACACAACCCCATAGTTATGAGACTAAAAAAAAAAAATCAAAGATTCTGGTCCAAAGCAGTCAAGGACATCAAGTATCAAGCAGAGGACTAAGAGCAGTGATGAGTGGCTGATGGTCCTTAACTTTTATTTGGTTTATATATCACCAGATAAAAGTATTTCTCTTTGGAAGGCTACTTATTTAGAATTAAGAGTCACTGGCCTATTAAAAACAGCCAAGATAGAACACATTTATAAATCAGATAACAAAGGGAAGTAACTTGCCTTCAGCCCAAACTGCCCTGGGCTCAGTATTTGTTTCTTCATACTTGGCCTTGGGAATTTCTGATTTACTCAAATACAGTCTCTCATTTTAGAGGTGCAACAACTAAGAACAAAGCCCAGAAGCATCTGTTTCTTCCAGCAATTTAATTAGTAATGACTGGAGAATAGTCTCTGCTAGAAAAAAGTAAGCATGAGACAAGCTTTTCCCTGGTTTCCACACCTCACTGTCTGAAAAATCTGGTCTGCAACCTGGAAACAGCATATCATCAAATCAGGATTTTTAGCTTTCTCCTTTGCACTAATCCAAACAATCACAACAACAGTGACTCACTGATTTTCAAGTTAAACTACATCCCTTTATCATAAACCATCCGTTTAATCTTTAATCCTACAAGTTTTTTGTGTGCATTTATGCGCTCCAATGAAACTACATTAAGAAAACCAAAAACACTGCCATCAAAGACATGGAAAATGAGGTAACAGTCATGAAAATATGAAACTTATGCACAGGCTCACCTTAAATCTTTTATCCTGCAGGACTTTCTTAATGGCCACAAGCTCTCCTGAATCACAGAGTTTGGCTTGATACACAACACCAAAAGATCCATTTCCAATCACCTTGGTGTCTGTGTAGCTAACTTCTTGTGGTCGGTCCGGACCTTGTCCAGGAGTTGCCACTACCGTAGTCACCTTGCTGCCATCTTTGTCTCCTGGGAAGCAAAAGATACACAAATAATCAGAACACATACCTAAGCAGGATGACCAGCAAGACTGAAACGGAAGAGGGTAAGACAAAGATTTAAATCAACACGTGTATTTTAATCCCAGAGAGAAAAATAGAAAACCCTGACAAAACGCAGAGTAAACACTGAGCATACTTTTTACCGAAATATATTAAGTGCTGAAAATTTTTCATCTACCTTATTGCTAACAAAAATTTGCTTTCCAAAAGTAAATAGCAGAGCAATAAAATGTGATGCATGAAGAAGTCAAGTACTTATTCCTACATCTGATTATAAAGTAAGTGGTATTAAATTAAATAGTGTTGTTTGTATTGAATGAAGCAGTTTCCCATATTTTCGTGTAACTGCAGAAACCAAACTGTCAGTATGGCTGTCAGAGCAGCACTCTGACCTTTACAGGCAATAAAAACCAGGAGAACTGAAAGTTTGTCACAAATCCACCTACAGATAAAGCTTCAGCTTGCACACATTAGGAAGCATAACCTTCGTCAAACCTGGCTGTGCGCACTTGAAGCAGAATCCAGGCTGCATCACGTGGCACAGTCCTCCTCCTCCCTTCTTCCATGCCTGGACTTCCTTGCAAAGAAGGGAGGCACTTGCTGGGGCAGAGGGAAGAAGGATGATGGTGGCAAGCACTTATATGGCATCTCAACATGAAACAGAACACTGACAGGGATCCATGCTCAAGATGCAAGATCCCAGTGGAAGCTGCACAGATGGATGTGCTTCAGCACAGATGCAGTGGCTGTGGGTTTCAGCAGTCCACAGTCAACCACACATGCACGTTCTCAGCCACTTTCCCATCGAAAGACCAAGCCACTGTTACCTTCTCTCAGACCCACTGTTATGACCCACAGTGCTTTACCTTGTTCAAAGCCTGATTTTGTGTGCAAGAGGACCAAAGCTTTAGGCATTTTACAAACACACTCTGGGCATTTATTGTTTTTCAGTTATGATGGCTCAGGTTACAGAACCGAACAGGGCTGCAAGAAAAAACAGAATGTGCTGTTCCACAGCAGTCACTCTGCAATTCTACAGCAAATGCACTCAGGAGATGCTCGTGACATTTGCTTATTAAGAAACCTTCCCTCCACAACCTTTCCCAGATAGTCTAGACCTTCACTATTCATGCGTTTAGAAAAATCTTTCCAACAGATATCTCAGTCTCCTTTAGCGTAGTTTAGGTGAAACACTCCTAGTTCTGCTCCCAGAGGACATGGAAAACACTGAAGTTTCCCCCATTCTCTTTCCCCCATCCTTCTTCAAATATGTGAGGGGCTGTTGCAAAAAGGCTATCATGAAGGAGAAGTTATTTCTCTTTGGGAAAGCTCTCCCCTCGCTCCTAAAATCTCTCAGGTATGGTACCGAAAACCAGACTCTGCGAAGGGAGCTTATCTCAGCTCTACCCAGCGTGCCGATGACTTCTCGTGTCCGACTTACAACACACTTGTTTGTACAGCCCAGCACAATGTTTGCAGCCTGTGCAATGCTGCAACCCCATGACCAGTTTGTGTACCAAACTCTCCTCTGCAGAGCTGCTGCCTGTCCAATCCCCATCCACTTTCCACTTACACACCTGACTGCTCTTATCAAAGCCTAATATTCTGCATTTGTCCTGGCTGAACTGCATCCAAGGTTACTGCACACTCTTGCCAGCATGTCACATCCTTCAAGCACAGTCACCATCAGGAGATCCATTTCATGATGCTACATTAAGTTTACCAAAAAACTGGTAAAAACCAGTGAATCCTGTGAGACTGCTTGAAGGCCCTGCAAAACCCCATGAGAAACATCTCATCCTATTTTTTTTCTTGAACCTCCTGTTACACTCAAACAAAACAACCAAATAATTCTGTGTGCCTTTCAGGGGATTTCCAGTAGTCCATTGTTTTCCTAGACTTCTGAGGAGAAATAAGTTTGAAAACTTCAGAGTCAAGATACACACATCTATCGACTACTACTTCTTCTGTACATGTAAGATTCAGAAGAAAAGTAGGTTGGTTTGGCATCATTTGCTCATGAAAAGTCCACATCAACTGCTACTCATCTTCTATGTTACCTTTTCGGTTCTTAAGGATTGTTTGCTTTTATGACTCCAACTGCTCCATGAAACAAACTAACAAATCAAAAATACATAAAGCAGATCAATGCTAAGGGTGCCAATAACTTGCCAAGCAATTCAGAGTAGGTACAGTCCTTCCCCAAAATAGTCGTGAGAAGGTGAGATACAGAATATATATAGAGATCTGAGATGCAGATTTATACATTTAAAGAGAAAACAGGGTGGGGGGTGGGAAGGAAAACCAGAGAGAGATGAATGTCTGCTCATAAGGAGAGAGAAAGGAACATAAATGGAAGCATACTAAAGCTGCATGGAAAATTCACTCTCCTGTTTGACAACTGTTAAGAAATAAATGGAAGGAATCCAGGAAAAAAAAAAAAGCAAGCCTTTTTTTTGGTAAACAAGTTGAAAGTGTAACTCTCAGAGCAACCCAGCATTTTATTTGCCCAACTATTCTCTGATTAGCATTCTAACAGCACATATAAATAAGCTGCATGTATTTTACTGCAGCGATCCTCATCAGATAAAAGGTAATCCCCTAGCTTGGGGAATTTGCGGGGGCTTTTTGTTTGGGGTTTTTTGGGTTTTTTTTGAGGGGTCACTAGACCAGAATACTGAGACTACTGTTAATGAGTTTTGTTCTCCATTTTTCCAAAAATCAAGACTAATAAAGTCTTAGAGGTAAAAATAATTGTCCCTGGCAACACTGCCTGAGATTTAAAGTACTTGATATCAAGAGATCTGCTCTAAGCACCCTCTTCAGAGCTGCAACTCGCTTATGGGCCTCCTCTACCATAAAAGCAAACCCTGAATTTCAGGCCACTTCAAGTGTTTTGTCCCAGTGTGGAGCTGCAGTGACATGGCCAAATTCTGTAGAGCTCAAATGAGAAGCCAGTTGGTTTTACACATTTTCCTTTAAGTCCATAGAAAAACAGCCCCTAACCAATTGTCTTAAGTGCTTAAAAGTGTAAGCGCTGACACTGTACTACACCAAGAATTACTTTGTCTCTTTATCAGAATGTTACAGAGCATTAAACGTCCCAGGTGTTTCTTCCAGTTTCCTTCTTCCAATAAACAACAGCTTTTGCAAACCTATCCACAAAAGATACCATAAGGACCCAAATCTTTAAAAAATTAAGCCTGTTAGAGTTTCAGTTATATTCCATTACAGAATAGTTGAACCTGAGGAACTGTAAAGGTAAAATTCACCTTGCACCTTTGACAGTTTTGATCTCCAGGAGTAAAACATCTCACCGCTTCTCGAAGTATACAAATAATGTGTTTGTATCACAGCAGCATCCAGAGGCCCCAACACTGTTTTGCTACTCCTTGCACTACTCAGATGTATCAACTGTTCACAAGACCATAAGCAGTTCAGAATGGTTATCCCAGTTTTCATTGTCTGGAGAGCAAGAGCTGACTTGCCAGCCACACAGCATGTAAAGGAGTTCACTAAACAGCTTTCAAAAATGCTGGTTTTAACCTCAGCATGATGAAAGCTAGCAGAGAGGAAGCACCCCTGTTCAGAAATTGCCAGTACCCCCAAATGACTCCCAACAGCAAACACCAAGAAGCATTACACCACAGCCAGCCTTAATGAGAAGCCCAGACAGTTCTCATCTCATCCCCTTCACCCCTTATTTTGTTTAGGACTGTCAGACTTTGTGTCCCCAGAGGATGAGCAGGCATTGTCGAACACACAGTACCCTCAACACTTTTGATTGTAGGGTCTACAATATATCTAGGACATTAAATTAAAAAACTACAAAAGGAAGGAAGGGCCAAACACAATACTAAGCAGCTCTTACAGCACAGCTCACATCGAAAGAGTCACCAGCATTTGTCCAGAAGCTGCAGCTTTCTGGGCCCCACAGCAATATGACCTTGGCTTTACTGTAACAAAAAAGCAAATTCATGTGACTATACAACCATCATCTAAGCCAGCCACCTTTGTAACATCCAGGGCAGAAGCACAAGTAAAAATAAATAGCTATCACACTGCGGCACACTTGTATTTTCATTTGGTATGTTTCATGCAAACTCTTAAAGCATTTCCTCATGTGACACTGATGCTTAACATCTATGATATGGTATTTGGGGTTTTTTTGGTTTTTTTTTTTTGGTGAAGAGTCTGATATGCAACTGAAAACAAAATCCAGACAATACAATTTCCAAATGCTCTGATCTTTCTAGCTCACTTTCTACCTTTAGCACATGATGACCATACAGGACAGATCAAGATCATGAGGTAAAGTCAGTGGTTTCAATGCAGAGAATACTCAGCAGCTTGTGGGAAGAAAAAAACATACTCCACTTAAGAGGTCACTGCTTGTCAGAGTGTCAGTGCAAGCTATAACTCTATTTTCCAGCTTCTTGTATAACTTTAGAATGGCTCATGTCATCATTTTACCTAATGCCATGGGGCCTCTTACCCTTTCAAGCTGATTCTTAATTCAATTTTGTACACTCAAAAAAAGTTGAATATATTCAACTCTGTCTTTTGTTTATACAATTCACCAATTAAAAAAAATTAATATGGACAGTATTATTTTAATGAAATATTTGTATGGTTTGGGAACAAGAGGCATGCATTTGAAAAAAAAAAAAAAAATGGTGGCAGATATTTTGGTTGTATCCAGGAGAGATAAGGGATTCTGCTACTGGACAAGCATTTTGTTACAGAAATCCTCCACCAGCTACAGATTCCTACTGCTAGCTCAAAGCTGACCATTCTGTAAGTGTACTGCATGTATACCTTTTGTCTTTGCCTCAATGCAACTGTCATTCAATAAAATTCACTTCATCCCTCGGAGACCATGAAAGGCATCCTTTGCTATTGATCAGAACTTCCCATACACCATCTAGTGAATGGACCTGGAAGAAGTCCAAAATTATGTCTGCCCTACGTCCCTTTACCTGTTTTCCTTCTGAGCAGTACAAATACACATTAATGCAGATATAGTCAGAGATCTAGGATTCTTTTTTTTCCTTTCACCGATGTGTATACATATATATATATAAATATATATATATATATATATATCTCCTCTTCCTCCTCTTCTATATGTTTTGCAGCCAAAGGGAAGAAACAATGAATTAGCAGGATGTTTACAGCAGCTTTATTCCTACTTCAAATGCAAACCTCAATCCTTTGTGCTGTCTACAAACTCCACCTTTTCCTTTCTTTTACCTTTTCCTACCTCCTCTTGCTTCATTCCTCCTTGTTGCCATGCCCGCAGGTCCTTCCATTAGATGCTACTTAGATTGTTTTTAAGTCCTAAAAGAAAACCTCACAGACCTGCAACAGACTCCCTACAATGTCGAAGGTCATGTAGCTGTCTGTCTCCACTAACCTCAAATATCTTCACTGATCTGTTTCAAATCTCAGTGTCACCTCTCTATTAAAATATGGCTCAAGATTAAGTTAACTATTGACTCCTTCTCCCCTTCACCACATTGGTCCATCTTAATTTGCTCAATGCTCAATACAGTCAACAAGTCACTTCCACAGAAACCTGACTCTGCTGGATCCAGACCCTTCCACCTGGATTAGGTTACAACCAGCAGCTGACACAACTACCTAGAAAGAAATGAGTGACCAGAAGGGAATGGAAGCCTATCAGAACCGCACTGGCTCTCTTCAGTCACGGATAATTGGATGGCCTAAAGATCTGAGTACTTTGTGAAACAAATGTTTTCACAGAAAGCACAACAAATGTTTTCTTCTGGTGCTGATCATCATATATGGCTACGAAAAAAACACCTGGCTTCTTACACACCTGTTCATGGCACGTGAAGGTAGAAGGTCGTCAGCTGCTTTGAAAGTCTTTAGTGTGGCCAACATGTGCCTCAGGAAAGACACTTTCAGCACTAGAAATCACTAGAAATTTTCTTTATTTATTTTTCCTACTACATTTTTGTAGAAGTTAGTTACTGAAGAACTAATAATTATGAGTCAGTACAGGGGAGAAAATATAAAAATGGTGTTTGTGAACTGTTTTCCTAGACAGCTTCACTTCTTCATCACAAATGCTACCTAGTGGAAGACAGTACAAAATAAAATTCCTAGAATCATATAGAATCACAGAATGGTTTGGGTTGGAAGGGACCTTCAAGATCATCTTCTTCCAACCATCCCAGCATTGGCAGGGAATCTTTTACTAGACCAAGCTGCTCAAAGTTCTATCCAGCCCAGCCTTGAACACTTCCAGGGATGACGCATCCATAACTGCTCTGGGCAATCTGTTCCAAGGTCTCACCAGCCTCACAGTAAAGAATTTCTGTATCTAATCTCAACCTTTCAGTCTGAAGCCATTCCCCTTTGTCCTACCACTACATGCCCTTGTAAAAAGTCCCTCTCCAGCTTCCTTGAAATGAACATTCACGGACCAAATCAGAAAAGCTCAGGGATGTAAAGAAAGGAGTCTTACAAATTACATGTTCTGGTTTTTAAATTTACCCCAAACAAAAGTAGTCCTTGAAATTTCAAAAATAGTTGAGGTCAAACATTGAACAAAAACCTGTAAGTGTGCCAATCATCACACAGATAAGGCAGATGCATTCACTAAATATATATATACACACACACAGACTTGTTTTAGCACAGAAAATGTCATCTGACTTTTTGACTGTAACTGAATACCGCAATAAACGAGCAGCCATCAGACATTACTTGAGATCAGAAGAATCTCATGATTTGTATCCAAGGATTTGGGAAGTGCTAACTAAGAAGTCTGAAAAATGATTTTTGAAAGGAATCAGAACACTCAGAGAACTTCAGCGATGGATGGGATGATTCATACGGTCCTTTAAGTTTGACAACAATTTCAGCTGAAGTACCATACTTTGATAATGAATAAAGAAGCAGTGAGGTAGTTTCTGGAGACCAGATTGTTAGACTCCATATTGTTAAAGACACTACAGATTCATTTGAAAAAAAAAAGAAAAAAACATTGATGCAAAACCACTGTCACTTCTGTAGGGTTTCTGACTTGCCATCACAACCCAAATTAATGAAGAAACAAATATACAGAAAGAAAAGTGATTATTAATCAAATTATAATCCTCTAGCGCATAAGTTTCAACATAACTAAGATCTAATAAAATATAGCAGGAGGTCCCACCAGCATTAATTTTTGCCCTCTCACCTACTACTTTTATCAACAACCTGAAAAAAAAAGCTGTAAGTTCTCAGATGCAAGATTTAGAGAGTTATGCACAGGGTAGAGTCTGTGTCAAAAAGCATGTGACCTCCCTTAGCAACCCAGGCACGAATTAAGTGGAGGGAAGGTGACAGGCCATACAGCCAAATCAAGTAAAGCCATCTGAAGAGTGGAATCATCAACTCTGACTTGCAAGACATCCTGGCACAGACAGAAGCACACACTGATACCGAAACCTAAGGCAATCCTTAGATGTACGAGCAGGGGAACAGACAGACCAAAAAAAAAAAGAAAGAAAAAAGTCTCTTCTCTATTTCACAGCCATTGAACAGTTACTGAAATAGTATGCTCACTCCTGATAGCTAAAATTCAGGAGTGATGATTCAAAACACTAGAGATTCAGAAAGACGCCTCAGACATCATAAGGTCAGAAAAAATACATTACTCCAAGTGGGACTTAAGAGCTCAAACAATTTAAGTCAAAGAGAAAGCTGGAGGATTATATCTAAAACCCCATTTAAGGAACAGACATTACAGAGAGAGCTCTGATCTGCAGGTGGAGGACATATTGCAAATAATGACTAGAAACAGAAACTGCAAGAGTTTGGGACAGAACTGTGGGCAGACAAAATGTAGAGAAAAAAATAATTTCCTTATTAAAAACTCTGAAAGAAAAGGTTATTTTTGCAACACAGATTTTTCTTTTGGATTGGAATCTTTTCTTCAAGAAAAATATTGCTGAACTGCAATTGCTAGGCTTGAAATAAGAAAGCCTGTACAGGGTGAACATGATGATTCTTAGGGTATTAAGAAGGTCAGAAAGGTTCAATACCTACATAAAACATTTCTTTCAACTCAGCACTAATGCAATGGGGTCATAGCTCAGTATCAAATATGCTGCTTTCCACAACAGTCAAAATCTGCACTCAATTCAAACAAAACCAGCTGAATTGTTTTATTGCTAACGATCAAATGATAGTCCAGTTAATTATGTGTCAATTCAGTTCAGTCCCGAGACAAATAATCACGACAAATTTCAGCAACAACTGCCAAGCCAAAGATCATAAAAAAATACTTCACCCTGAAATCAAAGTTGCCATTGCCTCTTGCTGGACACCAAGGAAGGAAATAAAAGAAAAATATTGCACCAAAATGATGGCAATGCTTTCTGAATGTCAGTCATTTTCAAAACCTTGCAGAAGGCAAAGTCTGTGACCTTAAAAAACTGTCAGTAGCTCTACATTTTGCTCAACAGCTTCTAAAACGGCAATACAAAGTACTAAGTTTTTGCAGGAGAGAACTAAAAAATGGAGAAAAAGGTAAACACAATACCAGTGACTGACTTCTGTCTAGTAAAATAAACTGTACTATCACTACAAAATAAACAGTAAAAAGCTCAGAAAGGCAACACAGTTTTACTATAAAAATGCAACCGTGTAACTCAACTGATCTCTGCTTCACGCCTTTTTGAGGTCAGTGTGTCACTGAAAAAAAAAGAAACTAAATGTATTTCCACCGAAGTGTGATGACTAATGACATGTCTCATATGCCTATATTTGATATAATAAACAAATGAAATGACATCAAGATGCAGGGATGTTTTTCCCCTATTATTTATCTGTTGGGGAAAAAACCCCAAAAAACAAACTAAAATTTAACAGAAGGAAGGGTATCTGGATTTACAGCACCTCAGTTCAGACATTTAAAATGCCATTGGAGCTTTAAGTCTTTCTTTAGAGGTGATCATAGACTTTTGGAGGGGGCATTCAATTCACTCTCTTTGGAAGTTTAATGCTAAAGACCGTAAACAAGCCTTCAAAAAATGGACAGGGTACTGTGTAGGTCCCAGAACGTTCACATGACAAGCTTGTTAAAATGTCCAGGTCACATAAAGTTCTAAGGCACTGACTTTCTGCAAGTTTTTATATCCTAACTAAGGAAGTCAAAGTGAGCACTGGCCACACAGTTGTGCCACTCTACTCTACTACAGCACAAACTTGACTCTGAACAGGTTAAAAAACAAAACAAAAAACACCAGAGGAAAAAGGATGGGAAGAGCCCTGTTGATCTAGCCTGGATGCCTATCACATTGACCATCAGCTGACCTCCCTGGATCCTACCGTGGCAGATGGGATTCCAAAAGTCAGCTGCTTAAATTGACCACTACAAAATCCCAGCAGGTTGCCATCCCACTGATTTACAAACCAAACAGCTGAATCCAGAAGGGATGTTTACTTGCAGTGTCAAAACAGTTTGCTGTAAGCTGTCTTTCCTACCCTGTGTAAGGTGGTGCCCACACCTTTCTGAGACACATTTCAGGCCCATGTTAACCATTCAAGTACTCTTTCAGTCATGGCAAACACAGACCAAGACAGTAAACTTCTAAACAAGAGAGCTTTCCCAAACTGCAGTTAACACATAGGCAGTGGGAAAACTCTACCCTATTACCTTAGGAATACCATTAAAAGAATTTTTTTTCTGTGACTAAACAAAATATGCACCAGAATGCTTATACTTACATTTCTGCTTTCAAAAAAAAATACAGAAACATACAATTAAGGTAATCTAAACACTGGCTGCCAGTGAAGTTTCATAAGCAGTCTCATGCTTGTTAACAAGTTATTTTTAGTAGGCACTCTTTCTGTTCTCTCTCTCCACCCACATGCAGAAGAACCCACCTCACAAAAGTTATTGAGCTATAGAAATAAGCTTTAAATTTAGATAAGGTGATTCCACAGATTAGGAAGCATGTGCCAAAGCGATCATAACAGGTTCTGTTTTTATAATCTTGGGTCAGTCATTCCTGCCCCAAAAAGGTTCCAGGTTAAATGCAGCACAAGAGACAAGGACAGAGATAGTGAGTGAGCAGTAACAGTATGACATCATCATTTCAGCATAAGACTCTGCCCTCAGTAGTATTCTCCTTCGCTATATAGCCCTGATTTAATTGCTAGCTGAGTCTTTACAGTACTAGCATTTCTTATTTGAAGTTTCCTTTAGATGTTCCTCCCTCTTACATCATCAGGGAACATGATGTAGTTAATATTTGCCAAAGACAGTTAATATTTGCCAAAGACAGCTACAGCGGTTCAGCTGACACGTAATAACTTATGAAACCTCTGTAACTGAGCCCTGACACGGCATTGGAGAACCCCAAGTTACAAACAGATCGTATTTACCCACTTGTTAATGCCATTCAACAGTCGACCCTCAACGAGTCTATCAGTGTCTTCTGGCAAGGCTGATTAGCGAATCCATTATGGGTCTCCTACTGACACGCCTACTTTAAGAGCACTGTTAGAGACCCTAAATCTCCCATCTCTCAAAGATTAACAAGTGATATACAGCACATTTTCCTAGAAAGCCTACAATCTTCCCAACAAAATATCTGGTATGACTTGCAAACCTTTCGCTGAAGTAGTTTCTTGCAAACTTCTTAAGGAGGAGGCTGGCTACTTGCTGGAGACCTCCTGGCTCAGTTCTAAGCATTTGTGACAGCTTTTGAATGCAGTTAAATGTACATATATCACCGAGTCAAGTACATCTCTGATCCCTGAAAAGAGACATCATCACTGTTTTTTGCCTTTTCACTCTTTTTCCATCCACTAAGTTTCAAATGCATAATCATACCAATTAAGCAAAACACACGGAACAGCCACCTGCAGTAGCTGCAAGTTGCCAAGACCCTCCTTCTACCATACACTTCCACAAATTACAAACATCTTCATGTATCTTAGAGGGAGTCTCTACTCTTCTACTGGGGTTTAAATGAAATATGTTTCAAGCAGTGCTTAAGAATGAAGTGTGAATAGGACCCCACTATGCTAGGCAGAGCAGCAGGAAGGAAGGACCAAAAGGAAACAGGCTACAGAAAGAAGAAAACAAAGTGAAGGTAAAGAACAGCAAAGAGAAAGGTGAAAAAAAAAAAAAATACCCCAGACCCTAAAAATACTAACATCACAAAGTGGAGAGAAGCAGAAGCAAGAGCAGAGAATCAAGGGAGAGAAGAGAATTTGGAGTACGACGGTAAGCAGATTAACACTGAACTGAGAGACACCACAAACGAGTTCTCCAGGTGCATGAAAGACTGTCACCACTTCCGCAGTCAGCCCAGCCCGCCAGAGCCTCCGGATAGTTCTCTGTGGCCTCTGCAAGCCCTGCCAGACTGTGGAGGAACGAGCAGGGCAAGAACCATGTAGTTCTACGTCTGCTGAAGTCTACTTGGCAGGGTCCCTTCTGCTACACTGCTGCAGTCATCTGCTACAGCAGCCAATCCTTGTCAAAAGCTGCACCCTCAAACCTTTGGTCTGAAAAAGTAAGAGCAATTTCAGTATTTCTGAGTATGATAGGTGAACTTGAACCCCAGGTGCAATGAACAGTAACACCTGTTTAACCTGCAAAGTCAGGGCACAGGACTAAGCTCTCCTCTTGGACAGAGTCCTGGATTCTAATACATTTTTCTGCTCTCTGGAACATCTGAGTACTTTACCTTTCTCTTAGAAATTTCTCCCTTTTCTCAAGTACTCCATAATTATGTTCTGTCCTATTAGGACTTGACATGTTTTCTTACTCTTCAACTTCACTGAACACAGGACACAAATACAGCATACACTTGGCATGCTATTCTCTCTGCTACCGGGGAACAGCATCTAGGACCCAGAGTCCAGCCTACAGACTGAACGAGATGGATCGAAATCACAGTGAGAAACAGATTGTTTGGAATCTTAGACAGTAACCAAAACCCAAATAGAAAGACAGATGAAGCTAGTTATGAAAATGCATTCATTTGATGCCTATGTTTTAAGACTGGAGAAGCAGTAAGAGAATTGCCAGCTGTTCAGAACCAATATCCACTTCGGGTGGGAAGCACAGTGGAAAAAAAAGTCAAAAGTGAGTAGTAGCTAATCTGAATCCCTAAAATGAACTGTGACCTGTGGTTGAACACCATTCTAAGACCGAAAGAGGCATTGCAACTGTTTCTCCAGACAGAAAAACTGAGTTGTGCTACACTGTTCAATTCATGCTGCAGAGCACAGACCAGCTTTAAGAGACTACACAGCCTCCGCATCCATCCCAAATTACTGCTTTAGATTGTGCCACAGAACTGCAAAGAAATGGAACAAGTCAGTTTAGGTTAAAGATGCTTTTGAATTCAAGGAGAACGTTATCTAAATTAACATTAAGAAACTGTAGGCATGTCATCAGTGCACTGCAGATATTCTCCATGGCAGGAGTAGTTATCTTGGTGAAGGAGCTCTTATTACAGATGAGACAGCATTTTAGAAGCCAGATGCATAAGCTTTTCATCTTTGGCAAGTCCTGCTTTTTAAATTTATTTATTTTTAAAGTAACAAAAATAGTAGAGCAAGAAGAGCAAGGGAACTAAGTGTTGGACATCTCTAAAGCTATTTAAGGTAACCAGAGAAAGCACAGCTCATTTTCACATTATACATAATCTCATTAAAGTGGGGGCTCTTGCAAGAAAAAAGATGGTCTTACTTCCCACCTTCGTGTTCCTGCCATAGTAAATCTGGCAATCTCGTAGCCTGAGGATGAGTCAGTTTAGCCTACTGATCTGACGAACTAATCCATCTCCAGAATAAAGCAAGCCTCAAATCAGCAAGCTGAACTGACTCATCTTGAGGATAACAGTTGCTAGATCTGATATGGGGAAGAACAGAGAACAAGACTCTTCCTTATTACCTGTACTCCCAAGAAAGCCACGCTAGGGGTAACACGAAACCACACCCTTTGAGTCACCAGCAGAGCTGCAGCCTGCAGAGGAGGCAGCCTTTGGTGGAGCAGTCCTGGCTCTCCCATCCCTCCTTGTGATACTGCTCTGCCCTGGTACCAGGTATCAAACAACTGCTCTCTGAAGGTGAGCAGGGTCAGAACTGCTTCCAGAGGAACAAAACTGCCTGCCCACAGCAGTGCAAGCGCTCCTGGCAGTGGAAGGAGATGGGAGCAGGCAGTAAGGCCAGGGCAGTTCCTTGTGATGACATGCTGTACCAAGAGCACACTGAAGCAGCCAAACTGCAGGCTTGGGTGAACCAAAGTGGAAGCATCTGGGCACCCCATCCTCTGTTTCTCAAAGCAAAACACAAGTTCACGCTGTCAAACAACTGAAAAATACTCCAGTTATGGTTAGAAAAAAAACGGAAACAAAACCAAGCTACATTACACCAGCACAGACATTTATTCTGGAGAGTAACTACACTGCCTTAAAATGCATACTTTAGATAACAGAAAGCACAATTTTTTCCTGTGGCTTCTTAACCTTATTAATAAGTTTATTTTTCCTCTGTCAGAAACAATGCATCTTCTTCAGTAAGACTTTTTTCCTCAGTGAAAGGGCAATAATATAATTTAAACTACAGAAGATGTTTCCAAATGTTTTACTGCAATATACAGACTTTAGTAAAATAGCATCCCACAAAATGGGAATTAGTTTTCTCCACAAAGAAAAACATGAACAAAAGTAATACTTCTCTTAAGAATGAGCCCGCACATATGGGGATTTAATTCCCTTCTGCCAGCATATGAGCAGACTGAGGCATTCAGGGAAAAACTCTACAGATATAGATGAAATTTTCAAACTGTTCCTGTAATTGTTCATTAAGGAAGACTGCTGGGGCTTGAAATCCTAAAATAGAGACAGGTATCTGGAAACAGAGAGAGGCGAGCAGCACTGTTTTAGCAAAACTTCCTCTTAATCATGGAGGCAAGAAGAAAAATAACTAGCAAAACCAAACCTTTTCTGAATTCTGCCACTTTCCATACTGGACAAAGGCACTATCACTCTTGAAGATACGATGAAGCAGAAAATAAGTGATACTAACTAAAAGATAAACCTAAAAACAAGAACAGATTTGAAGACAATAAATATTTACATTATATATATCTGCAAAAGTCATATACCTATGCAGAAATGGAGGTGTTTCAAGGGCTTCTGTTCCAAATCTATGTAGGTTCTGAAAGCACCTGAGGCTTTTTGCCAGCAGTGCATCAAGTTTTCTTAATTAGAAGCTTGACTGTCTTTGATGGAAGAGAAAACAGACTGAGGTCTCAACACTGCCAGCTCTTCCTTCTCTTCGTACATATACTTGCATCCTAGGAATCGCAGGGAAGATAAACCAGGCATTATGAAGCCAAGACTCTGAGTACATGCAAAAGGTTCCCATTTCTAGAAGGAGATTATGGAGCCTAATATTTCTCTACTGCTGCTGTGACTGGAGAACAACGGCAAAGCTTTATCTTTCAACACAGTAACAGAAACATCCACTGCAGAGAACGAGTAAGACCAGAGGAGCAATCTCATGTTCTTGGAGACAAAGGTTTAATTACCTGCCTCAGAAGACAGTAACTAACAAAGAAAGCACTTTGAAAAACACAATTCCTTTATTAGAAAGGCTCATACAAAAGAAAGATGCTCACATATGGTATCAATCAAGATAGAGAAAGCACATAACAGAGAAAGCAGGGGTCCATCCATCCACCCATCCCATTTTCCCATGTCTTACACCGGCAAACAGTAAGTGTTTTAAGGAAGAGTATAAAACAGTACAAACTCACAGGGTCAGCTATCCCAGCACACCCTCCCAGATCCCAGCTATGAGTGGCTTGAGAACTTCCTAAGCCAGAGGTAGCATTCTCTGGATTTTAATTTGTGACTTTGCAAACCCAGCCCAAGATCTGAAGATACTACAGGCAATAAGCCAACCAGCCATTTCTGAACAGGCAGAAGGAGAAGTGACACCTCTAAGTGACATATCAGCGTCAGGACTATCTAGGAGAAAGCTGAAATTTGATCTCAATATCTACAGTACCAAGTGGTGACAATTCTGTTCAAAATCCACGATGGGTATGGCATGTGCATGGGTAAGGCACAGCATCCAGGCACTTTTTACTACATGGGATTAGTCTTCACCTTGTTCAGAAATTCATCTTCCATCTTCGCATTGGACACAAACATTATAATGGAAAACCGACTGATGTCTTTAAATGGACTAAATAAAATAAGATCAGAAACACTTAGCATGAGTTTGGGAACAGGAGAAGGTCACAACAACCAAAGATAAAGGTCAAGTAGCATTGACTAAGAGTCGAGAAGAAAGTAATTCTTGAAAAAGAGCATATAGAATATGCTTGAATGCTTGCATTTTGGCTGAGACAGGAAGTAGAGTCTTGAATAGAAGTTATTTTCCACAGTAGGAGCCACTCACCCACAAACCCACTATGAAATTACATTACGGCATTACAGCCTGGCACTGTCGCAGAGATAATGAATGCATAAATCAAACTTTATCACAGAAGGATTTCAGCAAAGGCAAGATGAGACTCATCATCTTAAAAAGCTCTGTCAAAACCCAACAAAAAGCAGAAAAAAATTACTTGTTTCAAAGTTATTACAAAATCCATTCATTTTTATTTCCTTTAGTAAAAACATTCTTCTGAATAAACATGTTTTTATAACAATCAAATCAGTAATTGTCCTTTATCTGCCAAGAAATGAACCCAGGATTCTGTTTTCCTTTACACTTGTATATAAGAAAACATCTAATATTTCACTTCAGACATTTGATAAAAATTAAACAGCACTCCAATTCAGTGTGTAATTAAGGAGAAACAGCTCTTTTCTCAGTATTTTCTTTGAAACATCTAATTGAGTTGGTACACAATTTTGAAATTAGCGATGTTTCCAAAATACTTACTTTCCCTGTAAGATGACCTGAAAGTACAATCTTTTTAATCCAAATACTATCCCTTCAAGTTTGTCACATCCAAAGAGTCTGACAGCTCATCCAGCAGATACAAACTACTGGAAGTAATGCATGCTGCCTGCATCACAAATGAAAGAAATAAGAAAAACCTCTAGATATTTATATATATTGCTTTTCATCAGAGATCATTAATGTGTGGGTTCACCAAAAGTAGACAGTTGGGAAATATTCAAACTCAAATTCACCCTCTTTCCAACACTAAAGATCATGGCAATACTGAAATAACTCAAAGATGGGTCTTTTAGTTTAATAATTGATCACCATCTATTCCTATGATGGATCTTCATCTACCTTTACTCTTAGTTCATTTGCCAGGGCAGCAGAATTATTCCTCAGAAAATTCAAATCAACTGAAGGAATGGACATGAGGCATCATACTTGTATAGGTTGAATACAAATTAGCTTCCTACATAATTCCAAGTACTTCAGAAGGCGTCCTCATCACTAAAGAATTTAGACACAAAATTATGCCTCCAGAGTGGAAAGCCACTCTTTATTATTATAGAACTAGAAATTGTATCCTGAGGAGAAAATGCCCTCTGTCATTACAAGGACCTGTGTCCTTTAAGACTTGGAGGCACCAAGCTGCTTATGCAATGAGAGAACTCTGTCAAATTAGCTACACAGCCATTTCTTAAAACCAAGGAGTTCATTATTTCCTTGATACATTAGAACAAAAAGATCTAGAACTAAGATAAGAACACATTCCCCAAATACCGGCTTCAAAAACTGACTGTAAACAAAACCATAAAGCATCTTAGGTCTTCACAGTAGTATAAGAAACATTGCTAGGTAAAAATACATCAGACACCAGAACAAACAGGTATAGTATTCACAGGTTTCTACAAAATTAAAAAAAATCATCCTGTGAATACCACTTCAGTGGTTTTTAATGTAATAAATTATCTACATACTGGATTTTAATAGTTACTCCTTTCAGTTTCATAATCCATCCTCCTACCATTTGCCCCATCAGATATCAAGTCCCCACAGAAGCCACACAGGACAGATCGATGCAACACTGCCTATAAAATACACTCAGATCAAGAGAAAGATCTGTGATCATAATCAACACAACTCAGACAATCCATCTTTCAGAAAGTCTCCATTAGCCAGTCTGATTATCAGAAACAAAACATTAAACAGGATTTTTCCCTTATGACAAAAACTGTTGAATATACAGATGCTTGTAAGCTTCCAACAGCCAAGCCAGTCTCCAGAGTTTCCCATCTCCAGCGTGATGGTCCAGCTTCAGCACTAAAACATCCCTTCCAAGAATGTAATCACATGCTGGAACAATCTATTTCAGTTTTACAAGTGCATGTTCTTTTACCTTCTATTATTTCAGCTTCGGCATCAACGGGAGCGATCTGAATGCAACATAAAGGTTAATTCAAGCAGAAAAGCAATTTGCTGTCTTCCATATTTCCTATCAGGATTCAATAATGACTTACTGTCACCAACACAAGTCCTTCTAGATCAAAGCAATGCTACAGGAGTTCAATATTCTATTACTGTACCCTATGCCCACAAGTCAACATTTACTGCACAGTACATATCTGCACTTAAACAATGACACTGTCCCAGAAAAAGGTAGCCATGAACTTCACATAAATAGCGCCACAATCATCACAGCAACCACGACTGCAAAGCATTTTTGTATGAGAAACATGGTTAGAACTCGTAACTTGCTGGTTTTACTTATGAACTTATTGGTTTCACATACCGTTGATAGTATAGTTGTACGTTGTTTTTATCTGGTAGCTAAGTCAGATTAAAAAGTCTCCCACACACTGCAGCAGTTTATTCCTCCCCCCACTACCATAATTCATCACATGCTAAATCATGCTGATGAAACTGTGTATGTGGTTATGCTGCTGTAAACATCAATAAAGGAAAGGAAACCAAGTTACGTTTTTTTAATAAAAAGCATACACTTGCAAGTCTGGTTCATCTCACTGGCTGGGTTCACAGCACAGCTGTGGAAAAAAACTAGTATGGGGGACTCAATGGGTCAGGGTCAGGCAGGAAAATGAAACCAGCCTTACCCACTAGGAAAACTAATATAAATCTGTATTCATTAAAAAAAAAAACAAAGCAGCATGAGGTGAGAGGTTTGTTAGCCTTAACTCAGATAATTGCCACTATCAGAAAATATTTACCTTTACCACAAATGCTAGGATCAGATCAGCAATCGCTTTTTATTATTAATTATTTACTTATTTCTGTAGTATTAACTTACTAGAATTGCAAGCCATATACACATTTACATGAAGCCACGTGCCCAGTTTGCATCTAATATGCCCTATAACCCAGTGCAGTTAAAAGACCACAGGACTGCTCAAGTTATAACTGAGTTTTCACTTCGCAAAATTCAAACCTATGTTTTTGGGCACACTGAGTCAGGTGAGGAAACTTCTCGTTACTTGCAAGTTTCTTTCAAGTACTTTGAAAACTGGCCTGGTGGGTTCTCCAAAAACAGTCTACAGTGAGAATCTTAAGAGCTACAGACTGGCATATGTGATCTCCATGCATGGCAAGATTGCCAATCTTAAGGACATAGCAAACAACCTGCTGAAATTAGTTCTTTTTGGCAAAGAGAGACCCTGCTGGCACTCCAAGCGAACAGGTATAAGAAATCCAAGGAAAACACATACTTGGCCTTTCAAAAAGCCCAGGCTGCTCCTTGAACAGACTATGGCAAGAAGTCAAGGTCATAGAGAAAAGGTCCATTTATGGGCAAAAAGCTGGCTAAAGACTAGGAAGCAACAGTAAGACTTAATAGTCAACTTTCCACTATAGAGAAGAGTCAGTACTGGAGCTGACCTGGCAGCATTGCTAGGAATCATTCTATTCAACATCTTCAGTGACCTAGATAGAAGTGCACAGCGAAATCCTCCAAGTCTGCAGATAAAGCTAAGCTTTTTCAGGTCAGCCAGCTGCAATGGCAATGACTATGAACTCTGGAAGGCCTTCACTAAACGGAGCAAGTGAAGTGTGGTAGATGAGTTTCAATGCCGAATGCAGACAGATCTAAGACAATACATAACCGGGGTGGGGAAGAAAAATCTAACTTGTGCTTCCGTGCTGAATTTATAGCATGGAGTTTACAATTCAAAGAAGTGATCCTGGAGTCATCACTGACAGTCCTGAAATTACACGCTCAGTGTGTAATGTTCACTGAAAATGTCATCTAGATATTGACATAAACAGGAAGGAACTCAAAACAAGGCAGCAAGTAATTCTGCTGCTATGTAAAGACTTACTACACTACAGTCTTAAGATCAAGATGTGGAGAGAAGCAGCATACAAGCAGGGCAAAGCATAATTCAAAAAGGTATAGAAGACTGACCTGTAGGAAAGGTCACTTAAAGAATTAAAGAGAGAGCAGTGGCCTTGGGAATAAAAACTGAAGAGGCTGGTGCTCTTCAATTTGGATGCAAGATGAAGAGTGCTGGGATGGTATAATATATTCAAAGAATTCAAAAGAAAAAGAAGTAATATCATCAAAAACCTGATGGCAGTAGATAAGATCAACACAGCTGGCAAAGAAGTTTGGAAATCTGTTACCTCAGGATTGTGAGTGGAGCAGACAAGGATGCAGTCTCTAATGCTGCCAGTCCAATGACTGGATGCTAGAAAAGTAGGAGGACAGTGAGTCATAGAACAGCCATGCTCACTTCTGCTCCCAAAATAGCAATGTCACTGCCACTGTTGAACATCACATATTTGGCCAAGCGAACTACCAAATACCTGGTTCAGTATGGTATTTCTCACCTTCTAAATCAAAACTGGAGAGGAAAATAATGTGAAGTATTTCAAATTGGCTTAATATACCAGGAAAACTTATTAAAACCCAATTTCATGATTTAATTTTCATTATACTCTTAGGGAAACCCAGTTCAGAAAACAAAAGTGCAGTCACAAGTTAGATGTGGTGAGGAGCTTCGTTTTCAGGATGGAGAAGAACGAAAAGGAAGATGACAAGCTTAGCTATTTCAATTATACGTTACTCTGGACACTTAAGAGCCAAAAAAAGCTTGCTTCCAAACCAGCTACACACCTCTGTGCCACAGGCTCCACCTCTGAAAGCTTCGATGTCAGCAAAGGCAGCCCAGGTTAGAAGTGGGCTGCCTGCTCTTGGCTGTGTGACCAACCATAGTTATGGTTCCTTGATGTCATCTCAAGGGAATTCTACCTGGAGTAAAACACACCTCTCAAAGGTTATCTGTTTCTTCATGAAGGCATAACCTCTCCAGGCAAATCTTAAATTAGGAGGAACAGAAATAACAAGCTTAACAAACCTGAGTCACTGGCCAGTATCTCAGCCGCAGAAGTTTCTTCAAAAGAGACAAGGCCACATGAAGCATTTGCACATGGCTGGTTTCAAGTACTAACAAATACAGCAGTCTCACTGATATTTCCCCGTGCCTTGAAAATGCCATGGAAGCAGGGAGGTAGTGAGGCTGTCATCCATATTTGTGGTGCTGAACAGCTCTACAGCCTGCTCTTCTGATCCAGACCTCTACTACTGGGTCCTTCAAATCTGGGTCCTCCACAGAGCTATCTCCTCCTTTGGACCAAGTTTCAGGGCAGCAGTACAGGGCTGGTACATCTTAATAATACTTTTATCTTGTTCTTTACAAGGTGGTCCAAAACCAGCTTTCAGTACTACATGATGTTGTGATGGACAACATATAAGACAGGCCCGGAGCATGCAACCTCTCCTTGAGACAAAAGTTGCATAGAATAAAACTCTTTTACACAGTGGCTGGGCCCTGGACTGAGCTGAGACCTGGCAACACAGCCAGACCCTGAAGTGGGGTGTGCTCTGGTCTGCCATGCTGAATTTAAAAATAGCAGCACTTGTAGGACCAACTGATCCAGTGCAGTTCTTGACACGGGTCAGCACCCTGAGCCCCACTGCAGATGGAGTTCAGTGACACCTTCCAGGGCCCTGGGAGACTGTGGGAAGACCAAATCACCAGCAGAACCTGCTTTAAGACCATGCCCTTTCTCCCTCCATTTGCAGGCTGTGAGGAACCAGGATCCAAGGCAACAACAGAACTATACGAAAAATTATTTGGGGCTTTTCCATCTCTTTAGATTACAGTGAAAGAAAATGACCCATTCAGGTGGCAACAAAGAGAACCCAGCCTGAAGCACTATAACCACAAAGAACCACCTGAAGCATACTTAGGCACAACAGCACTTGATCAATCACATACCCAGAAGTGTGGATACCCCAAGCACTACAAAGGCACTAAAGATGAATGTCTTCATCCCCACTTAAACATTTCAATTCTTATTTTAAGCAGTTAAGAACTGTCGTGGGTTTGTCTAGGTGACAATTTTTTTACCACACCCCCCAAACAAATTGCTCTAAGTTGAGAGAAAGTTTAAGCAGACAAAACCAAACCCGACTGGGGAGAAATAATATTAGGATTTATTACTATACAATAAAAACTAAATGACTATATCTACTACAATACTAATTAAGTAAAAGTACTATGCATCTACAGTTTGAGTCCATAAAAGTATTCCTCCCCTCCTTTGCATCAGTCCAGGAGGAGAAGCAAGCAAATTTTCTAAGTCACTCTGCAGCACTTGTAAGTTTCTTCTCTGTTATCTCTGGGACGACAACTCCGACTCGTTGCAGCTGAACAGTTTCTCTCTGACCCTTTTTCTTCTCTGTGTTGACCAACAGGGCTGAGCCTACATCCTTCCTGGGCTAAGGTCGAAGGCTAGGGGTTACCCAGGCTCCTGTAGGTCTTCCATGGACAATTGCAAGGGGACACTTGCTTCTCCATGGTCTGCACCACAGGGTCACAGGGAATAATGGCTTTTGAGTCCACCCCTGT
>JAWWES010000001.1:24420373-24460708 GCA_035583135.1 Lophotriccus pileatus
ACTTCTGACACCAAAATTCTGTGATAGTTCGGACCTGGCTCCCTGCCAAATGCCCGAACCCACAGTGGCAATCCCCCTTCCCCCTCCCTCCTCCCTCAGGCCAAGACAAACCCAGTTGTGGGCTTGTCTTTGCTCAAGGACCCGGAAATACCTGGTGGGTTATGAGGAAGGATGGAGAGATCCAATGTGTGCCTCAAGAAAATTTAGCCTTGGGGAAAAACTAATTCTGTGCCTTGAGTTGTGTTTTGCAGGGAAGTAGTCACCAGACAAGAAAAGACCTGAACTAAGCTGATGCCAGTGTCCAGAGATAAGACAGCCCAGACCGGTGAACCAGCCCTAAGCCAGAACTGTGATTATAGAGACCACCGATCCAAAATAACCTGATGCTGGGGCGGATTCTTCAACAACAAGACGACAGCCCCAAAAGAAACCAAGGACTATATATGTTATATATGTGTATATACGCGCGGGATAGAAACTATTACGGGATACAAGCATGGGATGTAGGCAAATGCGAAATATAAGTTTACATAAAAATAGTATGGAATAAGGGGTGGAGAACGTGATGGTTTTGGTCCAGGCCTTCCTGGTAACCAGGGAAGTGACCATGTATCCCAGTATTCCATACAATTTTTATGTAAACTGGGGTATAAATAAGAGAGAGATTAGAGACCTCTCTCTCTTCTGTTCCGGTGAGGTTTGGGAGCAGTGGGTCTCTGTGTTGGTCTCGCTTATCGGGGAGCTGAGGCCTGCGGCGGCTGCTGGTCCTGCCACACGGGAGGTTGGACAGGGTGGTGATCTTGCTTCTCTAAGGGACGTGGTGAGAATTGTTTTACCAATTATTTTGCTAGTTCTTGGGTTTAAAAGTGTATATTTGTTCCGTGTCCCTTTTTGTCTTTTTTTTTCCCTTTTTTTCCCTTTTCCCTTTCCCTTTGGGGGGTGGTTGGATTCCCTTTACTGTGTACCTAACATTTTAATTGTATATAACTGTAATATATAAAAATATATATATATTTTATATAACTAGATTGATTTTGGGCCCTTCAATTTTTATAGTTCTTTTTCTTTGCCCTGAGGGAGAAGGGAGGGGGAAGGGGGGTTGCCACTGTGGGTTTGGGCAGTTGGCAGGGAGCCAGGTCCGAACTATCACAAGAACATATACACACATTTTGTAACAAGCAGGTATAAAAGCAACAAGTTTTGTTTTACTAATGAATTAAGAAAAGTGTTGTTTTAATCAACAAGTCAGTTTCTGCCCATGTATTTAAAGCTAAGGCATCTTAAAAGTCAACACTTCTCAAACATTACACTTCATAAAACTACCACAAACATACTTTCAAATGCCTTTGCTCACCTTGTACATGGACTGGAAAAGAAATACCAAACCAAAATAAGGAAAAGTCAACCTGACCCTGTAAAAGAAAAATTGTAAATGATGCTCCACCAAAATTAAGATTCACTAACTGGTATCCCTTTCGTTTGTTTTGTCCCAACATGATGCAAAATTTAGATTTAAAACTTTATGAAAAAGTATTTCAAAGCCAAGCATAGAACCAAGATCAGCCACATTAAGAGTCTTGTGGAGCAGGATGCAACTTTTTCAACTCCTTCAAAAGGATGTGGATGGAAGCGTCATGTTGCAAAGAACCTCATGTTGCAACAATGAAAAGAATACACTGTTTGTAGTGTCCAGTTTGTAGGTATGAAATGCATAGAATTTACATCCGTATCACAAATCACAATAAAAGCATCTTGATAAAATTGCGTATTTTTCTTTGTTCCACAAGTTATCCAGTTCTTCAGATTCACAGGATGCTAAAACCTTGGTGTTTCAGTGGATAGGTGTTGAGGACAACGTTAAGATTATGTTTTTTGTAGTATATCCTAGTTATTTTAAGTATATAATTCAGGATTGCATTAGCATAGAACTTTTCATATACTAACACTAAATGCTGACTTGTTAATGCTTTACTACACCCACTGCATATTTTTGTTCCTCAAATGTAAGCAGTTTCCTGAAGATAACATTTATGATACCACAATACTAAAGTTACTGAACCCTTTACCAGAGGCCACCTACATCTTCTGCTTCCATGACTTCAGCTCTTATTTTATTTTGTCTTGTGTTCCTTACACACCTGACCACATAACCTTTAACAGTTTAACAGGATAACTTAAATCAAGTCCAAAAAACCACTGGTTTGTTCTATGACACCAGGCACCAACAGTCTTCTTCCAGTGAACAGAAATCAGCATGATCTACTTCTGCACTATTTTTATCATCACATATTCATTTGGAGGAACTGGGAAGGAAGACTTTCCATGGCTGTTTTAGTCATACAGCAGTCTATATACAGAATCCCCTTTTTAGTTAAGTTTACAATATTGTTTTGAGAAATACTGTAACTGGCAATTTGGGGGCTTTTTCAAACAGAAATCAAAGCAACAGAAATGGAAAACACCAAGAATTATTTATCATTGTAATGGGCAGAGACAACACAGAACTGCAAAGAAGTCCGGGAATTAACACTGAGATTCTGTCAATGAACAGAGCTAAAGAAAAAAAAAGTGATAAAATCTCCCAAAATTAAAAAGGCTGCAAGCCATATGTTTATTACTACTACCTTGAATGGTTGGCATTCTTTTTTGAAGAGTCTGGAGTCAACTGATCATACAATAAACTCAGCTCTCCTTAAAAGCAACCCACATCTCATCTTGGGATTACGCAAGAACCCTGAGGAATACAAAGAGGCATAATCCCAAAGACAAAAACTTCCTTCTCCCACCTCAAGCTAGCAGAGTGTTGTAATTCTGGGCAGCACTGTTTGTGGCCAGTTGGCAATTACAAAATTAGGTACAACAGGCAGTTTCTGTTTGTTTTAATGCAAAACACAGCCAACTAAAGCTCAGCATATTTAGGTTTACTCAGAGGGTAAATAAAAGTTCAAATTCCTAAAAAAATGCACTACGTTTGCTTCATAAATCTGGTAGACACACTGAATTCAAACTAAAATTAATTTTTCAAACATACTTGCGTAATGTTCAAGACCAGTTACTTCCACCTGCTATAACATTATTTTACCCAGTTTCGTTATCTCTTCCCTACTTTGTATTCCCATATTCTTTCTCCACTTACTCCAATCGCTCTTTAGATCTACTTGGCTTCTTTCAGTTCTCCTGTCCTCCTTCTTTCCTATCTGTGACTCAGAATTACAGTAGCAACCTCTAGTTTGCTCCCTTCAACTCCCTCAAACGGGAAGAGCATCTCTTGCCATTCCCAACCATATACTCCAGTCTGTCTCAAGAGGTGAGTGATGGTCTTTGGCGTTACTTCAGCCTCCTTTGGAGCTAGAAAGCCTCACTGTGATTAAAGGCAAGTTTGAATTTGTGTACAAGTCATCACTGTCCAGATGTATGCACAACCAAATGCTGGTCTAAGTAATGTTTATCCAGGAGCTGGGAAAGAACCCATCACCACTCATATTCCCATACTTCTGCACACAGGTGTGCAAACAGCATGATCCTCTTCCCAGAAGAGTTTCAGAACATCTCCCCTGCTTTACTGCAAATTCCTCAAACAATCACAACTATCCTGTGGTAGGGGGACACCAATCATTTATTTTAGGCTTTAAGTTCTCCCAGAATTCAAACTCACCCCACATAAAGGCTGGAGTGTGATAGATCAGTTCCCAAACTGCAGAGCATTACAAAGGAAAAAAGGAAAGGGTCAAACACAGTTGCTGCCCCCCACATGGTCTGGCACTCCTGAAACACAAAAAGCCAGAGACAGCAAACCACACCTGCAGTAACAGTCTGATGCCAGGACCAGACAGAAGGTCACCAGCTAGCAAGTTCAAAACTGCTTTCACAAAGCTAATTGTTAGACTGTTATTACATTAAAATCCAAGTCAATATTAGCCTCTGGCTAAATTTTAAAAGGTGTTTCCAACCCCTGAAGGCAAACTACTTGGTATCCAACAACCCATTCAACTGGTGATATTGGTGCCCTCTCCAACTGGTGGTATATCCAATTGGTGGTATCTCCAGGTACATCACCCACTGCATCACTTTGGTATTTGCACATGTTTACTGCTCAACAGAACACCTCTTTTTTGCAACATATTCTTCTTTCAGAGGTTGAGCAAGTGCTTGTAAAGTTTCCAGAACCCACTGGGAACTTAGAAGCTCCTAATCCAAGTTTATGGAAGCAATTATAGCAGCTTTCAAATGTCATTTTGATTGCCTTCTGCACATATGCTTTTTTAAAGGATGGACTAGAAAGCACTGAGTAAACTGCATTTCTCTACATAAGAAGCAGCCTGAAACCAACTCAAAACGTTTCTAATTCTTTTAGAGCAAAATGCATTATCCTCCCCCAAATACTAAATTCTAAAACTATTTACCTAAAGTACCCCTCTACTCAAACAGTTTTCGTTTTGTCCCGTAATTCACATGGCTGCTAAAAATGTCTTTATAATACAGACAAGTTTTTAGAAAAAGATAGGCTCATACACCAAGCCGTCCTATCACAATTGCAGATTTGCTTTCAACTTATCAAAGCATTCAACATTACATAAAATATACAAGCCTGCATTTTACACACCTGAGAACATCAGGTGAGAATGTATTTTAAAAGGCTTTTGTAAACCATAGAAACAGTGTGAGGGGACAGCTCAGCCCTGTGCCCAGGCAGTGCAGAGACCTCAGTCAAATCACCTGATTTCATGCTGGAAGATGTAGGGCAGCATCAAGAAACTGCTAAGAAACAGTATTACCCTGCACTGACAAACTCCTCACTCTCTTGCTACAGGCACAGAACAAATGCTAGTGCTGACAGAAAACACTGAACTTCCCTCTGTGCGTCTAAACTAAGACAGCTTTGCACTTCTAATTGGATTCCCACATCTCCAGAAGCCAAATTGGAAGAGAGAAGCTGTTTACTTCGATGATGATGGCAAACAGCAGAACTGATTGTGCATAATTTCTGGAACTGCTTGTTTAATTTTGGAAATCAGCTTCTTTCAACTGATTTTTCCAAGCTGAGCGTAGTTACAAGAAATGCTACAACACTACTAACACAGGCTGAAGAATATGAGCTTTAAGACAGGCTTTCCAACTCCTCCCTTTAAGTACAAGTTTCAGCAGGTGAGGTGAATGGCTCCTGTGCATACTAACTGCTTTAAATGCTAACTTACAACTATATCTTCCCACTAGGCTTGATGTCCACCTTGCAAAGGAAAAAGCTGAAAATCTGAAATGCCTTTATACACCGAAACCACTTCCTTCACAAAAATCACTCCCAAGAATTACTTTCACTGTTATAAAAAAAATTTTAACTTAATATTGCTGCACCAAGAGTCTGTGACTTTACAATGCTGTTAATTTCACCTTTAAACTAGTCACAAAATATGACTGGTATACAAAAAAACCAAACCACATATTTTTCTTAACTGGTATACAGACAGCAGTACCTGACTAGACATCATGTCTGTATTTAAGACAATGCCTAAATATAAAATCTGACTAGAAGTTTCTACAATCAACAAGTCAATTGGTATACCAGAACAGCTGCTCTTCCAAGAAAATTCCAGGTACTAATAACCAGCTACCAAGTACAGCTCACCACATACCAGGGCTTATCTGAAGCATGTTTACCTATTCCATTATCTTAAAAAGCTATGGTGATGCCAACAGAGATCTCTAGGTACTGATAGGATTTCTTCAGCAAGTACACCCATCTTCCATCCCCCTCCTTTCCTCATAGTTGACACAGTTTGTAATCCGAGGGCTTCATCAGTACCCAAGACAAGCAACTCACCCTCATTTGTCTATTGAGGGAGGAGAGAGGGATGGCAAGAACATCTAGAAAATAATAAAAACGAAAATTTTATTAACTGAATGAAGCTGAAGCCTTGCTGTTTCAAGGCATAACTATAGACTTTGATTTGCAAAAAAACTCAGTCTTTGCTGTCTCAGGTTTTTTTCAACTATCAGTATGAATGCAAAAATGAAAACCTATTTCAATAGTGTTTTCCAGCCACTGTCACGATAAACCTCAGTTATAAGCACAGAAAGTTTCAATCTACTGTGTCCACCTTATGAGGCAAGTCATCTGCACATAGACCTGTGTCTGAAAATCATACTGCAGGTTTCCATCTAAGGAAGGAAACTGCGACTCAAGGAAGGATGTCTGCCAGCCCTCCAGGACAAACATGCAAGTGCCTTTAGTCTTTAACTATGTTGTTATGGGTGTGGTTAGACAAGGCTGCTAAGGTGACCTAATACTTACTACTTTGCTGTCATCAAAAGGGATGCTCCTTTCTCCCCCCTCTCCCCGCAGCCACACAGTCTGCCCCATCCCTGGTCATCATAACTACAAAAATAAGCCAAGTCAACTGGCTACACTGGCAGAAAAGTCTTTGCTCTCACAGAGCTGACTTTCTGATGAATAAGCAAGTTTAACCAGCTCACTGTGTGGTCATGTAAGCTCCAATGAGACCATATAGGAAGTAGCGGGAATATGGCCAGCAGTAGAATCCCCTTTTGATAGCATGAGAAAATTCTGCTGAACTAACAACTAAATGCACTCCAAAGTTATGTTAAAAAATTATATTCATGAGAAGCATCAAAATAGATTACAACCTAGGACTTTCAAGCAAAAACCTAGGCCTTGCCAAATACATTTAAAAGACATTATACAGGGGTGCAAATATAAATATATATCATTTACTTTAAAGGGTTCAAAGACACGTAAGGGCAATTTTTGACCTCGTACAAGTTACTGCTACTATTTGTTGTTCATAAAAAAATCATTGAACAGAAAATGGGGAAGGTAGTTCAGTATCTGTTAAAGAATCTCATTGATTTAGAAGACTTATAGGGGTAAACAGATCTGAGTACTTCTGTTAGAGAAGTAATTTCTAGGCCTAAAATACACTGGAGGCGTGCAGTCCGTACATAGAAAAACCATTACAGCACTAGACTTCTAATTCCAATGCCCTCTTGAGGGCATCCACTTCTTTGGTAAACCCTTCTCAGAAAAAAAGAAAGGATTAGAAGAATAACCTGCCGACTTTCTCCTGTCTCATAAGCATGGTGCCGACACAGAGAAGTAGCTAATTACTTTGTTGTTGTAATTTATTTCATTATAATAACTCAGTGATTCCAGTGGCATCTGGTTCATCAAAACTGACTTCATCAGAAGTTTCACATCAAGTGTTTTGTTAGATATTATGATCAAAATTCATTAGTTCAAGTGATGAGAAACCATCTTTATATTATGTGAGTATGACTCATCCTCAAGTCAGGATACAAACCATTTCTCATAATCTTTACTTTCAGTGGTAAACAAGTAGTGACAAAAACAGGAGTTACAGTCAATGCATCACACAACAGACTGCACTGAAAGAATGGCATCTCACGCTTTAGAAATAGAAACAAGAAAGGAAACTTCATTAGTAACAACAGAAGCTGATGTGCAAGATGATGAGTCAACAAGGGAAAGCTGAGTAGCCACAGAAACAGATGATACCTGAAGAGTGGTACTAAATAAAGGCAAGTGTTATTCACCCTGAGAGAGAGAGGAACATGTTTTGCAGAAGGCAGGCAGAGAATAATGAAAGAAAACAAAGAGAGCAAATGTGCCAAAAAGGAAAATAAGAGTATGCTTACAAAAGGAAAAGTAAAAAAATGAAATGCCACATCCCTTGTTAAAGTTTTAAAGTACATTACTGACATTATTTTCAATGAACTGGTAGGATAGTTATTTAGACAAGGAAGTGGGTCTCATGAAAATAGGAAGACAAAAAATTTCTATAATCTCATCTTTTCGGGAGTGCTTTATTTTGCATGCATTAGTTCACAGGAAAGGAAATCCCAAAAACCACCCTCCCATCTCAAAAAAAATTACAACTACCATGTCTGGCAAGACTGAAAACATGGAACAGATGAAAGGGACTGAGCAGTCAGGCTTTGAGTTCAGATGCTTTGTATTGGCAAATCTGAGTAGACAGGACCTTTGGCTTGAAAGGAAATTAGCCCAACTTCTCAGAAGTACATGCAAAAGATTCCTTCTCTTCCATAAACAGATTAAAACTAACAAATATGGGAGAAAGGAGGGGAGGAGACCACAGACACAGAATATGAAGTAACTGTACTCAGCAGGGATTCAGGAGCAGAGGGAGGAAGAGGATGTTTAGTCAGTACCTTCCAGAAGTATTGAGATGAAGCTGCCCTACCTCTTCCTACCTAAATTACTTCAAACTTGTATGGAACAATGCATATTGGGTTACAGTGCCTCAGTACTTAACTAAAAAGACCAAACTCAAAAATTATGTTTCCACACATTATTTATGAACTATTTGCCAGCTACATGATGACCTTTAGAAAAAGTAGATTTGTATAAATTTTAATCATTTCTTGGTGGCAGCCCCTTGAGTGCACAGAGAAGTCCTACACACATTGCAGTGCATGTTGCAACCGATACCTCTGAGCTTAAGGGAGGAATCGGAAGACAGCCCCAGAAAGGATTATACCCTGGGAGTGCCCTCCTGATTAGATACAAGGGATTTCTTACTCCCCCACATGCTACCTTTAAAACTGGGTCCTATGTATAAAATACTTGTAATCTACACTCCGCTTCCCAAAAATCTTGCAAAGGAACAATCTCAGGTGGATTGTGACTCCCTCAGAAAATGGATACAAAATCCCAACACCACGTGGAAATATGTGACTGAACTTACTACAGAATTGTGTGCTACAGCTTTCCATCTGCCCTGTCACCCTGGGATAGTTTCACTGTATTTTATTTTCCCTGTACAGACTCTGAATGAACACACAGTTATCGGAATGCAGCGTTTCACTGGGACCTGCAATGGTTGTTCACGTGTCCATACCCTTGGGCCCTCATTACTGTAATACACAAGGGCTTCATAAACTGTGACTGTGCTCAGAATATCTGACAAGACAGGAAAAGGCCATTAATCAGTTTTTTGAGCTGCAATACTGGACAAAGCACAATTTGGCTACATCAAACAGCGTTATTGACAGAACAGTAAAAACCCTGCCATGATACAATCATGAGGTTATAAAGGCATTTTACATTGGAACAGCTATTTCCACATGGAATAGGAAATTGCATGTGATATAAAGTTTCTTTACACTGCCACAATCTGACGAGAGCTTTCAACAGCATAAGCACTACTTCTTAAAAACTCAGAGTTAGCAGGATGGCAGGCAGGCACACCCAGCTGGCCCAGGGTTTCAGGACAGCAGCAGCAGCAGGAGGCAAGATCTCCCAGACCCAGATCTCCTAGCTTCCACATTTCTTTCATCTGTAAGATACTGCTGACGCTCTTCACTCTGTTCTCTTTATTTTGTTCCCTGCCAGGACTGACAGAATCTAAGCTAGCAGAAGCTCTGCAACCAAGCATTTGTTTAGTTTATTTCACACTAGGCAAAGCCATACAGGAATACTATGACAACTCATCTCTCCACTATTAATGAAAAACTGTCCTGTGACTTAACACAAGACTGTGAGAGCAGACTAAAAACTGGGATAGACCTGGGGACTGAACTGAAAGCCTCACACAGTGGGCAGGTCTTTCTGGCTGACAGTTTCTTTAGGAGGTAATGTTCCATGATAGATTCATTAGGCAATGCTTGCAAGGCACTCAGTGTAATGACAGGGATTAAACTATGACTTGCAAATTGATATGTTGGGTAAAAAATTAAACTTTTGCCTGAAGGGACAAATTATAAGCCAAGTTCATCTCTACTTCTCTCTGTTTTATATTCTATCTACTCTGTTTCCTCTTTAACTTCAGTATCTTGGTTACCACTACTTTTAAACTGCCTCCCTGAGCTAATTAAGCTTATGTGGTCACTACACTGCCCATCTGTTTCAGCTCCCCACCACGAGAAGACCTGGACCTCCTGGGCCATTATCAGCCTAGTCTGAAAGAGCAGAAATCTCAGGGACATTTTGGATCCTCCCATCAAACCAGCAAATCAGGAATACTGCCCTAACTCTTTTACACTGGTTGGCAGCAGGAAGCCAACCGATCAGCACATACATACCAGGCAAAAGCATGCTCTGCTCCAGACAAGTCAAGATCCATGCCTTCTCTAACTGTGAGAGGATGAAACCAAGGTCACCAAGTCACAGCATATAAATAAATAAAAGTGGACAAATCACTAGTTCCAGTGCTGTGGTGAGCTGACTCTAGCTGCATGCCACATGCCCAGTAAAGCTGCTCTATCACTCCCCTTCCTCAGCTGGACAAGGAGGAGAAAAAACATAACCAAAAGCTTATGTGTCAAGATCACTCCCCAGTTATCCTCATGGGCAAAACAAACTCAACTTGGTGAAAAACCAAATCTCAAACACATCTTCTCCCTACCTCCCCTTCTTTCTGGGCTTAACTTTACTCCCAATTTTCTCTACCTTCCTCCCCCCAGCAGTGCAGAGATAGACAATGGGGGTTGCATTTGTTTCATCCCATGTTTTCTCTGCTGCTCCTTCTTCAGGGGGAGGATTCCTCACACTCTTCTCCTGCTCCAGCATGGTGTCCCTCCCACTGAAGACAGTCCTCCACAAATTTCTTCAATGCCAGTCCTTCCCACACGCTACCGTTCTTCACAAACTGCTCCACTATGGGTCACAAGTCCTGCCAGCAAACGTTCTCCAGCGTGGGCTCCTCTCTCAACAGGTCCTGCCAGGAGCCTGCTCCAACACAGGCTTCCTGTGGGGTCACAGCCTTCTTTTGGGCATCCAACCTCTCTGGTGTGGGGGTCCTCCATGGGCTGCAGGTGGATCTCTGCTCCACCACAGACCTGCACAGGCTGCATGGGGACAGCCTGCCTCACCATCGTCTGCACCACAGGCTGCCAGGGAATCTCTTCTCCAGGTGCACCTGGAGCACCTCCTCCCCCTTCTTCATTGTCCACGGTATCTGCAGGGCCGACTCTCTCACATATTCTCACTTCACCCACTGCGATTGCACAGATATTTTCCCCCTTCTTCACTATGTCACCACAGAGCTCCTACCACCATCATTGATGGGCTCTGCCTTGGCAAGCGACTGGTCCATTTTGGAGCTGGCTGGCATTGGCTCTGTTGGACATGGAGGCAACTTCTGCTAGGTTCTCACAGAAGCCACTCCTGCAGCCCCCTAGCTACCAAAACTTTGCCACACAAACCCAATACCACTGCTGAGAAGTCTGTGCCACACAAACTTCTGAACCCTTGCTTTAAAGCATTCCAGGGCTCTGTTTCCACCTACATTTGACTTCATTTCTTTACCTACCCTGCCTTAAAATCAACCCTGCTTTTTCTGTCTTACCCAATCCGCTTTAAAATCTTGACAACACACCCTTAAAAAACTTGCAATAGTGAGAGCCACATCTTCTGGAGTACGGCACTCTGTGTTTACACCTAGTTGTGTATAACATAGATAGTCAGACTGCAAATTGAATTATAACTACAGCACACACATGCTTTCATTGTACCAGTGGACATCTCTGCCACCAATTACTGCCTACATCTATGCATGACAGACCATAATAAAAGTAGCGACAGATAAAAACATTACAAAAATAGCTGAGACTGTAAATAAGGCCCAAAACGTAACTCTAACATGAAAACTTATTTCCAAGCCATAAACTCCATTGTAGTATAGCAATCTTTGCATTATAAAATTTTATTTGCAAGAACATGGCAACAGCTTAAAGCAGGTCCATCTACATTAATGAGATACATGACCAATCTCCCTCAATTCTACACCCTATGGAGAATTCTCAACTGGTGAGGACTGGCTACTTTAATTTTCTCAATGCTACTGCCATCTAACAGGTTGCAACAGCGAAGCCACTAACCCAGCAGTGCTCAAGCTTTTCTGGGAAAAGTACTTCAGAGATAGGCAGGGACCAACCTACACACAGCCTGGGAAATTAGCATTCACACATGATCTAGCTGAACATCACTAGGTGGGAAATAGCTCTAAATGAGACATGGGAATCTTTAGCAAAAAATCTCAAAAAAAAACCCAAAGTCAATTTCTCTTAATCAAGAGGACAGCAAGCAGAACAAGTAATTTCCTAACCTTTACATTCAGAACAGACTGCTGCTTTAAGCACACAAAAGCTAAGCCAACACGTTTCAAAGTGTTCAAGATCTACGGAACTGACAATTTGGTTTTCTATTTCTATCTGCTTACCCTGCTGCTCCTGCCTGTAAACATTTTGTAGGAGGATGTGAAATTCAACAGAGGGGACTGTGAACTATGAATGACTCCACAGTGGCACATTCTTAGAAGTGCGTGGTGGTGCCTATGAGCTCACTCACACATGCTAACGTCACCGGTTTTAGGGTCAATTCAAGGCAGCTACAGCTCTACTTGGTTGCAGCTGAATGTCAGTTCATTGATGTCAAAGTGCCCCTTCCCCACCTCTAGTGGTAATTTGAGGACAGAAAGAAGAAAATAGGGGGGAGGGAAACAAGGAAAAATATGTCAATGTTTATGGGAAATTAGGTTAATAGGACACCTGGTAATAGCTTCAATTCTTTGCTGGTCTTCAACTTCCAGTAAAAACATGCACTGAACACTAACATCTTACCTCATTAGGCCTTATAGTTTGATTTACCACACTCATTTTGTCCAACTTGATGACTTGAAGACCTCTGCATGGGTTGTGTAATTTACTCAGAATGCTTTCGCTCTGGATTCTTCAGCTTGTGAAGCACGTTAGGCAGTACGACAGCCTGTCCCCTTTGCTCCCTGCTCTGTATGAACAACATAATCAGCCACCTGAACTAGTAAAACATAATACAAAAAATATCCTAGGGTCTTATCTACACAGGGCTGAGGACAGAGTAAATTAGGTAAGATTAAAGTGAGACACATTACACACAGGTGTTCTTACTTCAAATTCTGTATGCACACATCACCTTTACCATACCTTGACCTGATCAACCAAGGTCAATGCAACTGCTTTATCTCCACAACAAGGAAAAGGCTGACTTCATAATCACAGTTAAAAGACAGAACTTAGTAGCTGAGCACAACATTGTCTAAACACATCAGAACAACTACTCATTTCATAAACACATTGTTAAAGAACTTCTCATTGCTTCTTCAAATCAAAGTCTTTGTTGATTCAGTCATCCACCCACATCATATATAAGACTTCTATCAGAAGAACCTGCTACACATGGCACACCATATCATTAAGTGTCTGAGAAAAAGGACAGATGTAGGTATCTCCACCAACATGGTTTTTCCATCAGCTGAAGACAATGTACAGGGCTGCTCGCTGCAGAACACAAATTGTAATAACAAGGGACTTGGAACCTCGACATCCCAAAAGGTGGTAAAATTACGTCTCCTGTTTTATAGACGCACATGTGAACAGATGGAGGGGAAAAAATTACAAACCAAATGAGGGACCAACACCTGCTTTTAAATAAAGATGCTGTTTTACCCAACATGTTGCAGTTTTAAGTCAACTAAAGCAGTAAAAAAGAGAACATCACCTAATCTTTTTAATTCTAAAAATCATCATTTTAACACCTTTGGTATAGCTTAGAGCTAGGATAAGACACATCATATATCCCCCATATATGATACAGTTATACCACTTCTATAAAACCAGTACAAAAACGTATACCACACAGAACAAAAGGACAATACAGCACAAAACACAGCATCTCAGAAAACCTTTGTGTCTTTGCTCATCAGAAATGCACACTCTCAGGCAGGGAAATGGAAAACTTCAATGTTCCCCATCTATAACATGCAATCAAGCTATCACGGTACCACAAGCTGATTTTACCACAAACTCAGGCAAAACAGGATAATGGCTCCCATCATTACCACAAGGCAAAACATTTTTAACCATGCACAGATCTACTGGAGTTGGAACCTCTCCAGCATACGGTGCCCTGCCAACCACCGATCAATCCATCTAGTGACCTGAATTCAGGAACAACCAAGTTTAGACTAAACATCTCCAAGCGCAACCACTTTTCCCCACCTGTAGCAGGGCTTGACTGCAATGAAATAAACATTTTTGCTGCTCAAGTAAAGCATGTCTATATGAAAAAAAAAAATATAAATCAGAAGACGAGAGCCTCTTCGAATACTTTCCACTACTTATGAACAAGGTGTTTGGTGTCTACATAGCGTTCAACTTTATAAACTCATTCAGCTTCAAAATATGTACTACCACAGTGAAGTAACACTAACTTCTGCCAAAAGAGAGCACATTCCCATCAGGTTCATGGCAGTCAGCAACATATTTGACTCAAGTGCCATCCAAAGGCTGGCAGCTACTGTACAGGAGCCTTAGAGATGAAAACTACGGTTTGCTTTAAAGACTCATCATGCTATTAAGGACAACTCTTTGGAGAAAATAATGCATTTTACCTTCTTTGGACTTCAGATTTCCACATACGGGGAATTAAATGACGGGACAGAAACAACAATGCAGAAACTTCAATGGAAGTCAAGATTTTACCAACCACTAGATTTGGTATGCAGGTTGTGATACAGAGGCTCAAAGAAAATTGTTTAACACTGACAACTCCAAGAGTGACATCTTAGAGCTATTACCACAACACAAGAAGCAACTCTTAAAAAGCAATAAACACATATATCACAACTCTTTCCACAGCAGAAAATTCAGTGCACCATCATTTCAATATTCCAAGAGAATCCTTTGAGTTCAATCAAAAAGCCTAATATTCCCCATCAGCCAGAGATCCCAACTATTGTTTATAAAGTTCAAATATGTTTGCGTTCTTTGCAAGTTACACTGAAAGACATGAAACCCCTCAGAGCAGTAATTATGGCCATCACTTCACACATCAGCGTTTCAAACAAAAATCTCTTTCTAGGGGATCCTACAGATAATTATTGACTTTCAGAACTACTGTTTTCCCCAGTAACGGTCTACCGTGCAGAAGAATGCTTCTGATAGAAATCTAACTGTACTTCCCTTGGGAAGAGAGGAAAACGGGAAATTTTGAAAGCGGGCATTTTTATTTAAGTACAGGTTTTAGCCTCATATTCAGAACAATGGACTGTGGCCAGATTACATTTCAAGAAATTCTGAGTAGAAACATGTTAATTTTTGTTCTGCAAAACAATAAATTCTGAACCCTGGATCACAGCCAAAACCAGCAACTGTAACTTGGGTGTGTACTGGGGGAAGCATGGAGGGAAAATAAATGAGTTTGAACACACACAGAGGCATGAATGCCAGGATTTGGAGGCAGAGAGACATACAGTCCACGTGTTCTGTACTGTGCCCAACCAAGATAAAGTTTTATCTTGGATAATTATTGCAAATTATTAAAAAAAAATGAAATGTTTATTAAAATGTTGTATTTTCAAATATCAACCAATAATATTAAAGTTTATACTTCTTTGGCTACAATTTTTTACATAAAAATAAGATTGAGAGCCCAGTTTGTCAACAACCAAAGGGCAAAGCATACTTACAAAATTAGGTCAAAATAAATAGTTTCATTCCTAGCATGTCGATGACCATTTAAGTTGAATTCACATTTTCAAGAAAGACACAGGCAAAATGATATTAATTCCTCTTTCTGGACACACCATCAGGAAATGTGCTAGCAGTTAGAGGAAACCAAGGAGAGCCACACTTGGCCACACACAATTCAAATGCAACATTTCACATCTTCATTGTAGCTGTGGTTATTTTATGGCCTCCAAACAAGGCGGAACATCACCCTCAGATATATGCAGCAGCTTACATGTCTCAGCACCTCAGATTACACCTGCAGGTTTGGTGAACTAAACCAGATGGTTCTACATCAAAAAGGCTTAGTATTTTGGTTTTCACACACACAAAAAAATGAAAACCCACAACAAACAAGAAGCCTTTAAGCCAGAGTTTGTAAGTTCAAGCCTGTTTACATCCGGTTATAAACTGTATGTGACACCTTCTGGACGAGGCTGACACCTCATAACCAGAAGACATGACGTGCCAGGCTTTATAGAAGTTGTTGCAAGGTTGTGCCAAGAGCTGGGCAAAGTTCTTCTAAACCCTGCAGTGATCAAGCTACTCCAAATGACCAAGTAATTACTTTGTAAATACAGTTAATTTCACTGCCTGCTGTGTTACAGCTTCAAAATATCCAAGAGAGCAGAAACACCCTCAAAGAGCACCTTAAACTGGTGCTTCATTTTTATGTATGATAATTTCTTTTTATCTGCCACAAAGTGCACCCTCACTCTGGCCTACTAGATAGGAACAAAAAAGCATGTTATTTTTATGGAACAGACACATTTACAGCAGGTGCTTAGTGTACTCCTGGCAGGTCTTCCCAATACTACGTATCTGGTAGCATCCTGTAGTATCAGAGGCAGGTCTCTGTTCCAGCAACAAGCAACACCGTCACCAGACTGGTTAAGGCACTAAGCTCAATTGCCCAAGGATGACACACCCCACGTTACCAAAGGGAAGGTAACAGCAGTGAAAAGAAATTTCACTTCAATATTTCCTTTAAAGCTGTGCTTATCCATTAAAGAAATGTCACTTGGAGAAAGAAAAAACAAAACAAAACAAAACAAACCACATGACAAAACCAACAACCACTAGCTCAGCCAAAATGTTCAATGCAAAAGAACCATAGCAGGGAAGTCAACAGGAAGGAGAAAAAATACTCCAAAAAACCCAAATTGGCACACCTTAACAGTACATTAAAAATAAATAGAACATAAGCTGACACTTGCATGCACTTTCACTGAAATTCAGCAGAATTTGAAATAAGAAAAGTTTAGAGAGTCATGATCCAAATGAAAGATACCTATGCTTGCCAACAGCACAAGCTGAACTGCTGTTTTTACTACTTGATTAGAGTTAACTCCCTGCCAAAATGAATTTTTGTTGCTCTTGTCTGGGCATATATGATGCTGAACCTCCTCACTTGCAGAAGCATTAGAAAACAAATTTTCACAATCAAACCACACTCAACACTAACAGTCTAAACTTGTCCAAGATTTTTGCCTGACATTTTGAAATAAAAAGCTCTCCAGAGAAGGTTTTGCTGTTAGTAGGTCACAGACTTGAGAACAGTAAGTGGAAATAGGTGAGGCATTCTGAGCAAAACCAGTTTAGTTTTCAATTCTTTTTTCCCCTTCATAAAATCCTTTGAGAAAAGAGGTCAAGAAGATCAGAGAAAGAACTCTTCTAACCACACCTAGAACATATTGTTTTTCTAAAAGCAAAAAGAAGGACTTAAAAATTTATTATAAAAAAAAAGACCAACCAACCAAACAAAAAACAAAACGAAAAAAAACCCTACATACCCAAAGGAAAAACTGGATGAAGAAGTAAAATGGCATTTGAAATAGAATTTGAGTAAGTTTATCTAACTGCCTTCCTTCATTTATACGGTTTACAATTGTGTTATAGATCTTCTGCACAAAACATGGCATGCATTTTCCCCTTATTAAAAAAAAAAAAACAAAACATAACAAACCTTAATTATGACTAGGTATTCTGCCACACTTTTCTCCAATACACTGAATTTATAGATAAATAATCTAAACACTGAATTTAAAAATCCAGGCTGTCACACTAGTGGCTTACAGAAGACTGTTCCAACAGTGTAACTCCCTTCACCTCAGTAATTCCACAGAAATTTAACTGTACCTTAAGGCATACCTAGAGTATTGTCAAATCAACCTGGTTTCCACTACACCTTAACATGCAGTACTAGACTACATCTCTGATGTCAGATGCTGCATCCAACTCCCCTCTAAATGTCAAATAATCCAAGTTCACACCAGGCTGCACAAATGGTGACAGCTAAAAGCAGTTTAAACTTCAAGTGAGACATGTTCCTTGCATAATACTCATTCAGTCCCTGAACTCTGATTACAACCAGAACATTGGTAGTTATGGACTTCAAAATGAAAAGGTGATTCCCCCAAATAACCTATGAGCATTCCTAGTACGCTAGAGGCAACGACAAAAGATATTAATGCCTCTTAAAGAATGGCAGAAGACTTGAACAAATACTCAACACAGGGTAGAGTTTAGTTTATTTATTTTCTCCTGATGGAAAACATTCAGGACAAACATTTGTGCTATCCTACAAGAAAAAGCATTTTTGTACAGCTCTCAGGACTTAAACAGGACTGAGAAATTAGAAAACAAGTCTGCTGGTAGAGAAAATTCCTAAACTGAATGCAAGTCAAGACAATTCAACATCCGATAAAGCTACATGGCTGTTCTAGTTACCACTGGCCACAAAGAAACATTTCATACACATTCATGAACAACTAAATTAGAATGTTTCCGTTTATTCACTTTAGCTTTATTTCAGCCACTTTAGTGGTCTGGATGAAGGCACACAATTGTTCTGTAACAAGAGCAACCAAGGCTTTTTCTTCAAGCCACAACAAAGGATGTCTCCATATACACCAGAACATACCCCTCAGCACGGCTGAAGTTGGTTTTCTAAGGGTTATGTTGTTAGTGTTATCAAATCATGAAAGCTGATAAGCTTTAACTTCTCATATATATCTTACAATATGCAGAAAAATGAAAAATATCTTATAGATTCCCAGAGGACTCCAACTTCTTACTGAAGGAAGCTATAGACGTGAGTGTGTACTCAATCAAGGCAAGTCTTTAAGATGCACAGTTCTTCTTGAGGAAAGACACTCTAAGAAATCTTCTTCATTGGGTGAGGAGAACAGAAAATAGAGACATTTAAGCAGAAATATATCCTTCTATAAATTCACTGCCCTTATTTTTACACAAGCAGTGTACTTAGGGAAGTAAATGCAGTAATTAAACTAATGTTTGCTCACTCTGCCCTCAAAGTATTTACAGAGAAAAATATTAAATCTACATCTTCTCTATTTTGCTAAAATTAAGACAATTATCATCAATTACACTTCCTGGTTTGCCTTTCCCCTGATATCTTAGCTTGTATTTAATTCCCCTTTTGTGAAGCCCAAGTAATCATGTGGGTGCTTAGTACCCCTCACGGGGCCTCAGCAGCAGCAACTACAGCTCCTCTCCTTTTCCCTGTCTCCACTGGAGAACACCAACCAAAAATCACTGACCACATTTACAACTCTGTGGCTCAGATGCCCCAGTCACACCAGTGTCCGTGTGCAGAACCTTGTCCATGCACGTTTCCAAGTGACAGGCTTTCAACATCTGAGCTCTCCACGTTACACCATCCTGTTTCTAAGGCACCTGTATTCATGGCCACTGGAGTGTTCCTGCTCACATGAGCAAAAGTAAGAATCTGTCCCATCTTAAAGAGTGTTTAAAAATAGAAAAAGGCAAGATGCAGTGAAATGAAAAGAGTATAAATTTTACTGCTGTTACTCAGATTTTCCTGAATTACTTGAGACCTCATATTTTCTTCCCACTGGCAGGAGTTTGAAGAGTGGCACAATGAAGTATTTCTCCCTCATTCACTGCCAAGACAACCGTTCTCCTCCCCTATAACAAAAGCAGTGCTTTTGGGTACACGGCATGACTTAATTAGCATGCTTAGTTAAAAACTTCCCAGCTGGATCTGCTGATCTGCATATCAATTTTAGTCCAAATCTAGAAACTCAGCCCACTTTCATATGCTTCTACTACCATCTCTGAAAAGGTACAAAAGTCAGTATCCAAAGAGTTCTGAAATATTTTAAAAACATAGCTAAGGCATTGTAGGATATAAAACTTCAAATTAACACTGATTTCTTTTTTTTTAAACCAAAAGTGCATTTTTTAAACCAGACCCATTTTCAGGTTTGCTGTTCCACTTGCTCTTTTCCCTCGAAAAACATTCTTATCTTTGTAAAACATATCTGCATAAAAATGAGACTCACAAAATAAACCCTAGCTGTGAGTGTAACATCAACTAAACTCTGGCATTACAAACAATAAATTCAACATTTTACAGACAACTTCATTCAAGAACTGTGGTTCCTTGTGGTTTCAAGCACAAATACTGACTACAGCAAACGTAAAAGGACCACGAAAGTGAGACGTGAGCATTTAAACCAGAAGAGTCTTTAAACATGAAGACAAGTTACTTGCAGCAATGCAGAAGCGAAGCAATGAGTACTTTCCTCCATTCTTTTCTTCATGAGAAAGTTACTTCAATGATTAACTTAAAATTTCAGTTCACTTACCAACTGCCTCATACTCATACCAATGCATCCTGAACTCAAAGACAAGCTCAGGGAAGAGAGGGGATTTATTTATTTTAATTTTTCTTACTAGTAACTTCAAAGTCTCATTTCCAGAAAACTCAATAATCTGAATGGTTCCAATAACATAAAAAGACCACTTGGTTAGGCTCTACCTTAACTTCTTTCCCTGCTGCCTTTTCTGATGCCAGGTTATTTTGTTGACTTCTTGTCACTGTCACAGCACTGAAGCTGAAGAATGTCAGCAGAGGCATCCCAGTCTCTCACAGCTATCAACAGGGAAGGGGAACAAGTTTTCCACAATACTCAAGTTGTAAACTCTTCCATCATTCAGACAATGACAGCTGCAGACAAAAAAAGAACCGTACACCCCAACGGTCTCAGCCTTCTAAAGAGATGGGACTATTTTGTGCATGTCAAAGTCAGAGCAAACAGTAAGCACAGCCTTAAGCAAAGCACTGCCTAGAAATGAAGTACGACAGTCTCCAGCAAGAGCCTCACTTACAGCTAACCATCTAATACTTCCATCAGCCAAAGATTTAAAAGCGAAAAAATAAAAGGCATTTTGGACTATTAGTGTACCTTAGAAGGACTCTGGCATAAGGTTTCTGGTTTATCATTTCTTCTCCCTCATTTGAGCAGAATAAAAGGAAAAAAATTAATGACATCTATTTCTTAATACTCAAACCCCACATGGATTATAGAAGCAAAGCACCAACAGAACTCTGAAATTCATTTATATTTACAGCAGTGCAGGATTTGGACCTTCCACAGTAACTTTGTGTGTGTACTAAACAAGACTGCAGCTCTGAGAAGCACAGAAAAAGCATTTGTGAAGTTCCAGTCAAAGTCTCTGCATCAAAAGGGAAACTATGTACCAGTGCAGAAAATCACTTCTGCTCCAAAGTATTTTTATAGTTTTTCATGTGAGAACTCTAGACTTAAGAGTTTCACACATCCATCTAATTTGTATGTCAAAAAGCTAGGTATAAGTCAATAAAAATCCATTAAAAAATTAATTATAAAGTGACAAAAGGCAATTCTTTGATTTACGATCCACATCAAATCTTTGAACCAGGGCACTAATAAAATGAAAACAATATAACTAGATACATTCCACAAATGTTCAAGACCAAGAATTTATTTTCTTCCTTGGTTCATACTCTGTGGAACTGGTTTCTACACACCATCTTCAGACACTCACCCATTTATTAAATTTAAACTAAAGCTGTGAATAGACAGTTATATATTGAGGGATGAATACTGGCAATATACACCCAAATAATACACTCAAAGTTCTTTTGGGCAGATACTCCCAACAGAAACTTGGTACTTACACAGCTACTGTAGTAGGGTCCTTGTCCACGCTTGAAGCTCTGAGCAGTTCCTCACTTGTGCTAAATTCTTTTGTGTTGAAGTAAGAACCACAGCATCAAAAACTGAAGGAAAGCATTGTTTTTTTCAGGACCCACACAAAGCAAGCTCTAGAAATCCCCCACAGAAGGTCTGTGGTTCTCAAGTGCAGCACAGGACTACCAAACTAGAGCAAGTTTTCATTTGAAAAGCACTTATATCAAAAAACAAAATTCAGAGCAGTTATAAACCTCTAACTAAAGCCACTCCCCAACTGCTTTTCCAAACACAGTACATTTACCTAAACTCCAACAATAAGGAAGTTCTTTGAGACTAGCTGTAATGAAGAAATTTTTTTTTACAAGGGTAGTGAAACAGGAAGAGGTTGCCCAAAGAGGTAGTGGATGCCCCATCCCTAGAAACATTAAAGGTCAGACTGGATGGGACTCTGAGCAACCTGATCCACTTGAAGATGCCCCCCTCTCATTTCAGGGGGTTGGACTAGATGACCACTCTAAGATGATCTATCTGGCTTTGAAGTGTTTAAGCTGTGACTAGTTTCACAAATCTTTATCTCCACATCCAGTAACTGCCAGAAAGATGCCAGTAACACAAGGCTCCTTCATTCCAAGGGAGAAGGAAGAGGATCAGTGCACTATAACTGAAATTCATCCCAAGACCATGCAGAAATAACTGGAATGACATAAAATAATCCCATAGGGGACTACAGGCTGTCTTAATTAAAACCTCTCCAAACTTCTATATATAAACTACCTGGCAAACATCTTCATTTTTCAAACAGGCACTACTGGGAATCTGACAGCTTTCCTAATCTATTCCAGTTTCTGTTCTTAAAAGTTGACTCAACCAACTTAATGAATGTTTGCTGCAGTTTAAGACCACAGATTGTTTCATCTCCAGCAGATGAGACAACAGCTTAGTGTTTTCTTTCCAGCTGTCTTTTGTGTATTGAGCGAACATTATCAAAACAAATCTCCCTTCAGTCTCCTCTAAAAAAAGAAGAAAAAACGATATTATCCAAAGTGCTTCCGGTGTTCCCCTAAAGCACATTTTCTAGACCTCTGACCATTCTTTGTTACAACTACTCTTCTACTGCAACACCAAAATTAGGTGCAGTACTTAAGCTCATTAGCATGCCAATAAGTGAGAAGGCTAACTTCATGTATTTTACATGGCATTGCTGTAAATACGTCCAGTAAAAGGTTCGCTAGTTCTCCAACATCAGTCGACTTGTGGCCATCATGCAAACATTTAACTCCAGATCCTTCTCTGCAGATCTACCTTTCCAGTTACCCCCTACCCTATTATATGCAGGGCCAAATCTTACTGGAGACTAGGAGACAACATCTGCCCCTCCTATATTTCACCCTACTTAGGTAGCACTGCTTTGTCAAGATCATTTTGAAACACATGCTCTTTAATCATTGGAGCACCTCTGACAGAGTGCAATCTGCAAGTCTAGAAATTTTATTCAGATCAGCTGCAAAAAACCTTATTTCTACACTAAAGAAAACTCTGCAGTATTCTTCTTAGACAAACAAAAGTCCGATTTTCTGCCAGAATATATAAAATAGCTAACGCTGTGAAAGTGAGCACTGACAACATAAAGATATTTCATTTGTAAGATCAGATATACTGGGTCAGGTCATTTTCCTGTCTTCCAGAGTAGCCATAAGCAGACACCCAAAAGAATAACATCCAAGCAACTAACAGGAGGCATGCATACAGATATACACCTTAAATTATATATGCACATATGGCCTCTATTTTAAGCACATTTGGTCAGTTTACCTAACAATAAGTTACACAGTTCTCCAGCACGGCATCTTGTTGCCGACATCCAACATCCGTTTAAGGGAACAAAGAGCTCTCAGCTGCATAAAGCCAAAAAACCTAAAATGATGCAGTGACAGAATTCTTGGAGGAAAAAAAAAGAATCAACAGTACTCCATAAAAGTAGACATTTGAAGTTTTTCGTGGATGATGCATTTTTAAACAAGCACTTTCAAGCCACATCATTGACTCCATTTACCAGCACGTTCCATGGCTGATTTCCTTTTAGGAGGTTTCATTTATGTGGTCTACATATCCTTTTCTTCAAAGAACAGCACTGGGATGGGTCACTGCGTAAGAACCTGAAGAGCACAATATTTTTTAAAAGGGCAGTTCTGAACAACTTCTGGAAGTTTACAGCTATTTATCCTAGTAGCACAGAGGACTTTTTTTTTCTTAATCCTATGCCAAGCTGAAGCAAAAGTGATTCATAACTGCCTACTTTCCTGCATTTTACAGAAGAAAAAACACTCTTTAACTTACAGCAGCAGCACCAACTCTCAAGTCAGACCTCCCAGCTTCCATTATGTCACTATTGTTCCACTCCATTTTTCACAGCATTTGAAGAGTGACACGCTATATAGTCTTCCTCAGTGTACCTCCAAAGAGGTACATTTTACAAAGGACAACATTTCACATATAATTTACGAATCTGGCAAAATACTAGAATTACTGCATTAGCTCTTTGTATTTTCATTTAAAAATGGGGGAAAGGTAATTTGAGGTAGTTGTATATTTAATGTTTAATGACTTACTTTCTACCTAAGCACAAAAACAAGTAATACATCTGCCAAAGCCAATTCCACAGAATAATTCCATATATTATGACTACCTAACTTGCTGTGTGTTTCCTAAGTATGAGTAGGTTTCATTTTAATACAGACAGAATGAGAAATCAGAGTTAAACAGCACAAGAGATGTCCAGAGAAATTCAAGTGATTTCAACAAACAACTCTTCCGGAGTTTAGGAACATCTACTCATCTAATTTCATCTCAATTAGATGAAAGCTAATTATTCCTCTTCATACACAGACAAATTCCCTTTAACATTATTAATGAGTTTTCCTGACAAAATTCTGGACATTAAGTGAATTTTTAGAAATACTTGCATTTGTTCTCTACTATGCTTAGAAATAACAGGTCTTTAAAATACATTACAGTCATAAAAAAACTGCACTTACAGTCTCAAAGCAAAACTACAATACCCAACAGTCCTCAGCTTCAACACTTTGTTCTCTTCTTTTCATAAATTCCCTGCATCAGTTCCACAATTTAGTGGACTACTGATATATTTTCCATACACTTCTTCCTCATATCTCCCATAAATATATTTAGCATAGGAGCACACCAGACAGAGATGCCACCCCTAGCAGCCTTGTTTTTTTTTTCCTCCTGCAAGAATTACTAACTCCCTTCACACAGACTTAAGGCACCCATGCCTTAAGGGGTGTGTGAACCCACACGCCAGCACATCCCAGTGCACCATGACTTTTGAACTTCACTGGAAGCACAGCAGCACACAGGAATGCTGCGAGAGGTGACAGCACCACGGTACAGAAGACACTGGATTACACAGCAAGTGCGAATAGCCACAATAAGCAAGTTAAAACCTACATCTCGCCAGTCTTCCCACATACTCAAACAATACCACGAGCAGCTTTGCATGTAAAGATAAACTCTTGTGCTCATACATTTAGAGCAGCCTGTAAAAGCTTTAAGGCAGAAGCTCTAAAGCAAAGCCTTCACACATGGGGTAGGTTTAAATTCCAGATCTCAGAAACCTAGATCATCTTCCCCCCCCCTCCATATTTCTGACAGTGCCTATGGGTGTGCCTTGCTACACTCAAATACACGTAAAGAATAACAGAGTAAAAGGAGTTGCTAGAGGACAATTTATCATGACTTTTTCTCAACTGGAGCCTACTGATTTATAACTGGTCTGACAGGAACTCCTTTCCAATTTCAGTTGCTCTTCATTTAAAAGAAAAAAGGGAGAAAATTAACAAAAAAAACTCCACCTCCAGAGTGTTCAAATAAACTAAAAAAAACTAAAAGGCATATGTAGATGCCACATGTTCTAAACTAACTTTAGAAGAAATTTGTGTTTTATAATTATGCCACCAGGTAAGAATAAAATTAGGCTTTCACCAGATATTTTGAAATGCAGTCAGTGTCATTGTCTCAGTGATCATTTCTGAAGTATCATAATTATTAAAAGTTATGGACACAGCATAAACATTTCTGCACTACTCCCTTTTAGAGTCAGCCCACTACAATAAAAATTTACAGTCAATCACGAACTGCTCAAATATTACCATTGAAAAAATAATCCAGTCTATTATTAAAAAAAAAAAAAAATCCACAGGCTATTGCATAAATCCAAGGCACTGACACCAAACAGAAAATGTTGCGTGTTGCCTCATGAATATCTGTACCTGTCTCAAAATCCCACAGGCATTTCAAACGTGGCACCTGGGAAAAAGTGCCATTCCTTTGCTGTCACAGATCCTAGCAATGTCCTTGTCAGCTTCCATGGACACTGAAACTCAATAACTCTAGTTGAAGAAGAAAAGCTTCAGTCCACTGAAGTGAGTCTGTCATGAAACAGAAGAGACTGGGCGATTTGGAAGCATTCATTACCCTAACAAGATCTTCTGTGAAGCCAACTAGGTTTCTAAAAGACACTCCAATTGAATGACACTTAGAGATTTTGGGGGTGAACATTATTATTACATGTAAAGAGTCCATCGAACATACTCAACTGCCATCCCCATGTCATTTGCATAATAAGAACCCATACACAATCCCAAATCAACTCATGCCCACTGCACTGACCAAGGAAGAGGCCAGCTCAAGCTGAGCTCAGTCTAAAAACACCAGTCCCTCCCTTTAGGGAGCTGCAATTAAAGCTCCACCTGCCCTCTCATTGAGCAGCTCTGAAGTTTGGGTCCACAATTTCTGGAATAGTAAAGTTCACCCACTTGGCACAAACCTCGTGCTTTTGTCCCTAGTACATTCAGTAGCTGATCCACTGGAAAACAAACCCAGACAACAGAAAATTCACCCAGTTTTCCATAGGCCTTCAAAGCATTTCGCCAAGACTCAAATCAACTCTGCGTTCTGCTGTGGCTACTAAAATGTGTAATACATAATTAACAATTTCAGTTAACCTATTCCCAAGTCTCAAAAACTGAAATTTGATTAGTAAGGTTTCTCTGTTCTCTGAGGAACATAGAAAAAAAGTCAACTTGCAACTACTGTGCTGCACAACGCTATACATACCCATGGTTCCAAGGCAGTACACACAATTCTGAGTAAGATTGAAAGATTAGAAGTGAAATGGTCAACAGATATGATCTTCTCAAGGACAACACTATTTTCCGCTTCTTTAGGTTTCAATGGAGCAATCGTATATATAAAGAAAAAAACATTCCAGAAGCCTTACATCTACTCACCTGCAAAGAGGATGCCTTGCTAGAAAGCTTTTATTCTCTAAGCAAGGCACAAAACATTCTTTCTGATTCTGATAGTGAATCCCACATATGTGGGGAAATTCATTTATGGCTCTGGGCTTCATTCATGGTGATAAATATCTGCACCAAATGATTCTTATTTACTTGGCCAACAACCAAATATTCTGTTTATTTAGCTGATGTATTTGTTCCCCCTTCCTTTCTCCAGGAAACCCACTCATACAGGTCAAGTCATTGCATTACTTTTTTTAAATAGATACTTAAACTAAGCAGAAGAGATGGGGTACAAATGGCATTATATGTTCTACGTAACTGTTTACAGCAGAGTGTGAATCAAGAAAACAGATTGGCACTATCAACTGTGACTAAATAGTTTTCCACTTTCTACACTGCAAGAAAAATCAAATTCTTCCTTGCAGCAACAGTCACAGTTTATCTTTCTGCAAAACATATTCTTGGCCTGTCTGAAAACTAAACAATTGCCTGCATTCCTGGCAAAAGATATTACTTTGAACTACAGGGCTTGTAGCCGACAAGAATTATATTCTTACTAAAAAAGTCAAGAGAGATGATGTGGCTGTAAGACATCTGCCCTGGTTGGAAAAATTCAGCTGCTACTTCCCTTCTGGTTACAACTTCAGAGCCAACACACGACTTTTCTCCTTCTAAGTGCTCTGACCCAAAAGACTGTCAATTTTTGCTGCTACACTCAAACACTTATCCTCAGGTGCACACAGCAGCACAGTGCAGGGACAGTATTTTTAAGCCCCATACACCCTCCACAGCATTACTTATACAGTGGGAGCAATCAGAAACATCTTCCCTTTTCATTTTGATCATAACAAGAGATGTACTGATCATCTACTGCCAGGCACTTGGACTACTAACACGTTTCTTCAAATCTGCCCAACTGCCTGAAGAGAAACAGTGTAGAACCACTACACATTCCTGTGATATATCATCTTTAAGAGACACTTTTCAGATACAAAAATACTTTCAATATGGTTACACTGGTCATTATACCCTACAAAGCAAGAGACACTCAGCCCTATTCAGACCTATTACAAAGCTATGAAGTTGTATTTTTCTAAGCTCTAAGTTCTTACATGCAAGCTGAAGTGAATTTCCCGTGGCAGGCACCAAGGCCCACTGCAGCCCCACAGCATTATTCCTTCAAGTAAACGGACTCCATATTAACCACACAGAAACCTTGCAAATCATCAAGAAATTAATCCACATGGAAGATACCTGGCAACCCACTTTCATCCAGTCAACTGACTAGTCAAGTGCCTGTACAGGAAGCACTGATATACATTTAAATGCCCCTTCCTCGGCTGATGAGGCTAAGCCAGAAAATGCAGGACTCGCTGCTATGGAGAAGCAGCAATGCTCCTGGCAAGGACTGGAGTCATCCCTTCAGAAGTAGCTGTTGCTGTATGGCTTTTGTTAAAAAAAATTAAAAAAGCCCTCAGTGCTTGACATTGACAAGCTATCTTACCATTTTCCTTTCTTCCATTATAAGACAGACTAGGTGAGAACACAAACTGCCTTAAATGCTTAGATCTACTTCCCGTCTGCAAGAGATAAAAGTACAGAGTGAACTGCTTTGCTTTATTTCCTTTTCCGAACAACACACAAGTCATCTGTGGCAAGAGTACCTAATGAAAAGATTCTTTGATAGCACTGATCATACAAGAAAAATCATTGTCCACTTCTTTTAGAGGCACAGCAGTATGACTTCTGGGCATCCATGCTTTTGACAATTCTCAGAGATACAGTGGTGCTTTCAGTACGGTCCCCAACATGTATTTCTCTTGAAATACCGTCACCTCACCTCTTCTACTGCCCTGACAAAACATCACACAGCAACACTGTTAGAAAACATAGGATTGAGTCAAACATGCACTTTTCTCATTGACTACACCTAAATAACTGACCCTGTCTCTAACGGCATGGTAAGCCAGTACCTACAGGGGCAAGAGCGATTCTGAAGATTTGGTGAAAGTCAATAGTTGTTATCCAAATCCAGTTTGCAAAGCTTCAGGTAGAGATTAATTTTAGGCTTCTGTCTGGTTACATACAGCAGCACTGACCAGGAAACAGTTGTCTGAGCATGACTATGATGCTGAGGCCATTTCTCACAGACCTGTGTCTTGCTACCTCGTCTCACACCTTTCTCACCTCAAGGCCAGACTGCTACGATGCACTCCAACGGTTACACTTTAAATCGATTCAAAAATACAACCTGGCATTATGTCTCCAAACGTACACCTCCCCCAATGGCAGTATACAGCACTTCGGCAACAATCTCCATCAGATGAGAAGTGACAAGGGGGTTCCTGGTTTTGCATCTGAAGAGAGCGGGTCTGACCTGTATAGCACTCCATGGGTTTGAGCCTTTACGGCTGAGGGAGTATTTTTTCTTGTAAAAGCTGTAATTAGCATTTATTTTCAACATACATAAATAAAAGAGCACCTATTTGTGCAGCTTACTGAAAAAAGTTCTGAAAAGACAAATTTTTCGATTTCACATGCACTTGGGTCAATGAAAAAAGTAGAGAGCTGTTTTGCGAGGCATTCAGACTTTCAATAATCTCCTGTCCCTAGTTGCTTGACTTCAAAAGTTTTGTTTGTCTTTCAAGGCAGCACCGGGCTGATGCTCATTAAATTCAGAAAGCAGCCAAGTAACTGCACCAGCCATATAGCTACTGCAGGAGACAGCCACTTTAACACTTCCCACACTAGTTATGGGTGACTAAAAGTCCTCAGAGTAAAGTTAAAATTTTTTAACAAAATCAAAACGGAGAGAGAACTCCAGAAAAATGTTCAAGACTTAAGTCTTCTACAGAAATTTCTGGAAACTCAAAGGTAACAGACTTTTCAGTTTAAACTGGGACTCAAAGTCATTTAAAATAAAAATATTACAACAGCTTAAACCAAAAGGCTCCAAGTGTTCTCCAACCACCTTGCACATTATTAGCTCATGCATTCAAATAACTAAGGGGTTTAGCATTAATTAATTTCAGAAAATGCTAGAGCTGGTCACAGCACAAATTTTTAACTGCTTTTTGAGACACAGATAACCCTATAGGCTTTCAGGATCTTCCTCATATCATCCATCCATCCACTTTAAGGGAGAGCATGGGGTGAGGGAACATCAACAGCCCATATTCCAGAGATTTGTATCATTATGAAGAGCTGTAATGAGTAAACTTGACACCAATATTGGAAAAATCATTTATGTTCTATCTAAAATACCTCTTAAAGATAGAATACATGAAAATTAAAGAACTCTTTTGGGGCAGTATAGGGCAACCCTTCAGAGTGGGGGGTGGTCTTCAGCAATACATGTCAAAGAACTACTACTTTCTTTATGTCCCTGACTACTTTGTGATAAACAGCTGATAGGACCTTTTGACAAGGCCCTATCAATTTAACAGACCAAGCGATACGACTTCCAGAGCCAGGACACATACAGGACAGGAACATACTCCATAAGCCATATGGGTTTCCACAGCTGTATTAACAGGTGAACAAGATGGTTACAATATTGCTAAGAGATACAAAAGGTGAATCAAGTGCTAATACAACAGGGGATCACCTCCTGTGAGGTGAAGCAGTGTAGAGAAGAGCAGAACAGAGATGGAATGAAAAGAAAAAAAGTTTAGGATAATTCCCAGTATGTTTTTAAAGGAAAAAAAAAAAAAACAAACAAAAAACAGATCAAAACAAAACCAACATACAACATACAAAAATAAGGCATGGAGGACACGGCAGAATAATTAGTCGAACTATCATTTGACAGGTTCCACTGGCAGGCCTCACTTTTTTAATTAGTTATTTTTCTGCTCAACTACCTAATGGCATGAATAAAGAGCAAACAGTTTGGCAGCATTAGAATTAAGTACAGCAGACAGTTGTTCTATTCCTTTTCAGACTGCAAGGCACAACTTTGGGACACTATAGCATGAAACACTCTTCGCTCCCGCACACGTGTTCATTAGCTGACCCCACTGGTGCAATTTTTTCCAGTCTAGGCATGAGGAAAGCTGTTCACCCAGCAGCAGTCAGAAAGCTGGACAGGGCTAGGATCAGCAACGGCCAGAGACATAGATGTCAGCAGGCTTCTGGAAGGGAGTGATCTTCCTCTCTCCAGCAAGGAAAGCAGGATGGGCGGCTTTCAGTTTCAGAAACCAATTAGGCAGAAACTGCTATCAAAGCAATAGAGAAGGCCCTACCCTAACTCGGTTGAGAAACATCAGGTGGTATTATCTCGACCATTTCGCCAGTTTCAACAGCCCCGCTCATTCCTTCGCCCCGAAGGGGCCCAGAGTGCTCTTTTCCAAGGCTCTTCCCACACACCTACCTGGACACCACACAGTATTAAACTCAACTGTCACCTACACACCACAGGCTACCTAAAAAGCAGTCACTTTTATATACTGGCTTGGGGAATAGCGACTAAGAGAGCAATAAACTCACAGGTTTTATTCCTTCATGAACCACTTTTAAACAGCCATCCTGCTCAAATGCCAGCAGCAGTACCACGAGTAAAACAGTACACAGCAATATAGGTTTACCAAGCTATTGTGCTTTCGGGAGATTTTACAATTAAAAAAAAAAAAAAAAAAAAAAACAGTGAATCTAAGAAGAAAAGAAAAACAACAAAGCCCAAGTTTGGCACCACTGTAACATTCTTCCACAGAGTCCAAAATGAATTATTACAAGATTGTCCTTTAGATTTTGCAACAGAGTATGTGTTCAACATCAGAATTAGCTAAAGCAAATAAAATTTGCCTCCCTCACCCTCCAAGTTGACAAATTCTGCATAACCAATTACAGAGCCATGACAGTCACACATGGAGCAAAAAACTCTCATGGCAAATGTTAGCCAAGACATTATTTACTGCAGACCATCGAGATAATTGGCTACAGTTATAATAAGTACTGCTGTCTACAAGGACTTGGTGTTACTTGAAACACTTACTTTCCAGAAGCTCAGGGAAGGAAAAAAAAAAATTCAATTCTACAGTCATTAGATGAAAATTCTTAAACTGCAAACTTCAAGACTTCTATTTTTATACAGATATTTTTGGTTATGTGTTGCATGACTACTCCTTATATTTCAGGATTGTTTTGTCCCATTTGAGAAACAAGGTACATCTGGAAGTAATGAAAGAGCAACTAGGTGAAGAACAAAAGAAAGCTTCCAGCTCACATCTCTTCTCACTACATGGAGCAGGTTGATATTATCAGCAGGTGGAAAACTGCAAGTTCGGCTCCCTCCTTTTGAGGGACAGGCACAAGGAGCACACACACTTTTTTTTTTATTCCTGTAAAGCCTACAAACCCAGCACACAGACCCGCACAAAGAATACCCTATTTGAGAACAATTTCAATGCAAAAATCCATATGGTGGATCCTCTATAAATAGAGAAATAAAAATAGTCAGATTTCAGAAAGTGGATGTATGGCTTGAAAGAGATACACGAAGGTCACAAGGTTCCTATAGTTGTGGAGATCTTAAAACCTTTGTTAACACCCCTTACAAAGCAATGAGAGCAGCACACATGAGAAGCCATCTTTCCCAACAGTCAAAGGACAAGCAGCTGTTGGTAACCCTTCCCTTTAAGGCTCATGCTTTCTTACCAACTTCTGAGAATGAAGTCTCATAAATCTAATAAATTACACAGCAAAGAGATGAAAAATTCTTGCTCACCCTTTCTACCCCATATACCTTGGGGAGAAGAGCAATCAGAACGGTTCTACTATTGCTCCTCCCAGGTAACACAAAGAACAGTGAACCCTCTTCCAGTATTTTATCAATCCCTTTCTCATCCCTTGAATCCATCCTTCCCAGGTAACTGTTGCAGCACTCAGTCAGGACAAGCAATAGCCACAGAGACACCAGAGCAGGAGTGACTTCATCATTTCATTTCACGGCTCCTCCAGGCTTACAAATAAAAGCAAAAAGGCTGACATCAAACAAGTCAGGTTCTACTCCCTGGAAAAGACCTACACCAAGACGGAGGTTCTAACGATGTCCAAGAGACCCAGAAGATACCAATCCATCAGTTTTTATCTATTTCCCGAGGACTCTTTTGTCCCAGCTTTAACTCAAAGCGGCTCAGAACACAACTAAGTATCAGTGTATATATATATATATAAATATGTATATATATAAAAACGAAAGAGCCAACCAAACTCTCTGTTCACCACACAAGCACTCAATATCTGTTAATAGACACCTTGCTACATCATGTTACCAAGACGTTACCAAAACTCCTGCTAACCAGCAAAAGACCACCTTTTTTAACACCTTGGAATTTTTCTCACTTCAAAAGAAAAGAAAAGAAAAGAAAAAAAAAGAAAAAAGTTAACTTCCCAGGCTGTCTTACACGGATGGATCAACTGAAAATAGAAACTGCATTTCCCACAGAGTCCTTGAGTGTGGTTCTGTTGCTTTGTTCTGACATTTTTTTCCAGACAGCAGAAGGACCAGGAGCACATGACTAGAGCGACTGGGGGGGTTATCACAAGTGCATGCGCTTTATGCTACAGCCTTTGTTTCTCCCTCAGTGTTATACACTTGGGATTGAATCATATTTGCAAACTTGTAAGTCTGCATCAGTTAGCACCCTCTTCACAGGCAAGCATCTGTCTAGTCTTTGACCTCAAATAAACGGGAAAGGAGCGTCAATGACCTTTCAAGAATCAAACTGTAGAGCCTGAATAAGACAAATTTAGTTGCAGAGCATGACAGGCTGAGGTTTCGCTTGCCACCTGCAGAAATACTGATCAACAAGACCTGCTTTCCATTCCACAAGCATATAAAGTAAACCAACATATTAAAATGGAGTCACCGATGGTTTTTCCCGGTACAAATCAATAATCCCTAATAAATGCTAACACTAGACCGGATCAAACATATGCTCTCACGCTGCTAATATGGGTTAACTGCACCCATGTTTTTTGAAGTGTTGCTGGCACACTGATCATGCAGATACAAGGTGGACTACAGGCCCCTGAGCCAAATGCTCTCCTCAAAGCTTCAACCGCAGTGAAAGACATTTCGGTGCACAAAAACATCAAGATTTCTGATCTGTCAAAAAGCTCACAGTCTCCCAGCCCTTTGGCATGTAATGCATAAACTGATGTGACAGATGCAGGCATGCTCCCACAGAGCCATGTCAGGTGTGGCTGTACACGAGTATCAAATAGATCAATCGAATGGCAATGCATATCGAGCATTCCCGGTCCCATAAAGCTGTCACCCTGCATTTCCGCAAAAAAAAAAAGAAAGTATCCCTGAAAACTACACTGTTAATATGAATCTGGAAGAACAATTCTGTTGTTAATGTGAACATATTCAAATTCGGAGTTAAGAAATTCCCTACGATAAGCACCATAGCCGATGTTTGGCGGCTCAGAACAGGGCCTTTTTGTATTCACAATGTACATTTGTTCAGATTTAATACATATTTTCAATTCATATACACCAGCTAACCCCATCAGCTAAAAATACGAAGGATGGGCACACATTAAGCACAATTTCTGACATGCCTGTGCAGAATAAAGTACAGGCCTCATTATTAAAAAATATTCCTCTGCTCAAAAAATTGCAGAAGGAACACCGAGCTTGACATGTGAGCCAATACAGTAGTTATTTCAAAATAATCATTTTCTCCTCCCTTCTGTTGAGCATTTTACCAGAGCCTGGAGGATATTATAGACACCTTTTGTAAGATCCCCTCCCCCTCCCTTTTTTTTTTTTTTTTTAATGGGCTGGACTAAAAGGTGCTCGCACCCGATCTACGGGTGTATGGAAAAACCTTCCATGCTCTCTCCCCTTCAGAGCCATGAGAGCTTAAAAATGAAAAAAAATTAATTAAAAAAAAAAATTTAAAAAGCGCACATAATGAACGTGAATGTCACGGTCATACCTGTGTGCCCGCAATTCGTTTCCTCCTTTCGAGGGAGGAGGAAGAGGTGGGGGGGAAATAAAAAGGAAATACCGGCTGCGGAGCTCCCAATCCGTTTCACAAAGGGGGTAAAAAAATGGCTTTTTAACGAGCCAGAGGCCGCTGGCAGCGACCAGGAGCTAAGGACGAGAACAAAACCCACCGGGATTTTCCGTCCAGCAGGCCCCGCACGGAGCGGCGGCGTGCGCCTATTCAAGGTTAATGGGGGGGGAAGGGGAGAGAAAGGAGCCGCCGAGGCCGGGGCTGGGCTCCCTTCGCCGCTCCCCGCCCGGGCGAAGGGCGGGGGGAGCCCCCGCGGCCCTCACCCCCGGATCCGAGGGGGGCAGGATACTCACGGCTGACTTTCATGCTGCCGAAGGCCGAGGGCTGCTGCACCGGCTTGCAGCTCTCCGCGAAGGAGGTGGTCCTGGGCCGCCCGGACATGGTCTCCCCCGCTCTGCCCCGACGGCGATCACCTCTCTCCTCTTCCTGCCTTCGCCCTCCGCCTCGCCCCGGCGGGCCCGCCTGCCGCTCCTTCGGTCGCTCAGCTGCAGGAGACGGGCAGGACGCGCCACATGAAACGCCGGGACCCCCCCCTTCCCCCCCCGGGGAAGCCCCCTCCCCTCTCGGTCTCTGTCGCCCGGCGGCGGCTGCTGCTGCTTCGTCTCCTGCCTCCTCCTGCTCCTCCTCGCGCCGCCCGCTCCTCACACGACCATCCTTCCCGGCAGCGCCGGTGGGTCCGAGAGCCGCCTCCCCCCGGCGCCGCTCCCGAGCGAGGGGGGTTCGCTGGGCCTCGCTGCCCCCACCCCGGGCGCCAGTCACATGGGGCGGAGGCTCGCGGCCCGGCTCCTCCGATCCCGCCGCGGCGCTTCTCTCCTTTTATTTTCTTTATCTCCTTCCTTTTTTCCCCTTTCTTCTTTTTCTTCCTCCTCTTCCTTCCCCCCTCCCCGCTCCTCTCCTTCCCTCTCGCCTCTGAGGGAGGCGGCAGGCAACGGGACTATTTTTTTCTCCCCCGGCGGAGGGATCTCGAGGGTACCGCCGAGCGGAGGCGATGCGGCTACTGTTCGCAATAGGATCCGGCGGCGGCGGCGGGATCCGCGGCGCGCGGAGGGGGGTGAGGCGGCCCGGGCGGCCTCGCTGCTCGCTGACGCTGCTGCTCAGTGCGGCGCTGAGGCGGCGGCGGCTCCGGAGGTCACGCTGTTCATTGCGCCCGCACGGGCACCTGGCTGCGGCTCAGGCTGGGCACGCTGCACTGCGGGCGGCGACCGGCGGCGGCGGCACAGGCCATGACGGCGGCGGCGACTTCCCTGCTCGTCCTTCAGCGCGGATTCAGAGCGCTGGCGGCGGCGGTTGCTGCTGCGGCGGCGGCGGCTGCTGCTGCTTCCCGAAGCGCCCAAGGGACGTAGGACTCGCGCGCCCGGCTGAAGCCTCCCGCCGGGCCCCCCTCCCCGTTCCTGTCGATCGGTCCCTTTGTCCCCGCTGCTGCCTCCCCTGCGTGCCGGGCTCCCGCCGCTGCGCTCTGTGCGTGCGCCAAAGCCGCGCAGCCGCCCGTGGCCGCCGCCGCCCTACGCTGCGGAGCGGCCGTAAGCGCCGTCTGTGAATACCCGGCCGAGCAGCCCCGGCGCGCCCGCGAGCCCCGGCCCGAAGCGCGCACGGAAACGCCCGAGCCCGCTCGGGACCAATCGCGGGGCCGTTACGGGAGTGCCCGTAACGGGTCGTGACCAATCACGGCGCCGCCGTGGGCGCGGCTGATGCTCCCCGAAGCGAGGCGGGCAGCCAATGGGAGCGCGCCGCCGCCGCCCTAGCAGCTTGGCCGGGCGGCCAATGGCAGGGCGGGCTCCCTTCCGGCTATCGCCGGGCCAACCCAAGCGGGGCCGGGGCGGGACAGCCAATCAGCGGCCGCGCTGCCTCCGTCACACGGCCCTGGGACGGCTCCGAGCCGCAGCCCGGGGCGGAGTGCGGCCGCGGGCTGCCATTGGTTCCCGCGGCGGAGCGCGGCGATTGGCTGGCGGCGATGAGGCCGCCCGGCGTGGGCCAATAGCGATGCGCGCGGGCGCGGCCGCTCCCGCCGGGGCACGGCCGCTCACCGCTGCGGGGGCTGGGGCGGCGCCGCGCATGCGCGGCCGGCAGCGCGGGCGGACACCGCCCCTCGGGGGCGACCTCGGGGGCCGGCCCGCCGGGAGCGCGCCTGGGGCAGCGCGAGGGGAGCCCCGGAGCGGCGGGAGTTGTGCCTAAAACCCGTCAGGCACCGAGGTGCCGCGGTCCTGCTTCGTCAAACTGTGAAAGAGAATGGCGCTGACGCGCATGGTGCTGTCACAGAATCACGGGATGGTTTGGGCTGGACCATCCAGTTCCAGCCCTGCTCCACGGGCAGGGACACCTTCCACGAGACCACGGCGCTCCAAGCCCCATCCAGCCTGGTCTTGAACACTTCCAGGGTTGGGGCACCCACAGCTGCTTTGGGCAACCTGTTCCAGTTCCTCACCACTCTAAGTAAATTTCTTCCTAAGATCTAATTTAAACCTACACCCGCTTTAAGTTTGAAGCCGTTCTCCCTTGTCCTGTTGCTACACACCCTTGTAAGCAGTCCCTCTCCATGTTTCGTGCAGGATCCCGTGTCAGCCGTAGGCTTGTGTGACTGGGGGCGAAGAGCCGTGGATGTGGCACACGAAGTGATGGCGACCCCTGGATTCTGCAGAGGCTGTGACGAACGGGGGAAAGGAGATCAAGGCTCGCTTAGAAAGTTCTCCCAATTCAGCTGTTCACAGCGAAACCTCCTCACAACAAGCGCAGTTTGTATTGGAGCCACTGAACAGCCTCATCACCAGGTCTCGCCGCCCCCGTGGGTAGATTGAGCTTGGCCCTGGCCGGAGTTCCAGGCATGGGAAGTTCCAGGTTCTGGAAGACCTTGTACTTCTTCAGGGCTCTGAAGCATCCCCGGGGGCACCAGTTCTCAGCTCTGGCAAAGCAGGCGCTGGAGAACTGCTGCATATTGTGACCTCAGTAAAATTACTCAGCAGACCTCAGCAAAAATTGAGCACCGCTTGCTTATGCCATTAAAAGAAGTAGTGCTCTTGCCAAGAACAGTTTATACCACAAACAAAATAACTTGGGCTAGCAGAAGCATATTTTGCTAGTGTTGGAGACTGAGGTGCTGTTCTCTTTTCAAGTCATCAAAATATTGCCAGATTTCCTTTTTTTCCAGCCCCGTTCTGAACAGCATTGCTATGTGAGCAAAGAAAGATCTAGCCAAAGGCAGCTAAAATGTATCCTTTACAAGAGCTGTTTTCCAAAGCAAAAAACAAACCCAGTCTCTCAAAATGGTCCTGTTCAGCAATTTGCTCGCCCCAGGGTGCTTGGTTTTCTGGAAGCCTTTTTTCTTGCCTCCCAAATGATGAATGGGTTTATCTACTACAAAGGCCATGAGATCGTTTAAGGCTTGATTCTTTATGATCTACCTGTGCAGCTGGGAACCTGACAGGTGAGAGTGGTGTGCCCTAACAGGAGCTAAAAGAGGCAGGCTGAAGTCACTACATGGGAGTGGTACTGCCACCCCAAGCCACCCTAATGTACTCATCATTCCAGCCCCCCCTCAGAGACTCCACTGTGTCAAACATCGCTGAGACATACTTTCAATAAACGGCCAAGATTGAAAATGACATTTTCTCTCTTGTTTGGTAGAACTGTTGTTAAAAATTGGGGCTACAGATTGGGTTAGTTCCCTGAAGAGCGTTGTTACGTAAAAAAGACAAAGTAAATAAGCAACCAGGCAGTGGCCAGCTCTCTTCTACCTGAAATGCACCACAAGGCATTTCAGTCATGAGCTTGAAATTATTTTTTCTGACTTTGAGCATCAAAACACTAACACAAATCACATTTTCTTATTTTCTGACAAAGTTCTTTCAAACGACTACCTTAACAGGAGAACTGACTTAGAAGAGACAGCCGAGCTTTGTTTCTTAAAAAAGTTGGCAGTCTGAAAAACAGCAGGTGGGGGAGGGTGAGCGCTTTGCTTTTAGCATTTGCTGTTACTCATAACAGTGGTAAATAAAAATCAGACCAATGCATAATTTATACTCATGGTGTCCATTTGAAAAATGTCCCTTAAAGCTTTGAAATGAGTCTACAACTTGATAATAAAAGTGGGAAATCAACTTCACTTACAGAGAACAAGTCTACTTCAGGAAAACAACTTTGTGCTTGCCCTCCTGTATCTAGTATGGCCCTTTCCTAAAATCACCCAGTTTCCTCTTCAGTACCAAACAAATCAAAACCACAACTTGATTGCTGCTAATGACACTTTTCTGAATACCAAGCCTATCCATCCACTTGGGGAACGCATATTACAAAAATCCTAGCTGCAATATTTCATATTAGGCAATCTTGGCCATATTTCCAAGTAATAATTAATCAGCCAAGTCTCCAAAGCCTGTCCATTCAAGTCATTGCATCTTCTCATCTACCAGGAAACCACACAAGTGTGCTTTACAGGAGGATTATTATGTGTTTGAAGGGATGGGAAACTATAAAGCATCTCCAATTTGTGGTAGTCTTTTCATAGATTGTTTCCTTAGCTAAGACTACTTGCAGAAAAACCCTAAACAGTAAGGGTATCTGTTAAGCTTTCAGCCTCCATTTCAAAAACAGACAATTAAAATAATTTGTGAGAGTCATGAGTGAGCTAGTTGCTTTTTTAGACTGAAAGATTCTCTTTTGACAACATTGCAAAGTCCATATTTATTTTTGGCCCCTTGGCTGATGAAATGACCTCCGTTTAGAATCTGCAAATATAAATAGAATTGACGCTTTAATGATCAGTTTTTACAAGCAGTTATAACCCAGCATCTCAGGCATTAATATTGTTCCAAATCTGGATGCACGGGGCACTTTTACAGCTGCCGTATTTCTGTAACATCTAAGTTCCCAGGGAGGCTGCCTGAAAACCTGAAGTATCTGATAGAAATTAGTGTTGTCTCTCTGAAATGCCATAAGGTGGCAGCGAATTGGAAAATCGGTACAATTTCTGGGTAGAACAAAGCTTTAAGGAGCTCAGTAGAAGAGGAGGGGAGGCTGTTTTTTTGTTTGGGGATTTTCAGTTGTCTATTTACATTTTATATGCCACCATAAACTTCAATCTGAATAGGTCTGCTCCAACATGAACCAATAGACATGTTCCTGTGGAGGGAACTCCTGCTTTTTCTTTCTCCGTTGCTTCCTTTTCGGGTGATGAGCAGGAATATTTTCTCTTTGATTACCTTGCAGCTCTTGCTGCGTGATTCCACCAGAAGCCATGGTGACAGGGCTACCTCCTCTAGCTTGATAAGGATGCAGTCATTCAAGGCTGTTTTGAACTTTGCTGCACTAGTGAATCAAAACTATATTAATGGATCTACCAGTCTTGTATCTAATTCCTCAATATTGCCAGGTGTCATGGTTTTGCTTTGTGCTGCTAGAATGTTAAAAATTGTTCCTTTTTCCCTTGCCTGGTTTTTGGGGGAGGGG
>JAWWES010000001.1:24460808-24481067 GCA_035583135.1 Lophotriccus pileatus
CTTAGGGGGAGGAGTTTTTGGGTCTCCCCTGTGGTTTAGTCTCAACAAAACACTTGTGTCCCACTCAAACGTAGACACCAAGGCAATTACCCACAGAGCAATTTAGTGAGATATTGTAATGGCTTGTCCGTTGTTTGAGTGGCATGGGCAAACTCAATATTAATGGTTGAACTTTAACTTTGCTTTTTTTTCCAGTGGAAAATCAGAGATTGTAACTGTAACAAATTTACTGAGTGCCCAGGCATTAATGATTAAACAGTAAATCCTGAAAAGTGGTTTTTATTTTTGTGCCAAAACAAAACCTGAAGGAATCTATGTTTAGAACATACCAGCTGAATCCATGTTTCTGAGCAGGGCAGAAATTTTTAATCCTGAGAACCCAGTATTTTGCAATCATTTCCTGTCACAAAATATGTCATCACCAACAATTGCATCAGAGGACAGCTGATGTTTTGCTGATCTGGATGTGCGTAGGTGCACCGAGGCCTTGCAAGACTCCATGTAAGTTTGCCAAAACTGATAAAGCCAAGTGGTCTCAACAGTTTAATGTAGCAGAAGCTACAGACAACTTCCATATTCCAAATTTGCAGAGGAGTTGAATGAGCAGAGACACCAAATACAGGTTCATGGCAAGATTGCGACACTTGAAAAATGTCAGTGACTGAGGAAGCAGGAAAATCCATCCTTCTGTGGAATTAAGTCCTCCCTGCTGGTGTTTTGCACAGGTTTAAGGTTGGTTTTACCCACTGGCTCTTGACAGAGGCATCAAGTTTCCCATTGTGCCAGGAGGACATCTTGTTCAGTTTGAAGGTTTCCCTTGCCCCAGCATTTGTCTGACCACACCCTTTTCATAAATAACCCTGGAAAACCATGTTGTCCAGAAGCTCTGTCAGTTTAATGAGCTTTTGACAAGTCTTCCAGGTATTTGCTTTCTGGAAAGCAAAATTTATGCCCATTTCCTCAGGCATCTGAAAGGGTTCAAATTAGAAAAATTATTGGACTCTTCTGTGTGTATCATCTTGCTCACATTAGATTCAGTCAAGCAGGCCAAGACTGACATCCGTTTGCTCTCTCTGTACTACAGCATTGGTGGAATGGCCCATGAATGTCTCATGCTCACCATTACCCTGCCTCCCCAATCAAATTCCAAACTGGCTGTTGAAACAGGAGACTTTCAAAGAAAAGGTAGTGAAATCTAGCCTGATTCCTGAGGCCTTCTATTCTTTCAAGAAGATCTTGTTGGGCTAGGAAGCCTTAAGTGGAGCCCTGGGATTAGGACTACTCTTTAGCTGGATCTTGGTAGATGCATGGGAGAGGCATGGCAGGGGAGAAGACCCTGGCTGGGTTTCCAAGTTGTCACAGTGACTTAGAAGTCGTACAGGGGGCCAAGCAAAACAGCCAACAAAGGAGATTTTTCTTTGTATCCTCCTTCATGTAGCTGGGGGATGTTGCAGCACGGTGATGAGGTTTATTGTGCCTTCTCACAAATGCAGGAAGAGGATTCACTGGTTCCTATTGAAATAGTTTTTGGAAAGAAAATGTCGCACATCGTGCAAGGTGCCAACAGAAGGAGGAAAGGCTGTTGGAAATAGACATTTACATCACCAAAGAAGCAAAGAACGCAGAATTACGCCTGGTGAAGCCTGGCCGGGATGCTGTCCTCGCTGGAAGGGCTCACTGCAGACTGAAATTACCATCCTTAACTGCACTGAAATGCTCTTGCTGTTGCAGCTGTTTTTACCCTGGCTGAAAATAACTCCATGGGTACAGGTCTCCCCAGGACAGCCAACTCTGTGAGGGAGAAAGGGGACGATAGTGCTTCGTGGGTTAGAGCCAGTCTTGATGTCCGCAAGGCAAACCATGCGGAGCATGGTATGTCTGCAGAGAGGGATGCCAGACACAAGGCAGAGCAAAATTGCTAAATAGAGCTATGAAACCTTGGTCATTCTAGATCCATCAGCTACAGCAGTGCACAGCTACCGCAGTGAACTTGCACTGTTGTTGTATGTCTTGCCTATGAACTGGGGATCTTTAATTCACAATCCGGAATTAAAGGTGGTGATTCTCCTCAGACAACCTGGGAGAAAATGCAAAGTTAATTATGAAGTGGCCAAAAATGTAACAGTATTTTCATTTTGTTCACTGAGTTTTTGCCAAGCACTCTGATTGATTTAATGATCCCTGTCCCTGGCTGCTCACTAATCACCATCGCACACTACTTCCTTCATCTTTGGCTGGCAAATGGTTACTAATTGTTGCTGCATCTTGCATTGTACATCTGGTGTTGACAGCTGTCCTTGCCCTGAGATGGAGACACAGCTGTTTTTAGAAGGAGAGCTCTCTCCCAAATCTCTAAAACATCTGGGAAAATATGGCATTGAAACTGAATTATCCAATATAAAAAATTAGCAAATACGTGGACAGGCTAGAGGGTTTGCCAACACAAAGCTTAAAAGTAGGCACAGGAAACAACAGAAAACACTCACCACTATGTCTTTAAAACATGAGTCCTGAGTAAAGCATCCATAAAGCATGCCTATTTCCCTTAATTCCCTGCAGACTGCTTGGCATGGCAAAATCTTTTACACTCAGTATAAGAGAGCACACCTCCTAATTTGATCAGACTAACAACCCATGTTGCTTTTTCTTCAACCTATTAGACATAATTCGAAAGCCTTTCTAAAAGGTAGGATTCAGGATCAGGCAGTAAGATCTAACTGGCTGGAGACAAGAAACCAGTAGCATGAAAGCACCAAAAAGCCCTAGAAATCAATGGAAACAAGTCCATTCCTTAAAAAAATAAAACAACAAATCTTTTCCAGAATCTCATTTCCTCCTGAACATTTTGTGACGGCGATTGTTGCGAGCAACCTATTTTTTCCCCCCTCTCTGTTTATTTTGTGTATTTAGCAGCACTGAGTGTACAGTCCATTGTTTTGCTAATGGTCAGCAAAGCTTATCTCCTGATCGAGCCCAGCCGCGCTATCGCTCACATGCTGTTCTGCAAGACTTGGATGAGCATTCCTCTCAGACCCTGGAGAGGCTGCAAGCCAGCAGTGTGAGCAAGGCTGAACTCAACAGGCAACAATGAGTAGGCATGTAAGGACACAGAAAGGAAATGGGTGAGCTTAAACCAGGTTAGCGTGATTGGAGCAGCAGTCATTCCAAATGACCCCTAAGAAAAGAGCCTGAAAGCAAAAAAGGCCTGGTAGGATTAACAATGCCTTTTTATAAAGGAGTCATTTCAGGACATCTGACTTAAGGGAAGTGCCACAATTATGTATTTTTAATTGGACTGGATTTAAGCCATATCAAGCTGATGATGCCATTCTGAGTTCGAAAGGACATTCTCTTTGCCTCATAGCATGGGAGCAAGGGGACAATGCAATTAGCGGGAAAGGCGGCACTTTCAAAAGCAGTAGAAGGAATTATTTTTAAATTAAGCAGTTATTGTATATTCCGTGTATTTAAAGTAGAAGTGTCTTCTAGTCACTGGAAGGCGACTTCTCTAGGAGAAAATTCTACCTCTTAAGTGGGGTTGCTCTTAAACGTCCCCTAAAGGAGCCTGTCTCTTCTCACCTGTGGAAGGATCTGACAAAGGACCTGCCTAGTAAGTGGCCCCTGGGGTAGGAAGCCTCCCACTAGGTGACAGGACGACAGTTGCATTTCTAACTGGACTCTGAAAGTCACTGATGCAGGATATCACCTACAGGCAAGAACCTGGGTAATACTGACCCCTGAAATAGGTAGTACTGAACCCCATTAAAGGGTATGAAACATGCTGTTTGAATTCAAATCACTCTCTAAGTATGGACATATGGGAACATCTATAAAATGCTCTGAACGATCTTTCCCTGATCACAATCAGGAGGAAAATACTGAACTAGAAACCAGGGGTTGAGCTGTTTGACAATCAAGGATCATCTCCTCAACGCTCAAGAGTGGTTCATCCTGACAAGAAGAAAATCAAGCAAAAATCAAGTGTGCGTGGATGAGCGTGGATATCTTGACTAAACTCTGGCATAAAAAGGAAATGCACAAAAGGTGGAAACAGGGGTAGGTGACCCAGAAGGAAGCTTCAGTGGTGAGAATGTCCTTCAACAATCCCAGGCACCTGAGCAAGGGGTCCAAAAGGGCTGAGAAAGCTGAATAATGTAATTCCAAAGCCATTCTTTGAAAGATCACAGTGATCAAGAGAGGTTCCTGAGGCCTGGAAGAAAGCCAAATATCACTCCTATCTTCAATAAGGACAAGAAGGAGGATCTGGGAAATTACAGTCCGGTCAGCTTCATTTCAATCTCTCAAAAGACAATGGAGCAAAAAATCACGGAAACCATTTCCGAATACATGAAGAACAGGAGGGTCTCAAGTGTAGACAGCATGGATTTACAAAGGGGAAATCCAGCCTAACCAACCTTTCATGGCACAGTAACTGGCTCGGTGAATGAGAGGAGAGCAATGATGTTGTTTGCACTGAGTTTAGTGTGAGGGTGTTGACACTGTCTCCCACAACATCCCCACAGACAACCTGACAAACTATGGGTTACGTAAGTGGACTGCGAGGTGGATCCAAAAATGGCTGAATGGCCGGGCCCAGAGTGTCATGGTCAGTGGCACAAAGTCCAGCTAGAGGCCAGTCACCAGCGGTATATCCTGTTACTAAGTCTTATACTGTTTAACATCTTCATTAATGAGCTGGATGATTCGGCAGAGTACACCTTTGGCAATTTGACAGATTACACAAAGCCAGGAGGAGCTGACACACCAGATGGTGTGTTGCCATCCAGAGCAACCTGGACAGGCTGGGGAATTGGTCAGAGAGGAATCACATGAAGATGAACAAAGGGAAACGCAAAGTCCTGCACGTGGGGAAGAATAACCCCATGCTGTTCAGGCTGGGGGCTCTGCAAAGGAGGACCTGAGGGGTTCTGGAGGACATCAAGCTTGCCACGAACCAGCAGTGTGCCCTCACAGCAAAGACAGAGAGCAACATCCCGGGCTGCATCAGGAAAAGCATAGTCAGTAAGTCAAGAGAGGTGATCTTTTCCCTCTACTCAGCACTGGTAAGGCCTTCTTTGCCCTGTTCTGGGCTCCCCAGTGCAAGAAAGAGAGGGACTTACTGGGGTGGCTCAAGCAAAAGACCAAAAAGATGATTAAAGGACTGCAGCATCTCTCCCATGAGGGAAGACACAGAAAGCTGGGAATGTTCAGCCTAGAGAACAAAATGCTCAGGGGAAATCTCATCAATGTGTATAAATATACGGTGGAAGGGAATGACAAGGAGGGAGATGGGTGCCTGCTGACAGATCAAGATGCACTATTTAAAACACATGAAACTCTACCTGAATACCAGAATACACCCTTTTTACTGTGGGGGTAGTCAAAGACTGGAGCAGGTTGCCCAGAGAAGTTGTGGAGGACAAGTTCAAGGCCAGGTTGGATGGAGCTTTGAGCAAAATGGTCTAGTGGCAGGTGTCCCTGCCCGCGGCAGTGGGGTTGGGACTAGATAATCTTTAAGGTACCTTCCAGCCTAAATCATTCTATGATTCTATCTCTGGAAATATACAAGACCCGACTGGACATGGACCTGGGTAAATGGGTGTAGCTACACTCTGTGAATAGGAGGATGTTTGAACTAGATGATCTGCAGAGCTCCTTTCCACCTCCACAATCCTGATTCTGTCATGATCCTGTCATCCACTACAGTAGTTCCTAGTGTCCTATATGCTTTCAGTTCTTAAGTATTTCACTGATTTTTCCCTGGGGCAATTACAGACATTACTTCTGTAATTAATTGCACTGAATGCATATACCTCTGAGGAGGAGGTGGTTATGGAGAAACCCGAACTTAACAAAATAGTCAGAGGAGTTGTCCATAACAAACATAAAGGATCTGGGAATCATCATTCTGTACACATGCTTTCAGCACAATAAGCAAGGTCTGGGGAAATGGAAGCTGACAGAGTACACAGGGCAGGGTCAGATGGGAAGTGGGAGATGACTGACATATTACAGCCAGTGCTGAATATGGTGCAGAGGAACTTTGGTTTTATTTCCCAGTCTATGGGAACCAGGGCCACGTGGTCTGGGAAGTTTGGGTGGTGGCAGTAAAATAAAAGCCCTAACACTGTATCAAAACAGGGTACCAAGCACAGACACATAAATCAGAGGCAGTATTTTCAAACTGTGCACCCAGAAAAGGGAGAAAACACAATTCATGACCATCCAGGAGAAGTCTGATTTAAATGAACCCTGAAGCACAGGCAGCTCTCCAGGGCAGCAGTCCACAAGCTGAACCATGAGCCTGTCCTTTCTCTAGCTGTGTTCCCAGTCTCCTCCACAGCATGGTCCCAGTATATTTTATGCACTAAGGCAGGATGCCATTAAGAAAAAAATATGTGATCATGTAATTAACGCCTGTCTCACAAGAGAAGATTAGAGAAACATTTGTCAAGAATCGAATCATCTAGGAATAACTGTTTCTGCCTTGAGAGAAAGAGGTGGACTGGAGTCCCCAGATGGCTCCCTTCCAGACCTCTTTTCTGCAAAGTCATACATGCCAAAATTAAGCCAAATTAAGTTTCCACATATTATTTTAATTTCAGCCTTCTGTAACTTCTGAATGCTTGATTTCAGAGCCATTTTGGCACAGATGACTGTGTTCTGCTTTAAAGGATCCCAGTCAGTTTGTTTTAAAGTCAGCTCAGCAAAGATGCCATGATATGCATATCCCCAGGGTTCATTAACAACATTGTAACAGACTCACCACAAAGACCTCTTCCAGGGATCAGGAGAGGCAACCCAAGTGACTGTGTCCTCTCCAACTAGTGAAAGTTAGGGTGGGAGTAGGAAGGGATGGCTGTGCTGCTAGCTAGCACCAGAGGCTTGTCTTTCAGATCCACATGCTGGCAGCAGGTGAGATGAGAGTCTAAGGACACCTGGGTTCCCTTCCAAACTCCACTAGGAGTTTTTTGTTTGTTTCTATCAACATTCTCTCCAATCCTACTTTTCTCCAGACCCTTGAAAACAAACAGCTCCTTTGCTATCTCCTCTGCTTCCTTCTCCATCATTGTCGAGTCATGGTCTCTCCTTTCCCCACGCCTGCCTCCACTAATTGCATCCCACCTCAAGTCATGCCCATATCCTGCCTCTCTCCCCCTCTGTGCCACCTGGCTTGTCCTGCTATCACACATTTTTTTCCCCTTCTGCTCTTTCCCCTACTCCCTCACATTTTTTGCCCAACAGCTGCTTCCAAACTCTGAATCTTTGGTGGCTTAATCCTTCTCCTATCCTTATCCCTGTTCACTGTTGACTCAAAAAATTATGCTTCCCATCTTCCTGCCTCTGCCTCAGTCACACTGGCTCCCCCTCTTACACCACCTCATCCCCCAGCCATTCCAGCCCCAGTCACAGCTTTTTCAAACAGATTTACCGCTTTTTCTCCCACAACTGGCTTTCACAACCACTTCTTCTGCCATGCTGCTTCACTGCCAGCATGGTGGTGATTGCCTTAATGAGACAAACCCCACTTTGCTCTCAGCTCAGTGCACTCTCTCACAGTGGTGATGGCAAAGACTGGCAGGTGGGGTGGGCTTGGCCACCACCTGTGCACAGCCCAAGGGCAGGGTGCTCCAGCAGCTCCAAGGACACGGAGCATACTGAGCTGGGGTGGACTTTCCAGGGATGATTTGGGGATGGCTGTTTTCCACAAAGTGATAATAAGCTTCTACTGATCTATGTGATCTGTGACTTTTCAAAGACTTAAAGCACGGTCCAGCTTGGATGGCTTTTGTCACACAAAAAACTAAGACATACTTGAAAGGGGACAAATGCATTTTTGTTAGCCTTCTTCTTGGAAATGCCCTGAATCACTTTCATTTTAACTTTTCAGCACTCTCAGCATGAAAATTTTGGTAAATGCTTAAGCTTTAAAAAAATTATAAGCAAGTGAATCCAAGACATATTTATAGGAAATGCTGTGCAGCCCTTAAATGCAAGGGATATTATGCATCCCTGTGCATAGGAATGTTAATTGTTAGATAATGCAATCATAACCTATTTCACTTCCTTTGTTTTTCTCATTCCCATTCTCACCAATTATCAAAATCTAATAATTGCTGCATACTCTGGGCCTCTAACGTTTTACTCTTCATTGGATATCTTTTTGCTGCAGGATAAACTCCTTGTTATCTGGAACATCCCCTGAATTAATTTATTGCATTGGTTACTGCTGAGGTCATAAAAATAGTGGTATTATACCAGGGACTTAAGTCATAGGCAGTGTTAAAGGAGCAATCTGCTTGAGTAGCTGAATTAATCTGAGCAACATCCTTCTCAGCACTGTGTCATGAACTTCTCTTTCACTGATCACTTTGTTTTACAAAGATGATATTCAGGTTTATTAAAGGAATTTCTGGTATTCTGGGCTTGAGCACGCTTGCTGAGTGGCTGAAAAAAGCCACAAGGTTTGTGTTAGAGGTGGAAATCGCTGTGCTTTTCCCCACAGACACAGACATCAGCACAACAGCTCTTGCTGCCTGAATGGCACAAGCAAATCAATGTCTTATATCTGTTTTGGTCAGCCCAGCACTTCTTTTATGCTCTACAGGTAGGTAGAGCAAAACCAATGAGACAGTGGAAATTTCCCTGTAATGAAAGCATGTCTCTCAACACTTCCAGGCATGTTGCGGCAGAACAAAGCTGTGACCGGTTCTTTCATCTGCCACCCTAAGGGTAGGAAGATCTTTAGAAGTCAATGTCTCATTTATGACTGTATATTAGAGTACCCTAAACTGGTCACGGACGGAAATTATTTTACAATAATCCTATAAAAGGAGAGACAAAATCTCTGTTGCTCAGCTGTTGGCTGCACAGAGCTTGGCACCGGTCTTGAAACCTGATATATAATGTTGGAAACTACATTGTTCCTAGATTTCCAGCTGTACCAGAAGGTAGGTGGTCAGGGCAAAACCTACCTTACCTCTTGCTGCTGCTGCAAGATTGATGCTGTCTGGATCAGGAGGAGGATAGCCCAATTCTGCCATATAAATAGGCCCCTGCTGTGTCCGGCATAGAGGCGTCATCTCTCCTTGTAGGACTGTGGCCCCCCTGCAGCCCAGGATCTGATTGCGTTGCAGGGCACTCATTTTTCCCAGTGGAAAGCTGCAAGAGGATTTTTTTTTAAGTGCTTTACCAGAAGTATCTCACATGCTTGTGGGGTTATTTCTAATGCTGTCATTATCCAGAAAAATCTTTGCTTAGTGGTAGAAATCTCATACTTGCTTCAGCAGATGCTTGGATTGCTGATAGGGAGCAGGGTTCTTATCTCTCTCTAATTGATTGTCAAATTCCAATTATTCCAGACAGTGGGATGATCCTGAGAAAGTGGGATGTTTTCCCTCTGTGTAAGGACACAAACACCTGAATAAACATGCAGAGAAGTATTCAATTCACTAAAACCAGCTGTTGTGAACAAACCATCCACATACAGCAACTACTGATTATTCAACAGCAAAAACATTGATCTCCACTGTTAATACCCCAGATTGTTGTCTGAACTCCTTCTCCACATTCTCCAGCCTCTCACTCACTTATTCAAGAGGGCATTTGGGATCGTCACTGATATCCAAGACCTGCTTTCTGAGGAAGTTAACCAGGGCCCAGCTGGAAGCATCAGCTCTTGGTTTCTTGTTCTTTGATGGGTCAAAGGGTGAGTGGTGAAGCACTCAGAGCCAGTTTTGCAAATATACAAGAAGAAGCCTTGATGCAGCTCAGGGAGGCAGTCTTGTGTTCACCTGAATGACAGATGCCAGGGAGAGACAGAAGAGACCGTGGTTTTTCTCTCTGAGATGAGCATAACAGTCATTAGAAGAGACAAAGCTCTTGACTGCCAAGTTTTGTCTTCAAGTAAATTAGACCCCACGTCATCCTTGGGTACACTTTGTTGTTGTTGGGTTTGTCTGCTTTAAAGGCTTAATTCAGATGCCCTCAAGCAGCTGTGGCCTTAGGCAGTGAGGCCTGGGAGCTTCTTCCCATCAGAAAGTGGTATTTAGCCTAGGGTTTCGTATTGTTGCATAGCAGGTACCCAGTACTGCTGGGCTTCCAGGAATGGGGGAGCCTGCCTCCCCCACTGACTGCAGCAGGCTCCTATCAGGTAGGAGAACTAAGAAAAAGACCTCACCATCGGAGAGTTGTGAAGAACAGATTGCAGAAGCAGGATGAGCACTAAATGTGTTTTTGTTACTGGCATGAAAAAGGCTGTAATAGCAAGGAAATTAAAAACTGATCCTGCCAAAGTGTAATTCACCCTCAAATGAAAGATTCACCTGTCAGAGGAAAGGAAGTCTTTATCCACCACCTATATTTGAGGGCTGTTCCAAAAAACCCAACTAAAACCCAGCTGCTTTCAAACAAGGGCTTGAATTTGCTGTAATCATGTACGGAGTATCCCACTGTTCATGGATCTGCCTAGCACTGCTGTAAATTCAAGGTGCGATTGCATCAGCTAATATTATTCCTGCCGTTCTCTTTGGTTTGAAATATCACCCGACTCATTTGGGTTAGATACGAGATGTAATTGCCTGGAAACCAGAACACAACTCCAGAAGGGTGCCTTGCTCATTATATTCACCTTGTCCAATAAAACATCCATGCTGTTCCTGTGTTGGATCGTGTCATCAGGGCACTGCAGAGGGTAAGCTTTCATTTTTCCTTCCTATGAACCCCTTGAGAGGTATCAGGGGCTTTCTATAAGGAACTCAGGTTATTATGGATTTTCTAAGTCATGGGGAACTCCAAGAAGTAAAAGCTTTTCAGGGTTTCCACACTCACCAGGCACAGATGCACCTCTCAGCAATTGCAGGAGGTGTGTTGAAAGGTAACATGGATGGTCAGGCCTTGTTCTGTGTGAGTATATTAAAATACTGATGGTAAATCTAGCACCCAATGGGTGCTGGAAACCCCAGGGACATTGCAGACTTGCAGAGAAAATTTCAGCTTCCTGATGACCCACAAGAATTTTGCCTGCTTCTGGCCTTCCTTTCTGATGTCCTGACTACCAATGACTATTACTTCTCATGTGCTCTCTTTTCAAAGGTGAGTGTGATCTTATCCCAGCATCCTACCAAAGTCTTTACAGACTCCTCTGCTACTGGAGGCAGGGAGCAGTGTATACAGCCATCCTCACAAGGCTGCAAAGGCAAACCAGGGCTCTCCCTCCCCACAGACTGAAAGAGAGGTAGGTATGAGCTGCTAGAGGGAACTAAAAACAGAGAGTCTCTTCTCCAAGTAGACCAGGGATCCTAGGAAGAAAATGCCATATTCTTCATCGACATGTAAGAGAGTAGGTTGGAGAATGGGAAGGAAGAACAGCTACTAACTACAAGACAGCACTGGCATGAGAACAAGTAGACAAAAATAGGCTATGAAAAAATGTGGGCTGCAAATGAGAAACAAGTTTCTTTCTGTCAAAGTAAGGTTCTGGAATAACCTGCCAAGAAAATTCCCAATGACTCCTAAGATGGACTGCGATAAATTAACAAGAGGGACTTTATGACTCAGTGCTTGTCCCTGCTGGGAAATATGATGACTAGGAGATCCCCTCTAGCCCCACATTCCTGTTGGTATGATAACAGAGGAATCTGTGTAGGGTGCAATAAATGCTGAATCACAGAGTGCTTTATCTAGCTGCTTGGCGGGACAAAGTCCTTCACACCCGTCCTGTCTTCAAGAACCTCCAGAAAAAAAAAAAAACCAACTAACAAACCAACCCCCTCCCCCCCCCCAAAATAAAATTAAAAAAAAAAAAACCACAAAAAAACCCAACAAAAAACTACAAAACAAACCACAACAAAAACCCCCCAACCTTATGTAAATGATTATGCTCTGACAGCACAAAGCATACAGCTACCAATGCCTGAGTTAGAAGAAAACCAGCTGAGCTACAGGCTCCTTGACAGGGAAAGGGTGGCAGTGTGGGTATGAAAGCAAGAAGCCTCATTGTAAACAGAGGGGTACACACTGCAAGGTGAATGAGCTCCAGCAGCTTCAATACACAGTTTTAATGTGGGAAGGAAACTGAGCACTTGGAACCACGTGGTGCTATCCCATGCACTGGTTCAGCCAGGTGTGTGCAGGGATCATGTCCACAGGACATGACCATGTAATGTAGCGGAAAGTTCCTGCAGTTAACATCAACTGCTAAAACATCCACAGTTCTCCCGCTATCCCAGGATACTCAATTCTTTTGATGCTGTTTTCTTTCCTGTCTCCTAGCAGTTCCCCAAGGATGAGATCACTTTCTGCAGCACAAGGCCAGCAATCAGGACGCAGCTTACACTGATGCCTCACAACTGGCTATTTACAGCATTGCCACTCTGGCTCTGAGAGCAGACCTTGGGGCAACAGCAGCAGCTGCAGTTTTGGTAGCACAAAACTAGAGGTAGAGGCCAAGGAGAAGACAGCCACGAAAAACTGGGTAAGAGATAGGCCCAGTTTCTGGGCTCAGGAGAGTAACACTGCTCAGGAGGAGAGCACTTCTCCATAGCCCTCATAGCTGTTGGACTTAAGGAAGACTTTCCTGAGGCTTCTTCCAGACCTGTGGAGGTCATATGGATATCGGTGCTTCCTCACCATCTCAAAACCTACAGCACAGGCTACTTGCAGCCACTGGGCCCCTGTGTGCTGCTCCCCACTGCACCACAGGAGTGTACCTGCACCAATGTGGCACCACTGTACAGCCACTGTCTCCATGGCTTGCACAGTCCGGTTACTCTGGGCCAAGGACACCTGAGAATTTTCCCTCTTGCGGTACTTTCAAACACACATTATTTCTAATAACTGCCCCTGGAATCAAAGCTAAGAGCAAGAGGTTCCCATAGACCCCAGCTGCTAACACCAACACAAGGCAGTGGGGAAACTTCCACACCAACAGTCAGTACTCTTGTCCCAGAGAACCTGGCTTAATCCCTCTCTGCCATAGCTAACAAAGCTCTTTTTTTCTTTTTTCTTTTTTTTTTTTTTTTTTAAACCAGGCAGCTCAATCACAATCAAGACCAATTTTGTTATTTCCTAAACAGCGGCAAGCTGACAGGGTAACAGAGGCAGGCTGAGCAACGGCAGGTGGTTGCGGCACAAGAGCCTCAAGGCTTCCTGCCTTCCTGGCTCTTGCTGAGCTCCAGCAAGCAGGCAAACAGAGACATCTCATACCAGCTGTGACGTGTCCCTTCCTAAACAGCCAACAGCAAAACTGAAAACAGGATTTGGGGTGTGGCCTCATCAGCACCAAATATAGGGAAATGATCACTGCCCTAGTCCTGCTGGCCCACACTATTTGTGATAGTGGACGCTCTTGTCATCCACTTGCCTTGCAGTTTTCAAGTGGTGGCTGCTGGACGCCACACAGAAAAGCAACTGCCTCAAATTCCAGTGATGAGTTTCCAAATAAACGATAGGTTCAAAGTTCTCCAGAGAGTTTTTTCTGCATTCATTTGTGGATTTTAAGTTAATTTTTATATCAGCCGCTTCCAGGTGGGGTCACGGTTGATCATTTTCTTTGACCTTGCTGCAGTATTTCCCAGCCCCAGAGCAAAGTGCTGTTCTAAATATGCTTGGGGGATGGGGAAAAATGGTTTTGCCCTATATTTAATAGGGTTCCTAGAGCATCCCTGTCCTACCCGTTGTCCCAGCGTGGGGATGCTGTGGGATGCACCGCGTGGGGCACTCGGTGTTTGCCGGCGCACCTGGTGTGGCAGCAGCAGCACCTGCTGCGAGCACTGCAGAACTGCAGGCGGACAGGAGGCGATGGGGACAGAGCTCCCGAGTCCCACTGCGGGGAGGCCCCGGGTTTGCCCTGCACACTTGGGGGGGTACCCCCCGTCAATGCCTTTCACAGTGAGGCCAGAGCCGTCAGTGCTCAGACAGCTGTAAAATAAACCGAGAATAAAAAGCTTTCTATTTGCAAAAAGCGATCAAAAAGAAAAAAAAAAAGAAAAGATTACCTTCTGTCTGGGGTGTTTCCATTTTAGAAGCAAAGAGAGGCTGTGGAAATATTATTACTCATAAGACTGTTGGATTTTGTGAGGTGCCCTTGATGCAAGCTTGGAAAACCGCAGAGGCAACAGGGGGAAAAAAAGGGGACACAGAGGTGAGGGATTTCACCATTGTAATGGCTATTAGAAAGGGCAGTGCTAACATGCTTTGTTCAAAACTGGGATTGGAATTCCTCTGAACCCTGCCTTTTTAACAAAGTCTTTCTCCAGAGTTTTTATTGCACTGAGTGTCAGGTGTCAGCGTCCTGAACTCCTGTGTAGGCAACAATACACTGAAATGCTGTCACAAATATCCCAAAAAGGCATGCACACTGGATTTACTGTTCTTGGTAATTCTAAAATAAAAATTAAACAGAGCATATTAATTTAAACAAACCTTATTCCAACTACATCATCCATACAAAGGCATACAGAAGGGCACAAGCCCCAGAAAACAAGGTAAAAAAAGGAAAACCTTTTTCATATCCTCCTTTACAATTGTTAGCTTACCTTTCTCTTCAGCTCTGACCTGAGTCTCACCTACGACCATGCACCTGAACTACACAAAATTCAAAGACACCTCCTGGGACATCACCTTTGGACTCCATTTTCTCACTCAGATGCTACAGAAAAACCACCAAAATCCAAAAGGTTCCTGTACAAATCCCACCCCATTGTCCTTGCTTTGCCTGAGTGCAACACGCCCCAGGTGAGTGGCAACCTGGAACTGCTTCTGCACCTGGCTGGGTGTGATGCCAGTGGGAGGCTCTCCATCAGCAGCCTCGGGGGAAGGAGTCCTCTCTCTGTACCTATGCTGTGTGCAAGAAGCCATGTGTGTTCATGCAGCAGCTCCCTGTCAGTGCAAATCACCCAGTTCTCACAGCAAAAGCCCTCTGAGGTGATGAAGTATGGGCTCTCACAGGCCATCCAGCCCCAGTCCTTCCACTGCCAGCACCAGGAATGACAGAAGTGTCTGTGGGGCGCAGACAGCTGTCGAGAGTAGCCAGGACAAAAGCACAGCCACCTCCCTGAGTGTTTCCAACCCACTCTCAGCCAAACTCACTCTGCAGTCATGGCTGATCAGGCTGGAGCTGACACTGCAACCCAGAACGGAGCAAGGTTTATTCCTGATCCCCAGATTCCAGAAAAAGGCACATCCCCCAGAAGGACATGCAGCTTTAGCATTGCTGAAAACATGCAGTGTTTCAGGGGTGGGAGGGCACTTGCTTTTGAGGCAGGGGTGCTCCCAGTCACACAAAGGTAGGTTTCAGATCATCTTTGAAATTCACCACAGGCTGGGGCCCACTGTGGTGCTCTGTCTGGTGGTCCATGCAGTCACTGGGCTCTGTGTCCGTGTCCGTGCTGCTGCTGTCCGGGGAGCCGCGTGGGCTCTGGAAGCAGACCTCGCAGCAGGGCCGGTGGCAGCCGTGGAACATCTCCTCAGAGCTACTGCTGCTGCTGGAGTCAGAGTCTGGGTAATAGTACAGCGAGCGCAGGGAAGGTTCAGCAGGCCCCCTTGGGGTGCCCTGCCATCGCCACTGCTCCTGTGGGATGCACGATGAAGTACCCTGGGACTCTGGCCATCCTAGCCTCCCCTCCAGCTGAAGGCAGACCTCCCTAGGGATGGCTGGAGAGGATGGTGCTGGGGGTTGAAGGACCCCTCTGCCAGCCATCTCCCCTTCCCTTTCCAGGGAGATGTGTGCTGACTCACCATGGACCCAGCTGCCTACCTCCTTCACCCTGTGGTTGGCACAAGGGGATACATGTCCAGGGAAGTGGGTGGATGCAGGGGTGAAAGGGATCCTCCGACGGCACCTTGCTAGGTAGGGGCTGAGGGGCGTGTAGATGCCTGGGTAGCCCTCCCGGCCCCCCCATGTTTCTCCCTGGTCACCTGGGGTGCCCCGGCTGCCAAGTGGGGGTCCTGCAGGTAAGGCCGGGCTGTAGTTTTTGTCGTCCAGGCTTAGCTCTTGCAGGATTTCCCACAGCTTCTCGCTGTTTACATAGCTGACTTTGGGGGATGACTCCCAGGCTACACCACCTGAGTTGGTCTGGCCTGGTAGCTGCTCCGGAGGCTGTCCCTGCTCTGCAGGTGTCCCACACTCCTGGACGTCTTTCAGGCCACGTTCAGTGCTGCCCCCTGTGTTAAGAAGCAGCACCTGAGAGCAAACAGTCTCCTGCGTTTCATGTTCCTGGAGGGCCTGAGGATTGCTGCAAAGGGGCGGTGTACCCAGAGAGCAGGGAGGCTGCCACCCATCCCTCTCGGGATCCGGGGGGCAGCAGTCCCCCGGTGCATTCCCAAGCCTCCCTGAGCTCCAGGTGCCGGGAGCTGCTGGCAAGGCACGGGGGTTGCAGCCGCTCTCCGCAGACATCAGCCTCATCAGCTTCTCCTTGGCGCTGCTCACTTGCTCCTGCAGGCTTTCAATCACGGCGTTTTTCTGTGTCAGACAAATAAGCCTGTCAGGCACGGGGCAGGCAGAGGGTATGAAAACACTGCCAGCTTGGAAGCTGGCATCGCTAGAAAACAAATCACCCCTCTCTGCATGGCAAGAGCCACACTGGTAGCGTGTGTGACCTCAACCTCCCCTGAAGCCCCCCAGATGGGGGTGCGGGAAGGGGGTCACTGGGCAGGCAGCTCTCCAAGCTGGGGTGATTCTAGCAGCACAGTGCAAGTGAGAGAACAGGAGGCTGAGGGCTTTTCTGAGACAGAGCATCTGCCCTCTAAATTAACCAGGTTTGACCAGGCTGTGGGAACCAGGCTCTCCTGCAATTCTCCCTATAGATCTTTTTTTAAACCCTCCAGATTATGCCTAAATTTTGGTGCTTTGGAGTGCAGAGTGATGTGACAAAACAAAGCAGCTCTTCCCGTCAGGAAGGAAGGGGCTGGTGAGGGATCACCCATGCAGACAGGGTTGCAAAAACGGGCTTCCCACCCTGCAAAGCCTTCAGCCCACAAAAGGGAAGGAGAGAAGCTGGTATGGTTGAGGGGGCCTGTTAGAGCCCTGTACCTCGGTGAGCAGCCGCTTCATGGAGTTCTTCTCCCCTATCAGCTGATAGAGCTGCTCCTCGCTGTACACCGAGCGGCAGCTCCTGCTTGGGCTGCTGAAATATTTTGCCATGTGGCTCACAGTTTGGCTTTCTTCTTCAAAGGCTTTCCATTGCTTGAGCTAGGGAGTAGAAGAAGATGTTATCTGCAAAGCCCCTGCCAACACAGCGGGAGGCAGGCACAGCTCAAGCGCGAAGGAGACAAAGGGACTTGAGAGGGGGAGACAAAGGCAGGGTGTGACGGGAGAGCAGAGACCAGTGGCAAGAGATGGCTGGGCCAGGGGCTGCAGTCACTTGGAGCCTCCCACCCATCTGAGCCCTACCCTGTGTCTGGCTCCAGCTTTTAATGCAGAGAAGTCAGTGCCTGTCTGCACTGAAACCTCTGAGCACACTGTAAAAGCCCCCTCCCTCTTCTCCCCCCTCCTGACTCCGTGACAGACAAAGACAGTGTCACGCATGCCCCCTTACCCCTGAGTCACTGGTGACAGGCTGAAAAACAGTAATGCTTAGTACCTATTTTCTCATCTAGTGTCTGCATGGAAGCCTTGTGCAGCCCGGCTCCAGCTGCTTATTGATCTCAGATGAGCAATAGAAAAGCAAGTCCATTAGGAAAAACAAGGTAATGAATTAAAAGATCCAAGTTAAATAAAATGTTCAAGGGCCCCAGGCTCCCACAGAAAAATGGTATAGGGAGAGTGCAAGCACAGTTCATCAGCTCCTCTGCCCTCAGTTTGAGAGACCTGGCATTCGGCAAAGCATCACCAGCAGTTTTGGTGCTTGTCAGAGGGGGACTGGATCCTTGCTCCCAAAGGCTGCTCACCAAAGGGGTTGGGACTCTGCAGTTACACTACCTCAACTGAGGTAGCAAGGGACCTCTGGAAATCATCTAGTCCAAACACCCTGTTCAAGCAAGGTCAGATGGAACAACCTGCCTAGGACTCTGTCCAACTGGGCCTTGATTATTTCCAAGAACGGACCACTCTAGGCAACTTGATTCAGTGCTTTACAACTTTCACAGAAAAAAACCCCAACCTTTTTCTTATGTTTAAATAGAATTTCCTGTGTTTTATTTTGTGCCCATTGTTCCTTGTCCTGTCAGTGGACACCACTGAGAAGAGCCTGACTCCCCCTTCCCTACTCCACCCCCACTGGTATTTATATACATTACGGAGATCCCCTGAGCCCTCCCTTGCACAGATGTGTTCTTTCTTCAGCTTCACCTCTTCCTCCCTTTCTCACCTCATGTCCTTGAGCCCAAACATCCCTTCAGACATTCAACTGAGTAAACAACTGTTTCCTCTCCCTGTAACAATGGGAGCATTATTCCCAATAACATGGTGGTCAGGCACACCAGGCTGCTCCTGGAGGACATGGGAAGCAGAGGAGCCTCACCTCACCACAAAAGGCTTCCTCAATCGTGGCAAAGCCCAGCTTCCTTCTCTAAAAGCACAGAGGACAGCCTCCCCTGGGGACCACCAGCAGCAGAAAAGTCTCTGAGCCTGGCAAGGCCATCTGGAATGGCCCAAGCCCAGCTCCATCCCTGCCATGGGCAGAAACTTTCTGTGGGAGTCGGCATGTGAGGTATGAGGAGAGAACAAGTGCATGAAGGACAGATCCCACCACCCACATGGAGGAGGAGGACAACACCAGCGACTGCCTCGCCTCCACCTGTGCTCTCCGTGTGGCCATGACCTGTGGCACATTCCTGCAGGAAGGTACTGAGCAGCAGCTCTTCAACACACCTGCACTCCTTGGAAACCTTCCAAGACTTAAAGGGGGCCTACAAGAAATCTGGAAATGGATTTTTTACAAGGACACATAGGGATAGGACAAGGGAGAATGCCCTTAAACTGAAAGAGGGTAGGTTTAGGTTAGATAAAAGGGAGAAATTCTCCACTATGAGAGGGGTGAGACACTGGAACAGGTTGCCCAAGGAAGTTGTGGATCTCCCATCCATGGAACTGTTCAAGGCCAGGCTGAATGGTGCTTTGAGTAATGTGGTCTAGTGGAAGGTTCCCTGCCCATAGCAGGGGTGTTAGAACTACATGATCTTTAAGGTCCCTTCCAGCACCAAGCCTTCTGTGATTCTATGACACTCCAGGAATTTGCTTGGGGAAGCAGAGCCAAGGGGGAGCTTTGGAAAATGAGCTGTGCAGGGGAGCCCAAACATTTGGAGAAAAAAGCAGGAAAGTAAGTGCTTTGATCCACAAGGCTGCTGTTCTTAAACACTGAAAATGTGCCCGTTTCCAGCCAACTGATGGGACAGAGGTGGCAGCATTACCTGTGGGACAAAGATGAAGCAGTTGATTGTGGTGGTACACACGAAGATTCCTCCAGAGGTAAAACCAAACAGCAAGTTGTGCCAAGTACGGAAGAAACGATGAACTAAGCAGATAGTGCCAGCAGCCAGGAAAATGAGGTTGACCCCGACGATGAGTGTCAAGGACTGGTTGACTGGTGAGGAGCTGACGTTGTCGGTCAGACCGGCCAAGTAGGTCCCGTACAGCAGGAGAATACTCTGGAAGCAGAAAAAAGAGGTTTCCAGAGTGTGGAAAATTACAGCCTGATGGTGTCAACCCCCACCTCAAACCAAGCCCGGTGAGCTCAGATACACTCAGCGCAATCCTAATTAATGCTCTTTGATCTATAATGCAGACCTTGAGTGTGCGCTGGTGATGCCGCGGCAACGCCCGGCACGCTGCTGTGGGCCGGAATGGGGCTGGGGAGAGAGGGCAGGAGGGAAGGTGCTGGTGGGCACCGGGAGTCCCAGCCAAGCTGTGTGAGGAGATGAGGCTCAGGTCAGCAGGTGATGCTACAGAGCAGGGAATGGCCAGGAGAGATAAGACACAAAACCTGCCCCTTGGGCAGCCTGGAGCAGGAGAAGCAAAGACAGACAGACAGGTCCCTGCAGGGATGCAGCAGTGGGGTGCCATCTAGGAGCAACGACATACCTCTGAAGGAGCAGGAAGGATGTTCAGAAGGACATTCAGAAGAAAAAGGCAAGAAGAATTGGAGGTTTAGACTGGAGGGAAGAGGATGTACTTGGTGCCTCTTTAAATAGCAATCCAGGAAACTACCAGGTGCAATTTCTCTCCCTTCCCTTGTCGGGGTTCGGAAGTTTGTTAACTCGTCTATCATTGGTTTCTGTGTTGTCATGGTTATTATATTGTCTCATTGCATTGGCCAGCTG
>JAWWES010000001.1:24481167-24546631 GCA_035583135.1 Lophotriccus pileatus
TGTACTGCGTGGTCTCTCTCTCTCGGCATAGAGGCCTCCCCGCCGTCTGTCCCTGTCACGAGGGGCGGGCGGCGGGGAGGGGGTAATCAGCCCTGAAAACCTTCACAGAGCTGCTTGCAGGACCCCCTCCGGAGATACCCCTCTAAACCTTCAACAGATACACTAACTTCTACATTCCCTTTGCTGTTTCCTGACTCCAGCAGAAGGGAAAGGCGCTAGAGAAGTGCTCTGTACACAGAGGAACTCCCTCCCGAGCAGATCAGTTGTTTCAGAGTAGGCTGCCTCACCACACTGGCCCTCAACTGTCCCCTAAATGTATCTTTCCAGAGTGCTCAGGATTAAACTATCCAGCAGGATGAAGCCTTCCTTCCCCACAGGACACTAGCAGGAAACACCAAGTACTTTTTGCCCACCTCCATAGCGCAGGGCATGGTCTACCTTCAGGATCATTTGGAAATCGCATCTAACAAAATCCCAGCACCTGCAATGACCCAGAATATAGAGAATATGATTTAAATTATCCCTGTGCTACCTAGTAAGTGTAACTGTGTCTGCCTTAGTTTACTAAGAGTCATTGTTACTTGGGCATCAAGAAGTGCTCTGTGACCTGAGTGCAGATGTTTTTTAGACCCTTCTGGACCCCTCTGTGCTGTGGCTGCTTGATGACTGTAATGACCACTGCCAGGGTCTGGAGGGACATGGGCATGAGGTTCATGTCCTCAGTCTTTGGTGCGACTTGCAAATTCAGAGCGCGACAGACTCTCAAGGTGGGGTTGTAATGGTGAGACCTGCCTCACTGGGAACTAGGCTGACGCCTGACTGTGCTTTGTAGAATCTGCACTGGACCATAACCACATCCACCATGGGGCACCTCCAAATGGCCCAGAGGCAAGTCAGCTTCTAATCCCTGAGCAAGAAAAAACCCAGCACCAAAGTCCCATTTAAATTCATAGAGTCTATCTGGGACACAGACAGCAGCACCACTATCTAGTAAATTAGGACTTTCAGTAAGCACAGGACTAAGTGGTTTGTTTGTTTGTTTGTTTGAATCTTGAGCAGAGAATTTTGCTCCTAATTCCAGGCATGTCCTTGGCAAATCATTTCTGTTCATTGCCCTGTTCCAGTAAAACCAGGATAAATACACTGAGTGGCTTCCCAAAGGGCTGAGCACATTAATGCTGTGGATGCTACGAAGTGCTACATAATGCTTTCACATTAGTGTAAATCCAAATTAACTCCAGAGAAAATACTAAGGAAATAATTCCACAACCCTTAATAAGTAGAAAGGAACAGGACCACGCAACACTGAAAAATATTACTTGGGACTGACAGTGGGGATGTTTTATTTCAGAAAGCATTTTGTAGGAGCTGTAGGCGAAGACATTACCTGTCTAAACCCTAACACAAACTGCAAGACAAAATCAGAGGTGGAGACACAGCATTGAAAACCTGGGGAATACCTATATTCAATACCAAAGGACTTCTAAGGACAGGCTACACCAACGCCTTTGAAATGAAGTGTAGAGGGGAGAAGAACTTGGCTGTGTTGTAGGTTCCTTTCTTTTTCCTACAATTTTGGGTAGGTGGTCAGTGAGTATTATATTACAGTGAATCACAAAAGAACTGCTGTACTGCACAGAGAGATGAAGCCATTACCAAAGAAAGGCTGTGATCTCACCAGCTTCATCAACATCAGCTTTCTGAAATGTGTCCAGTTTCTGCCATAACAGAGACACATGAGACCAGAGATAATTACAGCAGTAGTTACTCCTACATAGTTACATCGGTACAACTAACACTTATGGAATAAGACCGGCCATGTGCAGAGCTCCACCAGTGAAAGTGCACCCCAGTGGTATAATTAAGCTGATAAACATCCTGTAAAGGTAGAGAGCAAGCACTTGTCATCAGCACCTCCTTGGTTTGGAGTCAGAGGACTCAGGAACTGAGCCACATAGTGGACTACTGCACTGGATGGCCTTCTGAGGCTTTATGGAAAGAGTGTGCTTTAGAGAACAGCAAGACATGAGTTTTAAGAAGTGAGATAGATGAGGCACAGGGGGTTGCAGGGAGAGAAATAGAGAGACTGTATGTGCACTATGTACAGAAAAGAGATAGTGAGGCAGGGAAAAAGTGGCTTACCCTTTCTAAGATGGGAAGGACTGGAAATAGGAGGGCTTTTGAGATGAACAGGAGTAGCTGGAATCTGCAATAGGCCTGTAGCTTGGGAGGGCAGCGAAACAACGAATGCTGCTAAACAGTTTACATTGTAAGACAGAGAGTTATAATGCAAGAATCAATCAAGAGGTTACTTACCTTAAACCCTAAAATGAGAACAAGCCAAAGATCAGAATAGAGTGATGCGCAGGACTGCGCCCGGCTCACGGAGCAGGTCATGCCTTTCTCTGTTGCCTGGAAAGCAAGGGAAAACTGAAGTGAAGGGTACATCCCAGGCGCAGTCAGATAGGCAGACACATCTAAGCTGGTCTTCTCTGCAAACTTCTAAAAGGATAGGCCAAAGCTGGTGCTACCAGGGGCAGAGGGTTAAAGCAAGGAAGATTTTGGCATTCTGCTGCCAACAGGGCTGGTTAAACATTTCTCTAAAGCATGTGATCTGCACAGACCTGGAAATTCTGCAGTGGACCCTCACCTCTGTAACAGACTGAACAAAAACCCAACCCAGAGTGACCAGAAGTTTTTCTGACTTGTTTTTCTTTCTATTGTTCTTCAAACAGCACCTCCAAATGCCTGGCCATCCACCAACTTTCTCCAGAGTTCAGACAGAACACGGCAAAACCCTTCACCATCTCTCCTCATCCCTTTACCCGCAGTGAGACGCTGAGGCTTCGGAAGCACTGGACTGGATCGGCAAATACCCACGTCAAGAGCAACACAGCATCTGCCAGCACCAGTGCTGCCACCATCGCCAGCAACTGGAGGTCTTTGATAATCTGCAAACACACAAGAAGTAAAAGTGACTTTGGGGAGCAAATGGACACCACTGACCTCCCTCCCTTTGGGTCCCTTCCTGGTTGTTTCCTTCAAGCCACATGTCTGTCCTATTACTTCCCCCAGAGGGGAATCCAGCGGCTCACCTACATCATTTGGTCACAGGATCTCTGTCTCCAGCTCCCAAACTCTTGGAGACCTAATCAGGCTTGGGGCCAAGCATAAAACCTCCCTGATGGTGTGGACAGCAGGTACATGCTGTGACAGAAAACAGTTCTTCCAAAACAAGACTATCATCCCTTATGTCCATATCACCAGCAGAGACAAAAGGGATAGGGAAAAAAGCTGGCAGTATTATCATTTTGAAAGTTTAACACAGATTCTGGTGCCTCAGGAACGGGACTGCTTGCTGGTACCCAGTTCCTCTGCAAACTGTCTCATCTCACCTTTCATCTGAGACCTACGTTTTCACCACTGGAACGTGGCCACTGAAAGCTCTAAGTTACATGCACTGCTATATGCACAAACTTCCCATTTCCCTCCCAGCTGCTCATTCCCCTTTTTTAACGGCTGCAGAGGAGTGCCTAGTGCTCCCTCCCTCCCTTCAAGAGATCAGATGCATCTGGCGATGGCCCTACATCAGATGCTTTTGAGGATACTTGCTTTATTTTCATCCCACAAAAACAATCAGCCCAGTCCAGGACAGAAATGCTGGCATGTAGTGTAATGAAGGCATGTGGCTGACGTAAAACAAGAACAAGACCCTGCCCAGTGATGGGGCTGGGACTCCACTGGGGAACAGGCAGCCTGGCAGGGTACCTGCTTACCTGTGGAGTGGAAAATCTCTTGCCTCATTGCTCAGGAAAAAATGAGGGGCCCATGTGCAGCTAGGCATGAAACTAGACCTGTGATTGTGGCATCCATCCCTGTCATGTGCCAGTTTCTATCTGCTGTTCCACACTGTTTTGGGACTTGCCAGTGTATGCCCTCCTTGGGAAGTTTTCCCCCCTCCCTTCCCTCCTCGGGTGCTGTGTACTCACCACCCGCTTGTCCGGCACGCGTTGGGTGAACACCTTGTAGAGCCTCCAGCTTTTCCCCAGGATGGGGCCAAACACCAGGGAGGTGCCCACACACAGCAGGCAGAGCCGCACCTGCCGGGGGGGCAGAGCGAGGAGGCTGAACGTGGGGCTCGCAGGGACACCCCGCACCCTCCCACCCAGGGGTGCAATAAAGGTGGGTGGGGACATATCTATGGTCTTCTGGCTTCTGGAGGGTCATATCAGACATTAGAAAGCTGACCATAGGGTGAAATAAATTAAAAGGCACATATTCCTCTGCAGGCATGTCTGCTGCCTGCCTTTTCCTCCTCATGCTGAGAGATTTCCATCAAAGGACCAGACAGGGAGAGCTAGGCAGCTTGTGAGCAGCAGGGGCACGGTAGGTCCCAGCACCAATAAATCACTTGCTGGCAACTCCGTTAATTATCCCCAGCCCAGAGGCTGAGCAGGATGCAGAGTGTGCATTCTCCCACATCCCACCCTCCCATATGGATGCATGCCCAGCCCTTGGTCTGGCAGGGCGGCTGCCTCAGGTCAGGATGTGGGGGTTCATCACACAGGTGAGTGTTTTGATGAGGATCTTGCTCTGCAGCCAAAAAAGTCACCTGCAACCTCACAGCACCTGTGGTACTTCATGCAGTGGTGGCTCTGCTGAGGATCCCATCTCCCTTCGGGCTCCCCTTCCCTACTGCACTTCTACAAGCCCAGCAGCCTGCCTGCCTGTGGGACCTCCCCCCTGGGGGCCTGCTTTGAGTCCCTTCCTCGGTGCAGATGTGGTTTGTACAAACAGTGAGGGCCGTTCAGACAGAAAGTATCTGGTTGTGTTTTGCGTATGTGAAAGCCACAGCCAGGCTGAGTGCAGCCAGCAGTGAGGTGGTGTGGCTAAGAGAGAGCATGTACAAACAGGCATGTACATGTGCATGCATGATGGTACCCACCCCAGTAAGCCCCCCACTCACCTGAATAAGCTTTTCCATGGAGTCTCCAGAAGGCAGGCTCTGCTCCTGAATCCCAAAGAGGTAAGCACTTGTGTAAGTCAAGCCACTGCCCAGCAGGGTCACAATGTTGAGATTGGGGCTGGACATCTTCACGATCCTCCAGGAAACAAAGCAGGGAAGGCGATGACAGTTACTGAGCATCATGACCCCGCAGCATGGAGCAAGGTCACCTTACAGGGACGATGATGGCCATAAGGCATGCTGACACACTGTCCACCCCCCAGCCTCTGATGTTCACAGCTGCTCAGAAAGCTCAGCCATTGCTCCATGGTGCATAACCCATCCTCTCTGCTGTCTTGCTGGAGTGCTTCACTATGCTTAAAGCGCTCATTTCACTCTACCCCAACACTTCTGCTGTAGAGGGGCAGAAGTGGAAAACCACACCAGTGCACCACTTGGTGACTGTCCCCAGCTTTGGGTGTCACAGCTACGAGTGCCTCCAAGAACAGGCTCTTCCCTCTGCTCCTTCCTCTGAGGAGATAGTTTCACACTCAGCACAGTCTCGACTTCAGGAAGCCGCCTGCAATGTTCAGCTTACACCTCCCCTCTGTAATTTCACCCCATCACTCATAATCCTGTAACTGTATTCAGGGAGGGGAGAATCAACCCACCGATCTCTTGTGACCTGTCACCCTTCCCCAGCAAGTCCATCAAGCAAAAGCTGTAGCTCCTGCCATCCCCCTGCATAGTTCTGCCCCTTCAAGCTGCTGCCAAGTCATTGCATTTCTCTACCCTTGAGCTCCTTCCTGCCTTGCTGCCTTGCAAGGGATTCAACCTGGCCCTTTCCCTCCCTGACTTCTTCACCATGCCTCAGCCCCTGGGGAAAGATATTCATCAGCTCACCCTCAGCTGCATGCTGAAAAAGGTCTCCTTTGCCCTCCCAAGTTCAGTAGGCAGACCAGTATTTATTTACTGCAGAGCAAATAAATAATACACATTCATTACAACATGCTCCGAGAATATCTTCAGGGGCCTAAACATTTTGGTAATCAATTAAGGTGGCCACACTACTCAGTAAATTAAGTGCTTCAGATTGGGATGCAGGTCATGCAGCTGCTGCAATGCAGCAGGCACAGCACTCACAACACAAACCCTTATGGGGCAGGACCCTCCTGACTGCACAGTGCTTGTCAGAAGCATTAAGTTCCTTAATGCAACCAGAGAATCAGTTCAGGCTGCACACAGATGCATGTCTCTGTGCAAAAAATACTGGCACATAGAGACCAGTGGCTTTGCCAGGTGAAACTTGGGAGAGGAATGTATCTCTGGGGAAAAAAGCAGTTGAGAGACAAACAGACCAATGAAGCTAAGGAGAAAGTGGCAAGGAGGCAGGCAAGACACCCAGAATTGCTGAGGAAGGGCCAGTGCTGCCTGAGACAGTTTGAGTTATGAGGAATTGTTGAGACTTATGCTTGGATTTATGCTGCCTTCCGAGGAGCAGGAAATTTCACATCCTCTGTGCAGACTGCAACAAGGAAAGCCTGCACTTTACAACCAGCTTCTCTCACTAATGAATATCATGTTCCCCACAAATATGGGCAACCACCAAGATCAAAAAGGGGTAGCAGTATCTTCAAAGTATGAGTGGCCCAACAGCAGGAAGTGCACTGTGGGGGAGCAGGATGGCTTTGCCATGGAGCTATGCTGCTCAGAGTGATGCTCCCAAGACTGTGAGCAGAAAAAGAGACCTGCTCTCTTTCTGCTCACTCCTGTTCATGTTTTTATTGAATGGTACCTTTGGGATGAGACTGTGCACTACTGTCTGTGCCATGCCAGAGGGCATCCATAGAATCATAGTCATTAAGGTTGGAAAAGACCACCAAGATCATCAAGACCAACCTTTGACCAAACACCACCATGTGAACTAAACCACAGCACTAAGTGCCATGTCCAGTCTTTTCCTGAACACTTCCAGGGATGGTGACTCCACTACTTCCCTGGGCAGAGCATTCCAATGCTTGACAACCTTTCAGTGAAAAAATTCTTCCTGATGTCCAACCTGAACCTCCCCTGATGCAGCTTGAGACCATTTCATCTTGTCCTGTCTACAGCTTCCTGCCTTGGGGTGAAAGGGAGCAGTCCAAACAGGACTGTCTCCATCAGTGATCAATACTGGATGTGATGGAGAAATCTGCAACAACCCTGGCATTGGCCTTGCTTGCCCCATGGTGTTCCTTCAGGCTCGTACCTTCCTGACACTTATCTGGTCATCAGCTCAGAGCGTGGTCCTGAAGGAGCCTCATTCTGCTGCTCCAGTTCAGGGAAATTGTCACAGCAGAAGAGGGAAGACCTTACCTGTTTTTCCTGAAGCGAATTGTGAAGACAAGAAAGAAGAGCGCTAGCAGGACTCCTCCAGTCAGGAACGTCCACACAACTCCCAGGAGACCAGCAGAGAAGGATGGGAAGCTCTTCCCACTGTGGTCAAAAGATGTCTGCAGGAGGCAAAAGGGAGGAGGGAGAAGGGGATATTGCTGGTGCTTCCAGTGAAGGAGGTCCCTACTCTAGCACGATCACACCCATGGGTGCTCCTCCTCAGCCATAAATCACATCTCCTCACAAGCAGACATCCCGGCACCCAACCAAGACCCGCAGGCAGGGCTGGTGAGATGTGTGTAGACAGGACAGGTACTCTGCCACTTGCTGAGTGCACAGGAGGAGAGGGCAGTCCAGGAGCCCTCTTCTTATGGCCAAATACGTAATGAAGCCATATGAGTGACTCACAAACCTCAGGCAGCCCCGGCTGTGGGAGAGAGGAACATGGGTAATGGTTCCCCACTGCCCTTCTCTGGAAAGAAACCTCTGCAGAGAGGTGTCATGGTACCCCAGCTCAGAGCACTCTTCTTTGGAAGGTGAGGTAGGGCATCCTTGGCTCCCACCCTTACCCCTCCATGCAGCAGACAACTGACCAGCCAGCTGATGTGACTGGGAGCCAGCAGCAGACCTACCAGTCCATGCAGAAAATGCAGAGAAGGGAGTGTGACAGCGTTTTTCAGAGGCATTACACAATGACACACCGAGCTGGGCTCCACCCGTCTCCAGCTGGCTGGAAACTAACTTGGTCCCAGGCAGACATCATCTGAGAACTGGCTTTTAAGGGACACTCCCAAAGTGGGTATAATAGAAGCACATCTCTCCTTGCACATAAGCAACCTTATGGGTTTAAATCTCTATTTAAAAATATCCTCTGCTATCTCTGTATTAGCATAAGATGGACAAAATGATCCTACGTGAAACAAAAAACCTCTTTCCACTGTGAATCTAAAATGCTCCAGTATTTTTAACAGGGTGTGCCTGCGTGGGTTCATTCACACATACTACGTGCGCGTTACAGACTTTTTTTTTTTCTTTAAAAAAAGCATCACTTTTACTAAGGTAGAAGTGGAAGGGAGGAGAATGGGGTTTGAGCAGGGATCATGCACCTCCTCACTAAGTTCTCTGATGCTAAGTCCTTTCTCATATATTCCAGTTGACCTGTATGCAATTTCTATGGCAGAAGACCACTTTTCCTGACAGTTGCCACTGTCCCAAACTCCCAGTTCTTTCTTCAAGGCCTGAGCTGTTTCTGCTTCCAGCCCTGCTAGAAATAAATCTTCAGGGAGAAGTAAGGCAGTTGTTTGGAGCCAATGCCTCATCTCCGTCTTCCCTAGCCAGGCCTTATCTCCTCTGGACAAGCAAGAACAAGGCACAGCTTGGAGAATTAAAGCCAACACATAATTCTTAAAACAAAAACGTGTCACCGCCACACGAGCACGGCTGATCCATGGGTTCCTGGCAGCTCACATGCTGGTGCCGTGCTTGATGCAGGGCAAATGCATAAGGCAAACTGCTGTCTGGGAGAGACATCCAGTTGAGAGCCAATGCTGCTGCTGTGTGCTGGGATACAGCTGCATGCACACCTCAGCCTCGCTTTGCAGCAGTGTGGGGGGATCCCTGAGGGGATACTCATAACCCTCTTGCAAACTGCTTCCCACCTTCTCTTCCCTCTCTCTCTCCCCTTTGGGAAACAAAGGCTGTATCAGATGGTGAAGATGGTCAGCCACCCAGGGATCAGAAACACCCATATGATCTCCACCTTTCCTTTCCCAAGGAACACACACCCTTCCACCTGGCTGCTATTTCCCTGGATGTTGATGCTACGTGAAGTTGATGGAGCGCTTTGTTTGCCGCTGAGAGGAGTAAATCCTGGTCCTAGCAGGGGGAATATTAATTGTAAGGCAGCTGCCAGAGCCAGAGGAGCCAAGCAGCTTAGTCTTCTAATTAAAGGCTCAGGGTCATGCAGCACGTGATGGAGAGCTGAGCAGGCCAAGCCTCACCGGTCCATCCAGCAGCCTCACATGGTGCCAACTGCAACTGAGTGCATCCCAGCATCATTTCCACTGGCTTACTGGTTGGGGGGGGGGTACCATTTACTATACATAATGACTTCAATTAAATCATGCCCTATTCATATTTGAAAAGCAGTTTGAAGTTGCAGAGGACAGGAAAGGTCAAGGGCAGATGGGGCCATCTCAGGCCAATCCTAAGCAGCTGTCACACTGGCCAACACACAGGGGGTTGCTTGACATGAGTTGGCAGTTGTGGATGCTTCCTCATTTTCTGGTAACTGTTAGGTGTCACCTAGACTGGGCTTGTGTTGGAGGCCAACCGGCATGCTGCCTTCAGTTGGACTGGGATTACTTGTTAGCTGCGCCCCCCTTTCCATCTCTCCACCCAAATCCACTTTAGCAGAGCAAACCTCATGCCCCAGAGCACTTCCCTGCCTCCATACATACCACTGTTACAGTGCAGAGCTCCTGCAGTGCCCGCTGCTGCTGGCTGTCAAAACTGGAGCTGCCATCGCAGAGCTCAGAGCAGTTGAGTCCCGGCTCCATAGCACATCCTCAGCCGTTATCCAGCCGTACCTTCGCCCCTACTGGAAGGACGAGCGTTGGCTTTCTCCAGCGAGAAGAAACCTCCAGCATACACGGTATCTCCTCCTGTCAGCAGGGTGTAGTGAGGGGGTCTGGCAGCCCGGGGCTGAGCTCACCCAAACTGATGTGGTACACATCCAGGGCCAGGACAGGGAGTGCCCACCTCCCGATGTCCCTTGGGGTGTCCTCTGCGGTGAGGCGTGTCAGCATGGAACCTGGGTTCCCACGGAGCACGGTGGCATCCTGAGCACTGATACACCAACCTGCAAAACAACACACGTTGAGATCACAGTGGCCTCCAGCCCCTACACCCCAGCTGTGGAGCTGAAACCAGGTGCTGTGCCAGTCTAAGCCACCCAAACTTGCTGCAACTTTCCTCTGCCAATGCATTTTCTCACACCAGTGCAATTTCAAGGGTACCCTTTGCGAGTGCCTTTGCAGGTACCCTCCTTACACTGGCAGCTACTGCCAGTTTCCCGGCATGTCCCCTTCTTCCAGCAAGAAACCAGAGAGTGTAGACAACAACAAATAGTAACAAGTGTCATCACTGTTTAATAGGATCTACACCCAGGTCTGGGAGAGCAACAGGGAAAGGCACTTGAACCAAAGCATTTTGGCTGACTCGGTCTGAGTGGCAGCCTGGCTAACTGAAGAGCTGGCTGTTTATTAAGGAGGTTTAGAAGACTGACACCGCCATGTTCCCCATCCCTCCTGGTTCTCTGGCTGCCAGGTATTATCCCTGCCTGCTCCTGCTCCTTTCACACCACCTTTGCCTCTGTTCCTCCTTTCATTTCTCTTTTTGGTGTGGATTTTAATAGGCCTCATTACCATTTTAGACATGAGGTCATACTTGTCCTCAAGCATCCTTACTCAATTACCATTGTCACCGGTTTTAATTAGCTTCCAGCGCACGACCATAAGCAAGTCTCCCGTCGTTAGCAGCTGGGGAGGAAGCGCAATAGCTCATTCCCTACTTGCTCCTCACAACAGGTGGGAGGAAAAAAATTATCCTTATCATGCTCCTCGGGGCTGCTCCCTGGCCAAGCATCTCATGTGCCTGGCCAGTGCTCCATCCTTCGCTCTTCCTACTCCTGACACTTTGATTCCCTCTCCTCATAAGTCCTTTCTTTGGAAAAACTCCTGTCAATATATGGGCAAAGAAAGAGTAAATTAAAAAGCAGCCCAGCCACCAGGAGCTGGTCTGAAACTTGATGTTGGTCATGGGGGATAATCAGGATTCAAACACCAGAAAAGCTACAGGTGCTGTTCTCAGCCCAAGCATAGACTGATTTTTCAGTTTTAGAGAAGTCGCTTATAAGTCCCAGCCGAAACACATCAAGGTCAGCAAGCTACTTGTCCCAAATTAGCAGAGCCACCTCTGAAGCAACAATACCAACTTTCCCACTGGCACAAGCCCCGATGTACCACGAGTCTGGACACCATCCTGCCTGTTCCAGAACTGCCCAGTGTGAGATCAGCTTGCTGTGTCCTACAAATGCAGTATCACAATCACACATGAGCCAGACTTAGGACTTTACACACACGGTAGAGACGTTTTTCAAGAACGCTGATGCAACCCAGCTCCATCAAGCCTGCCTCTCTAGCTTGTAGCAAACTGTGGTGGTGTTTCCCCTAGAGCAGGATCACCCTGTAGGTGTTTTCATGCCCTCCATGGCTCAGTGAGTGATCGGACAAGGAGTATGGCTGCAGGAGATACCCAGCTGCTGCAGTGGATGCCAGGACTGCAACAGTGGTAAAGCGCAGTGAAGGAGACAGGCTCCAGCTGAACAGTTCAAAGAGAACAATGGATAGCGTGGAGGGGCTGCATGCTGTGCCTGGGGATGGCAGTAGGAGAGGGGCACCGAACCTTTGATGCCAAGAAGACCTGAAGACGAGCACTGCCCAGCCTCCAAAGGGCTCAGCTTCTCCTCATGCCCTCAGGTGGGTTTAAAGACGGCCCCTACAATTCCTTGAAACCTTCTGCCATATCAGAGAGGGAACCCACCTGCCAGGTGGACCACTACCAAGGCTGGCACGAGGCCAGCAGGCACAGCCCTCCCATGGCTCACAAATGGAGATGTTTCCACAAGGAGCATTAATTTAGCCCTCATCCACCCAGGAGGCTACCCCCGCCTGAGGGCAAAAACCCCTTGGAGCCTTCCCAACCCCCACCCCACCATTCTGCAAAAGGCTCCCGCACAATGCTGATGACAAGCTGAGGCCAATTAACATTCATTAGTATGCAACAAAGCAAGCACTAGTGTGGTTGCCGCTGGAAGGCAACAGGCATTTCCAGCCCAGCTCCTGCCTCTCGTGAGAGCTGGCAGGAATGCTGCTCCATGGCCTGGAGAGGATCCAAGGGGGACCAGTGCAGTGGGGAGTCACTGACCTTCAGGGTGAGGATGGACAATGGTTGTGGGGACAGACAACAACACAGGTAAAAACTCACTTCCTTAAAGTGTGAGGGTCTCTTTAGGGCAGAGACTTATGGGTTTTGGTTTTTGGGGGTTTTATTAAAACTAAAATGTCAGCCAATTCTGATGGAGCACTTCCAGAGCACAGTGAGAGAATGGTTCGGGTTGGGAGAGATCTGACAGCTCTGCTTGACCCCTTCTGCCCTCAATTTCTGTGGCATTACACCTGCTGGCTGTTTGGGTCAGAGTGGCCAGTACTTGGTCACAGCTGAGCATCAGCACGTGTGTGGACATGATCCAACAAGCCTCAAGTCAGTAGGAAACAAGTGACTGGACCACATGAAAAATATCAGCACCATCATCTTCTAGCATAAAAAGGAACCCTTGACTGTTAAAACCAGTATTTGGATAAAAGCAATTTGCAGTCATCTCCATGGTTGATCTTCAGGGCTGGAAAACCTGTTTCTTTTAGATCCATCAAGACTCGGGATTACTTATCATGTAATCATTAAGGATGGAAATGACCTCTAAGATCATCAAGTCCAATAATTAACCCAGCACTGCCAAGCCCACCACTAAACCATGTCCTTAAGCACCACATCTACACATCTTTTGAACATTTCCAGGGATGGATATAGAATCATAGAATCATTAAGGTTGCAAAAAGGCCTTCAAGATCATTGAGTCCAGCATCTACCAATGTTGAGCAACTGCGGATTAACCCATAAATAGCTCTCAAAAAAGACACAGTTGATGTAATCCAAATGCACATCGTGTCTCTCTTCTCTTCTCTTCAAAGCCTTTGTTTTGAAAAAACAGAGGAAAAAAACCTCTGAAGAAGCTGAAAAATTGGTGCAGCATGTATAGACCCAGAGCAGACAGAACAACCTTTTCACCCCAACTGGTTCCTTTTGATCTGGTGTTGACAGAGAGACTTTTTCCCAAAGAACAAGGCGACATCACTGCTCAGTGAATCAAAAGTAAAAAACTGAAGACGTCAAATCGCAGACAATAGAACAAATGCATTCAGAGATGTGCATGAAATGGTTTTCATGAGCTCTGCGATCCTGTCCAGTCATATCAGCCCCAACAGAGAAATGGTAAACATGTACACCTCTGCAAGGGAAGAGCAGAGCCCATCTGGAGAAGCACATCTATTGAGAAGAACTTCTTGGGAAGGTGGCTGTGTGGCCAGCTGGAACCCACAGCTTTGCTGCGTGACAAAGGCAGAGAAGAACAGCCAGGGGGAGGAGTGATGTGCAGAGGGCAAAGCCATTCCTGCCACCTCAGGTGGGGAGCAGAAGATCTTGGCTTTTACCCATGACAGGTCTGTGCTGCTACTGCCACTACTAGTGGGAGATGGTGATCTGCTGGTGGGGACCAGCCCCAGCTAGACAGGACACAAGGCTACACACTTACAGTGGCAAGTCATCTGGATAACTGTTCCAGTGAGATAAACACCACGGGATGGGGTTTTGCAATTCAGAAAGCACTGGCACTTCCGAGACAGGCTCCTGCTTTTCCCTTCTGCACTTCTTGTCCAACGAGATCCCTTCTTGTTTGACCTGAGAAACCTGCAATATTGCCAACCCCAAGGTGATCAAAAAAGTCACAAGCTAGACTTACTGCAACACCTCCCGCAATGAAGCTAGTTAAAAATCGGGAGTTAAAGCACACAGCATATCTAAAGATTATTTTTAATTTATATTAAAAATTTCAGCATTTACATTTTCACACTTTCCCCTGCAAACACAAAAGGTAAAAGAAAGAAAACCAAGAAATCCTACTTATAATGTCATCCTAAAATGTGGGTTACAAAGCCTCAATCCCCAGGAACACTGGGGAGCTGCAAAGTTGTCACCCTTCTTCTCAGGGACCATCCTGTTGTGCACAGCTCCACTCTGCTTTTGTCCCTGGGATTTCCAGAGCCACCTCCAGGCCTCTCAGATATCTTCACACCTGGCAGATGGACAGCTAGCTCAGTGCACAGGCACGTGTCGGGGCACATCACGGGGCCCAGATGGGGTCATCATCCCACCCAGGCAGTGTCCCTGCCTATGCTGTCACTCCTTGACCCACACCCAGGGTACGGGTGATAACCACCAGGAGCTGCAGAACCTGCTGCATGCAAAGGAGGGAGATGCAGGACAAGGTGCTTCTGTCTCCAGATGCATCAGGAGCTCACTGTGTGACTGAGACATAAAAGTTTGTGCTGACTTAAAGCTAGATGTGATTTTGAAGTCTCCTACTATTTTCAGTAGCACACCCAAGATCACAGAGGCAATAATTTCTAAACACTGATCTTACCAATCATCCCAATGCTGTATGTCTGTCCGCTGTAGGTCCCTCAGCTTAGCTCTGCCTCTAGTCTCTTTAACGCAGGTTAAATACCCACATGGCTCTTTTCAGTTCTGTGGTTTATGTTTTGAATTTAAAGAAACCTCCATTAAAAAAAAAAAAAATCATTATTTTTTGAACTACCACGCAGTCCTGCGAGGAGCTGACTCACAGTTCTCCCTATAAGGAGCTGATAAGGCTTTTAACTCTCTAACCATAATTGCTATACCATGATAGGCATGTGAGAATCAGAGAATAGACTGGAGATGCTTAAAGGAAGGAAAACTGGGAGAGAATACCAAGAGACATGGGGAGGATGCCACAGATGAGATCAGTATGACCACAGCTGATGGGGAGGTAAGACAAATCCCTGGAGCTGCCAACGAGCAACTTTGTGCCACCCAAAGAGCAAAGCCCATCCTTGTGTCCAGCTATAACAGCTGCTGAGCAGCACATGGATGAAGTGAGCATGAACCTCTAGGCTTCTGCCTCCCCAGAGTGTCTGGGAGCCCAGGGGTTTGGACCCCACTGCCCATCGTGCTGAGCGCATCCCTGTGTGGCCAGGTGGCCTGGCAGGGCTGCCTACACAGAGCCCAGTGACCACGGGAAACAGCCAGAAAGCTCCTTCCAAAAGATTTTACACCACTGGTACCCCCCGGTGGAAGCTCACCTTTCTGCAGTCAAGGAGAGAAGCAGCAGGATAGATCTCTGCTGCAAGACAGCAGCCTCGCCACTTGGGGCTAAGGCGGGTACAGCTACCTTCCCCAGAAACGGGGCAGGGGATGTGCCCCAAGCACCGCTCTGAGAAGCTGCAGTGCTGCTCCTATGCCCTTCCCATGCCCAAGTCTCTGCCCCAGGCTGCAGGCTGGGGTGCATAACACCCCAGCAGCTGTGCTGCGTGAACAATGAGGACAAACAGAGGTTTTTCACCACCTTGGGCAAAATCTTGGCTTTTCATTACTCCATAACAACTTCATCAATGATTTCATTTATTAGTGGGAGACCACACCTGTAGGTGCTGTTCTGTCTCCATGGGACAGCCTCCCCAAGCCCTGGGCCAGGAAGGTCCCTGTACCAAGCGCTTAGGCATGTGGCAGATGACCTGAAAGTGGGGTGGCAGGGGCTGCCTCTCCAGAAAGGCAGCCGTTTTCATGCTGAACTGTACCTTCATCATGAAGAGGCAGAAATGGCCAGGGCTGGCTGCAGGGCCAAACTGCATGGCACTCAGAAACACGGCTCCTGCCTGCCACACTGCCAGGCACAGCCAAAGAGAAGAAATGTTGGAGGTGTACAAAAATCCCAAGCATCTGCTTCGCAGTTTGCCATCCCTGCAGGCCTGGTAGTTGCTGCAGGGCAAGCAGTGAGCCCCCATCTATGGGGCTGGTCAATCCTGAATCCCTGCCAGGAGATCACACCTGCATCACACTTACCCACCGGGATACTGATTCAAGGCACTGTAACAGTATCCTGGTGCAGCACTGACAGGTCTCACAGCCTGGGATCTCTGCCCATCCCCATTGCCTCTGTTGCCTTTATGGTCCTCCCCTGCTTCCATCCATCCGCATACATGGCTTCCTTCATAAAACTGCCTTTCCCCAGGCCATTCCCATCAAATTCTGCTACTTTCTGTTTGGTGCATGTGCCCCAATATGCTGCTCTGAGACACACACAGCCCCAAGCACTGCTGCTGCTGGCTCCAACATCCCTTGCTCCCATCAGCTCCCTCTGCCTTTGGGGTGTTTGCACCAGCCTAACAAACAGCAACATGCTAAACAGCTTTACGGGAAGGTGTAGCCTGCAATTTTTTTTTCCTCTTAACTGTACCATCTTTAGAGAGCCACCATGAATAAGAGGTAAAAAAGCCTGATGATTTAGTACTTTGATTTACAAGAGAGATCTACCTTGTGGTTGAGGTGTGTATGACTTAATTAAAAAGCAGAGGCTCACCGCCACTGAAGCTGTTCACTGCCGAGCTATCAAACGCAGAGAGGGAAGAGGCCTCAGAAGGAATATTTCCATAAAGTTATGTTTCAGATTAAGCATATGCCTTCAAGAGCTCTCCCTTTCCAAAGCTGGTAGAAAGCTACAGCTGCTCCTTCATGCAATCACACACCATCCCCTCACAGCCTTCGCAGCATCAGCACACCTGTGTTTTCACAAACAGGGCTAGGATGGCCAGGTTACAAAACTGGACAGCCCCAAGCATGGGGACAGCTGCTAGCCCTAATAAGGTCTGCATGTTTGTTCTCTGTTTATTTTTTTTTTCCTTTTAAATTTGGCAGGATTTTGGAAATCAAGTGACATATTTAGCCCTTAAAGAGGCAGTAAAACGGAGCACTTTCGCCTTACCCCTGCTGGCCAAGCAGCAGGGGATATTTTCCCCTAGGAGACAGATTTGACTTAAGGCTCTGAAAGCCAGAGATGTCCACGGCTCATCTGGCTCACCTCCCGGGTACTGCAGACTGCCAAGCTGCACCCAGTGGTCCCCTGCTCAGACTTCTCATCTCTTTGCTGGGCAAAACAAGCACCACATCAGGGGGCAGGACCATATCAAGGTTTCCACGAGGTCTGCCAGCCAGGGCTCCCTGCAGACAGCGGTGACGCTTGCTCAGGGCTGGAGAGGTGCAGCTCCAGAACTGGGGGAACACCCAAACCTGTGTGGAAAGTGCTACTCGTAAACTGTGTCAGCACAGGGGTCTGCAATAAGAGAGGCATATGCAATGGCCCAGCACCAGGCAAGTGAGGCAATGTGGCAGCTATATCAAGGATGCATCAGAAATGCCAGCTGCAACTCAACACTGGCAGCTCCCGGTTACCAGGGATCCGGTTCCCTTGGCTTCCTTCCTGCCCCTCTCAGGCTGCAGAGCACCTGTGGGGAAGTGGAAAATCCAGGTCTGGATTGGGGCTCCCTGAGCCGCCCCCCCAGAGAGGTGACCAAGCCCTTGGGAGCTGTGTGATGCCCAACTCTGGCAGCCAAGGAGAAGCAAACGTGCTGGATCCTGGAATGCTTCCCTGGGTTCTCTCACCCCTAGCAAGCAGGGGCAGCATCGTCAGTCCAGTACAGAAAGGGTACATGGGTCCCTCCCCTCTCTATCCAGGAGGTTGTCGCACTGTAGTGTTGGTTGCAACCAATCTGAGCTCTGCAAGGCACACAGTTCGCCCAGGTACCAGCAGTTTGGTTTAGTACAAACTAACCCAGCGCTGCAGCTTCAAATTTTTGCATCCTGCAAGGCAGCCCTTTTCCATCGCGAGGTGCCGGCAGGCTCCTCTGTTCCCACAGCCGCCTTCTGCGGCGTGCTTGGAGCCTTCGGGACGGTATTTTTCTGTAGAGCTACAAAGCACCGTTCCATGCCCGCCCCGTTTCAAGCTCAGGGCTGCACTCTGGGCACGGCCAAGCAAGCGAAGGGCGAACGAGGAACGCTCCATCCCCCAGGTGCGTCCCCAGACCGCGGCCTCCCTGCCCCGGGAGGGAGCACTCGGGGGGCTGCCAGCCCATCCCCACGGGCTCGCCGGGGTGGGGATCTCGCCAGGCTGCACCCACGCCACCCAGCATCCCGAGTGGAGCAGAAGCACACCAAAGCGAAGAGCACCGCGGCAGGAAAGCAACTCGGGGGGTAAACGGGGCGCTCTAGTCTCAGCCATCCCGCTCGCAGCCCCAACCACCGCTGCCAGTCCCCTTTTCCCCAGCCCCCTTTTCCCACCCCGGACCCCCGACCCACCTGCGGGGACGGCACCCGGGCGCGGGATACAAACCTGCGGGGCTGAAGCAGCCCCGCTGCAGCCGCCGGGGACGCGGAGCTCGGCGCCGGCCCCGCAGCGCCCCGGCCCGGCCCGGCGGGGGCGGGAGCGGGAGGGGCCGGGCCGGCCGCGCTCCTCCCGCCGGGGCGGGGGCGTCGGCCCCGCTGCCGTCGTCCCCGGGACAAAACTTTTGGGCAGTGGGGAAAAACGCGGGGACCCAGGCGGTCCTGGACTCCCCTTCACGCCGGAGCTTTCTACAGATAACAGCAGCATCAAACCCTCCCCAAAACAACCCCCGTGTCGGAGCCGGGGAGAGCGGGACCCCCGGCACAGCCCACACGCCTGGCCTCAGCTGACCTGACCCCGCCGCCGCAGCCCATCAGCCCCGCGGTCCCGCGGCTGTGCCCATCTCCTGTCCCTGCCGGCGGGATGCGCCCGGCTGGGAACGGCCCGCCTCGCTCGGGCGCTCCTGTCAGCTGAGGCAGCACAAAACCCTCATGTCTGTGGCAAAACCGGCCCGAGAGGTGAGTAAACGCGAGGGCGGCCAACCTCGTGCTCCATGACCTGCTTGTGCCGTCCCATGGCTAGTGGTAGCCAGCGTGACTACTGCAATAGGTATGTCTGTGTGAGCAGCAGTCAGTGTCATATGGACAGACCCACCACCTCTCTCAGCATCCCCGTGCTGACCGTTCCCTCTCCTGCCTCCCACGGCCCTGATGCAAGCATCAACTCCGTGCTCTCTCCTCACAGGACATCTGCTCAATTTTACTGGATTTTCTTTCCCAACTCTGAAAGCCAAAAGCTCTGCTGCAGCACCAAAGTTTCTCTCCCAACCTGCAGCAAAGTGCCAGGTGCTACTAGAAAGGGCTGTTTGCAGGTGCAAGGCTGTGCAGGTCTTCCCTCTTCATGCATTTCTGTTTACCTCATTATGTGACTCTGGCATTAACAGTGCTAATTTTTCACTCCTGTGCATTCCCAAACATGCAGAGCCACAGACCAGACACAGCCTTGGTCTGAATGGGAACAGAGAGGTTTGCACAGCCCCATTAGGCAGCTGTGCCACACAATGCTGTCATAAAAAAAATGCAACCTGTTAGATCCCAAGCCCAGTAAAAGCATCCAGTTTGAGGCCACCAGTTTTGGCAGCAGCTCCCACTGCTCTTTACTAGATTTGACTGACATCGCAGATCAGAAACTGCAATAGGACCTCTCTACTCCCTTTTCCCATCCTCTTCTGAGGCAAAACAGAGGAATGTGCCCTTGCCCAGGGAGTCTAATACACCACTCTCCAGAAAGTGTTTTCTACTCTGGACAGTGATGGGCAATGAAGGGTCAACCCTGGACCTTGACCGCTGGTGGGGCAGAGGGTCATGTCCAAAGCAGGTGAAGGAGGTAGGAGCCTTGTTACTGCCACATACAAAGAAGAATGAAGAAGCCCCTTGGAGACCAAGGTCCAGCCCTGGTGGTCAGACCTAAAAGCTGGAGACCCATGGATTAATTCTGAATTTTGGCACCAAAAGCAGCGCCTCAATATACGGAGGTGCAGAGTATCTGCAGCTCACTGAGGCTATGATGAAGGTCTCTCATATTTCAATATTTCTGGAAATCTGATCTCTTTTAAAACATGCAGACTTTCAGACTGGACTTGACAATCTGGTCTCTGCCTCCATAAAACCAGGATCATAAATAGAAATGTCTCTCAGTGGTAAGGGAGGGGAGAGGAGTGAGAACCTGACTGTTCACATAGGAACAGGAGTGAAGTGCCTTATTTCTGGTTCCTCCCAAAGCTAACAGAGAGCACTCCTGTTGCCCACTGAATCATGCTTATTACTAAGCACCTTGTAAACAATGGTAATGAGAAAATGCCTCTTTGTGCCTGCTTTGGTTTTGCTCCTGGGTTTTGCTCTCAAAAAAGAAAAAATCAAATCTCTGGGGGTACTGACACTTCCTTGGCATCTGTTACAGGCACGTGCACATGTATAACCCCTTTTTCCTCACCAGCAGAAGTGGGACCACAACCTCATCCCAGTAAGTTCTGCAGCCCTCCAAGAGCTTGGATGTCCCTCCAGGTGTCACTTGGCCTTGTCAAAGAACACACAATTGCAGCCAGGATGTTGAGGACTCTGGGAAAACCACCTGAGTGTTTTGTTCAGAGGCAGAAAAGCATGTGCTGCACTACAGGTATGCACCAAAGAAGGATCTGTGCTGCCAAGCAGGCAGGAACAGTGGTCTGGAGAGGCACAAGTGAGGGCAGAAAGCACATAGTTAAGGTGAGTTGTGTTACAAACTCCGCAGGGACGAGGCCTTTTCATGCCAAAGGATCCCGCTGTGCTTGAAGAGCGGTCAGTAACCCTGGGTTGGAAACACATCACCCCATGCCAGAGAATAACTGGAGCCCAGCAGCGGCATGGCTCAGCGTGAGGCTGGCTCCTAGGAAGGGAAAGCAAAAGCTGAACTCATTTGAAACTGCCAGGACAGGCAGGATGCAATTTTCTCCCTCTGTCTTCCATGTCTTGCCTCTTTCCCTGCTCTTTTTAAACATCCTGCTGAAAAGTTGAACTGCAGAGCTACCCAGAGGGGTTCAGTATTCATCACAATACTCCCTGATAAGAAGGATAAACCCACCTGCTCTTGACTGCTGCTCTGGATTTTCATCCTGAACATCTCATTCATCCTGCATGGAGTTACTTACACATCACGTCTGCTGGATCCTTCTTGGGAGTTGCAATGACCTGGGACACAGCTCCTCGTTTTGCAGGGATGGCCCGTGTCATTTGCTCCAAGATTCATACCATGGTTTGATACTGACTTCAAGCTGACTTTGCTCAAGTAACTCATAATGAGGCAAGTGCTCAGCAACAAACTCTTCTTTACCAACCACCATCAAACTGCAAAGGACACAGTGTGTGCTGGATGGATGCATCCTCTGCTGGGAAATTATCATCCAGCACACTTAGAAACTCTCATGAGACTTGACTGTGGCCTGCAGGCAATCTCCACAGATGTGTCCTGGAATTAAATTATCCATGCAAATACAGTTTTCTTTTCACACGTTGCAAATAAGCCTGTAGAGAGAGATCTGTCCTGGGCCTCGTTTGATGAGGGAGTCAGTTACACACACATCCTTGCACACAGCACTGCCTCTTGGGCTTTACTGATCTGCATACAGCCTGCTCCGAGTTACCCCCGCTGTAAAGCAGCTAATGTTGCCATTAGCATACAGCACCACCCTTCTGCCTTTCACGGGCTATCTCCTTTCTCAGCATGCGGTAGCCAGCGGTTGTAACATCTCCAGGAAAGAAAGCATCTGGCCACACTTAGGCAATAGCAGTTTTGTCCAATTCATTCTTAAAAGGGAAAGTTTTTTCACTTTTTCCTCTTACAGACGAAGTTTCTTCTTCTGGAATTTGAACAGCTGATTATTTTGTTTTCACACGCCCGCTTTAGTCCGTGGTCCCTTAAGTTGTTGAAGCTTTTACCCATTTGAAGGTTCACTTTGCAGGGTTCATCACGCCTTTCTCAGCCCATTTCCAGCACATGAGCCTGTGCACTGGGCTTTGGACAGGCAGGCCATCCCAGAGCACCATTCCAACCCCAAGAACCAGAGCTGAGTGCCCCACACAGTGCAGCCTCTCAGCAAACACCAGCCACTGCTTTGGCCTCCAGGATCTTCTATCCTTTCCTCCAGCTCACAGGAACAGGACCTTGGACTTCCTTCTACTCTTCTGAGGTTTCTAAAGGCTTGAACAATCTCTTGTTGTTCCCACCCCATCCTGTTAGGTTTCCTAAATACTCTTTTCTCCTCTTCATTCTCCTTAACAGAAGGCGTTCATTATAATCACTTGCCTTGTTAAGGCAACTGGGGACATGTGTGGGCTACTCTTACAAATTGAGCCAAAGAGGTGCCCTCAGGGAGGTTCCCACTGCTCACTCCATTCCTCTCAATACATCCTGGAACACTATCCATTTAGATGGTGAAATCTCTGCCAGGAGTAGTTAGGTGCAGCTGAGAACAGCAATATGGACCAGGTCACATTCCCTTTCACGTCTGTTTTCTATTCCTCTGTGAAGTGCTTTAAGATGACTTTGTAACTTCACTCCTGCCACAGCAAATTATGAGGCCAGCTGGTGCCTCTCCATCCAGGGCAAATTAAAAAACATGTTTCCTTTGTAATTCAAAGCCCTGCATCTTCCCAGATTTGAAACAGTCTCTCAGAAAGATGCTCTTACAGTCTTTGTATGGTTGATGTGAACCCCACTGTTGCTAGGCGAACAAGCCAAGATCTTAGGAGTGATCCAGGTGGGGACAGAAATAGGAAAAAGTGGGGAGAACCAGAGGAATCAAGAATACAGTGGAAGGAGAGCACAAGTGGCATCCCCTTGTAGTAGTAGCTGTGGTACTTTGAACATGTCTAGGGCTGGAACATCAGCTCCAGCGTGGTTTCCACTATGAATAGAACTGAAGCTCACTCCCACCAGTGAAAACTGGTTTGTTTAGCAACACCCTACTCATCCTGCCTGTCTCTTATGTAAAGTAAGGCTAATCCGAGAGTCACCTGACAGGGGGCCAGGTCAGAAAGTCACAGAAGGCTTGGGCCTGAGACATGACCTCCTTTCAGCTGCCGTTTGGCAGTTCCCTGTAAGAGCAGAGGTGGAAAGGCTGGTCTGCTTCAACTCTCCCTAATCCTTTCTGCTCCGTCCATTACGCCAATCCATGGGGTATTAAAAACTCTCTGTGAAGACTTTTTGCATCCTGCCAGTGGCAATGCTGGATGGGGACCAGCTGGATGGGGAAAACCCTCTGTCAGTCTGTCGGATGTGGGAGAGAGGTTAACAACCTTTTGTAAGCTGGTTTCTCACACACTTTCTAATTATTGGGGTTTTTTAGGGGACGGCATCAAGGAGAAAACAGGAGGTTATGAGTTACGTACTGTGGCAAAGAAAAGGGAGCCAGGGGAGAGCTTCTGAGAAAGTGGCAGGATAACCCTACACCACAATGTGTAACCAGAGTGTGTGGGAATCAAGTGAGGCTGTGATCAAGCTTTCTGGTGGAGGAGCACTTCTCTGACTCTGGCAAACAAGGATGTTCATACAGGTTTGGACCTTGGAGACAAATGATTGCCTCATCTTTGATGAGATCCTCTCCGACCAGTTATGATCATGCCCATTTTCAGAGTGATATCCTAAGGGAGTGAAGCTTATTCAGTGCATATGTTTCTCTTCCAGTCCTCCCAGCCCTCTTTACCAACGTGTCTTAAACTACCTGACAAATCACAATAAATTTGACAGTGAGCTGTGAGTCTCAAAGTTCTTAAGTTTCTACAAGTTTCAGTGGCTGGATGGGTGTCATGGCTTAACCCCAGTCACCAATCAAGTACCACGCAGCTGCTCCCTCAATCGCCCACCAGCGGGATCGGGAGAGAGAATCAAAAGAGTAAAAGCCAGAAAACTCATGGTTGAGATAAAGACAGTTAATAAGGAAAGCAAAAGCTGTACACACAAACAAAGCAAAACAAGGAATTAATTCACTGCTTCTCATGGGCAGGCAGGTGTTCGGGCATCTCCAGGGGAGCAGGGCCCCGTCATGCATAGCAGTTACTTGGGAAGACAAACACCGTCACTCCAAATGTTCCCTCCTCACTCCATCTTCCCCGCAGCTTTATATACTGAGCATGGTGTCATATGGTATGGAATATCTCTTTGGTCAGTTGGGGTATCCTGTCCCTGCTGTGTCTCCTCCCAGCTTCCCATGCACCCCCAGTTTCCACACCAGTGTGGCAGTATGAGAGGCCTTGGCTCTGTGGAAGCACTGTTCAGCAACAGCAAAAATATCTTATCAACCCTGTGTTCAGCACAAATCCAAAACACAGCCCCATAACAGCCACTGTGAAGAAAATTAACTCTACCCCATCCAAAACCAGTACAAAGGGGAAAAAGAATCCTGGTGGATTGTTCCCTCTCCCACATGGGGAAGGAACATATGCACAGCTTTTATTAAACATCAGCAAATCCCTCTCACAGGGATGGGATCAGGCAGAATCACATATTATGTGGGAGTAGGGGAGGAGGGGAAGAAGAACCAAGCAGTTTTCTGCTTTTTGGTTTTTCTCTACTTTTTTTTTCCATTGGAAACTTGGTTTTCATTGGTCCCCATTTTTGGTGAGTGAATAACTAATGTTCTCCAAGGTTAGATGTACTTCAGTGAAAGGCCATGGCTGGGTTCCACACTTCAGGAAAGACTGCAGAGGACCGAGCTCCTGAAGGACCAGCCAGGGTTTGCCCAAGCTCTAGTGCATGGTGACACAGGATACCAGGAGTTTAGCTAATTTTAGGTGGTAAGGGACTGGTCATGCCAGATGCAGTCAATAAGCCTGCTCACTCTTTCATACTGAGTCTTAGTGTAGGATTTTTATTAAAGGTTTAGCGTGACCTGGAACCCAGAGGAAGCATTCAGCCTCTTTGATGCTAATCTGAACCACCAAAGCTTTTAAGGTTCACTTCGTGCTGCCAGCAACACCCAATGCCAGCAGTGATTAGTGGTCTCCTGGGAGGTATCTCAACCTCTTAGGATTTGACAGGGAAACAATAAAGTTTGCAGTGGAGCCCAGTTTCAGCTGTGCCCGTCTGCTAAATAACAAGTGGTAAATGACAGTTGCCTTCAATTGTAGCAGTTTGTGACTCCTCATGAAGTCACACAATGATCTCACCTCAGTTATTCACCGTGTCCTTTCTTCTACCTGCCATGGTGAAGATGTTTTTCTAACAATAGAGAATAAAACCAAAACCAAATCCCTTTCTATTAATGCAGATCTAATGCACATGCAGTGCACAACATCCCTTGTTTCTGGCTCTAGCTGTCACATCGGAAGCATTTTTCCTTCTAAGAGTTGTAAAGACAGGCCACCTCCTTCCTTTTAAGATGTTCCCTTGTCACTTGTTTCCCTGGATGCTAAGCATTCCGCTGCCAGGTAAGGACTGTGCATCCCTGTTTCCAGATCCTCATGGTCAAGGAAAACTCTTGCACACGGCAGACCTTAGAAACAAAGCCTTCAGTCTGAGTCTGAGGCTGACAGCCACGTGGGTCAGAGGGCATTGGTGGGAGATGTTCATCACTCAGTATTTGTTCGTGATGCTGGTGGGAACATGTTGAATGAGGAGGTTTCCACATCTATCCTGAATGGGCCATCCTGAAGCAGAGACCAGCTGGCTGCATCCTTATCCATCCCCACGGGGACATCTATGGAGTGCTGGGGGCCAGCTAGGGAAGGTGTTTCTGGGCCCACTAGGAGGAAGAAGAGGAGGCATTAAGATGTGAGGACAGGAGGAAAGGCCACCAATCACTTGCACAAGCCATGTGGAAAAGCATGTCCATGAGAGTGGGTTCATTGGCAGAGTGGACGTATGTGCTGGCTGCCGGAGAAGGGGATACAACGTGAGGAATGAGAGGGAAAAGAAGTACAATGGCCTTGTGGAAAAATCCTTGTGCAAAAGAAGAACAAGAAGAAAAGAAAGGAGTTCTGTGCAGAGGCAAATGGGAGTAAAGATAAGCCAGTACTGCTGAGAAGCTGAATCAGTCTGCTCAAACAGTGTCAAGCCTTGACTTTCATAAGGACAATGCTGTTGACTTTAGAGACAAAGGCAGAATGGGCTATGAGAAACAGAGTCAGGAAACAGTAGTTACCACCATCTATGTTTTGATATCTATAATGTCAAGAATAGCTTAGTAAATAGGAAGTTAGAAGCCAGGAGCTCATCAGCTGAAGCTAACAGGGAAAGCGGAGCAAGAACAGAAGTGATGACTGAGAACCAAGGCAAAAGCAAGCCTGGCCTACAAGGAACCAATTGTTTCTTGCTCTTTGTAAAAGCTGGCACAAACAAATTTTAAAGCCAGAGCTATTTCTTCAAATCCAGTTTTAGAGAAGCTTTCAGTGGATGTGCAACACCCAGTTCAACAACCACTTAAGTACATCTTATTCTTGATGGGCACTGATCTAAATATGCCCACATTTTACACCTAGAATACAGGTCATATGATAGATTTTCCATAGCCTTTAAAGCTATTTTGAGTCAAGGACACGTACCTGAAAAATCACTGATCTTTAGTACAGAATTTTTAAGTGCTGTGAAGCACTTTGATCAATAAACTCGCTGCTTTGTTGCCACTAAGAAATTCAAATCAACCACTGCAGATTGCTTTACTCCAATATTTAGAAACTGAGATGGGAGAATATTTTCCAACCCACAACAGTTTTTGCTTACTGTCCTTTAAAAGGATTTTAATCACAAGCTTTATAGAAGAACATGCACCAGCCCCGACATTGTGAACTCCTCAGTCTTTCTAGAGGTTCTGAAAGCCCACGAGCTGCTTTAAAAATAAAAGAGACACACCTTTCTTTTCTTAAAAAGAAATTAAAAAAGGATGTCTGTAAAAAAGTTTATGACTAGATCTTCACCAATGAAATTTGCATGGAGAAGACACTTGTTACTGGATAAAACATTGTGAAGACGTTTGTCAGTTTTATTCACCCTGGAGAATTCTGAAAGAAGTTTGTGACAAAAGCAACAGGACTTTCAAGTTTGAAAAGGTTGTTACTGTAAAAGGAAAGGGGAAAAAAAAGAAATTCATTGCTGAAATGGTTGGGCTGCCATGTACAATTCAACAGTCACTGGGAAACTTCTCAGATCTGGGATGTTCAGGCACGTTATGACAAGGAGAAAATGCAGGCAACGGAGAATTGTTTTTATCCTTGTAGCCAGGATTGCCAGCATTGATGTCTTCTCATAAAACACCAGCTCAGCTTCTGCAAGGGTTAATTAAACCTAGGGATGTACTTGGTATCTGGAAAGTAGGCTTGGGAAAACATATTACACTGGCACCTGAAACAGTAGCAAAAGGTGACTGGAACAGCTTTTTCAAATGCCATTCCAGCCTCTCTTTGCTGGACTATAACTGTGGACTTCAGCAATTAATGCACTGTGTGAACAAAGTTACTGCGGACCCATACCCACCTCCTGTGGTTGCCTGGACCAAGACTACAACAGTTCCAGTTGTCTGGAGAGCCTCTGGAAGGATAAAAAACTTTTCTGCTGGTGACAAACCAGCCATCAGCATCTTAAGGATTTGCTGGGTCACAATAGCCATGAATCTCCTCATCATTCCAGATATTCATCATTCTGGAGGATTCATCTGTTGGTGCATTAACAAATACAAAATACTTATTTGTGAGGCATATTTCATATTTCTACTTCCCTGTCCATGGAAAAAGCAACATTTTTTACCTTTACATATGCTTAAGTATGTTCTGCTCTATCCATAGGCCCTGTGTCACCACCATTGCTATTTAGTAATGTCAGACCAGAGCCTTATTTTGTCATGTCTTGGTATCATTAGGCTTCATCTTTGTCCCCAAAAATCTGGTGACAACACTATGACAGTTTAAAAAATACCAGGTGAGACTTACCTTCACTAGACATTTGTGAATTGTGGAATGGTATAGAAGGCATATTCCATAAATTTGTTGGAAAGCTACAGCTTGTCTGAAGAGAGAGTGGAGTTCAGAAAATCCCACTAAAGAGGATGTTTCCTTCACACTCACCTGTTACAGAAGCCACCCTCAGACCCCACAACGGATGACCCAGATCACCCCTTGCATTGTACTTTTGCCAGGAGACCACAAATGATGTTGGAAGGTGTTCCCTTCCAGGACACTCAAGATTCAGAAGCTGGTACTGGGTTTGAGGAATTATCCTGGGGTTGATGTTCTTTTATAATGTGAACCCCCCAAAACTTAGGGGTAGTGTAACACAGAAGTGACACTTCTGCCACCTATTTTCAACACACTTCTCAAAGCCAGTCACCTTGGAGGGGCAAATCCACGACACTGGGAACAGAATTCCTGTGACAATCTAGAGCAGGAGGCGGCAGCAACTTTCTTCAAGGGAAATGATGCAAAAGCTCAACTGCATAATGGCAAAGGCACCTGCCATTTCCTAAGCCTAGGAGGCAACCTCACATGAGCCTCTCTTGGTTTTGTGTGCGCCGCCCAGCCAGGACTGTGCCTCCCCCTGGACCACGTAGGGATGTTAACACCCTTGCTAGCAGCCTGGCCAGCTTGTAGGAGAGCTTGTTTTTGGGACAGCCACCCACACCATCAGCAGTAATTACAGCAACACCCCCTCCCCTTGCACATGCACATTTCCAGGGTGTTGGTGGAAGATAAACCCTGCTAATCCCCTCCTGTGCAAATGGCATTTATGTGCAGCTGGTGTAGGTAAACAAGCACAAGCTCAGGCTCCTCCTTGCCACGGGAACACACTGGTCCCAGGAGACACCCTGCCTTTGCCCTCTTTCCTGTGGGGAATTCACTAGCCACAATGCCCTGCTTGAAGTGGGGAATGCAGGAGCAGGAATACACCCCACCAAGGCTTTGCCAGCCACTATTAATGTATGCCATATTTATAGCAATAAACCAGAGCAAATACCTAAATCATGTAGAGTTTGAATGTAAGATGCCCGTAGCCCTCTCTCAAGAGGTGGAGAAGCAAACATGATGCTCCTGGATATATACTCCACAGCAGTTTTCTTCCTTGTGGCCCACAATTGTAGCGACCTTCGAGCACAGGGATGAAAATACCTGTTGCCACAACAAGTGTGGCACATGCCAACTCTCAACATTGAGGCAAGGAAAGTTTTTGCCTCCCAAGGCCATACTTCTCCCCTCTACATGCACACCAAAAAAAATCTGCTTTCCTAAAAGCACCATGAAGTGTTTCTAGGTGGGATCCTTGGGGGGCTGTGCCTGGGTCTAAGGAAAAGCCGTAGCCAGACACCCACAGTGTGGGCTTTCCCTACAAACCATGGCAAAGGGTCATCTCTGAACAGGTTTTCAAAGTGCAAGGCAGCCAGATGGGGTTGCAAGTTGTGCAAGACCAGAGTTTCAGACATTCCTGGACCATTTCAAAACGTGTTTTGACGAGCCCAGTTGCATGGGGTTTTCTGCAAGGCCTTTTATGATTATATCTCTCAGTAGAAGACTCAGGACTGCTTTAAAGAAAGAAAAACAAACAAAAAGATGCAATTTAACTCCAAATACCTGAAGAGAGTAACTAGGGAACCCAACTTTGGAAAACACACCGCAGTGCTTATTTGAAGATAAAAACCACTGCTGCAAACCACTCAGGACTGATTTAGATTATAAAGGGTGTTTGGTTATATAAATGCAAGGGATGTTTTAAAGTCTTCCAGCAAGTCCCTTTCAGCATTGCTGCTCACAACAGAAACAAAGCCCCAGGGTCAGCCAATGCTTTCACCAGCCCTTCTGTGACTGCAGGGAGGTTTTATGAGCAGGGGGTTGAGTTCAGGGTCCTTCAACAGAGAGCAGGGCAATACACAGAGAAACAAAGCACTGCCTCGAGAGGCCCAGGGGGATCCTCTACCAAGGAGATAGGAGACTGGCAGTGACCTGTTTACCTGAAGCAAAGGATGTTCCCCAAAGGACAGACTTATCCCCCCCTCCAAAACCTACTCGGAAGTGTTTGAAGCAGAGGGCTACAGTTAAGGGAAATACAAGGTCTCTTACTTCTAGAATCCAGGTCTCCATCCACCCTCCTCCCATTCCCATGATATGCCACTTTGGTGAAGACTTGTTCAGTGCCATCCAGCTCACAAGCAGATCACATTAAGTCATCTACACCCATCACATGGCTGTTCAGAGGAACAACGGGGCTGCTCTCCCGAGTCAATAAACATTTACCAGCTTTGGCAACCACATAAGGTTGTCCGGCACGAAGGACAATGTTTGCTCAATACTACGCATGTTTGCTATAGAGTACCTTTTACTATGGATGCCAGGAACACCAGGAATTACTGAAACACACTTTTCCACAATGGTGTTTTCCTTTCCTATTGGTTTTCAGAGCCCTAAGGCTGAAATTTACTCTGTCAGGGACAATCTCCAAACACAACAATCCTGTGCCTTTCATAATGATCCTTTCATCAGAAGTAAATATTTGCGTCCTTGCAGATATAAAGGGTAACATGCCAATCTGCTGGGCTAAGTCTGTGACCCCTACCCCCACCCAAACTATCACCAGTGTCTGTCACAGGCAAGGACCCCGTAACACGCTGGTCTGCCACGTTGCCTTACACAGGGAATGACACAGCTTGACGCAATCATTTATTTGCCAACACAATGATCTTCAGATGGCAGCCAGCCTTGTGGGGCCTTGACACTCTGATCAAAGTAATATTTAGGATAAACATACAAATTCCTAATCAGTACTGACCTCAGGTCCTATGTTTTCCACGGAGTCAAGAAAGGGGTTACTGACAGGGCACTTGGACAGTACTCTGAAAATACATTAATCCTTTACCAGTCTGAGAGCAAGCTTTGACTAAGTCTCAGGCCAGGACAAAGAGAAGGAAGTCCTGGGTCTTCGTTGGGTGATCAGTCCTTGGACTGACACCAGATGAGCTGCACCCTCACCCTGCCACAATTCAAAGCAGGACTTGGGCTATGCTGTGGACTAACTTCTCCTTATTCCTGTAGAGACCTTATCTGCTGATAAACCTCCTTGGAAAACTCTCCACTTTGCTGACTGGTGAGAGGGGACACTGCAGTACAAAACCGCACGCTCTCACCCTCTTACAGTAAGTCACCATAGAGCAGCGGCTATTGGAAGAGGAAAAGTCACTCGGACGTGGCATGCCATCTCCACACTGTGACTAAGGCTGCAGATGGCCTTTGCCTTCTTCAATACAGAACTAGGGCTTTCTCCCAAAATCTTTTTTTTAAGGTTGGCATCTGCAACTCACAACCTTAATGCAGAGGAAAAAGGTGCGTACATTCAGATCTTCATCAACCAAGGCAGCCCATCTGAGTAGGAAACATGTAGCTCTACTTTATGATGACATACTTTCAGTGCAACATTACGCTCCCCCCCTTTAGATCTGTGCAACTGCATGAGCTTAAAATGTCAATTTGACATTCTGAGCATCTGCTTCAGGCATCTACATAACTCACGTTTCATTTGCAGTCTTTTTGTTGCATTCATGCTAAAAGCAGGGAAGGTGGTCTGAGAGACAAGATTTGCTTCTCGAGACTAGAAGAGGGCCAACTATTGTCAGGAATCAGCACTTCCAGGATTTTGTTTCTGAGTATAAGGTAGGTATTAAGAAAGCATAGAAAATGGAATCCTCAAATTAGTTAAAAGAGGCAAGAATGTTCTCAGCCTGGCTATGGCTGCAAGGTCACTGCATTCCTCAGTATTTTATGTTATTTGAAATAGAGCTGCTGTATAATTTGAGAAGTTTTTCATTACTTTACAGGAAGTGGAACCATCTCTGAAATAGTTCCTGCTGAAGTTAATATCAAGTAATTCTTGTTTCCCACTGTCCCATTTTCCAACACACTACATTTCTGCAATGACAACTGGTAATTGCACAGCAGGATCCAAAACATTTTGGCAATAGATCACAAAACTCTTCAGGATGTAGGAGGAAACATGGGATTACTCAAGAAATGGGAACACATTATCCAGTTAACATGATCAGAAAATTAACATTCAAAAAGTCATTTACAGGTTTCAAGGGTTAGCATATTAAGAGAAAAACTATTCAAGTTTAGAACTGTTGTTTCATATTGCTGGAGAAGTCCACCACGACACCACCTTCTCTTGTTTGTGTATTTATCTTGTTTATGAGTTCCTTCTATCTTTAAACTGCAGAGGAAATGTCTGCAACACTACACCATAAGTAAAACAGGGTCTGGTTCTGTAACACACACTGGTCTTTCACAAGTGGGCCCCAGAAGCCAAGAGTTTTAGCAGTCCCTTTGCAAGTCTCACCTACTCTTGCTTTTACACAGCACAGGTCAAATCTCATCTGCTCCCAGACCACGTATAGCCCCATTTTAATGGATACAATCCCACAGGGGTTCTGCCTGCAGCAACACCAGAATTGCGATGTTGGCAAATAATGGACAGACAACAGTAGAAGTAACATTTTTGGTTTAGTGTTTGCAAGTTGTTTTACAGCTTATAATGAAATACTGTTAAGAGATATTCTACATTCATATGTTTCAGGCAAAATACAGTTTTAAAATCATAAGGCACTTTAAGACATCCTAAAACAAATGCTCATGATAAAAATTCAACAGCAGGGCTGGATGAGAACCCTTTCTATTCATAGTGTTCTACCCTCAGGTCAGTAAATGATCAATTCTCTAGTCAGGCAGGCAAGTGAAATAATCAATAGAAAGGTTTCCAAGACAGAGTTACTGCTGTATTAGTGTGCATTCTGAAGCAGTCTATTTGAAGTGTCTTCAGTTGGGGAAGGAGGGCATGGTGTGAATAAGATGCATTAAAATAGTTCTTTGAACTGGGCAACAAAGATGCATTGCAAGGATTAAGTTTCATTACTTTCATTGGATTAAATTCCTTCCATTCATTATTGTCAACAAGAGTAAGGAAAAAAAGGAGCTGGTTCTCCCCTCCCTCCCCCCCACTCCCATTATAATTCAACACAAGATTTTAAAGACTTAAAATGACCAGGACAGAAGCCGATGAAAAACTGCATCTGGCCACTTCAGAGTATGTTTAAATAATCATTACTGACTTCCTCAGGTCTCACCTCTTATTAAAGAAAGAGAAACATAAAAGAACTGGCAACTGTCTAAGTTGCTTCCAGTCAAATTGATATTTTGCTTCTTTTTACCATGACCCCACTGTTCACATCAAGTACCTGCATTCAGAAAGGCACCAGCAGCTCCTCTTGGCAGAGGATGGTGGGGCAGGATGAATGCAGGCAGGGCCCTGGGCCCCACGGGGAAGGAGGAATGAGCAACTTTGCTTCACACACTTGTGTCTCAGCTTAAGAACAGCTTCAAAAGCTGGACATGCTGGGCTGCTGTAGCAACAAGTGGACTGCTACCAAAACACGGTCTGAAGACTTCACTTGCAGATGCATCTGTAGAAACCGCAATCTGATAAAAACTGACAGAAAGAGCTACAACGCTGGCAAAACCACTGCCTGCTACTCAGGGCCCCAGAGAAGGGAACAGTAGGAACTAGCCCCTACCATCCATCTGTGTTATTTTCAAGCTGTGAATACCTGTTATATTGCTCAGCACATTTTTGAGTCTTTTGGGGCTAACAATTGCTGAAAAACTTGACTCCCAGGGGCTCAGCGTGTTAGGCACCACAGCACACACCTGGATCCTTAGTCCTCTCAAATATACCTCTGCGGGAAAAAATCCCAAACCTAACCAACCAACTAACCAATCATTTGTTTTTCCTCCCAGTCCTTGATTGTTTTAAATTCTGACTTACTTGAATTGCACTTTAAAGCCTAGCAGCAAAAAGAAAACTTGGTAGCTATGTTCAGGAATATATATAAATTTTTAAGAGACAAGATATTTTCTTGAGTCTAAAAATGCATAGAGATATCAACTGCATAAGCTGTCAAGTTTTGACCTGGCTACAGTGAAGAAGCTGTGGAAAAAAAAAACAACAAACAACCTAATAAACAAAATTTGGGCAGAAAGGAGATGCCTGTTCAGTTTGGAAAGAAAATGCCGTTAAGGATCAAGCTAAATTAGAACCACTAGTCTTAATTCATCACACACAGAGGTGCTACTGTGCAAACAGGAGCTGTGATGAAATCCAAATTTGTGAAATGAAAAAATGCATGACTTCAAGGCAGTTGCTGCTAAAGAGAAGAAAGGGAGGTGGTACCTCAAGGCCCTGAGCTCAAAAGATCTTGAGATCTCAACTTGTGTGGCTCATTTTCACTGGCAAGAGAGTCAAGCTCTAGATCACTCGCTACTGTTATACCAGCAGGCAATTTAAAACTGTGGCTCTGGAATCAGCTTACTGTCCTTCAGCATTGGTGGGACTACATTCTCGTGGGGCAGAAAGAAGCATCTGAAAGATGAGATGAACAAAACAGGGCCACTCTCTAACTGCAATTCATCAAACAGCATGCAGTTGGTTTCTCTCAAAATCTGTAGGTCTTTCTTCCCAGGCAAACCTCATAGAATTTGCTAAAGTGACATCCAGTTGCTTGGTACATATACCTTATTGTGTCTTAAAAATACACCTTTAAAAGTTATTTGGAAAGGCATAGGCACATGCAATTAGTTCCCTGCAGATCTGTGCATGAGGGGACCAAGTTGCAATGATTAACAATGGACAGGGTACTATTTTACAACTAGATTATTTCTTTCAAATTCCAGTTCTTTCCAAAGGAAACTGGGGAAATAAGGAATGCTGTCAAGGAAATGCACGGCAAGAAATTCAACCTGCACAGGGAGACAGACTGGAACATAAAAAGTTTCACAGACCTTGTTCTTCAGGTCACATGAAAGGAAAAAATGTAGTCTAATTAAAAAAAAAAAATCACTAAAGCTAGTTGTAAAGAGTAGAATTATCAAAGTGCTTTAATATATAAAGTGTCAAAGATAATTAAACAGGACCATTAACACAGAGCTGCCATAAGATGTTCAAATAGGTACATGTGTTTTCAGAATACAGGAGGGGAGCACAGGTTTTTAATTTCCCCTGTAGGGCTGAAGTAGGTCAAGAGACATTTTTCTTGTTCATTTCAGCTTCTTAACATAATGTTTTTTGCTCTGTTCATGCATTCAAAAGCACAGTTGGATTTGCTCTATCAGAAACTGCATCAAAAGGATTGTTTACCATGAAATATTAATAAAGGGGCAGCTCTCACTGAGCAAAACAAACAACAGCCTCATAAAGTAGATTTATAGATACCTCTCAATTAATAATATTAATTTTATATGGAATTTCTTGATGCATAAAAATTGTGAGCTGTTTTCTGCAGCTTTCCTTTAAACACAGTTTAAGATAACTGAATGTGTTATTTGAACCATCCAACAGACTGCCACAGCTATGAAACAAGAGCACATACAAACAAATAAATAAGGAAGACATTTCAAAACCACCTCGTACAAGATGCTCAGGCAACGTGCCTTTGCCTCCCTATGGCTTTTCCTCTCATGTTTTGAATCAGGAGAAAAGGCACTCTCCAGAGCACTTCCCTTGGTACTTCCATTAAGCTGCTGCACACCTTAGTCAGATGACCTAAAAGATGGAAAGTAACTCTACCAAGCATAGCAGAGCTAACTGCAGCAGGGGAAACGTGGCTGTTTATAAACAAAGAGTGTCAATTAAGACCTTTTCTGCAATTCACAGATATAAAAACAGATCTGCTCCAGGTAAGCTGAGACTCAAAAGCGCCACATCTGGTCCCTTGCACAGGCACACATGGCCACAAGTCTGAAGTAATACAAAGTCTCAGCAGAACAACTTCTCTGTTTTCTGAAGGCATCATACAGACAGCAACACTCTAGGTGTAATGGGAAGAGGCAGGGGGAAGAAAAATTACAAATACAGTTAGACTGAGACACTAAGAGCAGCTTAGTATAACAAGGGAGAAGAAAGATGGTTCAGTTTTATGATGGCTGTAACATCTATAACAGCACAGAGATGCTACACCTCTAGGCAAAGGAAGAGTAACCAGGGCTTGAAATAGTCCTGGACAAAACATTTCAACTTTCATTTTCAGTGGATGGGTGTAAAATCTGTAACTGAAATCAAAGGAGACAGAAAAGAATGAAACTGCTATATAAAACACTGGGGTCCGTACCTACTCACATGGCATCATTAGCCTGTTCTGATTTACCACAGTGTTAAAGGATCTGGACAGTCTCCTTTGCTATGCAGGATGACCAAAGTCCAGTGAAGTTTCATGTACTAAAACCCTTCTAAATCCGCCAGTGAGAACAAATCCCCCTCCCCTGCCCGTCTGAGGGAGGGAGGGAGGGTGTCTCCCAGTAAGGAGACATTCCTAACAACCCCAGGCAACCTACAGGCAGTACGCTACCGAGTTAGATCTCCTAAGTAGCACTGCACCAAGCAAGTCTAGACTTGCTAAGATGTTCTGCCCCTTGCATGGACTTGAGGACAATTTCTCATGAGCCCTTCAGGCCAGTGGCTCATGCTTCGCTATTCCATTATTGCTTTTCAAATCTGTTTTCCTTCCTGTCTTCCCCTCTTGCTCCCTGTTATCCCAGAAGGACTTTCTGCATCCTGTGCGCAGCGACGCTGGCCTCATCCTCAGAGTCAGACTCGCTCTGGGAAGTAGAGCTCTGGGAGGCAGAGCTGAAGGGAGAGGAGCACTCTGGGGAGCACAGGTAGTGCATCAGCGGGAGGCGATACTTCCCACAGAAGTCAACGAACTTGATTTGTCTGACGCAGCTGTCAAAGTAGACACCTGTAGGGGCAGAGGGAACAGGAAACACATGTGAGATCCCATGCCAAGAGACCTGTAAACTCTGCAAGGCTGTTGTGGCTGGTGCATGTGCCTCAAACTAGGATTGAATTGACGGTGTGCTGGACACAGGACCACGAGGGATACTGAAGGAAGAGAAGGGACCAGGATACCTCTGGAAATGTAAAATTTCTATAAAACTGTATTTGGTAGGTGATTCAGAATGGCACACTCTTCATGAAAAGACACAGGGCAGTTACTTCCAAATAATGTGGCAATTTCTTCTAACCATTAGGGAGAAAACTCAGGCTGGGAATTTGCAAACTTCTTAAATGCCAAATGAATTCACGCACTCTATTTTCAAACTTGTAAAAACTCTTCTACCAGCTAGTAAAAATGCCTTCACAAACAGACCTTCACAGCTCTACTTTTCTTCTGCTTGAGTGAAGTCACCATGCTGAGCTTGGATGCTACTTTCCATGGCAACAGTCTTGCTGTAACACACAATTATGTTCTCTTCCTGTCAAAGCAAGTGATTTTAGACGCTGACATATTCAGAAGTTTCCAGCAGGGTTTTAAGTCCTAGCTGGTCAGGAGCAAGCTTTTCTCCTGCAGCGCTAGAGCAACGCTGCAGTACTGTGCAAGTTCACAGGGCAAAGTGAAAAAGCACAAAATCAATCCACTGTTATCCAAGCTGTGCAAAACTCTAAAAAAAGAAACTTTTCTTTCCCTCACAAGACAGCCCTTCTGTCTTTAGTTACGGAGCATGCTTTGATATTGTCCTGTAAGGAGACAGATAACAGCCTGCATTATGACTGCAGGGTAGATGCTAATTAATGATGTGTTTTCGTTAATCTTCTAAAGGCTAAATGCACAGATCATTTATTCTGGATAAAGACTAAGCATTGAGCCAAATTAAGCCCAAGCATTCCAGGCTTTTTTATGAAGTCCTTTCCTTCCAAGAACTACATGCTTGTAGTCCCAAGCTAGAGCTAAACAAGTTGCTCCTGAAGATTGCTAAGCATTAGAGCCACTCTCCTCTTTTCAATCCAGAAATGATGCTTGCTGTTCAGTAAGAGTGCTTGCATAAGTTCTCCTGTCCATTACTTACTCTGAATTATTTTAGGGCAGAAGGATTGGAAACTTCAGACCATAAAACCACAGCAGATTGCTGGAATGAGCTACAAAGCCTCTGACAGAAGTGCTGTCTTACATTCCCATGCAAATACAGTAAACCAGCACAACAACTTTGAACGCTGTTCCTAAGTGAACAAGGCTCCTTAAAGACAAGTTTGTAGGAAACCTGGAAGACAAGTTTGTAGGAAACCTGGAGCCAGAATGTGGATGCAACAACCCATCGAACCTGACAGAGCCACTAAAGTCATGGCAAGTCAGAGGGAAAGGAAATCCATCAAGTAAAAGCAGGAAGCAGAGCTGTAAAAGTGAACTTACCCCCGCATTTAGGATTGGGACAGTTGCTGGCCAAGCTCAGATACCGGACAAGAGTCTCCGGGAGATCGCTGGGAGCGTAGGGAACATTGCGAGTTTTGACTGTGCGTCCAGCAAGTTCCTGAAGGCTCGGGGGGTTATAGGTCAGGTCACGGACAAACCGAACCACCAGCGGGTTCCCACGCAAGCTCAGCTCTTCTAGATGAACCAGGTTAAGGATCTCTCGAGGAAGGTAAGTCAGAAGGTTATTGTGCAGGCTAAGGGAACGCAAGGAATGCAGCCTAAGGATGGAGATGGAAACCCAGTCAAGATGTGCAAGCAAAGTTGTTCCACAAGTGCATTACACAAACCTGATTACTCTCCCCTCTCCCACCCATTTCTTTTTCTTTGGCTTTTTTCCCCTTTAAAACATAAATTCATGCTATAAGAGCTGCTGTTACTCCAGTACTCGCAATGCAGTAGAAAACTTGGCTCAGCTCCAGCATACCTGTTAAAGAAACAGTCTTAAATATGCTGCTGTCCCTGCCAGTGTTCTCAACACCCCCCAGAAAAAGTAACACAGAACAAAAGTGTACAAGCTGAGTGCTTTCAGGGGACACAACACTTCCTTGTACCCAGTGTGTGCATCAAGAGCAGTTCCATGCAATACCCTAAAAATCACCTGCTTTCTCTCATGCATTACGGACGACTGCTGGTAGGCAGCCAGCCCTGGAAAACCCCGTGTTTTCATTGCTTGCGGCTGCACCACCTTGCGCTGTGATACGACCAGATCCCAAAAGCTAAGCAGGGTCAGGCTGGGTTAGCATCAGCATAGGTGACAAGCAATTTTTTGGCTTTTGGAGGAGGCTTTTCCCTCTCAGGAAGCACAGAGCAATCCATGGCATCCAGGAATGCTCCCAAACCAGTCCAAGTTGTAAGACAACTGGACATTTTCCATCAAGAATAATCTCACTACACTATCAAATTCCAGCTCAGAAAACTCCATGTTACCATTCAATTGCTTTTGGAATTACAGCTACATTTCCCACCTTCACTTCCCATCTCAGGCTACCCATACAAAGCTGCAGTGCCCTCTTTCCCCCATCACGAACACATAAAGCAGGAACTTAGCCCCTAGAACTGTGCTGTAGGATTTAACAAACACTAAAACATTCTGAGAGCCTAGAGTAAGGAATGCCAAGAGAACACATGGGATGGTAAAAGACAAAAGCACACACATATTAAGCATTCATCACTAAGAAAACAGTAGCATTCTTACTTCTTACAGTAGCAGTTTCTCCTTTTTGAGTTGCCCAGGTACTTCTTAGGGCCCACTGTACAAATCTCTTAATTCACCTTGAAGTGTAACCTCGGTGACATTTTTTTTCCATAACCCTTTGATTGAGTTTTCCATATCATATATTCCTGCTCTGCCTGCAGTGCACCATGCCAAAGATCTTCTCATTCAAGGCTAGTCCCATTAACAAACTAAAGGACAAATAGGTCCTCCCAAGTGCTTTTATCCACACACAAAGAAGAAAAAGTTCAAAGAGTTAATTACAGCTGATGGTTGATGACAGTAAATACTCACTGTGCCAGCTGAGGTGGAATGCTCTGGATCTTGTTGTCACACAGAACTAGATACTTTAGAGAAGGCAGTTTTGCTAATTCAGGTGGAATTGAAGTAATGAAATTCCCTCCAAGGTATAGAAACTCTAAACTGAAAAGGAGAAGAGAAAACAGTGCATTATTTAATTAAAATAATTTCAAGTTTCCTTTAACACCCAAGTCTTCACATCTCCTGCATTTTGCAAATAAAACTTACAGATAACTACATATGCGATAATTTGCTGAGACAAAAGAAAAAAAAAAGGCTGAGTTGCACATCAAAATTACAACAGAGCTGGTGTTTCACAATAGATAATGTTGAGATTTACCTCCAAACTCCCGCAGTCACCATTACATCTGCAGGTAGGCACCAGACAACTGTGTATTCCTACACTAACGCCATGTGCAAAGGGCCTACTCCTACTTCCCAGGAAGACCAGCCTGCACAGCCAGGGTCTGCAGCACCGACACAGATCCTGCTGCAGCCAGTGGGAGCTCTCAGTTTCAGTAGGGTGAAGCAAGAGAGCAATGTCTCTCCCTGAAAAACGCAGCCCTGCACAAGCACTAGTCACTCTTTATGGTATCATTTGACTGCTCAGTGACCAACTGGAACCCTTCAGCATTAATCAGAGGCAGCCAGTCCCCCCTTTGAGAGAGTTTGCAGATCAACAACACCACAGCTGCCACAGCACAGAGTGCACCTAAGTCACACAAGTATATGAATGCAATTTCTCAGATAGATTGGTTTCAGTATACTGAAGTCATGAAGCCCAAACCTACCAAAACCATTAGCTGGACTTAACTGCAGTTTGGGCCTAAACGAAAGAAAAGAATCGTTACATGTCCTGGGATGGGAAACAGGAACAGAGAGAGGCACTAGTTCCCTTCTGCCAGGTGGAGTAGCCAGTATTCGCTGTGGAAGAAGCAAATCTAGGACGAAAAATTGGCAAGAACTTCTCTTCAACATAAGTTTCAAGTCCCTATTTCAAGGATTCAAATACCTTTCCTTCCCTGTTCTCAGATCTTGTCTGGAAGAGGAGAAAAGGCAGGTGTAATTTGGATACTCCTTGCTAATCACAGTCCAGACAAGACTTTTTCTCATGCTTGAAAAGGTTGGATCCCACAGTCCTGGTTCAGTATCTCCAGTACACACTCAGGATAGCTGCCTAACTACATTAGCCTTCTCTGATCCACCAAGTATTCCTCACAGGTCAGGGAAGTGAAGTCATCAGGCTCCATCAGCCTTTCTTTAAGAACGGGTTATAACCTCCTTGGAATAGGAGACACCTTCATCTCACCCCAGCAACTGAGAAATGGATACAACTGGCAGAGAAACACATGAACAAAGCATCCAAGGGAGATGGTGTTCGACCCAGAGAAGGTTTGAACCCTGCAACTCTGTGCCAGAGCATATGGGGAGTGCCAGAGAAGCTCCTCCCTGAGGCTTCCCCTGGGATAGAGCAGAACAGTACAAAGAGTCTATTTGTGCAGTTCTTGCAGGAAACTTGAACCCCAGAGATCCAATAACAGCATCTGCTTGGGCTACAGAGGCCACTAATGCAGCACAAAGGTCCATCTGCCCAACAGCAGAGAAGAGAATGACAGACCTCTGCCACACACTAGGAGATGCTCACAGAGCTTAACCTCCCCTAAATTCGCTTACCTTTGTGGAGTATGTCAAAGGCAAGGTAAATAACTGAAATTTTATGAAGTGGGTACAAAGCTAAGCCTTAAACTGAATTTGATAATATGAAAGGAAGTAACTACACTTGCTTCAGCTGAGAGACACATTTGGAGGTTACTCTGAATATGCAAGGAAGTACACTCACCACCAATCCCCACTGCTCGAAAGCAGCCTCTCTTCTACACTGACAACCTGTAGGTGGAGTGGGGGGTACAAGGAAGGCTGCTGTGCAGAGATCATGTCAAGCAGAGATTATTTTTAAATTAACTTTTGATCCCCTAACAAAGCCCTGAGTTTTAACCAAAATTCCTCCTTCAACCTCTGTTGTTTCCCAAGGTGGATTTAGGCTTCTTGGCTCTCATTAGAGACTTAACTCCTGACCATACAATTCTTATGCATATTTTAACTCCATGCCATTGCCTGAGCCCACACCAAAATCTGTTGGACAAGGGAATTCTAGTAATGTGGATTTCAATATTTAAACAAGGTTTGGATGCGTACAAGTTTACACTTGCTACAAAAAGTGAATAATTAACTCCTCATCCTCTGTGTTTCAGGACACCAATGCCAGTAAAGCCACATGGCATAAAAACACTTACTACCAGGGAAGGAGAAGAGGGGTGCACACTATATAGTATAAATGTTTTGTTCAAGGCATAAAATGTGTAAGTTTCAAAAGCAGCTTACTGTACAAACTCAGTGTGCAAAACCACTGCCTACAAACTACTTACAGCTTCAAATCCATTCTTTGTAAAGCCTGTGTAATGAGAATACTCTGTCACACCAGGTAGAATATAAAGCCTCAACATCAGAATACAAACTGTGTCTAACTAAAAATCCATAAATAAAACAAATCCTTCAGTTGCAACAAAGTGCTTCTTAAAAATCTCTTTCTTTTTGCCCATATTCTGAATCACCTTTTTGAGGTCAGCAGATTATCAGCTCACTGAGCCCAGTTTGGTGCAGCAAATTCAGAATTTCCATATCAACTTAAGATATTAATTAGATGCTCATTTATTAAAAAAACAGATGGAGAAGGTTTTGAAACCATAAAGAAACTTATTTAAAACATACAAAAGATATTCTTATAGCTTCCACTGAAACACTGCTCAGCAGGCAAATGAAACCTAGAACTCCAGTCCCTTAAAATACTATTTGCTAGAAAGAAGGATCTAGCCTAGTCCTGGCTAAGCAAGGTGAAGAAATTACCAACAGGCATTTCTGCATCCCATTAAGTGTAAAGAACTGTCTGAGCAAAGCTAATCATGACACAGGAAAGGATTTTCAAGAGACATGACCCTTTTATAAAGAGCACTGACTACAACACTGGGGCCAAGGGTTGTTCCCAGCTCATCTACTTCTGGCCTGATTTTCACATCATACTAAGCCCATATCTAGAGGCCAAGGTGATGCTGGCTCTCCAGCTGTCCTACTTGGGGCAGGGCAGTTTGTTGCATGGTAAGACAAGCAAAAACACTGCTGAGCTCTGCTCTCCTCAGACAAGAGCCTGCAGCAAGGCAATCTACAGCATTTACCACTGTTTTTTCAGGACCACAGCAGAGACAGGACTGAGCTTAGTGAATACTTACCTAACTAACCTTTCACACTAAGACCTGGTTCTTCTGACAATCATTAATCTGTACAGTCACTTTGATCGATCAGCTAAGGTCTCATGCACTGCTGTGTACACAGAGGGAGAGCTGGAATTTTTTCTGCACTTTCAAAAGTCAGTCCAGAAACTTCAGAATGCCAGAGAGCAACAAGTTTTAATCGAACATAAGCTCAGTTCCTATTTTTGAAGTTAGAATAAATGATGTACTTCCAACCTGACACAAAGGCTCTGGTTGAATGAGTTTCAAGAGGGTACAAACACTAACAAAATCAACCTCAACAAAAAAGGAAAAAAACCCCAACAACCATTTGACAGAGCAACTAATGAGGGTTGACACTTTCTCTCCTGCCTTTTAGCAATGTTTACAAATACACTAACAAAAGGCCAGAGTCCCTTTCAGCCTCATACCCAGCAGCCCCCTGCTCAACACAGCCAGTACTGATTGCTGCCAAGCAGCAGCCAGCCCACTGAGACCATCATGTGTTGCTCCTTTCTAGAAGGGTATTTCACACCATCGGGCTGCAGTGTGGCAATGAAAATCCTTTTACATACTAGAAAAGGAGTGGAGAAATGCTCAAACAACTGTGAATCAATTCAGGTAATGGCAGAAAAGTTTAACCTGTCAAGAGACTCTTGCTTGAGTATGTCCTTGATGTTTTTAGGTCATCATACACCACGAATCAAATCAAAAAGCCCCAAAACATTCCATAAACAAGAAGAGTCCAGTCTGAGCACTAGAGTACATTTTTGATGCCCTATCAACTACCACAACACTCCCAGAGTCATGTTTCAAGGGGAGAATGTCTTCTGCCACAGGAGATACTCAAATTTTCAATCCACCCTCTTTGCCCACAGATGCTGCTTTGAATAAAATCTAACAGCTGACATCAAACAGATGCATCTAAATAGGTAATCTAAAACAAAACAAAACCAAACCCCAAAAAACAACTAACCAACAATGGTGCCTGAAATAGCTCCGGGTCTTTTTAAGATAAACTTTTTAGCAAAAAATTTCCAGGGCAGTTTAGAGGCTCATGCAAGGGAGGAATTTCAAAGCAGCCCACAATACACTCCTGTTAACCCTGTTCTACGATTTGCTAATTCCTGAGAGAACTGCATAGCCTTTGCTGACACGCAAATTTAAGATCAAACGGTCGTCTGAAAACTATTTGCAAAACGTTTGAAGAGGGGAAGAAGAAGGGAGGCAGCAAGCAGATTTCCTAATGCTGCATCTTTATCAAAGCTCCACTTGCCCTTTTTCCCACACTGTAACAGCCGTTCTTTAAGCGTATGCTTGTCTAACATGCTTAATACTACCCACGAATGAAAGCAAACGCTCTGGTTTCCACTGCATCTAAGCCTTTACACAAAACCTGCATAAATCCAGTTAGGCCTTTGAGGTCTTTGATCCCAGCCCTCGCACAACCAGGCTTTATTAGAGGAATACAAGCAAGAAAGGAAGGAGCATGCACGGCTCTTCTCCAAGCTCTTTCTGCCTGCTCCTAGTGCTCTGCTGCACACGAGAGTATTCACTATAAGAGTGCAAGAGAACTTGAAATTCACATCAGGAGATTCAAGTATCCACTGAGTTTCACTAAGCTCTTGAGAACTGTTCACTTTTAAGGGACACTTGCAGGATGTTTCCCCAAGTGTGCACACTCCACGCACCCTTCAGCCAAAAGCCAAAATTGCATGGTGAATTGCACAGAGCTGTCTTTTACCAGACTTGCCACACAAATTTTGTCCACAATGGGCACAAGTAGATGTCTATGTTTCTAGCTCACCAGCTATAATACACATTAGCCCATAGTGCATCCCCAGCTGGATTAACAAAGGAAGGATATGCAGAACCAACACAGCAGTGGGATCTCTACACAGATCACAGCTCAAGAGCTGCTGAGGGCTGTGAATCGAGTCTGAGGCAGAGTGACTGACCATAGCATCTCCCACTGAAAACACAGCAAGGTCAGGAGGGAGAACTACAGGAAAGATAACACCTACTAAGCTCATATTTTATCTGGAAGGAAACAGGAAAGCAATGCAAAAAGGGCTGCTCACACGTCCGGTGCATTCACCACTCTAAACTCATAGCAACAGCCAGTGCTCAGGTCTTGCACTGTATGGACAGGCATGGCTTCAACATGATTAAAAAAAGCCCTCAGCAGGGGCAACACCTACATTTCTCACACGAGGTTGTTGCCAGCCACCCTAGATGCTTACAGTGGAATCAGGATGAAAGAGCATTGCATTTTCCTAATGGAAAACATGAAACAAAGGCTATTCATCCCTGGTGCCAGCATGCTATGATCAGCATCATCCTGCTGCCATCACCAGAGCAGTCACGACCATACACTTACGGAAGCCATATGAAGAAAGCTTCAAGCATACAGGTGGTCATACCTCAACAGCCTAGGAGGCAACTGATAGTCAGGAACACAGCACTCAATTTCCACGCAGGATCTTGCACTGCACACAAAACATTTGTGTGGGCAAGAATGGGGCAGACAGGTGAAGCTGGAGGGAGTAAGACATGACAGCACAGGACTGGCTGTGGTTCTTATCACCAAGTTCATTAACTTGCCAAACAACTGGGAACACATGAGGGAAAAGCTTTTGCACAGAACACCTGACCCAACCCCTGCTTGCTGTAAAATGGTGGATTTATTATCTTCCTGTGAGTAGGAACACATGGCACATAACTCCCATTCCAGGACCTTTGCATGTGTAGTCACCAGCAGCTATTCATTCTCCTTTGGCGGATCAGACCCAGCAGCTTTGTATTCTTTCAACTTCACCACATACACACAGTCCTTACCTGCTACATGTCTGGTCTTCACTAGAACTGATGTGCTACCCCTTCAAAGACTACAACAGAAAACTATAGGGTACAAAGACATGAGGCTTAGTTATCAGGAATATTTTTTTTTTAAAAACCTCATCACAGGTCAGAGTTTCCCTGGAAACATTCAGAAGTATTTCTAGATCTCTGCAACTCCAGTCTGCTCTATAATCAGTGACTAGAGCAAATGGGGAGCTGTCAGGGTCCCAGGAGGAGGAGAACCACTGGCCTGAGAACTCCAAGTACCAGCAGGAGGAAAGTGTCTGGTCCAAGTGCTGCCTGTATTCTTCTGTGGTCTCAGAGACCACAAGATATAAGAAAAATTTCTTTTTATGGAAAGTTGCACACGGAAAAAGGCTCAAAGTCTTGGCTTGCCAGCAACAGCAAGATGGACATTTGCAGCTTGAGCTGTGACTTTAACAGGAGCCACAACTCCAGTCCCCAACTCCAAGTTCTGGAGTTCAGAAACTAACAGAAGTCTCCACGTTGCCCTGCCGTAACAGCTGGCTCTGCTCTGTCCTTGCTCAGGCTCGTTCTACCCACTTTGACACCATGCACACTCACACTGAGGACACCTCTCTTGTCAGACGGCAGGAACGGGGTCTGGCAGCAGTTTTTCTCCAGAACATATTTAGTACGTTTTTGGCAAGGGTGTAAGGTCACTGGTTATCTGGCTCCCAGTAAACAGATTCAGGATTCCCTCTAGAGGAACATTAGATTATAAAGCACTGTTTTTTCCCAGTGCTGGCAAACAGTGCGGCTCCCTTTTGTTACTTCAGCAGTCCTAGATACAGAAATCGTGATGGCATAGTGGTAAAGAAGCTGACAAACCTGGTGGGGCACAGATTTGCTATCTTGAACTAAAGTTCAATTATATTGTGTTGACATGTTAGCAGAAGTTCAATGAGTTAGCAGTGGTGACGTGGGCAGCAGACACAATCTGGGTCTAGTCTGACTTTTCCACCTGACACATCACTTTGTAACGATACATGGACAGTTCAATAGCCTTGTCCGAATTTGCCCTCTCAGAACTGTCATTCTGGGGGTTTGAGCACGACCAGCCCAAGAAAAGCTGCAGGACAGGACAAACAGGAGCCCTGCCTCAGGGCAGGTCAGAGGAACAAAGGAGAGCAACCATGCAGCAGCAGTCTGATGGGGGAAGCACAGCTCTGAGCCCGCTAGGGCACCATGTGCAGTGCTACACAGCCTGGTACCTTCCTGGGGACAGCAACAAAAGGAAAAGCAGGGCTCAGGTTTGCTTTCTTTGGGGGGAAAGAGAAAAGGGAGAGAGAAAAACCACAACCACAGACTGAGACCACGTAAACAGCAGCAGGGAGCCTTTGCCTCAGAGACGGGTGCAACAGTTGGATACCAGCCACATCCTGGATGCCACCAGACATGCTATGGAGACAATGTGCATCATCTCCCTCACACAACTGCCCTGCTCCATTGGCCTCCTCTCCCATGAAGCTGGTGTATCATTTCCTTCTTTATCCCTGAAGCAACTGCTCTTGGACAGAGAAAAAGCCGACCTTCCACCTCCTTGTGACCGTCCCAACTCAAGGTGCATCCCAACTCTGCCAACAAGGATATGGGCACTCTCTATCCCTCAAAAGTCCTCATAGCATCACTGCACCCAGAGAGTTTAGCCCAGAATTGTTCCAGATCCTCAATACACATGCTATGCCACCTGGACAAAAGCTGCATACCCAACTGTATTATATTGCAGCAGGCAAAACCATTTTCCAACAGCACTGAAGCAGTTCTGGTACCTCCCACTTAGGACCATGTGAGACATCACTCCATGAAGAATATCCTATGCTTCCACTGGATGCAGCTCTGCCAAGCCATCAGAGTGAATCCAGCTCCTTAGGGTCAAGGTTGCTGGAATGTGCATATGAGAGGCTGCCTCTGACAAGTCCTTCGGCAAAGAGCTGAAGCAAACAAAGTTCAGATCCAAAGTCTCAGCAGAGGGCCACACAGAGACCAGTCTGAGGCTTGAGAATCCAGCAGAACGTGCACTGAGGTGCCTGCGTGTAACACTTAAGTCACAGCACAGACACTCGCCCAGAAGGACAGCATACTTCGGAAGTACTCAGCCCAGGTCAGTGCAGGCAGCCAATACCCAATGTCATCTAAGGCCTGTTCCCACCCCACCAGCGTTCCTAACTGATATGATTCAGCCACAGGCTTTTGTATCCCTGTGGTGGCTGGATACAGCCCCTGAGCCAGATGTACCACTGCAGCTGAGCACAGCCGAGGGCTCCACAATTTGGGTCTGTCAGACCTACAAAAGTCGATGGGTTGAGAGAAATACCACAAAACCCCACCCATGACAGCCAGCCCCGCCCCCCCCAGATGAGACTGCAGCTGTATCAGCAGAAAGGCCCTATTGTTTGCATGAGCCACAAACACATCTTTATTCTCCTGGGCAGCCCATCCTGCAGCTGTGAGCTGCATCAGCCCGGGGGGTCATCTCTCTGTCACCTAGAGATCTGTATCAGAGAAAAGCCACAGAGCCTTCCACATGTCAACACTCACACCGACCACGCTGTCACAGGGAGAGCCTCTCCCGCACCAGGGCAGCATAGGGATCAGGCACGCCTGAAAGAGTGTTTGTAAATGCCAAAGGCCCATCATCACTGAAGAACACAAAGAATACACAGGATTGGTCAGGTTAGAGAGGCCCACAGTGGGTCATCTAGTCCAACCACCCTGCTCAAGCAGGGTCACCCTAGAGCACATGGCACAGGATTGCATCCAGAGGGTTCCTGAATATCTCTAGTGAAGGAGACTCGACAACCTCTCTGGACAACCTGTTCCAGTGCTCGATCACCTGAAAAGTCATGGTGGAACTCATGTTCAGGAGGAACTTCCTGTGCATCAGTTTCTGCCTGTTGCCTCTTGTCCCATTGCTTGAAAGCACTGAGAAGAGCCTGGCTCTGTCCTCTTGGCACCTCCCTTCAGATACTTAAAGACACTGATGAGGTAAAGAACGTGCTGGAGTTTTGGCAACTCAACCTGCCGAAGGGGAAGAGCCACGCTGGCGGCAGCAGAGCTTTGAGACACTTGAGGGCCGGGCAGGGCTGACCCCCGAGGGGGTGCGTGGCACGGGGAGCGCGGCCCCACTGCGCGGCCGGAAAATCCGGCCGGGTTAGCCGGGGCCGTCCTTGTTCCCGCGGGGGCCCGTCCCTCACCTGCGGAGCTCCTGGATGTCGGGCGGGATGCTGTGGAGCCGGTTGCCGCCGAGGCTGAGGCTGCGCAGCCCGCGGAGCCGCAGCAGCACGGGCGGCACGTCGGCGAAGCGGTTCCCGCTCAGGTTGAGGACGCGCAGGGAGCGCGCGAGCGGCGCCTGCCCCAGCCCCTTGGGCAGCGACCCGGGCCCGCCCAGCCGGTTGTTCTTGGCCAGCAGTGTGTGCAGGCACGGCAGGGACAGCAGCTCCGCGCCCATCTCCGCCAGCCCCGTCCCGCTCACGTCCAGCACCTCCAGCGCCGGGAACCACTGCGACAGCCCGGCGGGCAGCGGGCCCGACAGCCGCCGCGGCGACAGCACCAGCTGCCGCGCCTCCGCGCTGCGCCGCGCCGACAGCTCGGCCGCCAGCGCCAGCTCCGGCTCCGGCTCGGGCTCGGCCGGGCCGCGCCGCGGAGGCTCCAGCTCCGGGCCGTCCCCGTCCGCCGCCGCCATGCCACCCGCACTGACCGACAGCCCCGGCGTCACCCGGGGGCTTCCGCGCCTCGCCCCGCCCCGGACCGCCCCGGAACCTGCCAGCCCCGCGCGGCCCCACGGCGTCATGCTCGATCCCGGGCGCACAGCCGGCCGCGGCGACAGCTGCCGCAGCTGGCGGAGGGGAGCGAGCGCTCCTATGCAGGTTGCGGGGCGCCCGGGGCTGGGCGGCAGAGGGAGCGGGAGCCCTTCGGCGGCCCCGGAACGAGCGCGGGGGGGCGGTGCGGAGGAGGGCGGCGGGTGTGGGAGGGCCGATGGCCGCGGGTCACAGCTCCGCGGCACCGCTGCTCGCCCCCGGGCACCGCCACAGCCTGCGGGCCGGGCCAGTCGGCTGAGGGAGAACCGCTGGGTGCTCGCGGCGGGACTGGAACTGCCTCCTGCTGCCTGCAAAGTGTGTTACACCAGGCTCGCAGGAGCCAGGACACCAGAGCTCCGAGCACCTGTAACTGAAAAATTAAATAATAACTTTCACCCTGCCCCTTTTGGTCACCCTTCAGAACCCGAAGGAGACATACTGCCTGGCCCCGTGTGCCCCAAGGGCTCTCCGTTTTGGCTGGCCCAGCATCCCTGGCCAGCCGGTGTTTTGTCCAGAGGTTGATCTGCTTGGATCCTGCCCATGCCAGGGGAGGTTGGAACTGGGTTATCTTTAAGGTCCCTTCCAATCCAAATCATTCTATGATTCTATGAGTGCTGCTGGCAGAGCACCGAAGGGCCTCCCAGAAGTGCCTCAGTGCGTGTCCCTGCCTGGTTGTGAAAAGACACATTTCATCTCCTCTGGACACAAGTTAACAGCAGTGTAATAAGTAATCATAGGAAAAAGCAGCAGCAACCTGTGATGACAACGAGAAGATTCACACAAAAGGGAACTTTTGCCCTTAAAAAGTGCAGCCTTAAGAAACAGACTTGCTTCCTTGTGATGCATAAGGGAGCCAAAAAGAAGGGAGTGACAACCTCCCACCCGCTCAAAGCACTTAATACCCACAAAAATCTCTATCATCTTAGACTGGAGGAAACAGAAAGAAATCAGTCTGCGTGTACCAACCAAGAGTTTAAAACAACATATGAAGTAGCAAAAATTATGAGTTTGAAGATGTCCAGAACACTGGACAAAAACCATGGTCCACTTGTTCTTCCTTTGGTGCTCCTATGAACTCTGGATTTTACCACCACAAATATTTTGATGTGACAGCTCCTGTTCCCAAAAGCAAGAAGTTGTCAGCGCTGTGCCCAGCCTTCAAAAAAGTATGCCACAGTGAGTGGTGAAATGGAACAAAAGCCTAAAGAATTAACTTAAGAGAGAAATTTCAGTACCTCGCTCTAAAGAATGCGATGCTTATGCTAAAATATAACAGAAACAGGGATCTTAGAATCCTGCTTAAGCAAAGATAGTTTGTTCTGTTCTAGTGAAGATAGTCTATGACTACAAGGTTGACCTTTTTGCTAAGATAAGATGAGTACCCAGAAGATAAAGGAGTAATGAGTCAAAGAGGTTTTGCAAACCCCAGAAAACTACGTCAATGAACAAAGAAAGAAGAGTAAAATGACATCCCTGAAGCTAAGGAGACCGGAAAGGACCACCAAAACAGCACCTTAAAAAAACGACTCCACCCCAAACTCCGCCCAGACTCCGCCTGTTATGAATATTATAATTAGATGTTGCAATTGTATGAATATGCATATAAAGATGTTGTAACTTCTCATAGAAATGTATATAAACGTGAATTTTTCACTGAATCCTCAGAGCTTCTGTGTCTGGTGAGAACCAGGAGGCTCTCCAACATTGCAATAAATACCTTTGCTGTTTAAAGACTAAAATTCTGTCTCTAAACAGTTTCACTGCGCCTTTTCTCGGCATCGGTGGGAATGAACAGGTCACCTTCCATTGGACTTGTGTAATTTGTTTTCCAAGACTCTGTAGATCTACAGCTGTAAGCCCTGATGTGAACCCAGAGATAGCTGTAGAACAGACATTGTACTGGTATTGTTACTTCTTTTCAGCATTACTTTTTCTACTCTGCAAACGTTGCGCTGTTTCAGCTCAATCAGGATAGTTTTAGGAAAGTTTATGTAAGCATACACAATATAAGCATATACATACAACATATAAGCATACACAAGAGTAAGGTCATCTGGATTTTATTCTTGTCTTCTGCAGTGCTTTAAGCCTGGTTCTCCCAAAGGTGTGTCCTGTGAACTGGTTCAGGAATCGAGTTTTATTATAGATCAGTTTCCTCCCATCCTCAGAACTAAAGTTAATAAAAGCTTTACAAATGCAGTTCAGAGTCTTGATCAACAACTTAAGTAGCCTGTTTCTCAGCTTGAAGCTTAACAGTGCTGGAGAACTGTGAAGTGATTAAGTATATGTAGCTACAGTGCAGCAACTTAATACTCAGATGTGCTTAACTCCATAAACAGATCAGTTTTTCCCAGGCCTCTACTAGCAGTGGGCAAAGAAGTTTTTGCTTTTCCTCTTTCCCACCTCAAAATCATTTTTCTTCAGTAAGTATGCATGATGCACAAGGCAGTATCTATAGTGCCATCTAGCTAAATTTGTGTCTGACGCTTCTGTTCATTCCTTCTTGAAATCCTGGGAAATTGTGGCAGGAGAAATTAAAGTAATAAGGCAGCCCCACTTCGCAGTTGAGCAGTGAATGGGCAGGCAGTGCCACAGGAAAGACTGCAAGTGCAGCAGCTGGTACATGCTAAAGAGGCTATTTGGTGTGAAAAGTAACATGGTGAGGCAATGTTTGTGGGTTATCTTTTTTTTTAAAAAGGAGCACACCAAGGGAAAAAAAGGCATCTTTCTCTCCTGTTGGACCAACATTTGCACAGAAGCGCTTACAGTAGTGGCATTACAGTTATGGGGGAAATGGATGGTAAGACATTATCCTCCTGTTATACACCACCATTAAAGGCTGTTTCACCATTCAGTTCCACAAAGGTGACATTAGCCTTTCAGCCCTGAGTTCATAAGGTCATATCAGAAACAAAACGTCTATTCCTGATAGCTACTACTCCAGTATCTTAAAATCCATACAGGGAGGGAGTCTGTGTAATGCAAGTCTGCGTTATTTGCTATCCTTTGACATTCAAAAGCATTCCCTGATGTGTCCTCTGGATCTGCCTTGCCTGTCACAACTGAAGCTAGTGTCCCATCCACCACAGCCAGATGGGCCTGTTCATCTTGGCAGCAGTCTCCACCTGAAGACATTTAGATCTTTCCTTCTTAACTGTCCCTACGGCTTTTGATCTGTCCTTGCAGGGCACATTTGCAAGGCTTTTAGTTATTATTTTTACTTGCCAGGTTCTTTCCACCTGATTCCTCAGCTATAAAACAAGAAACAGTCACGTTTCACATTTGTCAAGCATGCTGAGATCTGTGTATAAATGTGCACACTATTTTTTTTTAAGAGGAAAATGAAGTCACGTGGCTTGTGAGAAATAAATCAAACACGTATTACTTTTTAAATTTTGGTTCATTTATTTGGCAGTAATATCCAAACCCCCCTGCTTAAAAAAAAAAAATTACAAAATCAAGTAAAATAAGTGCACTAAGGAAACCTACAGAATACTGATAAATTTCACACACGTACAGGAGGGACTATAGAGGGAGGAGTGGGATTTTTTTTGTTGGTTGCTTAAATTTGGCTTTTTGGGAAAAAAAAATGCCTTCCCTGCCCCTTGTAGTCTGTACAGCAGTTGTCCCAGAGGGCAATGGCTGAAGTTCAGCACTTCCTTCCCCAGCAGCCACATCACACCCCAGGAATTAGCGACTGACCAGCCTGCAGCGAGGCATAGTGCAGGCACAGCTCCGTTTGGGCTGCCCTTCCCCTGTGTGCAGGGAGGTGAGATGTTTCAGTCCCCTTTGGGAACTGTAGCCCTTAGAATGGGCATCGCTTTCCACAGCTGCATGTCCCTTTGGCGGCACAAGAAGCAGGGAAAACTCCACAAGTGGCAGCCCTTTCTGTGGAGGCATAACTGCTGCACTCCCATCCTGCGGCCCCAGGCCACCCTAGGGTGTGTTGTATGGCTTCTCAGAAAGCTCAGCTTGCCTTGCTGGAGATTGCTGCCCACCCCTCCACCTTCAGTGCAAGAGCAAGCTCTGTAAACCTCAACTACCAGCACACACCTCTCCTTCTGCCCCCAGCAGCCACTCTTGTTTGAACTGCACATCCACAGCTGACAGGAGGGGGACTAGAGAACATATCACATTGTGCAGCCTACAGAAGCCCTTAAGCCATGGATTTGCCTTCCCTTCCTGGGCATGCTCTGGTTCTTACAGTTGGAAATATTCCCAACTGAACAAGATGTTATCCCCATCCACGGAAAGCCCTTAAGGCAAGCTGTTGTGTTTTCTCTAAGGCACTTTAATAATACAAGCTGGAAGGAAGTGAGCTGGGAGGCACTAACTTCTAGAGCAGGGTCAGAATAAACCAAAACATTTATTAACAATATTCCTGTGACTCCAGATCCAGCACATCAGCCCTTTCACTAATATTGTTGGGAAGGAGCAAGACTATGTCTAATGGGTGCTGCTTTTTCACAAAGTACTTCTTCCAGTGCCACCAGAACACAGTGACTTCATCCCAGCGTAGCATTGTTCACATTACCCTCAGTTCCTATCGACTCATTCCCCTCACCTGCACAGATGACAGATCAAAGGCAAATCCAGACTGTCATGAGAAAAAAACCCTGAGCTTCCTTACGTATTTATGATGCCAGAACCTCCATAGTGGAGTACTATAATGGTTCTCTCTGGAAAAGTGGCACTATGCCAAAGTCAGTGGAAGTCCTCTAGGTTCACAACAGGAAAAGAGCTCAAAGACCAGACAGCCTTTAACACATCTGGCTCATGGGAAAGAGTGCAGGAGGGACTAAGCTTTCTTCTTTTCCTATATTTCTAGGTACTGTCTTATTCTTCCTCTCCAAGGAAAGCACTGTGCAAAAAGGAGAAGGTTGGGACAAAAGTCCTGCTGATCTTCACTCAGGCAGGACATGCTTTTGCAGATGCAAGTGGAGTTCTGCTGGAGTAAGCACCAGGGACTGGAAGTCACCCAGCAACAACTGCTGAAGTTGCTCACAAACAGAAAGATGGAAGTCATGAGCAGTCATCTCAGGGTACATGCAACTGCTTGGGAAGCACAGCAGGGGCATGAAAGGAATGTGGAGGTTTGAGTGTGTATGAAGTATATTTGACAGTGGAGAAAATCAGCCAGGCTTGAGGCTACAGAGGTGATGATCAACCAAACACCATTTCATTTATGTCTAGGACCAGTGCTCTGAGAAATGGGTCAGATGACACTAACCCATGAAGGAATGTGAGAGTGCTCAAAGATGGTCTGATCAATGACACTGTGAAATGTGCAAGTAATCAGGCTTCCAGCCCTGACTCCGAACTCATACCTGGAATCAAAGAATAATGCTGCTCTCTCACCCCAGAGGAAGATGAAAAGCCCTAGATGACGGCCAACAGCACAACTAAACAGTTTTCTATTAGGTTAAGCCTTTTAAGATACTCTACTGATGGGACTGCATGGTCTCTGTCTCTAGGCTGTTTGCAATTCCCTCTGGGCAACTTAAGAGAGGCATGAGCAGACTTTGAGCACATGGTCAATGCTAGCTAAGGGAGTAAGAGCTAGAGAGCTGCAGTGTCCCTCCATGTCTGGTGAAACTAACTACATCCAGCTCTGCCTCTTCTTCCCATGAGGGACATTGCTATCTCCAGCTGGGGAATACAAGTTGCTCGTGGTGTTTGTGGCGGCCGAGTGCAGTGCGATACAAACTGTGCCTGGGCACTACAGCACTGTCAATACCAAAAACCCACATGCTGGGTTTTCTTGGAACATCTGGAGCTACAAAACATACAAAAGCTGAATTACTACCATAGGAAACAAAATAATAAAAAACCCAAAACAAAACAAAAAGGGGGAGTCAGCATGTGAATGTGATAAGAAAAAATTAAGATAGCACCTCTAAGGAGGGGGCAGGGAGAGTAAGAGTGAGATGAGGTCAAAAGGAACCATGTTGTGTTGGAGCCCACGATGTACTGGAGGAGCTGCTGGGGACAGTCTGGTGGAAAGCAAGGAGGAATGTGCTGGACTCATGCCAGCAGCATGGCACCACGACTCCCAGGTGTCACACCAGGCTGATCAGCTTTGAGGAGCTCGAACCAAAGGGTAAGATCCTTGGCTGATGATGCCCTGCAGCACATGTGCTCAGCCACAGAACTGCCTGTATTTCTGCAGGCTGGTGCTGACAATAGTATTGATTGAAGGCCCCCTTTTCTGTCCAGCACTGATCTCCATCCTTTCCCCAGATCCAGGGGAACAAGAAATCCCTGTTAGTTCTTGGAGGGAGCAACTGTCTGCTCTGGGGAAGGGTCACAGAGGCTGCTGTGAGTCCCTCCCAGCCTTCCAAGGTCCCAGCAAAGAAGCTCCCTGAACAGGTGGGCTCTGCTCCCCTTTCCTGGCCCCATTCTCTGTGTATTACAAAACAAATAACCCATCGCTATACATGTAAATATCTGTGACTGGGCAACTGTAGTAGACACTTGTGCATACTGAGATCAGCACTGGAGGACAGGGTGGCAGGTTGGGCCCATCCTCCTGGGCTTCTCCGGTGTGGAGGCCCCTTACATCTCCTTGGTGCTCATTCTCTTGGTCTTCTCAGCTGTCTCCTAGAGAGAGAGAGAGAGAGCACAGAAGTGAAGCTCTGCACTGACACAGAAACTGGTAGTGCTCTGAAACCTTTGGTCCATCCACAGGCAATGCCAACACTGGCTCATACCTCAAAGCCCTGCACTTGTATTTCTCCACACAGGCAAGAGATCCCCCTTTACTGTGCTTTCCCCTCTACCAGAAGTCTCCAAGTGACAGAAGGAGAGGGAACTCCTCTAGTAAGGCTCCTCTAACAACTCCTCTAGGCAAGACTTATTGCAAACAGACCTTCCCAGCCTCATGCTAACCTGGTGCTTCTGCAGTTCCTGAATGTATCTAGCCACCTCCTCCTCAGTCAGATCTTGATCAGGCCGGTGTCTCTGAGCAGGGCCCTTCTCATTTCTCCCTGCAAACAGAAACAGTTTATTATCATAAATAGCAAATGCAAATTTCAGAGGCTGAACCAGGTAGAACCAAAAGAGGCAGGTCTGCCACAGCCTCCTCAGGCTTAGGAAGGCTTTGCTGGAGGAAGGTATGGGTTGGCTTCTTAGAAAGAGAACGGGTCTTGTGGCTGCCTAGGACTTCAAAACCTGGGTGTCCAGCCTGTCCCTGTCTCTCCCTCACATGTGATTGATAATAAAAACACAAGGAAGAGGCAGCATATTATTTAAAAAAACCCCCATCTATAATAAGTTCAAACACCTTGGCCTCTTGTAGGGAACAAATGGAAGCTCAGTGCTATCCAAGTACAGTAACTGATGCCTAATGAAGAGGTAATTTTGCTCTTGCAACTTCCTGATATATTTGAGCTGATTCTTCAGTTTCATTATTCCTTTAACAATAGCCTCTAACCCCTCTGCTGCTCTGACATGGATAGAAAGTCAAGGAATTGTTATCCCGTTACATGCTTCGGCCATGGATGCAGGGAACAAAGCAGGCAGTAAGAACAGGTGTTGCATAGCAACTTTGAATGTGGTTTCTGGGGAGGCAAAAAAAGAGTCTCTGAGACCTACCCACTGCTCCTCTGGCAGTTCTATTAATATTACAGTTATCTTTTCTCAGGTGAGTTCCTGTTGCCACAGCCAGGTCTGGGCTGAGGTGATCCTGAAGCCTCTGCTGCAGAAGGCCAGATAAACATGAAAAACTCTGCACACACTGCTGCTGTTCCCCTCTCTTCTACTCTGCCCAAGCCACTGACTATAAATGTACTGCTGATAGCTCCTGCACAGCACTGAAACAAAGTTCATGCAAGGGGCTGGCCAGAAAGATGCAGCACAGTGCTGAGAGGGTGGATGTGGCTCCTTGAGAAGAACAATACATTTCCCAAGGCAGGGGAAAGGTGGCTTTCCACTGGCTCTGGGACTGTGAAAAGGCAAACCAGAGTTGTTCATAACCCCATCATGACTTCTCGCAATTGTAACTGGGCTGTGCAAGCTTAAGAAGGGCCTCCCAAAGGAAGAACAAACAACCCTGCCTTACTAGGAACACCACCTTCCTTCATCACCATTATTTTCTTCTACGGTTTCTATGGCAAGAAGCTAAGGTGTTTTCTGGGCATTGGATGAAGTCTCCTATCTCCCCTCTGGGGCAAGACAGGACCCTAGATCCTGCTTTACAGATACCATAAACACAGATACAGTGAGGATACAGCCACATATACAGGAAAGCTGACTTGTTCACACCTACACGTATGGTTGCAGACAGTGACCTATTTGGTCTGCACATGCCCCAAGCCAACTGGATGCAGAGTAGCTCTGGTCTGGAAGATCTGGTGCTGAATTTTCATTACACCAAATCCAAACTACAAAGCCCAGCAGCATTGCTCCCAACCCAGTTACACACTTACTGACCTCTGGAACAGAACCAGCTTGGGTTTGGCTAACATGGTGAGGGTTGTGCAGAAACCACCCATGGAGAAGCTGAGGAAAAGCTGGAGAGAGAAGAACCTGGGTAGCTGGTGCCCTCAGACAGATAGAGAGTAAGAATTAATTTTGTACAAAACCAAACACAGTAATTGTCTGGAGAGCATACGGACCCTCGCACGTCATGGCAGTGCACACCCAGTTCCCACAGGCACAGACGCAGCGGTTGCACTCCACCTGGGTCTCTGCTCCGTCCTCATAGGTTTCATCTTCCAGGGCACACTCTAAAGAGGCACAAGACAAGGGCAGTGTTTGTGAGACAGCAAGCAGGCTAAAGACAACATACTTTGGAGATGCCTTAAGAGACAGAAAAGGTACGAGGTTTTGGAGGAAGCCTTCCTTCCCTTATCCACCAAAAGTTTCATAATGACTGAAATATTCCTTCTGAATACGCTGTGTGAAATCAGCCAAAAAATAATTTTGGAAAGTCAAAAACTTCATTTTGCTTACTCAAAAGAACACATTTCAATTTCTCAATTCCACATGAAATGTCAATATTGATTTTGTTTGAAGTTCCTAATCTATAATACAAAGAAAAGAAATGAAAGTTAGGGTTATTCTGAAACAACTCCTGTTCCAGGCTCAGGTCGGCACTTTTGATTTCCATATTTTCTGTTGCCTTGAAAAAGGGAGGGGAAAAACATCAAGATTTCTCATTTCAACTCACATTTCTTCTTACAGTTCTATTATATGTTTAAGTCAAGGTCCCCAAAGCACTCAAGGGCCTGTACAGTGTTAAGTGATATCCTGCTGATGATGTTTTCTGGGGGAGGTGCAGCATCCCTAGTTTCTCACTGAAACAGGCAGCAGAGGGTTCAACTTAATAGTCCACAGAAAGCATGGCCTCTGTCTGCTCCTCAATGCCACTGTAGTGGGATGTAAACCTGGCACCTCTGGACCAGCACCCCCTGAGGAGACAATGAGATGACTGGCTAGGCATGCCTGGTCAGCAGAACACTAAGCTGCTTTCACGTGAACTGTAGCACTAAGCAGGATTTGGAAGGATAGCGAACTTTGAGATGTTCAGAGAGGCTCTCTCTGTGAAGGCAGAGCATAGCAGGACTTTGGTCTGATCTGACTTTCGTAAGTTATCCAGGCGTGAAGTCCTCACATGATTCATCTCTGCACTGTTAAATATATGTCTTGACCTTAAAAGCATGCCATACCCATTCGACCTATGTCCTTGCTTCTAAAATGCAAACCTTTCTCATCGTGAGAGCTGCAAAGGCTCTGAGACAGAAAAAGCAGTACTTCGGACAATGCAAGGACAAGGGGTGCTGTTGGATGAGGCAGGCATATATGAAAATTATCTCTGGGAGTGGAGTTACAGCAACCCATATCTGGCCCAAAGCTGGTCTCTTTTCTTCCTTTGCTTCTTAGGACCCCTTTTGTTCCCCAGTATAAGTGAGGAGTTCCTACTTTTCTCTGGTGGATTGAATGATGGGCTGAGGCACTTGAGAAATTCATTGAAGCTGAGCTTCCAGTCAGCATTTTCATCTGACAGCTCGATGAGGGCATCTACGCAGAGTCCCCTGGAAAGAAACACAGAAGCATGTTCTACACAGAGCTCTACTAGGCTGGTCCTTGTTCTGCTGTCTTCAGAGTACGGCTGAGTAAATCCAGTAACAACTAGGAAGGCTTCGAGATGTCTGGCAGAAGTGGCTTCTCTAAGGAAACCTCATTGGATACACAGAAAAGAAAAACAATCACAAAATGCTCTGTCTGGCAACGGGCTGGGTAGTGGGGGGATATTCAGAACAGCAGGAACAGGACATCTACATCTGTTTACATCTACATGCTGTCACACGACTAGAGATGCAAGCACAGCATAACCACCAGCAGCCTTTCCTCCTCATTGTCTCACACACAGTGGCGAACGCAAAGAAAAAGGGAAACCTCTCAAACTATAGGCTTTGTATAAGTGATTTATATAACAGGTGTTTTCCCACCATCTCTTCTTTCCACTAGATCTAGCTATTAGGCAAAAGGTGAGTGAAGTTCACTGGAAAGCTAATTTATTAAGAAATAAAAATAAAGAAGATAAATTTTCAGTCACCCAACTCACCTTTTGGCTGCACACATACTTGTTTTAACACAAAAGAGAGTTGGAATATATGCTTAATGTGAAGAGTAGGGGTGGGACTCCCCCTCTTGTGGTGTTCACACCTAGTTAAGTGAGAAGCCACTTCATAGACAGTTACCTTTGATAGTGAAAGCCCTAACTAATATTTACCACGAGTGGATTTTCATGCCCCATTTTACCACATCTGCCTCCTGTCTCTCCTTCTGGCATCCTATCCACCACCCACCTGAGCAACTTGTTGGTCTCCTGGTCCATGTAGGTGGTGATGTTGACAGCAGTCTCATTCTGCTCCACAAACTTCAGGAATTCAGTGGAGTCCAAACGAGAATCACCATCATCAAAGCTCTGTCAGGGAAGACGGGAAGATATAAGAGAGTCTGATATATCAGTTCAAGATACCTCTTCTTTCCCCCTCTTCCAAAAGTACTTAGCATTTTGAAGCTCTAGTGAGACAGGCTGCATCATCCCTGTTTAGCCCAAAAAAAAAGAGACTCAGAGAAAAGCAGCGACATACCCATAGTAGCATCAGAACGGGGGAGATATGATCCTAGCCTTGTTCTCACAGATAAGCTACAGCTGTCTCTCATTCACCTCCTGCTGCTTGATTTATGGCTCTAACCCTATTTCTTCTCTTAGTTCCAGTCAGCTCTTAGCCTTCTTACATACCTCCTGTCTTAAAGCAGACCAGTTGCATTCAAGGAGGTGTCAGTTTTCCAATATGTGTAAATCCAAGGCTGTGCCTGGACTCTGACAGTAACAAAAGGGAAAAATCACAAGAAGCAATTTTCTGTTGATACCAGAGAAAAAACAATGTAATGCAATAGCACAGGGCCTCATCACCAACTTCTTAAGGTCCTGACAGGACTCCTGGCACTGAAGAGCAGCAATTTTAGCCCCAAAATCCTGGCTGTACTCCCAAAGAAGTAATTGCATTTTGCCTTCCTGTTTGGAGATGTGACACCACATCACACAGCGATGAGCGCCCACAGTGTTGGGCACTCAGCAGGAACTGCTGTGCCCCCTGAGAGACAGCTGCATTGCTGTGAGGGGAAAATTAATCCTGCACAGACTGCTGCCAACAAATTTTTGCTGTGTGACTTGGGGCAGGTCACCGTGGCTCCTTGTGCAGTGCTTCCAGGAAAGTTGAAAGAGACACTGTGTGTTGTTATCTCTTTGTGGTTTAGGTGAAACCTGCAGGGCTAAGGAAATTACTCTGTATGCTGCATAACTCCTCCACTAACATGTCAACTTCTACTAGACTTTGAAGCCTCTTGTCCAGCTATTTCTTGTGAAAGCAGCTGCAGCTCCCTTAATGACCCAGACAGTTAAGTGAGTTTTCTTGCCTTTCAACGCTATGGTCTTCATTAAGGTGTTAACCCCCCAAAACAGAGCAGCTTCCCACTACTGGTGTTGCTCCTCTTGAAATAATGTCCTTCAAGGTCATGGCCTGCCTGATGAACAGTGCACATCCCACTGATTCTCACAAGTCAGGCTTTCAGGAGGGAAACAGCTTAATGCCACATCTACAAACCTACCCATGAAGGAGAAAAGGGAAAAGCTTCATGCCATCTGTGTCTCCAGTGTTTAATACATGCAGGGCAGGAATCAGGCCATTTGCAGAGCCCTGCAGCTTGGCACAACAAAATTCCTGCAATGACTTACTGCTGACACAAATTTGCGCGTGTTTGAAGCCGTTTAGTTTGCTTTGCCTGGATTTGTCCCAAGTTGTTCCAAACCCTGAATTCTGCTTTAAAAATACTTCAAAGCTTTAAGGGATGAATGGATTACCTGAAGAGAATCACAGAATCATTAAGGTTGGAAAAAACCTCCAAGATCATCAAGCCAAAGCTTTGATTGAATAACACCTTGTCATTTAAACCATAGCACTAAGTGCCATGTCCAGTCCTTTCTTGAACACTTCCAGGGATGGTGACTCCACCACTTCCCTGGGCAGCCTGTTCTAATGCCTGACGACCCTTTCAGCGAAGAAATTTTTCCGGTGTCCAACATGAATCTCCCCAGGCACAACTTGAGGCCATTTCCCTTCGTCCTGTCACTAGTTGACTGGGGCAAGAGACCAACCCCTACCCGGCTACAACCTCCTTTCAGATAGTTGTAGAGAGTGATGAGGTTCCCCCCTGAGTCTCCTCCAGGCTAAACAACCCCATCTCTGTCAGCTGCTCCTCATAGGACTTACTCTCCAGACCCTTCACCAGCTTTGTTGCCCTTCTCTGGACTTGCTCCAGCCCCTCCATGACCTTCTTGCAGTGAGGGGCCCAGAACTGGGCACAGAACTTGAGGTGTGGCCTCATCAGTGCTGAATACATGGGAATGATCACTGCCCTGGTTCTGCTGGCTACACTGTTGCTGATACAGGCCAGGATGCCACTGGCCTTTTTTGGTGGTTCATATTCAGCCACTGTTGACCAGCACCTCCAGGTCCTTTTCTGCCAGAGAGCTTTCCAGCCACTCTGCCCCCAGCCTGTAGTGTTGCACGGGGTTGTTGTGACCCAAGTGCAGGACTCAGCACTTCACCTTACTGAACCTCATACTGTTGGCCTTGCCTACAGAAATTCCCCTTTTGGTCCGAATAAAGGTGTTTCTTTGCCATGGAAACTTTCATCCAGTGGCTGGGATCAGTGCTCCAGAAAAAGTGGGACTGTAAAGAGAACATGAGGCTGCCTGCCTCTGATCTGTGGCCACGGGACTTCACCAGCACGCTGACAGGTGGGGGGACAGCGGGTGTGACTGAGTTGTGCAGTGACAGTGGAACAAGTCTGTGGCTGGCTCACGTACTTTAGCAAAGCTCATGACCTAGGGAGACTCTACAGAAGTGGCTGGGGGGGACTGAGCAGCTGCATTCTGCAGGACACTGCAGCTTTTGGGTGCCGGCAGGCGCTGGCAGGAGTGCCTGAGGCAGTGGGGCCACAGGCGGGTTTGCACAGACAGAGCAGCATTAATGGCTGCAAACATGAAGATGCTCTCTGGAGCGAGGGGACCAGCTCTTCTGTCTCACCAGGGGGTGCCATTGCCATGGCAAATTTGCTTGCAGTGCTAACTCCTGTCAGGCACCATTAATCTCTTGCTGTCAACAGCTTATGATTTAAACACTCTTCCCTTTTCCCCACCTGCTTCTCCAGCTCCATCCTGAATGCTTTGAAGTCTTTATCAGGAGCCAGCTGTGAGGGGGAGGGACACAGCAGTGCATGAGGCAGGAGCAGGGGATCTGTTGGTTAGAGAAGGGGGTGGGCATTGGCTGAGGGATAGACTGACAGAGAGCAGGAAAGAACAGGATTATTGCAAGGCCCAAGATTCAGGATGGCTCTGCTTACTCTGCAGAGCATTAGGGAACTGCTAGCTCTCAGCCACAACTGGGATAATACCCCTTAAGGCCCCCCAGCATTTCCTATACCCATTTCAACATGGCCTTAGGACTGTCTGGAACAAAGAAACAGCAGCCACTGCCCCAGCTTCCTACATTTCCATCACTTTCACCCACTTTTTTTCCTCTATCTTTTGTCCTCAGAGGTGAGTTCTCTACGCTGCCACAAGCATACCTGGTCTACCCTTCTCCTTTTCCCCAGGGCAGGTCAGACACCAAGAGCCAGGGATGCTCTGGGTCTGGTTGTCATGAGCCATGTCAGCAGCTCTGTCAGCAGCTGCTGCAGACAGCCGGTAACACATCAGGCTGTAGGACATATCAGACCTTCCTGGCCCCCAGTTTGACAGCCACATCACACACTGGAGCCTCACGGTTGGGGGCACAGTAGCTCTTTTGCATCAGCAAGGCAAGAAATGTTCTCTGGGCTCTGAGGCAGCTGCTGCTCTACTTGCCTTGAAATACTTGTCCAAGACCTCACTGTAGTTACTGCCCTTGGAGAACCACCCATCTGGGATAATCTCAGCTTCCAGCCACTGGATAACGCGCCGACGAAGTTCGTCCCTGTCCGACTGGTAGCAGACAACTGTAATGGGAGACAGTGCAGAAGGAAAAACAAGGGTGAGAGAAACAAAGTCGGCAGCGAGATCACAGATAGAAGACTGGAAACAAAAGCCAGCCAGCCTGCCCTGATGACAGATTGCAGCCCCTCTGTCCTTGGAGATACACCACTTGCAGATGCAAGCAGAGGGGTCATGTGCTGACTGGTGGACGGGCTGCGGGTGACACCATGTGGCAAGGCTGGAAAACAACACTCCTGCCGAAGCTCTTTTTATTTCCACTCCCTGAAACTTGTGGAAGAACAACCCAGAGCTGACTCATCCTGGCGTGAAGAGTCCCAGATTGAGGGAGGAAGATGACTGGCAGTGTCCCCAGGCTTCCCGATGCTATGCAGAACTGGAATTCAGCTGTCAACCCTCAAATACCAAAACCCTTTATCCTCTGCAATGGCAAAGACTACCCTGAGCAAACCTTTCTATCATGCCGTTGCCAAGACTTGAATTTTAGGGCCTGTTATCTCAGGAGATTTTATTTCTTTGAAGTCCTAATTTGTCCACTCTGACTGGAAATGAGAGGGGGTCAAGTTAGGCTTGTTCACTCACAGTGTCTGCCAGTGTCACAGGTTTCTCTAGGTGGCTATCACTTTGTGTGCTAGTACCAAACCATGCATTTAGAAGCAAAATGGAAAGCATAGCTATGAGTTGTCATCCCTGCCCAGAGGTCAGTGAAGCCAGTACAGGAATCAGTGTGCATTCATGTCACTTACGCACACTAAGATCTGAATCCAGTGATTACAATCACAACCAGATGGACAGATAGGAAAAAAATAATTCTGCATGTTTAGTTTTGAACTTTTTTAAAATTGCTTTAAATGGTGGCTGTGCTCTGACATGGTCCTTCCTCTTAAGTTTGTATGAGGGTTTGCTCTCATCTATCTAAGAAGTTGATGATTATACAGCTCCAGCACACAGAGGCCATGAATGGGAAAAGGATCCCTTGATGAAGGCACAACTCATGACCCTAAAATCCATAGTTCTAAGTACACATGATAATATATAAGGGGAGAAACCAAGCACAGGGAACCAAAGAGACTTATCATTTAGGTGATAAATCATTTAGGTGACAAATCATTTAGGTGACATAGAACCATTTAGGTTAGAAGAGACTTTTAAGATCATCTTGTTGGCTGATGAGGCAGTTCCTGGCTCCCCTGACAATGCCCCATTCATTGCCTAATGCTGCCTCTGCCTCTGCACCCATCAGTTCATCACTCCT
>JAWWES010000001.1:24546731-24564704 GCA_035583135.1 Lophotriccus pileatus
TTCCTGGCTCCCCTGACAATGCCCCATTCATTGCCTAATGCTGCCTCTGCCTCTGCACCCATCAGTTCATCACTCCTAAAGCAAAGTCTCCTTTTAAAAGAGTGCTTTTGGAGTTGGGGATAATAGCTCCACAGTTATTGTGTCTTAGATCCCCAAGGAACTAGGTAAAAAGAGTGCTCCCTCCCTCAGTCAGGGTGATAAGCACAGTTTGTGTACCCAGGGACATACTGGGTTTCATTGCACCTTGTCCATGCTGGGTCCCTGAGACATCTCAGCACAGTGAAAAGCCCAGGAGCTGTACAAGCTCTGACAGGTTACCCAGGAGTAAAGAGCAGGGAAATCATATTTCAGCTGATTTATCAACTCAGACTCTGCTACGGCCAGTGCAGAGGAGTGACTTTTACACAGAGCTGTGCAACCCCTCTCCAGCACACCTTCCTGCCCATCTCCCAGTTCATACCAATGGATACAGAGGCCTCAGCCAGAAAGGAGACAGCTTCTTACCTGGGCTTGCAGCTGGATTCTCAGACTTCTTCTCTGTTAATAGAAAGATAGAAGAGGACATTTCTGATGCAGTGTGAAGCAGTATGAACCTCTTCCCACCCTGGGTGCCACTTGGGCAAAAACAGAGGAACTTGGGAATCTTTGGAAATCTGAGGGTCACGTATATTATTAAGGAACTGGAATCCTCTAGACCTCGAGGGGAGCCTGAGGACAGCTTAAACTGAAGAAGGAAAGGCTCAGGGGAAATCTCATCAATGTTTATCAATCTGATGGAAGGAAATGAGGAAGACTGTACTACTTTCATCCAGGGCAAGGGACAGCGGGCACATATTTAAACATATGAAAATCCGAACAAGGAAAACTGTGCAGTTCATGTGGGTGTGAGTTAAACAGCCCTGCTGATGAGGCAAAATCCTGCTCCTAAAATTCTCGAGGTCCCTCCTGAGCATGGATGATAGTATGGGCTTTGGGGTTTATCCTGAGTGTGACCTTTTGTCAGCAGGTAAGGTGAGACTCTTACCTGTCTGAATCCACAAGCTCAGAGAGAGGCAGGCAGCAGCAAGAAGTTGTCTTGCTCTCCTGAGTTCTGGCCAACCCCCCAGGGAGACAATAGCTCCAGGATCCCATCACAGCCACACTATTAGGGTTCTGAGTGCACTTATGAGGGCCTTAATGGCCCTGTCAGCCTCACCTAAGGCCTCCATCCACACTCTCTACCCATGAGCCCAGGGGCTCCATTTCGTCTGATGTCTCAGCCCCTAGTCCTTGCCTGGGATTGTGATGTTGTTATTATTATTATGCCTGTCTCCAGGTTTGTTGCAAGCACTCTTGTACCTGCCATAGAGCCTGCTGATCTAGGCCCTGACCTGGTGTCTTCCCACCTTGATCTCAGCCCTGCTATAAACTGCATCACTATGGACTTGTCTGGCGATTACCGGCCTGTGTCTGATTCTGGTTACCATCCCCAGGCCTAACTTCATGACTCAATTTCGGGCCTGCTTCATCACTACTAACTTGCCTGGCGATCTGGACTCTTGATTGAACCTAACTATTGTTCACAGGCTTGCCCTGTTTACCCCACTCAGCTGTGGGAGAAGGTCTCAGCTGGTGAGGCCTCTGCCCTTCCTTGTTATCCTTCCAGCTCTTCCCTTCCAAATCTTCCCCCCTTCAAGTGTAGCCAGCCCTCATCACCAGGGTTACCTTTGCAGTGGCCATCATAATCCACCTGGATCTTGGAGCCAGTGAGACAGGCATCACGGTGCAGCTCACAGTGGTTCAGGTATGTCTTGCCGTTGCTGCCACACACAGGCCTCTTGTGAGGTTTGCATTGCTGTGAGAGAGCCAGAGGAGACAAGTGTTTTACCTGCCTCCCTGGGACAGCTACAGGGAGGCAGGTGAGTCCCACCATCAGCCCAACTCAACAGAAGCCCTTGGCACAGGCCCCTTGGGCCTGTGTTTGGCACAGGCCGAACCCACCCATAATCACACCAGAAAAACCTGCACCTCTGTGGGTGTGAGTTCAAAGGTTTGACTCAAAGGAGTTCAAAGGTTTCAATCACCACCAGCACACTGGGAGTCTTTCTTAAAGCAGACCCCCGCAGAGAAATCAGTGTAATCCTGCAACTGCTGCTCTGTGTGCCATGAACATGCCTGCCCAGATGTGTTTCTGTGAGTCTGGTCTGTGAACCTCTCCTTGCTTGGCTCCACTGCATCTTTTTGTAGACTCTGCTCCATCTTTCTGCAACCGAATGCAGAATAAACCATCGGCCGTGAACAAACAGCACAGCTACAGCAGAGAGTGAGTTCAACAGTGCCACCGTTCAGGCTGTGGGCTTCTTTCTTCTGTTCCTTTTGGTCTGGCCAAGCCTATGCAGAGTGACACTGTCTTCCTGCAAATAGAACATTTCACTATCCAGTGCCTTGGCTGGCCATGTCAAAGCTGCAGGCTCTGAGGGGAGTGGGAACAAAGTGCCACATGCCCGTTCCCAGGAGCCAGGCAGAAATGGTTTGAAGGCATGGGGCAGAGCAGTGTAGGGAGACATTGTGTCTCTACAGCTGTGAAAGACTCTTCTAATCATCTCTGGCTCCCTGCTGGAAGAAGCTATTCATCCTCACAGCACTCTACCACAATTATTTCCATTTTACAAAAGCTGATTTTTAGTAGGGTGCCTGTAACCTCCTCAAACAAGATGCCTGTGAGGGTAGGCTGTCTTGGAGCTCACAGACAACTGCCTAGAGTGCCCTCCTAAGCCAGCTGTGTATCTATACCCTACTGGGCTTTCCCAACAAAAGACCTCCAGCCAAATTTCCTGTGTGTGTAAAGACCCTAGGCAGTCCTTCAAGCAGCACAGCTGCAAGCCCCAGACAGTATCACAGGGTTCTTCCTCGACATGGCACTGGAAACAATTCTGTTGTTTGAAGAGCCACTGTGAATTTGTATCTGCTCCAGAACAGCCACAGCCTTATTCCATCGTGACAGAAACCCAGCTGGGGGGTGATGGTGACACCTGTCCCAAACGCAGAACCTGCCCCCATACCTCAATGCAGAGGCAGGTTGGCTCTCCCTTCTCAGTCACTGCACACTCCCGACCAGCTCCACAGAAAACATTGGCACAGATTTTGGATTTGCTCCTTGGCTCTTCCTGCAAGATACAAAGTAAGAAACACAAAATACATCGTTACCCAGAAGACCAGCAACACAGCTTAAAAAAAATTTAACTGGTATCAGGACCAAGGAGTACCAAGGTGGTAAGAAGTTAATTACAGAACAAGAGAGACATGACTGCAATAGATAAACAGCTCAGATATTAAGCAGGAGTAGACACAAGAATGAGGGCTGCAGTCCCAGCAACAGAGGGCTTCCTTGAGGTCACTCCTAGAAAATCACCTAGGAGAACTGGAGCAAACATGAGCAAGAGGAAATCTAACAAGAACATCAAGAATAATTTGCTCATACCAAGGACTGCTGTCTTTAAAATTTTTTTTCATGGAAGGTAGGGAGCAGAAATGTCTTTGCTTGAAACACTGAAGAAGTAGGTGAACACATCCCTAGAGAAAGGTGCGATAGCAAACAAGTGGAAGAAATTGCCATCAGGCACCAGATAATGCCCCTGTCATAAAAAAACTTAACCACAGGACCCATTATCTTGCTTCCACTGGTCAAGATTAAACACTTCAAAGGACGAAACACTGTCATAGATAAGATAATTATACAGTAACCTTCCCATAGCGAAAATTTCTTCCTGGTCTCTGACAGCCTGCAGTCGACTTATGCCCTGAAGCACAATTTATACGCTTCACAGTTTTCTCCCAGCCAAAGTCATCATGACTATTCTTGTTTTTCCCATAACTGTCAAATCCTTTTTTAATTTTTTTTTGAGTCCCCCGCTTCATTCCTAAATTAGTGACAGCTAGCATGGAAGACTAAAATCACAATTTACTTTTATCAGTTTACTGGTTTTTTGTTGTTGTTGGTTTTTGGTGTTTGTTTTTTGGTTTTGTTTTTTTTTTTTTTTTGGTTTTGGTTTTTTTTTTGTGTGTGTAGACTTTTAAAAGAGAAGATGGTTCCAGGGGTTCAGACTTTGGAGATCCTGTTTTAATTCCCTGCTTTGTCATTAATTTCCTTTGTGACTCTCATTTCATCTAACATTTTCCACTGGCACATTGAGTATCTGGCTCAGGCTAGCCAACTGTCACAGTTTTGTATCACAGAAACAAGACTGAGGAACATAAGATAATCAGTGGGGTAGGTCAATCACATCTACTGTGTTTCTCCCCTATAATACACAAAGGTTTTTTCACCTTCTCATCTATTATTCTTAACCTCTGCTCATTTGTGGTACCTTTGTACCTCCATCATCTACTTTTGAAAGTAGGTAATGAAAAAAGGTGCAGAATGTGTTTGAGGAAGAAGCATTATTGATAGATACAATGATAAATGCTGAGCACATTTTTTCTTCTGTTTCTTCTTTATCCTAATTTTCTTTTTCTTTGTTGTTATTTTACTTTTAAACCACAATTTCACAGTGAGTTAATGTCTTTACTGAACAGCTCACGCAGCCAGCCTGATAATTTTTTGAATGACCTTGCCCTGGTCTTGAGAATAGTTTGTGTGCTGGTCCACTGCATAGTTCATCAAGCCCAAGAAGGTCTTTCCAAAGCACTGCAGGATTCCCTCCAGGTTCACATAGTGACAAGCACCTCTCCTGTTCTCTGCAAGCATTCCTACTTTGCTGCTCATCCTGTAAAATACAGTATTCGGACACACCAGTCTTAGCTGAGAAATGTACATCGTGTCCCAGGCCTGCTCTCCCCATGAACACCATCAGTTATCCTCCCTCTACCTTTACATCTCCTTTCACATATTGTTTCTGAGCTACAAAGGATACACTATCCCTTCTCCTGAATCTACCTCTCCCTAGTCTCCTTGTGGTAGAGGGCTGGGGTAAGTGACCTGGGCACTTCTGAGGGGGGATGGGGCGACACTGCACAAAGTAACCTCATGCAACACAGGACATGAAAGGAAGAATAATTCATTTTGCGAAATGCACAAAAGAAAAACAAATTTCCCCAGGCTGTAGTCTGACTTAGGGCACTCAGACACCTAAAATACACTGTAGCCATCTAAGTGCTAATCCATTTAAAGGGTTTTGAACCATGTGTTAATCTCTTCACCAAGCCAAAGACCAGAAAAAAACAGCTAACCACAGCTTTAAATTGCCACCCTGTAATCCAGGTGCTTGGCAATAGATGGCACTACTCTGCCTCTCCCTACCCATGGACAGGCAGGGCTGCCAGCAGCAACCTCCAGTACATGCCACCAATACCAAACCCGGCTCTTGACTCCTGGGCTGAGACTTACAGCACTGCTACAGTTGCATCCAGCTCAACAACCATCCACAGTGACCTAGCTCAAGACTGCTCTCTCCACGCCAGCTCACTTGGAAACCTGGCCTGTAATGTGGTTGTCTTGGCCACAGCTCCCTCCCCAGAGGTGCCAGAGCCCAGGAGACATCCCACAGCTCTTTCACTGGGATGTGGGCCAGGGATTCCAGCAGGGTGACACCACCAGAACAGTTTCTGAATACAACCAGCCACTTGCCAGGCTAGAAGACCACATTACTCTGGTTTTTCTTATTAATCAAAGCAATACATTTTGCTGGTTGATTCTTCTTGTTGCTTTAAGCTATTCTAGGCTGGCAGTGGGTTGGAGCTGGTTGCCACATTCTGGCATGGCTTTCTCCACCTCAGGGTTCTGCCAGACAAAGAAAGGAATCAGGCTGTTCTGCCTGCCTGCCCTCTCACTCTGCCACAGGGTTTCTCAGACCCAGCTTGCTCATCCTCCCTCTTGGTATCTCTAACTGTGACATCAGCTACTGGGACTGTGTGCTGGCTCCACCTTTAGGGAAAACCACTCTCAGCTTCCACCCTAGTTCCCTCAGTTCTCTGTGCCTCCCTTCATTGCAGTGCTGACCCCACAACCTATACTTTACCCGTCTACAATCTAGCAACCATAGCCCCTTACAGGCCTCTGCCTTCTTCCCAAAATCGTTTAGACCCTCACCTCCTTCTTTCATCAAACATCACATTTCCTACCAGATAACTACCTGACCCTGCACCTGCAACCTGACCCACTCTGGCACTCCTCTGCCAGGCACTAGCAGCTGTTGCTACAGATCCTGTCTTCCCCTCCTGCCAGAGCCAGAAAATCCTTCCCTCCACCAGCATGCACACAGATGAAGTTAGGAGTTACCGCTGCTCCCGTTTGGTACAGCCACATAGCTCTGAGGTGTTTTATGGCACATCACAGGGTGGGAGCTCTCTCTAGCAGTTCCTGGCTGCCTTCCCAGCAGACACTGGAGTCTCCTTTGTGTAACTGGGAGTGTAACAGAGATGGCAGTGGGTGAACGGACAGGTATGGTGGGAGTCTGTGAATGAGGCTTTATAAAATCCCAATTTTCTGGTAACCTTACAGAAGCTACCAGCCAAAGCGGTTTCTTGTGGTAGATATTTTGCTCTTACCTTGGACCTTGTCATGTTTGCTTTTTATCAAGCTCCATCTGCTGGAGTCACGTAAGTGAGGATGGCAGCTGCCACTTCAATATTAAATAGCTCATGTTTGCCCCTGCCATGTAAAAGCTTGAAAATATGAACTGCAAAGTTTTAAATGCAAGGTCACACACACACACACAAAAGACTCCACGGTGTTTCAATGTCACTGCCCTTAAATTAATTAATGTCAAGATTTGGGGGCTGGAATCACAGTTTTTACACTACTTCCTCCCTGAGAGCTGCCACTGCCTTTTGTGTCACCATGGGCTTGGGAAGCGTCACTCATTCCAGTACACAGCGCACTCAGGCAGGCAGAAGGGAAAGGGCAGAGAGTCGTTATTAATTGCTGCACGGTGGCATTTACACCACAAGCCTTGACAAGGCAGTTCCTCTCTTCTGCCTCAAGTGAGATGCCCAAGCTCTCTCTCTGGGCAATGCTTTTACTTACTCCTCTGCTGCCCAGAGAGCAAGGGGGAAGGTGTAAGAGCAGTGAGAATGAAGCCAGGGCAGGAGTGCCTGTGGCCCTGGAGTGTCTGTCATGGCACAGGAGCACTCCAGCTCTTTACCCCACGGCCTCCACAGAGGGATAACCTTCCCAGACATCTTCTCTGGCAGAGACCACGGAGAAAAGTGTTCCCAGCGACTCACAGGCAGCTTATCTGCCAAATGGTGATGGGAATGCACACCACTTTTGGAGGGCTGAGAAATGTAACTGCGTGGATGAAGGTTCTGGCATATGAGTGGGCAAACACAAAGCAGAACACCTGAACTGACAGTGCAGCAAGCCACATGCAATGCTTCTGCCTCAGCTGTTGCTTCCTGGTGAGCAAGCAGGAAAAAGAGACATTTCCAAGGCACCTGTGGGCAAGAAAGCGGAATCGCCAGTGGTGAAGGATCACCATGGCAACCAGCAATGTAGGGCCTCAAGGTGGAGAGCTAACATTAGGAAATTAGGCAGTGGAAAGGGCTGTTTCTCATCTCCAACAGCATCCGGCGCTTAGGAATTGAGCTCCCAACACCTAGTAAGTGCAGATGTAAGGAGCATTTCCGAGTCCCTGCTTGCACCCAGATGTTTGGAACCGAGTGTGACTTGACACGCCAACATGGTGCCACGTGTGGGTCTGCATGGTGTCACACGGTCCTGTGAGGTGCTGGGCCTGCTCTGCCTTGGTGGGACTCCATGGAAGCAGTGTGGTGCCTGCAGCAAGAGCGATTGTACACACGACAGAAAGAGGCATCGTGACTCCTCGCCTTGGTGAGGGAACTGCTCACTGCAGCTCTCCCTTGGCTGCTGCTGCTCCTGGTTCCTGCTGAGCTATGGCTGCTGTCACTTGGTGGGAACGCAGACCTTCCCAACCAGCCTGTGAAAGCTGAAACCATGAACAATTCAGCGACCTCTGTAAGGAAGAACAAGGTTCCACCTACAGAGAAGAGCTGTACAACCAACTCCATGTTCACGGTGCCCCACTGCCCAAGGGGAGCAGCAGGAATTTCTGCCATTACACTTATTCCGGGAAACAAGCAGCACTCTGCTATGAGGTGAGGAGTTAATATGCTTCAAAACAACCCTCAGATGACTTTCTCCTTTCTGCACATAAAATTTCCATACAAAATCTCCTCTTAGAAATCTCAAAAGTCTTTTTCCTCAGCAGCCCACACTGCTGGAGAAATACTACCTACCGTAATGCTCCTACTGACACAAGCAAAAACCTTTTCTGCTATCAGCAGTGATGGCAGGTTTTTTGCCTCTTTTGGCGTCACTTTGTGGAAATCCATAAAATGACTTGGCCCTCACATAATTCTCTGTGCTGCTTGCTGTAAAATCAAGGCTTTGTGTTTTTGCCTTGCGTGGCGTGCAAAGAAATCAAAGTGCTCTAAAGCTGCAGCACTGAAAGCTCCTATGGGAGGCAATCCCATGTATTATACAAACTTCCCTACTACGCAGATAAGGCAAAACTAAAGGGCACCAAAATGATGTCTGGTGTTGCAAGACATACACAGATTCTCATGTCTCAGGGAAGGCAGCAGCAAAAGCTGGCGGGAAGTTTTCAGATATAATCAGTACAACTCACAATAGGCTCCTTCCATGCAGACAGGGAGAAACAAGCTGTGCAGCTATGTATTTCAGCCAGTTCTGCCTACATGTTTCCATCCACACCCCTTTTACCTGTTCCCTGCCATGACTAGTACAAGCGGTCTCCAAACATGCCAAGGTGCCACCTATAAATAGCACTGCCTGCACAATTTCGAAACCAACTCAACATCCAGCCATAAAATCTAGCCCTTTATCCAGATCTTGTCTTGGCAATGTTTGCTTCTCAATGCTGAAAGATTTGGAGACACAAGGCCAACAGTGGTCAACAATGTAGAAAGCTGAAATGAGAAACTATATCTCCTGACTCCAAATCCTTGCTCCTTTTGTGGGGCTGGGAGGAAGAAGCACTCCATTGTGCTGCAACATTCGAAAGGAGAGGGCTGGGCAGCAGAGCAACTCAGGGGAATCAGGAAAATTTAGCAACTCCTGGCACTGAGAAAGCATTTGGCTCCTGCATTTCATCCCATTACCCAAGTGTGCCTCTGGGCAGAACAGCTCTTTCAGCAGCATGCCTTCCTGCAGAGCTCCAGGAGAGCAGATCCCAGGTTTGCTGGAGGGCAGGAACAGGCAGCCAGGTTGTCACCTCTGGTCATTTGTGCAGCTGGCTCTGGCAGCACGTTTATCCTGTTGTTCTGGTTTGCAACTAATAGGAAAAGCATTCGGCCCTCCTCACAAACCTGACCTAATTCCTGTGGCATCTCCCTGGATCTGCTAACACTCTGGTGTGATGGGGTGGAAATTTGGCAGCAGCATAAACTGAGCAGATTAGTGTGAAACAAGCAGGCGCCCCTGACATTGGGTTTGCCATAAATAGATAGGTAAGGTGAGCATTGCAATTTCTCTTCCTTAGGGCTATTGCCTCGGGATATCTGCAGACTTTGGAAGAAAACCCACACAAATTACCTTTAATATCTTACTTGGAAGGTTTGAGATTCATTTAGCAAAGATAAGATGGAGATAAGTCCAGCTCGTGGGCATTGAATCATATCTGATTCCCACTTCAGCTCTCCAATAAAACCTACATCCTAGGACATCATCACTATAAGGATGATACAGTAGGCTTTGAAATGATCCATACTCGCTATTCTCAAGGAAACCTGCTGTCAGGGGTTGCTGAACAAACTGGTGCAGGCTCATCCATTGCACACTTCCTCTGGTCTGGTGTTATGTGAGCTCAAAGTGGCACCTTCTGGAGCTATCCCCTCCCCTGCCCCAGGAGTTTCCCACCCTTGCATCTTGGAGGCACATGGTACCTGTCCTGCTGCTCAGACCAGCAGAGGTATCAATGGACAGCTCAGAAGGCTTGAAAAAGGTTGTCTCCAAGCTAGCTAGTTAAAAATGAAGAGATGTTTGTCAGGCAAAGTCTAGACCAGGTCTGGATTCCCCAGGGAACTGTGACCAGATGCGTTTGATGACATTCCCAATGCTAACAATATCCTATTTGAAGGGTGTCAGCATGAGGTCTGTGCTGGATGCAAAGGGGTCCAGTGCATTTAAATAGCAGGATTCTTCTTCCCTCAAATCCTAAAACCATCCTGCAAGCAGCAGAACTAATGAAGCCCAGTTTCCAACAGTTCTCTCTGCACGGCCTGTCTGTCAGCTAGTTACAGGGCAGCTCAGGGACTCCTTCCGCAGGGGAGGTCTTCACAGGCCCCTCTCATTAAGCCAGTCACCTAGAGTCACAAAACCAGCTGGATCCCATTTTCTCGGAGGCCTCCACCGCTTTATCAACTGTGGCGGAAACAGGCTGATAGAGTCAAGACTTGCTGGAGGCCAGAGACAGGCAGGCAGACAGGCAGCCTGCTGACATAGCTTTGCTTCCTTAGGGAACCTGGCTGTAATTCCCTTGCAGAGCCCCACAAAACAGTTCTGTCTTAGACAGACTCAACACCACTGCTGCTTGCAGTTCTGAAGGCAGGTTCTCACTCCAGACCCCCTGTCATGAATCCAGGCCCCTTGCAGTGTCCCCACCACTGACTCCTGTGCTCCCTCCCCAGTGTTTTCCTAGTGTTGGAGGACAGACCCCATCTCTATTCTGCCCTCTCAGAGCTCCCATAGCTAAGGTATTTCAGCCAGCTGCAATTGAGGGCTGGGAACAGCCATCTGGACACAGTGCCAGGAGCTGCTGCACTCCCTGCAGGATGCCTTCCATAGAGGAGCATGTGCCCCAAACAATCAACCCCCCCACAAAGACTCAGACATAACCCAACCCTCTTACCCAAATCTTTGCCTGTATCTCCTTCTACTCTCAACTGACATTCAGGACTGGCCCTTTAAATACATCACACAATAAAGTGCAACCCTGTAAAAGCTTTTGAATGCTTAACAGATGAATATTTAATGGCACCTGACTTCTGCTAATGGGAAACAAGCCAGAGCATACATCTCTACCCATGCAGGGAATCAGGGAGTGTTCCCAGAAAGCTTGGATGCAGAGACATACAGGCAATTGAAGAATGAAACTGCAACTCCCAGAGCCTGGAGGAGGTTCCCTCTCTGCAAAACCCGTACCTTACCCATTTGCGTGTGACCCTCCCTGACTTACTGGCTGCTCAGTCCATGATCCATGGACTGGATGTGCCCATCATATCAGAGCAATGAGCAGGAGAGTGGCTGACCTCTGTGATAAAGGGGGCCCATCAGGTCAGTGACCTCTGCATGGGGCCACAGAAAAACAACAATGCTCGTGGAAGCCTGCATGTAGAAATTTGTCCATGGCTCTATCAAGGAGATGGAGATGAAGATATCTCATGCTCATACTGCTACAAAACAGACTGCCTGGGCAACACTGCCTTGCAGAGATTGGCAGGGTAGATACAGAGAGCTCTGCCTCCCCACTGACCCCGTGGGTACATGGCTGGGATCCCTGGCAGGGACTGCAGCCCTAACACACCAGCCATGGCTTTCTCATGTTCCGCAGTGAGCAGGCAGAAGTTGGTGCCTGCACAGAAAGGGAAGCAGGAATTGGGAGGAAGGAGGCTTTTCTCCCCACAACCTAATCAAGAGCAGAAAGGCATTTGCCAAACAGCTGATGTCTCTTACAGCATGATGCTGCTACCAGTTACAGAGCCAGGCACACCTCTCGGGGACACCACTGTGCGAGGACTGTTTTCCCTTTTAAGCTGGAAGGAATGTCTGTGCTCTGGCCCCCACAACCTCATATTTTCCACCACAAGGCAATGACTGGTGAGGCCCCATTAAGGGAACAATGACATGAGAGTCTGGGGAAGAGGAAATCTCTACTGCAAACAAGTATGGAAAATGGCTGCTAGAAGAAAGGGAGCTTGCATCTGGCAGTGCTCTGTGCTGCAGCCTCACTCGGCTGCTTTCACAAAAACGCTCCTCATACTCACAGCTTCCAAAATGTCATGGCCCAAAACTACACTGTCTCTTAGCACTGTTCCCTCCACCCATCCCTGCAGCACTTCTGGAATAAGGAGCTCAATTCCCTCCTGCTGCATCATGCGGTGAATCTGCCAGCTTTTCCGCAACCACCAGGATCCTTCTTGCTAGCGCTGCCTCCCAGCAAGGCACAGAGGCAGGAGTTCAGACTGACTGATTTGCATGTGCCAAACCAGCTGAAGATGCTTCAGCTGTGAGCAGGGCAGAGCCAGTCCCACAGGAGAGAACGTGGTGCTGCAGCTGCACCATGGTTCTTAGGGGGAGGAATCCACTTAATCATTTTGTATTTGGATAGAAAAATAACCCTCATGTACATGGAAGCATCACAATGCACATGAAAGGTCCTAAATTAGGTTAGTTTCACAGTACCTTTGGGATGAGAAGGGTATCATCCTCCTCATGTGACAGACTGAAAAAGAAAGGTCCAAGGGAGAAGACTTGCTCAAGAATGACCAAAAGACAGCAGCTCAGCTCCCTCTGCATTCTGGTTTGGAGCCAGGACCACTTCACAAGTGATACACAAGTCATACTCCTCACCGGGGCATGACTTTCCTTCCCAGATCCTGACTGCCCTGGGCCAGGCTCTGTTTTGCCAAGCTGAGCTTCTGGGAAATGCAATTCTTCATCTTGTTTTGTTTAAAACAAAAATAAAAACAAGACCAGCACTGAGTCCTGAATTTCAACAGGAGGGGGCCATTCTGTATGTCATAGCACACAAGACAAGTCACAGCACTTCAGGAGTGGTCAACATGGGAGTGTGTGAAGGAGGAGGATGAGGAAGAAATCATCCTCAGGGTGGGCAGGCAGAGCTGGAGCACTGTCCCTGGCCTCCAGACCAGAGAAGAGCTGTGAACCACAGATTACTGTTAAATTAGCAACTAAACATAGAAACCATCACCTCTCTCTAAGCACATCCAGGCTCAGCTGTAAATGGAAGGTTTCTCTGCCGGATGGCATTTTCCCAGTGGCATGCTCCTTCCCCTGCAGGATGCAAGAAGTCAGTCTGCAGAGCCCAGCACTTCAGCTCTGAGATCATCTGCCCCATTTTGAGGTGCTTTCACTCCGCTGCTCCCCACCCCCCTCCTGTTACCCGAAGTGAGGCAGTTTGTGTAATACACAGACTCAAATTTTCCCTTTCCACCCCTAATTCTATGTTGACCCACAGCTCCTTCTGTATCATTGCGGTCCCTCTTTTTTCATTCTTCATACCCCTAGTTTCCCACACTCTAAAGTCCTGCAGATTTTTATTCGTCCTGTCAGTAAGTTTTGTTGCCTTTTTTTTCTGACCAGGTGGGATGATTTATTTCTGAATGGGATCCAAATCTGGCATATTTTTCAGCCATCACCTGGCTCCAACAAAGAGAAGGGAAGAGTGAGCTAAGCAGTGGGAGGCAAGTTAGAATTTACAACCCTATGGCATATCCACATCTCTTCCAGTAACTGGATACACAAGAGGAATGTAGATTGCAGGAAATGCTGAGGTTTACCAGCAGCATCCAGCTTTTTGTGCAAGAGACCTCGGTGGTTTTGTTCCCATCACTGGAACGGCAATCCAATCGCAAAGGATTTGATGATTCCCCTTCCAAGCTTAGTCCTTTTTTACTCGCCTTCTACCACAGCACATTGCAAAAAAACCCAATGGAAATTGCTACGTGATTGGAGGGAAGCAATGAGTCAGCCTCAGAGTGGGAGAGAGAATGAGAACAGAACTGGACACAGGCCAGTTTTGCACTTCCTAACTTCTAGTCTTGGGGAAGAATTTGCTCAGCTCCTTGTTAATATGAAACAGTTTCAGGGCTGCTCCACCCAATGGCTCTGCTGGAGACAGCTCTGCAAAAGCAGATCCCCAGGGGACAGTGCTCTGTCACAGTCATTCCTTTCCTCTGAAGCTTCTTTACTATATGGAAAATCATGAGATCCCCTTTACACAGTGGGAACAGTGAGGAAGGGTCAGAAAACCTCCCATTATTAGGCATTATTTTGTCTAGACAACTTTTCTTGGCCTGTGGTATTGACAGAGCACCCTATTCCTGAAATCGTATAGTCAGGAATGGTTACCAGACTAACAGGAACACCTGAAAACAGAGTGATGTAAAACAAAGCTGCAAGAGGGGAAAAGTTTGGGTAGGCTGGGGAACCAACCTGGAGGCTGCTCATCAGCGGAACATCTGCCAAAAAGGCATAGCTCCATCAAAGGTTAAACTGTGTCCCTGCAGTCCGAGGGAGCTGAAGACAAGTCTGCCAAAGCTCTATCATACTACAGTTTACAAAATGCAAACTAGGATTTCAGGAAGCAGATAGATGCAAAGAAAGCTCTCTAGGTTCTTGTAACCTCAGTAACCTTGTAACCTGAAGACCTGACAACTGGAAGAAAAGTGTGTGCACCTGAGCTTATCTCAGCTGGTTAGAGCATGGTGTTAATAACGCCAAGATTGTTGGTTCAAATCCAGTATGGGCCATTCACTTAGGAGCTGGACTGGACGATCCTTGTGGGTCCCTTCCAACTCAGAATATTCTGTGAGATCTGTGAAATTTGTACTGAAAAGAGAAGAAAAACACTGCTGTAAGAACTAAGTGAAAGTCCTTGCTGCAAAAAGGAACATGGGAAGGGCTTTACAGGAACACAGGGAGAGAAGATGTGCATGTGTTCTTCTCTGCTCTCAGAAACATCACATCAGCAACAAGAAAATCCCACTAAACTGCAAGGGCAGTCACCCCACAGCCCCACACTGTGACCAGAGTAGCAGTGTTGGGCCATCCAGGACCCACCACAAGGGGAATTGTGACCCCTGAGTTATGATCAGCACATTCTTTTCAACTCCTGCTGCCCCCATTATCCTTCAGAAAGCCTCCAGCCCACATACCAGCACCTGAAACTGTCCTAGTGTAGAGCTAACACCATTTCACACCTACCTTGGAGAGGCTTCCCTCTGCAGTAGGGAAAGCTCTCTAAGTCTCTCTGACTTGTGCTTAATGGCTGAACTCTTCACTGAGACAGCCAATAGGAAACTCCAATAAGGTGAGAAGGCCATGAGAAAACTGGCAGCATCACTATGAAATATGCTACAAAATCCAGTCACTATGGCAACTGCCACAGCCGGAAGGAAAGAAGAGAACTTCCAAAGTCCCAGGGTTTTCAGCCTTCCCATGGATGGCCCAAAGATGGGTATTGCCCAGGCTGTTGGCACCACAGCCACCCAGTGTCCCTTTGCCCCTGCACTGCTCTCTGCAGCTTGTGCTGGACCTGCTCTCTCTTCAGATGCTTGGTCAAACACTGAGGCTTTTCTTAGGCAAGCTGCTTGTGCGTACACTGGTGTGTGCTCAGCCTGATTCCTGATTCAACACAACACAAAGAGAAGGGAACAGGTGATAACTATGCTGTGTGGACTATCCCTGAGGAAGATGGATGGTATTTGCCCCCTGACCTGTTAGCTTACATGCTGTTGCTTGCAAGATATACCTGTTACAACTATAATCCCTCTCACAGCAGAGGAGCAGTACATAAAATGAAGGGGAAACAAAACTGAGTGGTGAATAACCTCTGCTGTGCTCATTATAAGTGGCACATCCCACACCCACATCTGTAGTCTCAAGGAAGCAGGCTCAGTCACCCACACTTCTCCCAAAGCAGAGCCTCCCTTCTGTCTCCATGGCCTCTGTGCCAAGCTGTCAGCACAGACTAGCCAGCATTTGCAGCCTGAAGGCAATTCTGTGTTTAAGAAACAAGAGAAGTCACTATTGATTTCCTATAACTGCTAAATAAGGCTGAGTAACATTTTTCAGACAGAGAGCTAATTCACTAGAAAATGCAATTTGAGGTAGACCAAAACTATTTGGAAATTTGTGCCTAGTTTGGGGAACAGCTTTGATTCAAAAATTGTATATGAGATGAAGTGAACTATTTTCCCTTTTTTGTTATTAAATATATTTCATGAAGTTATGTATATAAGCTTAAAGGTCAAAGAAAGCAAAATAGAAACATGTTTTTGTAAGCTTAGCAACTTTTTGTTTGCCTAGTCCTTTTTTTTCTGTTGAGAATAACACATGAGTTTCAGCTGACCTGAAATAAAATTTTTGGTTTGATTTTCTCTGATTCACCTAGGAAATTAAAAAGAATCCAAACCAATAAGTTATTCCAATGGCTTTACTCCTAAAACATTGTTATTTGGTATCTAAAGCAACGTATTCTTCTTGTTCTTTCATCTCCTTCCATTTGGCTCTTTGTGACCGTGTCTGGAAATAACAAAGAACTTTTGCAGACATCTCTCTCCCGCCTCTCTCTCGCAAGCATGGAATTTTTTCCTGTCTAGTTGGGAAGACTGCTGATGCTGACTACCATGGCTTGATTTTCAAAAACAAACAGAAAAACAAACCCACTGCTCCATTTGGTGGTTACGATAACCCAGATAGATGCTGCTTCAGGGAAAGCATCCCCTCCTCTGAGCCACTCCAGCAAAGCAGTGAGGCAGCTCCCTGTCTGAACTGTACCAGGCCTTCAAACACCCCTCCTGTTCTGCTCTGGTCCCCTCTCAAACACTCAGTCCTGTCCCATCGCTTCCCAGCCTTCAGACTCCGAGGAGCCTGTGCCTGCCTCCTCGCTGAGACACACAGTGAGCGCTGCAGTTGTCAGTGGAGGAGAATATCACTGCCCCTGCTGACACCTCCAAATCCAGATGGCAAGCTAATGGGTGTCAGGACGTCTGCATGCAGAAACTCAAACAGGAAGCTGATACCCACACTACAGAGATACTCAGGTTTGCCCTGAGAAGCAGAGTGTACCCAGGACTCATGCAGAGACAACACGGCCTGTGGCTAAAGAGCAGGTTGCTGGGATCTTCTTCCAGCTCTCATTCCCTGATGGGCAATTTGAAGAGACACTCATTGCCTCTACAAACACCCAGAGGTGGCTCAACCTGCAGAGATGTAAAGGACCAGAGTGCATCACTGCAGTCCCTTAAAAACGGGGCTTTTGAACTTCAGTAGCCTACCTGGCTACCAGATCAGTAAGGGCAGGAAAACAGTGCCAGCCAGGTGCAATGATGACAACCTGACAACGCGAGCACTTGCTTGTCTCACTTTTCTCACTGCCCTGGAGGCAGTGACGAGGCACTAGGGACTTGCTACGAGCTTTAGTAATGCCCTGTGCTAGAAGGAGAGGGCTCCAAGCCCTGCTAGTGACCCTGAGGCTCTCCACGCCTCCTGCAGCCTGCGTTCCTAGAAAAGGGATCACTGCTTGAATCATCTCCAAAAGCATGAACTATTCTCTAATACTTCCTGAGCTCTTCCCAGGACGTTTTGCTTTCTGCCTTATGGCCTTGCTGGGCTGCATTTCAGAGATGAAAGGCTGTGAGTGTGCACAGATGCCGGCTGGGATCCTTATGCATTCCTGGCTCCAAGGCTTTCCTCGAAGCAGCTGCTGGTCCACTGCCAGGGAGGAGCAGCTGCCTCCCAGCCCAGAGAGAGGGCTGCCACTGTGCCTGCTGGCAAACCTCAACTTGCCAGGTATGCCGCAAGGTCCCAGCACAAACGCCTCTGCTTTGGGGCTGGCTGTGAGCCCCTGGGGCCCCCAACCAGCCCAGCAGAAAAAACAAGGCAGCTTTCCTGCTTTTCCTAAGGCTTACAACTGCCTTAAGGAGACATGGTGCACAATGTAGAGGCCATGATGTTACCAGCACACAAACTTGCTCAGTAAAAACATGTGTTTCTCATCTATTCTTTCCCCATGGCTCCTAGAGCACGTCACAGATCAAGCATGTGAAGCATCACTGCCCACAGCTGGGAAACGTGTGCTATAGGGAGGAAACACAAAGAGCACTTGAGGTCTTGGGCAGAAAATTCAGGATTTGTGCAACATCAAAGCAGTCAGCAGGCACTGGGGGACTGCAATACAGACATCTGCATGCATCCCATCTCTAACATAA
>JAWWES010000001.1:24564804-24575934 GCA_035583135.1 Lophotriccus pileatus
TGTGCAACATCAAAGCAGTCAGCAGGCACTGGGGGACTGCAATACAGACATCTGCATGCATCCCATCTCTAACATAAGCCAAACCAAATTCCCAGTCCCAAACACTGGAGGGAAGCCTGCTCACAGTCTCAGTGTGCAGCTCAGCCCCATCTCAATGTTAAAGGGAGAGTCTGCCCGTGCTCTGGCAGAATTTCAGCCCAAAATACTGTCCCTACCAGTGGGCTTCCACTTAAATTTTGGCATTAGTGCAGGAGCTCAGCCTTGACGCTTCAAAACTAGCAAGAGAAGGGACCTCCCTGGATGATGGCCTCCCCTGCAACCCTCCAGACCCACCCCTTCCCTCTGACAGGGAGAAGCTGGCACAGCTCAGGAGAGTCAAAGGCAGCTCTCAAGAATCACACCAGCCTGCAGCACAGGCTGCTGGCAGAGATAAACTCAGAGCCTGGGTGGAAACTGCAGCCCTCTCTTTCTCACACACCAAGACAAGGAACATATCCTTATTAAAAAAAAAACCAACCAACCAACCAACAAAAAAACCAACCAACAAAAACAAAAAACCCAACAAACAAATAAAACCACAAAACCACCAGACAGTGTGGAAGAGTTTGGATCCAGTGAGGAAAGTCATCTAGACAGGCAGGGAGCGGGGAGCTAGAGCTCTTGCTTAAAAACAAACTGATCCTACTGCCCTCTGGTATTACTCTCTATCTCCAATACTTGCCTTAAGCAACACTGCAAAGTTCCCAATGGGATCACATATATGCAGGAAGCACATAAGGCTGGGAGGCACCTTGTGAGTCACCAAGTCTATCTCCATGCTACCAGTGTTCCCTTTTTGTGCAACTCCACCTACACGATACTGATTAAAGGCTGTTATTTTTGGCTGTCTCACACCCACTGAAAGCCTGGTCTCAAAATCCTGTGACAGTTATGAGTCTTCCCCTAATGTCAAGACTAATGATATTCGTGGCCAATTCATACCTGTTCATTAATACTGGCATAGGAATATATTCTATGCTTTAACAACTTACATTTCATTCCCTTGTCCTGCCCAGCATAAAGGAGGAAAATAGAAAGCAACAGAAGATGTCTGACTTAATCAATAATGCTCTTTTATAAAAGTAATTCCTCTTTTAATTGTTATCAACAACAACTTTTAAAGAAGCATAAGATCCAAAAATCTTACCATTGCCGTGGAAACCTGGGGGACAGGCCAAACCAGAGGTGAAAATGTGCAATTTAACACCATTTTATGGCCAGAATAGGGCAAACAAAAGTTTCAAAACTGAATTTAATATTTTTGCTACAGTGCAAGCTTAGCCAGGATTATAATCAGGACAATAAGTCATGATCATCAAATTCCTGTTCTTTCCAGGGAAAAAGAATTCTCTGTACAACAAGATGTGACATACAAGATTAGGGATGGAGACAGAAAGCAGAATGCATTTGCTCTCGGTTGCATTAGCCTGGGAACCAACAGAACAACATGAGGCAGCTCTAGCTGTGTTTGAGAGAGGGAGCAGTCCCCTACAGAACTAAGCCCATGACTGTTTTGGAGCTGCTGATATCCATTATTAGCCATGCTGTTATCTCAACAGGCACCTGAAAGACAATAGGCAGCATTTTCCCCACACTACAAACTCTCTCCAATAAACCAGGGCTATGTTTAGTATGATCTGTAATTGCCTGTAAACCTGCAATTAAAAATACCATGCTATAGGCAACAATTGCCATGGATGTTTGGGATCTCTAGGTATCTAAGTGCTCGTGCCCCCACAGCTAGAGTATGCAGAGGGCCCAGGAACAATTCCCAGAAGAGAGGGAGGAGGAGGGTAGAGAAGCTGCCACAGGCCAGCTCATATCTGGCTCTCCAAATTTGTTCCCCTAGCTTTAATTTCCACATAAAGAAACAATTATTTTTGTGCAGCCTTTGCTAAACCTCTTCAGCAGGAACACACACTCATCCTCCTTGTTCCTTGAACAGCCCTTGTGACCTTGCTTCCCAGAAGGATGGTTAAGTGCAGATGGATTCAGACATCCTCGCCAGCCCTTTGCCTGCCACAGTCCAGGAAGGCATCCCAGGCTTCTCCCCAGCATGGGGACCTGACCCTGAGGAGCTGGAGACCTCCAGCAAACCCTCTGCCTCTGCTGGCATCTCCAACAGAAGGCAGCAGACCACACAGACTTAGTTGTCCTCTGCTCAATGAAGAATGATCCCTTTTGGGAAAACTTGAGGCTTGTTTTGGGAATGCAGAGGATAGAGAAAAAGGGAGGGGGGAAGGCTGCATTGTTGTCTCTCCACTCTTGGCTGCTTTTTGGGTAAATAATGGACTTCTGTCTCCAGGGCTGCTAATCAGCTATAAATGCCCTCAAAGAAAGCAAACAACAGCACAATAGGGAAGCCCAGAAATAAATTCATTTCATTATAAATTCATTTTGTTTTCATTCCATTTTTCTTGCTAGCAAGAAATTTAGGTTAAGCTAAGCATTTTCTTCTCCCAGCAATCTCTGCTAGCTGTCGGCTAATGCAACAGAAAATTAAGCTTTTGACAGTATAATGGCTTTGTTATGAAAAAAATACAATTATATTATTTCCCAAGACAAATTCTACGGTATTAAATGCAGAGCAACGCAGCATTGTCCTTGAAGCTGTTGGTGAAGGAATTTTACATGAAGAAATAGCAGGACAAACAGCTTTCATAGGAGATGTATTTTACTGCATAGATCTCCATTGCTCAGTAACACAGACAAGACTTTGCAGCAGGGACACAACCTGTATGCCAGACAACTGAGTTATGCAAGCTTTTGCCTCTATGCTGCTTACAACTGTGTCACCAGAACTAGAAATTGTAACTGTCTGAAGACTCCTCCCTGGCACACAACAAATTGTGTCAATTCATCAGTGTTGGCTCATCTCCATGCTGGTGTTTCTAACAAACTCATTGGCAATAGCTCAGGCTTATAATCCAGGAGTAAGGAGAAAGAGTTTAGACTACTAAATGGAGTGAATTCATAACAGATATCACAGATACTTCAGTAATCATCCATGTCTAGGCTAATCCCAGCAAAACTTCTTGAAGTTCATCCATGGACAGGAATACCCCCAGGAAATGGGAGAAGCCACCAAAGGCTGACTGAGCACAAGCCCCTCCTGAACACCACAAAGAAAGGGAAAAATCAAGGCAACTGTATGGTTTTGGGATAGGCACAGAGCACCAAGAGCCTGCACTCACCTTAGAAAATTCAAGAGGGCCAGGCAGTAGCAGCAAAGTCTCAGGCACCCAAGCTCGAAGTGGGAATAGGACCACTGGTGTGGTCTCAGACACGGTTTAGGGATTAGCATAGACCACTTGTAACCAAGAAGTAATTCACACACAGCATCCCTAAGCAGGAACTAAGACAGTGTAAAAGCACAGATGTATGCCATTCAGTCTTGCCTGGCCTCACAGCTAGCAAACAACTCTGTACATGTTTAGTTTAATAATGCAGACATTGCCAAAGCCATGGCAGAATCTCAGCCACAATCTGCAAGGAGTCAAGCACCATGATGGGGAATCCAGTAATGGCCAAGGCACCACTTTCCACTCATCTGGTATTGGGGCTGGAAAAGACAAAGACGTGCCAAACTGTGCATATGAAACAGCAGCTCTGATCCACCTCCAACTTTGCTTGCGTTTGCACTTCACAGTCTGACTTCCTCTGGAAGTCCTCTTGGAGAACAGAGAGCAGCTGAGCCAGCTGATACACAGAAGTCAAGGTGTCACCCCGTGGCTATGGGTGGAACAGGTAGCATCCCGATGCTTAAAAGCAGCCTGACACTTCTCCTTATGAAACTGTCTTTTCCACTGCTAAGAACTTTGCCAGCACTGAACTGCTCAGGTTGAAATTTTTCCATGTCAGGAGTTTGCCTCAGGCTGACTTTTCCTTTTAAAGTGTCAACAGAAGAAGGTCAGTGGTTTCCAAGAACAAGATTCAGTAAGTTGTTTTGTCCATGTTCGAGGAATTGTTAAAGCTGCTGTGCTCAGAATGCAGAGCAGAGCTCAGCACCTCTGCAAGGCCTTGAATTTGTTGAGAGTCACACTGGTGCCTCTTGCTTGTAGCCACATCCCTCAAAGATTATAGCAATTTTGTGCCAGGGTTTGTTCACGGAAATCACCAGTTTACACAAAGCCAGTGACCATTTTAGTGTCTGTTGACTTCTGAAACTTCATTCCCTGCTAAGAACAATCCTTCCTCTTACAGCTCACAGATCCTGATTACATTGCCCAAACACTATCTGAACACCATGACCAAACGAGCCTCATTGCAGGATTTCACAGGCAGCTGCTGCTTGGGGTACAGTATGGAGCAACGAAATGAAAGGCAGGGGACTAAGTTTCCCTTGCAGGTCATCAGTCATTACAGCCAACAGGGCTGATGCCAGAAGAAAACAGTAATTTAGGACAAATAGTACAAGGGTGGAGAACTGAATCAGCAGATTGTTTGCATAAAAGAGGCAGGGTCAGGACATGACAGACCAGAGAGAAGAGGGCAGGGAGGTAGGACATGACCATCCCCTGGAGCCAGAGCCTGATATTAGACCTGGATCTTGTGGCAGAAGGTCCCAGTGTGTGTTTTATGTTCCCTCATCAAGCAACTGCACGATGGGATGTAACTTGAAGCCTGAATGAGTACCTGCAGCAGTATGAATGCACAGGTACTACAAATCCTTTGTCTGTGAAGGTGGCTGAGCTACTGCTGCTCCACTGATGAAACCGCTATCCCTCTCAGTCACTCAGTAAGCAAGCGCTGTGGATCCAGGAGCCACGCACACAGGCAGCTCACACCCCCGTTTCTGAGCTTCAACTTTTCTCCTTCATATTTTCTGAAAAGAGAAGCATAGCCCTGTGCTCTGAATGGCACAGAGTCAATGGCTGCCTCTACCTGTGCAGAGAGAGGATGAAAACCACCTGGAGGTGACAGCTTTGTTTGCTTGATTGTAGCTGCCGTAAGAGAGATGTAGTAACAGCCTACCTTAGAGAGGTTTGACAGCAGCTTAAGTAATTAAGCAGCAAATTAAGCAGGAAAAACTCTGGTGACTAGTGATAGGACCCACAGGAATGTCATGAAACTGTGTCAGGCGAGGTTTAGGTTGGATACTAGGAAAAGGTTCTTCATCCAGAGGGTGGTTGAGCACTGGAACAGGCTCCTCAGGGATATGGTCACAGCACCAAGCCTGTCTGAGTTCAAGAAGCACTTGGTCAAGGCTCTCAGGCACATGATGTGATTCTTAGTGTGACCTGTGCAGAGTTAGGAGTTAGACTCGATGATCCTTGTGAGTCCCTTCCAACTCAGGAAATTCTACTATTCTAAATGCTCTAATGGGCTGAGATAGAAGATGCAGCAGACAGCAAAATGAAATTACAAATGCTCTCTTCCACAAAAGCAAAAAAGATTGTTGAATGCCAAAGCAACTGCAGCCACAGTTCAGCGCTATGGATCCCAGGCATCTTCCTCCCCAACAGCAGAACAGCCCTCCCCTGGTACTACTCACTCCTAGAAGGCCCAGGATCCTTCTGGGCAACCAGGTCTTGCCAACACAAGGCACCACCTCCAAGGGCCATTTGCCATGATCACACAAACGGCAGCCACGCAACCAGCAGAGATGTCCCAACAGAAATTAGTTTTTCATGGCAGCTGGAGCTGCAGCTCAGTGGATTTACACCCTGGAGCTCAGCGGTATGAGATGCGGGGATATTCAAGGCAAAACAAAGGTGGTAGAAAAAGACAACACGGAAATGACCCACACAGATGTAAACAGCCCCTGCACAGCAGCCATTCCTCCCTGAGCAATGAAGGTGATTGTGCCAGACTTTGGGAAATGTCCCAGAAACCTGAAAGTTTATAGAGGCAGCAGAAGCCAAGATCTCTGCACAGATAAGAGATCTCCAATTACCAAAGCCAGCTCAGTTGGCTTAGCGACAGGTTATTTCCGTGGGTTTTTTTTTGCTTGTTCATTTAATGATTACATTTTTATGTGTCTCTGATTTCCCATGCAGCAGCAAGAAGCCAGATATCATGAGTTTTTGCTAGGTCTCCCTAGAGGGAGTATCTATGACACAACTGGCAAACACAACCCTACCCATGCTTTCAACCACTGGGGTTCCCATTTGCTACTCCTTGAATCAGAGGTGACACCACTGACCATCTGAAGTTGGCTTCCCATCCTCCTGGGAACTATACTACACAAGATTGACATTCTCCTTTTTACCTTTTGTATCCACCCCTGCATGACTCCCTCTAACCTCCCCCCTCAAAGAGAAAATCATCTGATATGCTGTGGTTCTTCTGCCAGGGCAGAACATTCCTCCAAACAGTCCAGCATTCAGAGACGGTGGAAATGCTTAGTGATACAGAAAGGAAACAAAAGCCTTCAGCCTCACTTGAAACCCAGCCCACAGCACCAGCTTATCGCTGCCTGAAAATATCCCCTGTGATCTGAAATGCTCAGCTCCACAAAGTGAGGGCAGCAGCCATGCTCTTCTTCCTTTGTTGGCAACAATGCAGAAATGGCCGAGTTCGTGTTTCCCCACAATGCCCCTTGTTTGGGGAACTGTAGATGCCACAGACACATCTGTGGCAGGCTGAAACTTGGTGTTTTACATGTTTTATGTCAAAATCATATCAAAGACAGGGGAGAACACTTAGTTTGGACATATTTTAAGTTAAACAAGCATAAAATATTTGGCAAACTTCCCTTGCTTAATGCAGTATAAACAATTTTTGCATTAGACAGAAAATATCCCGTTTAATGAATGCAGCGAGTAACTAAAGAGAAGGTTACATTATTCTTGCAGTCTTAATTAAGCACAGGACAGCCCAAGCTTCTGCTGCAGCTTTAGCAAAGTCCATGTGCAATGTTCAGTGGCTCGTTTGCAGCCAGGGCTACACTGGGAGGTGAGGGGAAATATTCCTGTAGGACCATAAGTTTTCCTATAGCACCCAAGTGAAAACAAGTGGATTTTTGCCATTACTTTCAGAGAGGAAAAAATGAACTCTGATAGACATAAAACTGAGGCAGACTAAGGGTTTCAGAAGGGAGCCTCTGGCAAATTCAACTGCAGCAGTTTAAGACATTAGCTTGCACAGCTGTCTGCCAGCCTTGGCTGTCCACCTTGTCGGCCAGCCAGAATTTATTGCTCCTCTAATAAAGTCAGCAGGAAGAAATACACGCCTGTGCCTCAGCCGCTACAGTTCGCAGCCCAGTGTGTCAGACTGAACTGCTGACGTTCGCTGGTTTTCACTAAGATCTCAGACTCACGGATGTATATCCAAGGACGGGAAGATCAGACGAGAACAGAACAAAATGTCTTCCTTGGAGTGAAAGGCTTAGAAGAGGCTTGAAAGAAAATGGGCAAATAAAGCGGCTGAAGAACTTATGAAAGATGTTTATTCTACAGAATCGCTGCACTGTTGCTGTCCTGCATCCTTTGCTGCAGGAAAGGCTGCTTTGGCTGTCTACTTCTTGTCCCGAGGAAAGATAAAAAGATAAAGCCAGGTCTGGCAAGATAAAAAAGATAAAGCCAGGATGCAAGGAGCATCCGCCAGTGCCTGCAGATGGAAACAGGTTTAAGAAAGCCAAGAGCTCTCCTGACCCTAAAGCCTGCACTACTGACACTGCCCTCCCCTTCCCACGGCTCCACTCCAGGAATGACATCACCTGAATGTATAAGCATTCTATTACAATTCCTAATGCAACCAGACTCTCTTCTTCTCTGCTGAGAAGATTTCAGTGGTAAAATGCAATGTGCTGAAAGAAATTAAGATAGGAAACTTAGAGGGGACAATAGGTTTTCTTTTTCAACAAAGATTCATGAGAACCCAGGAAATTCACACACCCAAAGCATTTATTAAAACATGTCCCTAGAGCTGGCTTTGACTTAAGCACACCAGGAAATCAGTGGCAGCCTTTTGAATACTGAGAACAAACTTTGAAAGTACATATCATTGTGTATGTGTAGACGTTAATCTCATGTACTGGATGTCACACTTGCCTTGTTAAACAAAGCTATATGAGATGCTGCCTGTGCAAATGTGCAGGCTGGAGGAAATATATTAATATAACATGATCTGTTTCACCCCACGCAATTTTAAAAGTAGCATCTGATACTATAACAATGTATTGAGCCACAGTTAACTGATGTAGGGTGCTGCAGGCCACCTGGAGGTTTTGCAATAACTGAAAGCGTGAGACCATGCAACAAAAAGTTCAGTAACACAACACTGAACTTTTTGAGTAAAACCTCTTGGTTTGTTTTGAAAAGAAAGCAAATCTTACCATTCAGCTCCCCAGTAAACTGGGTTAGCTCAGTTTGAAATAAATTAAAAATAAGAAAACAAACAAAACCAAAAATACCACTGAAAACCCCCTCACTATCCAAAGAAGCTCCTTATTGCAGGTCTAACAGCCCTTCTAGCAGAAAATTTGCAAAGCTTGCCCCAGTCCTTCCCTGCCAAACACACAGACCCTATAAGGGTGTAGGCACTTCAGGTCAGATGAACAGGTAAGATACCAGCTCTAGAAAAGTTATCTCACCGAGCTGAAGGGATGGTATGTGTGTGCTCCTTTAGCCTATGGCAAAGGTACAGTACGGGAAATAATCTTAGCCTGCAATGAAAGACTTATTGCAATCACAACATCTTACAACTTCATCACAGCCCATGCAAATCCAGCTGCTGGCTCCAAGCCCCTGTTTGCGTTTTAAGTGCTCTAGAACTTACAAAACCTGAGCCACTTCAATGCAGTAACTCAGAACAAAACAGCCCTGACCAAAGAGAGGCTAAGTGTCTTACTGTGAACATGAGTGTCTATAACACTTGTGCTCATCTTTAAGAGCCTGTCACTCAAGGAGGCTTGACACCAATTCTCACTTACCATGTGAACCACAAAACCCTTACCCCAGCAAGTATTGCTTGTGTGCTTGGCAACCCTGAAACCCGTACACAAACATAGGCTAGTCCAAGCAGTGAACCTTTCTACAAAAAGCCTTTAATGTTTCAGTCAGCAACATCTAGTCCAGGATGTAGATGAAAATCAAGTCTCTAAAAGGGACACTGTTTGTGACTGCTTCCTTTAGGAATGAATACTCGCTCTACAGCAAAGGTACCCAAACTGGCTGTGAAGCAGTTCCTGACATATTGCAGCTCACTGCTTCATCTACCATAGTAAAGCTGCCCCAAGTTCAGCTATCAATGCACACACTGTGCCATCAGCAATACAGGACATGGCCCATGATCTGTCCTGTACCCCCTGCTGCCTGGCGGCAATTTCATCCAAAGGCTGTAGCAACGTCTCTGGTCACAAAGCACCTCAGCTGCCCAAGTTTAGTCCTTCAAGTCCTTTGCTTCAGCAAAACACAACTGACTTTCATGAGCCTCATATCTTCTAAAACACCAGGTTGTCAGCACCACCCTAAGGTAAGGACCTTGTTCTTTCAGTCGCATCAACATCCCATTCAATCTTGTTCCTTCACTTTCTCATGTCATCGCACTAAACAACAGTTCATAAGACACATGCTTTACTTCTGCACACTCCATGCATGGACTTCACTGTGTTTCTTCTTCTTACCTGAGTTTTGCATCTTCATCTGAGCCAAGACATTGTAATTCCTCTCCTCCCCACTTCCCTGTCGGAAATCATGCAACTGCAGAGATCAGACTACACTAACACTGGGATCCCAGCCAGCAGTACATGGTGTGCCTGGCTTTTAACAGCTAAATCCTATAAAACATAATGATGCAAATACAGGCATTCCTCCCTGAGACATCCTAATGCTTTCAACAATCTCTTAGGAACACATAATGCTGCTGGATCAGACAGAGGCTGAAAGGAACTAATTTGGGACTCCTGGTACTTACTGTGTGAACACCTGCTGGCTGAACAAACAGGCCTAGGTCTGAAAACCAAGATAGCTGTATGCACTTTCTCCACTGCTGTATGAGATAGCTGCTCCCTGAAAGCAGGCATGAACTGCACTGCATTATCACCTAAACGCAGTCACGGGGTGGAAACCTCCCCTTTAGGAATCTCATGCACTGACATAGGACCAGAAAAATTCATGGTTTCCACCAAAACACCCTGAGTACACATTGAGGCACTCTGGCCCAGGCTGCTATCCCCATTTAGGAAACTAACTCCCCTATTCTCTATGAATCTTAGATATATGTGTTCACTGCCTTGGGTTTCACCATTTATCCAATACCACATAGGAAGTCTGTGGTAAGCTAAATTGCCTTGCAAGTCCTGCCAGGTAAAGCCCATCCTCATCGTTCTGCCAACAACTGCAGTTGGTCCAGGACATTATCCTACCCATGCACTGCATGAGTATGAGCAAGGACAGAAGGCCCCTCCCACACAGAATTAAGTTGATGGATGCTTCTGCATCCATCCATCCTTCAGTAGTTATAGCAATATTATTAACCTGAGATGCCACAAGTAGTGTTACCCTGTGTCCTTAAGTACAGCACCTAGTGCCTTCTGGAGTCTGCCTCTGCAATAAATGAACACTTGACAAGTTCCCCATCCCAGCAGGGGACCATGGGCAAATGTCCTGTGGGAATGTGGAAATCTTCCCCTTACTGCTGTATGCTGCTGGAGGCTCTGAAGGAGAGGTTTTGTAGGATAGGAATGATGGGGACAGACAGACCACAGCTTCTCTGGAAAAGCACTAATGCTCTCCTGCATCCAAAAACCAGAGCAGCTAGCAAAAGGGCTTCTCTCACAGGGGCTGTAGGGGATGTGATGGGTCACCTCCTTTCCCCTCACCACACTCTATTTCCCACTGTTTTCTCTCATACCTGTACAAAGATAAAAAATTAAAAGCTATGTTCCCTCTCCTCCCCATCACCCAGAGTTATTGCAAGGGCAGAGTTCAGTTTTCAGCTGCCTAAGGGCAGAGGCAGAAGAAGAGGGAGCACAAAGACAAAGCAGCATGGGAGGTGTTCACCTTTTCACAGGGCAGCTCATGGGCAGAGCGACTCACACCTGCTCTGTAACCACTCCTTTAGATGCATGTGGGAGCCCCCGGTGGTCTAGTGGTTAAGACGCAGGGCTGGTACCGTTGAGACCAGGGTTCGATTCCCGGTCAGGGA
>JAWWES010000001.1:24576016-24587842 GCA_035583135.1 Lophotriccus pileatus
TCGAAGGCCTTATCTGCATATGCGGGTAAGGACCTTCCCCGGCTCTTCGTTCGCGAAGACGGGCCATTATTATTAGATGCATGTTCAGGGAAGCTTGGCTACAAGTCTAAAAATCACAGCCCCAAGAAATACAAGGCTTTGTTGCCTCTTGCCAGGCTTTTAATAAAAATGGATTGCGAGCTTGCAGCAGAGCAGAGTGAAAACATTGCCTCAGGAGAGGGAACTACCTCCTCTCATCACTGACAAAAAAAGAAGGACATCCAACTAGCTTGCCCATAGAAAAAGCACATGAGCTCTCTTTATCTGAATGCCTCTGCTACCCAGTTCAGGCAGCCTTGCAGGAAGATGCCTTAAAGCTATGAAAGCACAAACATTCAGCCTGGCACATTTGGTCCTCCAGAAGTGTGAACTGGAAGGGACCTGGGAACAAGAAATGTGGAGAGTTTTCTACTTTCTCCCAGAGGAGAAAAAAACCTGACATCCCTATTTAAAGACAAAAGTGGGAATGGAAAGAGAAACAAAAAAGGGGTATTTTAATAATCCCTGTATGTTTATTATGCCTTTTTAGAACAGAAGCTTCTTGAGGTCCAAGCCAAGATCCAGCCCAGTCTGTGACAAACTGTTCAACAGCATCTCAAAAGAGAGTTTGTGTCCCTGTGACAGCAAGCAATCAAAATCTGCTCTTGGAAGAAATTCACAATTTATATTGCAAATATTTATGGATTCCCAGTAACAAGTACATGGAGATGCCCTGTCACCCCATGGTGAGGGAGCACTAACAGACCGACAGAGGGGATGCACTGTGTGGAGAGCCAGTACTGAGCGAGATTAGGAAACACCTCACCAAGGGATGGCTTGAGGAGCCAAAGACATACCCAGGAGCAGTCCTTGGCAGACCAACCACTGTTACAGCAGCAGGGAATAGACATACTGTACTAAAGGCCTCTTCTGTTTAGTGGATTAAACAGAAGATTCAGCATCTGGAGATCAAAACTAGAAAAATGCAAGCCAGAAATGAGGTGTAGCAGCAAGTGGGTAATTAACCACTGCAGGAACATATCAAACACAGTGGTATTTTCCATTTGTGGTAATTACTTAATACTAGATGTTTTTAAAGACACACTTTAGAGTCCAGAGCAAATGGAATTAAAAAAAAACCCCAGATATATGGGCTGTATTATGCAAGAGGGCAGAACTAAAGCACAATAGCTTCTTCTGGCCTCAACATCTACTAATCCATGAATAAAATGGGCCCTTTTAGTGTCAGTGGAGTTGACAGACAGCCATATTTCTAGTGACAAGAAAGGCTGATGTTTACATGAAATACTACTAATAATAATATGTTGTATTACACCCACACCTCTAATCCAAATTTCTCTAAGCTCTTTACCATCACTGTGTCACCAAGCCTGACAACTCACTGGCTGATAAATTGGCATTATCATCCTCCTTTCATCCAGCTTGTGCTTTTTCAGAGTAGCTAACCATCAGCTTATCATTTACATGGGAAACAGTACACTCAGGCTACCTGTCATCTTGGGCACCTACTTTTGGGCCTCTTGGTGAGAAGACAGTCACATGGGTGCCTTGCAGAAGGTCTCAGGGTAAAAAGCAGCTCAGCACTCAGAACTGCCCAGCAGCTGCCCTATTCCGAATACTCATCCCCAGTACATACCTTACAGCACTCACAAACTCTGTATAACCTTCCTGGAAGAATTCTGCTAACAAAAAACTTTATAAGACCAGAAGTCAGCAATTAAACTGTTAAAAAAAAAAAAAAAAAAAGAGAAAGAATGCTTCCTAGTTATTTTAACAAACATCATCATATACAATAGACACACCAAAAAGAAAAAAAAAAAAAAGAGTAATTTCCATTAGTTTCCATGACAACCAGTGGAAATCGCTAACCCATCTTCTCTGCCTTATCAGCCTTTGGCTGACCTGTCAGGGAAAGCAAGGGACTATGCCCTGTGTAAGATTCTCTGCTTAACTAGAACATAGGAAAATCTACATTGCCATACTATTAAGCATTCCCCTTACAGCACAACTCCAGGTGTCTCCTCCAAGATATGGATGGAAACATGCTTATTGTCTCCCTCAGAGAGCAAACACATTCCATAAAGGCAATCCACCCCCCCCCAGACACCTCAGCTCTCCCACATTATGCACTAACTCTTTCTCTCTGGCTCCAGCGAAATATTCAATCATCTCCTCCTTCCCACCTGTGGGCCGTTGGCTCACACCCTAAATGTGGCCCATACAAGCCCTTTTGGTACATCTTTACTGCATGGCAGTATCACACAGCAATTCTGGTCTGCATTTTGTCTCCATTATTCTTACTATTGTTATCATTGTGGATAAGGATAATAACCCTCTGCAATGTCTGCTGCACCTTCTACATGAGAGCTTTTAAACTTGTCTTAACAGGAACACATTCAGCTTCAAAAACTCTTCTGAGAGGCACCGCACCTTCGTTATCCTTGTTTTACAGATGTGAGCACTGCAGCTCAAAGGAATAAGGTGCCTTGCCCAAAGCCTACATACAAATCATGGCATAATGCTCACAGTGAGAACAAATAGGTCTAAAAAAATGAGTCTGCTTGCATTTTCTTGATGCCCACAGGCTCTGAAGGTGCTTGAACCACCACATATGCTCAGAGTCTGCTGTAGTTCTTCCACTCTACCAAAACCCCACTGCAAATAAATACAAACCTGGAAAATAATTCCCAAGCCCCAAGTGGTTGTCTCTGTTTAATGCTGGTTTACTGTTGTCCTTGCATTGGCAGCCAGGATGGCCTAACTCACCCCAGCATCTGGACATTTGCTGTTGCACTGCAGAAGAGCTTGGCAGTGATTTGTAAGGAAGTATTAACGCCCAGCTGCTCTCCCATCTCTTTCTGTTTTCATGTGTACAAATTTAGGAGTGGCCCAGGCACCGTGTGGTTTCAAGCTATTCACATACCGCAGCGAGATTCAACACTCACCCAGTAAGATGCGAAATCCCCAAATAACCCACACCAATTGCAATGGATTGTATCCTTCATTCTCCCACCCCCGGTCTGGGCTGCAGGAGTTACCGGCAAGTTGCTCAGTAACAGGGCTGAGAACAGTGGCTCTGTGTGATGCGTGTAGGCGCACAGGAGGTGCAACAAAGCATGTTCTGTGCCCTGTGATTAGCCACACTTTGGGGCAGTTTCCTCCACAACACCCTCCCGGGGGACTGCCCACAGCTCTGAGTGCCAAAGAGAGGATAAATCATAAAGTTCAAAGCTGAGCAACTCTAAGTTCTTCTACAAACTGCTTCCCATAGATTCCTGTCTTGAGGCTGACAGCGTTTAGTGGCTGTGAAATTATGAACTACAATCAATGCGGAACACTCATAAATAGCTTCTGTGGTCTGTAGTAAAAGCTGATCTCATGCTCAAGCTTTTCCCTCAGGTAGGGCAGTAACTACTGTACCACAGTTGCTTATTTTTACAAAAGTTGGAGGAATACAGTATCTTGTAGGAAATTAATACACTTCGCTAAATATGGCCGAATCTGGTTGTTTGGTTTAAAAGTTAATTTGAGAAGGTTCAAAAGTAACAACAAACAGAGAATAAGATCATATATGTCTCTATTTCCTTTCCTGCTTTGTCAGGAGGAGAGCTACAGGAAAAAAAAAAAAAAGGTGGGCTAAGCACGGAGTGGAGCTGAGGAGCCTCATAAACTGGCTACATGTACAAGGTGGAGAGAACTGCATGGGGGAGGTACTGCTTATCATTGAACACCAGGGTGTAATTAGGACCACTGGGAGAGAATAAAAAGATTCATGGTCTACTTGCTCATAGAAGAGGACCACGGAGATAAACTTACTAACTTTGAGATACACCAGAGCATGCTATCATTTTTCACAGAACAGGAAGGAGGCATCACTTATCAGGGATGTGTGAAACTGGATTTGACAAGACACTAATGGCTATGGCTTGTACAAGCAGCTACTAATCCCAGGGCATGCAGCGATACCTTGTAGAAGACACAGTCTGTTTTTCTGAACAAGAATAAAAAAGTACTTCCTTCTTAACCCACTCCTTTATCCTTACACATCCTCTACCAATGGGTCCAAGCCCCAGTTCGGGGGATGTGAGAAAAGGAACTTTGTGAGAAATGAAGCTTCTTTTGCAACCTGAATTCTCTGTCATCCATCCACAGGGCAACTGGAGAAGGGGAGCACCGCCTGAAGAAGATTAGGCTGACACTACTCATGTGGCATTCATTGTCTTAGGGCTGGAATATCCCCAGAGCTTGCATCATGTGCAGCAAACACGCTGTCCTCAAACAGGAATACCACAGCTTCTCTGCCAAGTTGAAGATGATGCCTTCGACATGAATGCTTGGTCCCGTGCCACCTTAATCTTCCAGAGCCCTGGGTTTGAATGCACGAGCTGCAGACCAGAGCTGGGTCACAACCTTTATGGTTATCCCTGAGGAATTTTACTCACCCAGACAACTAAATGATCCAGACATTGCAAAAATTCCCCGGTGAAATCGCTTCCTCCTACATATAGGAAATGAGACAACTATTCCAATCCCTCATACTTAAGCTTCCTCAAACATAAACACGAAAAAGCAGCCAAAATGCAGGAGGGAAAAGAAAGTCCCAGAGCAGCAAGAAGTACATATGCAAAGAGTTACATCATGCAGAAGGAAAGCTCTTGGCTTCGGGCTACAATTACCAGCATTCAAATAGCAGGGGCTGCTCTAGCAGAGGGCATGTCCCCAGGAACAGTCTTCCAGATCAATTCACTGTTAGGAAAATGGCAACAGGCTCTGCTGTCAAAACCATCCATGGACAACATGGTGCTGGAGGCCAACTAGGCTATTGCCCATCCTGGTGGATGGACAAAAATTCCTCATTCTGCCCCTCTGACACTCAAGCCCCAAAATATCTTACCCTGGCAGCTGGGGTAGAGCAGCCAAGAAAAGGGAAGAGCAGCCAAGGACAGCATTTCTGATGGCAGGAGGCACACCCAACCCACAGGCTCCTGCTTAAGTTAAGGTACAGCATTTCTGATGGCAGGAGGCACACCCAACCCACAGGCTCCTGCTTAAGTTAAGGTTCACCAGTACATCTCTCCACTGCAGCTGGTAACTTTGTAAGCCCATGCCTGTCACCCCACTTTTGCTTCCCTCTTATCCAAGATTTCAATATCCTCTTCTCCCCTCCCCTGAATTGGAAGACTTAAGACCATTTCAGGCTTGAATCATACTCCTGCCACAGGTACCTCGCAGTAAGTCTTTCCATGACCTCCCTAAGTGTCCTCAGATATAGAAACAAAGATGTTTTTTCTGTCTATAAACAACCTTTGAAGCTATTATTATTTCTTGAAAATTTTCATTATGGGGGGAAACCTGAATAACCATTGGAAGCTTCCCCAGCATTCATATTCCCAAGATCCTGTCTCAGTACTTTAAGGAAGGAGTAGGGAAGGGAGCAGAAGGGATATGTACTGGCTAGGGACAACCATCAGTGGGTGACAAATAGCCGTCCAACTGGTCCTTCTATGCTTGGAGCATAAGGTGTGTAAACCCTCTCCTCCTACCAGTGAAACCCAGCTGCTCTGCCTTGGTGTTTTTATGTGTTTCTCTCCATTGTTCCTTCAAGCTGGTTTGTTGCTCTTCGCATTGCAAAAGGGAAGGGAAGGATAAAGGTGAAGGAACAATCAGAAAATCTGGTTACTACAGGGTCCATTACACAGTGTTACGATCTTTTGAGAAAGGGATTAGAGGTCCATCTCTGCAACAGCAGTCAACAGGATACAGCCAAGGGAAACGCTGCACAGCCAACCATCCTGCAGTGCCCACACAGAGATGAATGGGTTCTAACAGCTATTCCCTCTCAACCTCATGATTTTCTAGCACAGTGGTGTTGCACTCAGAAGCACAGAAGAACTGGCACCCTCTCCCCAGTGAGACAAAAGCTAGATTCCAGTCTTCAAGCAGTACTTAATTTCTTCTCCCAAAATATATGCTTAGCTATCAAACAGTAGAAATGTGGGATCCACCTGGATCTGAAGCTAATGAGATACCAACCTCCTCCCCAGTCATCCACCTCAAATCCCTTGTTCTTTTCAAATGTGTTGGTCCAAGATACAGACCTCCTGATGCACTCCAAACAAGGTGGCAGATGTCTTCAAGAAATTTCACATTTGCAGAGCGGAGCATGAGCTTGCTTTTCTTCATCTCTCCCAGGCAGCTCACATCTAAACCACTGCCCCAAGCAACCAGAGGGCCCATGTCAAAACCAAGAGGTACAATATAATAAGTGAGAAAACTAAGGCACAGAGCAGGTAGGAAGATTTCACAGCAACTTATATGATCTTCACTTCTAGACAGCTAGTTTGCAAGGCAGAGAAGGGACAGTCATTCATAAATGCTGGCTGGTGTCTCCTGCACAGATCAGAAATGAAGCACACTTGAAAACAAGTAGCAAGAAAATGCCACACAGCCACTGCTTGTGCTACAGTTATCTGTTTTTTAATAGTGCATCAAAGCCTCCAGGCCTGCTTATCTGCATGTTTGTTTACTGCCTAAGAAGTGCAATCAGAACCCCACATTGAGAGCAAATACACCCCTGCTCTAACCAGCTCACACTTAACTCTGTACACTCGTTGTGGCAAAATCTACAACCTCTGGTAAAGTCAGGATGTATACAGCCCCTTGTCCACCACCCACATGCACTCTGGTAGGAAGTACACTTCACAGCACAACAGCAGTCTGCTCTTTTCATTTGCTAAACCCAGAGACAACACTGTGAGAGATAAACCTCTCCAAGGAATTGCTGGTTATTCACAGATTAGCATTGCTACCATAGCAGAGCAGAAGTTGACTTCCCTGCAAAGATAGATGCAATCCAGCTAAACAAGGCATTCCTGGGAAGCAATTTCATCTAGCTCACAGGATATGTGGCAGAAACACAGCCTGGTTGATGGGAGTCTCATAGTCTGGGAAGACACATCTGGCTGAGACTTGTGACAAACTCTCTTCTGTACAAAGAGAAACATTCCCTAGCTCATATAACATCACACAAGAAAGATCAAAGGTGCCCTGGTGCCTCCTGATGGGTAAGCAGCTGTACCAATAACAGCAGCTGGAAAATGCAACAGGAGGCTCAGCCATCCCTTCCTCCTGTGCTGGGAGCAGAGTCGCCTCCTCGGCAGCCCCCAGCAGCAGCCCCCTGTTAATTACCGGCAAGGAATTTGCACTCTGGCAGATAAAGTCACTCACTCAGCCACTGGTGCGTTTGCACAAAGCAGCTCGGGTCTGACAGCAGCTCCATCTGAGAAGCACCATCAGGGTGCCACACACATGTATGTACTACACAGCATTGCTCCTGCTTTCAGAGTGTGTGCCACACATGCTGCTGCTCAGAGGTTATGGTCCCTTCAAAACAGGCAGGGACATTGTTTAAGCACTCATACAACAGGGCATTTGGCCAGCAACTTCAGCCCAACATGAGGTGCCTCAGACAGAACCACTTGGTTCGTCTCCCAGAATGCGATCCCTGGAACCATCTGCAGCACAGCAGCTGCCTGACGGCACAGCACACACCTTAAAAAATAGGCTTTGTGCAGATGAGCCTTTTCTGTGCTCCCGGAGTAGAATCACTTCTGCCCTGCCTCCCCATTTAAAATATGCTTATCACCTTGAAGCACAACTCCAGCACCGCCTGGTATGGCACTCAAGGGAAGGATTTCAAGGAGGAAGACACCTATCACTCCAAAACCAGTGCAAGGAGAAAAAAATGAATGCAATTTTTCCTTCCACTGAAGATGTGCTTTCTAGACTAGATCTGGCAACTTAGTTTTACTATAATAATGTGTTACTGTTGGGTTTTATTGCACAAAGCCAGTGTATAACAAAAACAGCCTGAGTTATCCACATGATTGGCACTCCATTGCCTTTGCCAAATTATCAGTGAAAGGAGGACTGAACTATCCACAAAGTCTCTATCACTTAATTTCAAAGGCAAATGAATATTTCTTGAAGTGATGGCTTAATGGCCAAATACTGCTATGCAATTACATCAGGATCTCAACTTTAATTTAATCAGTTTCATTTTCTAAGACACCAGTTTTTAGATTTTCTCCATTACAAAAATGTGGGAAAAGTTTAACCAAAGCAAGCTGATGGTGCTGGCCAGACTGTGTGAACAGCCCCATAGGAGGAAGCACATCAGTCCCTGGTCCAGTGAAAACCTGCTGAATTCCCAGCTCCAGCTCCATCTTCCCATCTTCCCTTCCATCTTCCCTGGTGCACACGAGCATTCTGCTGGCAATGTGGCACAGGTCTTGGGAAGTGTCAAGTGCTGCCCTTCTTACACAAAAAAAGCAGTCAAGTCAGATCAAGAGGAAGCACTTAGCTCAGTTAAGCAAACAGGAATCCTTGCCTTTTCTCTCCTGTACAACATCCCTTTTCAGGTTTTCACATGGAAAAATTACACTGAGGGAAATGGAGGTGAGGTGAAAAAAATTCATCGCAAGGTTACAACACTACAAACACCACGCCAGTTGAAAAGTTTACAAATCCACCTCTATATGCTCATCATCACTCTGTTACTTGGAGCTTACAGCCCCTCAGATCTGTCAGTATATCTCCTCACAAGAGGAGGCTCTCTAGCCCTCCTCCTCTAGCGATTTTTTGGCCAAAATGAGACAAGCTGGATTAAACTGTTTATATAACTCTTTCCAAAGGTTGGCTCATTTGGACAGAAAAGGGTTAAGGATAGTTCAGGAGAACAGCTACAGGTTCAAGAGATTTATCTGAATGGCCAGAAAACTGGCAAGGAGCAGAGGGCAGGCCAGGTCAGTGACCTCTTAGCAAGGCTGGATTCAAGAAAAGACTTCTGCCACAGCCCAATATACTCATGCTGGCATAAACCCCGAAAATTCATGGTGAAAACAAATTTCTTGATGAATCAGGTTTAAGCCAAAACGAAAAAAAAAGAAAACTCCTCGCTCTTATTTTGAAGTAAGTATCCCGGTGGGACATAGAACAATGCTGGAATACGTACCGTGGTACTGCTGCTGACATTGGTCCCACACATCACCCTTCAGACCTCACTGAGACAGTCAAACAGCAACTGGACTCCTCTCCAGTGTTAACTAGGTAACTTACTCCAGCAGGATTTGAACAACTGATAGACTTTTAATACATTCAACAGACATTTCAAGCCTCTCCCTTTTCCTCTGTCGTGATGGATGCTTCCCAAAAATCACTCCATCTGCTTCAGGAGCCCCAGCTGAGAACATGAGCAACTTCACATCTGTAGCATCCCTGTTAATACGAGTGAACGGCCGCCTCATTGAGCTTGACCCAGGAAGAGAGAGATAAAAAGGGCTGTCTGAAGCTGGTGGCTGGCTTCCATCCGAGGAATACAGTTCACCGTCTATTGCTCTTGTGACTATTACTGAACCAGGCCAAGAAAAGCTCCCAAGTTTTGGCACGTCTCAGATTTTCCAGTCTGCACAAAGTCATGCCAGGAACATTTACTGAAGCCATTTCTTTCCTTCTTTAAAGACTCTAATTATGCACCTAACAATGTTGTAGAAATAAGTGTTGTACAAAAAATCCCAGTACAGCTCAGATACAGTTTTGCCGACAAAAGGATTAGAAGCTTAAGGCTCAGTGTTAATATTCTGAACGTACTGAAAGACACAAAATGCAAGCTGCAGCAGAAACAGAAGGAATAGAGAGGTTATCACTTCCAAAATCTGGAAAGGGAAAACCACACAGGAAAATGCCACACTAATCTTTCTGAATGGCCATGATGCAGCAGAGTGGTAATAAGAAACATTTAGAAGTGGGCAACCCTCAAAGCTGTCTCTGAATTCCAGGCAGCTCACCTTCAAGGACAGCCCACTCCCTAGAAAATGAGAAGATCTAGATATCCCAGAGGGCGAGATGCTACCCCTGAGTGAACCGATGTTCACCACTTGGCAGCTACCAGCAAGGAGGAATCAAACTGAACCCCAAAACAAAAGTTGCCTGAAGTGTCAATTTTCCCTGAAACCAGAGCCAGATCCCAGTCATCACTCTCAGGTTTTGCTGAACTTAGACTGGAAGCAACCCAAAATGTTCACTGGTTTGCTGCCTGGACCATTACCTCTGAAGCCAGTCAAATAATTCATTTATTCACTCAAGCATGAACTGGCCTTTAAAACCAGATTTTGAATAAGATGGCTGTACATTTTTCTTACTCTCAGTTTGCAGGTGAGGCACAGAAACATGACAGTACTTACATCTGGGAAGCTGTCCAGGTACTCCAAATTAGAGCACATTTGGCAAAAAGCAGGACTTAGCACTTTGGCCATTAACATAACGTTAGTGACACCAGTGAAATTACAAATCCAGGGCCAAACACATCTTGGCTATGCTTCTCCGGGTTACTGATCCCAGAAGGCTTTACTCAGACCAGTGCCATCACCATGTAGCTGTTATTATCATTCATCTTATTGATGCTCTGCTGTGTGCTTCCTTCCAACAGAGGTTTTGCTATATATTGACCAGAACCAGTTAAGGTTTATTTAGGGTTCCTAAGAAAATGAATAAACACGATTTGGCTTTCTCAGGACTGTATAGGAAAGGATGCATGGAAATGCTCACTACGTAAAAGTATGTCACGCCTTGGGAAGAAAGTGTGTTATGAAATTATCATGTACAGGCAGACGTGAAATGCTAGTCCATACTACAGCTCAGTTCCACTCCCCTTGGTTTTCACGACGGCTGTGAGTAGAGCTGGACAGTGCTGGATCACAACCACCCTGTCTCACCTCTGCTCCTCACCTGGCAGTTGCGAGTTCACCGAAGAGCTTTGCTTAAGGAGACAGAGCAACAGCGATGGGCTCCATCCTAAACCCCACCCTTTGTCATAACCCGGGAAGCACAGTCCAAGGGTGAGAGGCAGAAAAAGAGGGAATCAGACGTGTTATGTTTTTTTGGTGTGTTGTTTTTTTTTTTGTTTGGTTGGTTGGTTGGTTGGTTTTTTTTTGCACAGAGTCAAACTGCAATGCTCTAGGGTGGGTCTTGCCATCTGGGAGAAATATGTAGGGAGAAAAAATGCAGGCAGGGAGGACGAGCCGCCCCCCGAGCAGGACCGCTTCCCTCCGAAGGCAGGCTCGGCCTCCCTCCCCAACCCAGCTTGAGTTCATTTTCCTCAAATCACTTCCACATTTCCCCTGCCGTAATTATCAAATATTTTGTTTCTGACTTCACTTTTTAGGGAGGCCGCCGCAAACGGGAACGCAGGCACCGTTTGTTTTCTGTCAACAGAGCTGGGGGGGTTGCAGCTGGGGGCTTTCAAAGGTTTTCAATGTCATTGCAGTGAAAGAAAGGAAGAAAAGAAGAGCAGGAGAAAGAGCGCGCGGGAGAGATGGAGGGTGGGATAGCGAGAGGGACGGATGGAGGGAGGAAGGGAAGGGGCTGCCCCGCGGTGCCCGGCCCGGTGGCGGGCTGCGGGGCTTCGGCCTCGGCGGGGAGGCAGCTCCCTCGCCCCCCACCGAGGTGCCTGGCGGCCCCGCAACTTCCCTGCTCGCCCCGACTGCCACTTTCCCCGCTCCCGGCGGCTCCTCCGCCGCGCTCCCGGTGCCGCGGAGCTCCCGCTGCCCCCATCCCATCCCATCCCGTCCCGTCCCGCCCCGTCCCCCCCGTCCCGCCGCCGGGGCCCCGCGCCTACCTCGGCTCGCAGGCGGGCGGCGGCCAGCAGGGCGCAGAGCAGCGGGAGAGTTTTCCAGATCTGCAAGAGAGGGAGCGGGGGGCGGTGAGCGCGGGCCGGGCCGGGAACGGCGG
>JAWWES010000001.1:24613298-24708270 GCA_035583135.1 Lophotriccus pileatus
TAGCAAAAACTGTTAAAAGCCATGTTGAAACATGTTTAAAACAATAGTTTTTCATTTACTGCAGGTTTACTGCGACATTTCTCAAATTGTGTCCAGGTCTTTTTTAGGCTAAAGCTGATTGGCACAGGCCAAAAAGATGGCCAGGGAGCATGTTAACCATGAAATCATACAGATATTTAGATTTTCTAGTATAGGTGAAGCCTCTGCCAACAGAGCTGGTCAAACCAGATGCACTTCTGCAGGGGCTCTGACTGACTGGTAGCCCAGTGCAATCAGCCAAGGGCAAATCATGACCCTGGAAGCGGGCCATAACAATAAACAGATAATATATTTTAAAGAAAACTAACTCAAAACCTAAAAAGTAGGGCTGTCTGTGTGTGTCAAGCGAGATCACTTATCACAGAGAAGGCATAACAAGTATCCCTGGCTGAGATGCCATGAAATCTCCTGGAAGCCCAAAGCTCATTTCATTAATTCTTCTGCATGCAGAAGCAAAACTATACGCCAAGCACTAGCTGCAAATTAAAGGGTCTAATCTCCCTCCTGGCCAAGGGAAATGTCCCAGCCTTGTGAACAAAGACATTGTTTAAGACTGGAAGCAGGCTGGCATGTTTGAAATAAGAAACAGCTCCAGAACCATTCATTTTTCCTTCAAATTTTATCTTTTCCCTCACAGTCAATGCAGGCTGTTGAAATAAAAGAATGACAAAAAAACAAAACAAGGGTAGAAACAAAAATTCCTGCCATTCTGGGGAGCACAGCTCCTCTCAGGGAGGTGAAGAGCTGCTCATGCAGAAGCATAGGAGAGACAGATCTTTTGCAGACTCCTTCATCAATCTCTGCTGATGCACTTCATCCCTCAGCTCTGCTAAGCCCACTCCACCAGTACAGAGGCAGATGTGAGGTAGGAGCACACTGGTACTGCCGGGACTCACACCAGTGGAGTGGTCACATCTTTTATCTTTCCTCCAGCCAAGCACTCTGGGAGATGGAGGCTCTTGCAGGTGGGGCTCTCTGGGCACTGCACACTTCTCCTCACTATCCTGTTATACTGCAGAAGGGAGCCTTTGAAGACGAGGTACTTCACCCTGAGAATCATAGTGTCACAGAATGGTTCAGGTTAGTAGATACCATAAAAATCATTGAGTTCCAACCCCCCTGCCTTGGGCAGGGCCATCTTTCACTAGACCAGGTTTCCTAGATCCAACGAGGCCTTGAACACTTCCAGGGATGGGGCATCCACAAGTTCTCTGGGCAACCCCTTCCACTGCCTCACCACCCTCACAGTAAAGAATTTCTTACTAATAACTAATCCAAACCTACCATTGCTCAGTTTAAAGCCATTAGAGACAAACCTGTCTCTTATGCGGACATGACAGTGAAGCCAGATTTCTGCCAGCTCCCCTGAAATCCCTATGCCAGCGCCAGCATGAGAGAGAGAAGGGAAATGTTCAGGATGCAAGTGGCAGAGGAACTGAGGCAGTTCCCCTCACAAGCAGCGAAAAGGGTATTAATAAACTCACTTTCAAGCCCATTCGGGAATTTATGCTGCATTTTGCAGAAGCCTGGGGGCATCCCCAATGCAGCATGGGGTACAATGGGAATCAACACCTGGATGTGTAGGGTAGCCTGAATTTGCTTTAAAAATAAATCTTCTTTAGTACATTTCTTTTTTACTTTCATCTCTTCTGAACTCCTCCAGTTCTCCCTCTTTTAGACTTTTGCTAAAAACTGCAACAAACTTCTTTTTCTCCCACAGACCAAAGTCATTCCCTGCCATCTCCTCTCCCCTCCCTCATCCTGTTCTGTAAGTACCAGGCAGCAAGAGCTTGTCCAGACCATGGCTTCCTTGCCCTTGGAGGACATGATGTGCTTCAAATGTAGCCTGCACACACATCTGCCAGGAGAGGGGGGTGAGAGGAGGCCAGGGGAGATGTGAAAGGCAGCAGCAGAGGCTGTGCAGGACTTTACAGACCACCAAGGACTGCTCTAGATGTCTAGCACTATGCCCATGAAAATATGCTCCCAAATTCCAGGCCTCATTGCTGTAGTACCTGAGCAATGTAATTTTGCTCCCCACATGCCAGGAGATTGGTTAGTAATATGTTGTGTTACAGATCAGCAACCAAGTCATAGGAAGAACAAACAATTTCCCAAGGACCATGAAGGGAATTCACAGCAGGGCAAAGGACTGAATCTGATATTTCCAGTTCTACCTTTGCCTTCTGGCAGCTAAAGCAGGTGAAAACAGCTAGAACAGCACGTCAAGTTTCTTTCAAAAGTTGAGGGTGTTCTTTGAGAGTGAGAAGATGACACAAGATTGCAACAACCATTAAAAACCATGTATTTAAAGGTAACTGAGATGAGTAATTTTGCATTTTGTTCTTCCCATCTGGGTGCAGGTAATGAGGACATAATGAAATATAGGAGCCCATAAGAGCCTTTAATCTATTGGATACTGTAGTAAATAAAGGAATCTTTCCTGAAGAACAGATATTGTTTACTAAGCCATCTTCTAATCCCTCATATACAGCAGACTGCCCACGAGTGACTAGTCTGACACTAAAACAAGTGTTTCAGTGTGGCTGAAGCAGGCATTACAAGTAAAGGAATTCAAAGATGTCAAAACCATCAGCCATGTTGCCTCTCCCACAGAAAAAGCCTCCCAGTATCAGGCTGCTTCCACAAAACCATGTTTCCCCATCAGCTGCAAAGAGACACAGACTTCCCATATGTTTTGCTCCTGCATTATTGCTATGATTCTATGGGGACCAAGGAACAGAGACAGTATTTTAATATCTAGTTATAAAAAATCTCTTTGGAAGTTGAGCGTCTGTAGCCCAGATATTTATTTGATTAGAAAAGGTTGGCTCTAAATATATCATGAATAGATAAATAATTGAAAGGTTTAACCTACTGAGTGCATGTCACAAAAATACCTCCCCAAACAGGAAAAATCTATGCAAACCTGAAGGATAGAATGGAAAATGAGAGTACTCTTTACTTGTAATTCAGGATCCATAAAAATTGCTTCCAAATGGCAAGAACAGCTTTTGCTTCTTGTGCAAAAAGAGGAGCTGAAACTCCTCCTCCAAACAGCAATTATTTTTTTTGTTCTGTTAGGTGCTTACATGATGAATTCTGAAGATATCACAAAGATAATACACCAGTGAGCACAAATTTCAACTGAGAAATAATTTCCATTGCTATTAATATGTTAAAGTTATTTTCATTTGCTTTATGTTAAAAAAGTGTAGTTCAAATGACAAACAAACAATTAGGGGAATATATAAGTTTTTCAGTCTTTCAGTTCAGAACTGACAACATTCCTATCACACAGAATCACAGAATGAACAAGGACAGAAAAGACCTCTGAGATCATTGAATCCAACCTATGACCCATGTTTCATCAACCTGTTTTGCCCCCTCCCTCCCCTGGTAACAAGGATGGATTTAAGGAATACAGACTTTAAGGAATACCAGCTTTAAGGAATACCAACTTTAAAGAGCAAGTGTGTAAGTTTACTATAGTGCAAAACAGTAAAGATTACAAAAGAAGAAGTGGCTTATGAAAGGATACACTTAGCAATGCATCTAATCATTACTACAGAGAAAGTCTTATAGTGATAAAGAGATAAATACATCACCAGTTACCCTAAGTACTCATCATCATTCAGACCGCACATCAGCTGGAAAGACCCCAAACACAGCTAAGGTCTAAGAACCTCTTTCCAGTAACTGGGACACCCTAATCAGTGCATCCATTGGTAGACTGAAGCCTCCATCTCTGCTGTGAAGGGATCCAGGTTATACAGCGTTAAACAAACCAGCTTACATCATTCAATTGGTGCAGGAAACAGTCTGGCTTTCCTCCTCTGTTGGTAATCCCCTTAGGCCTGGCTAAGGCTCAAAAGGAGACCAAGGGAGTTGATTTGGACCATCTATTACTGTCCAATGCCCCATGGCCTTGACTAGTCTCGAAATACAGAACTGTGGCTACATTGATATCTCAAATATGAACCAGCTGTAACTATGTGAGGCCCTACTGGTTTTCCTGACCTTGTCTGAAAGAAAAGGCATATTTACAACACATACAAGCCTTACTAATTATTGATAATATACTGTGCTAACAAGCATAAATGTGTATTCTTAAAGCATTACTAAGGATTGTATAGCATCTTGGTTAATTAAGCAGAACACAATACTAGGTTGGAGAGTTCAGCTTATAGGTCAACTTTGGCTCAGGGCTGGTTCTTCAGGCTCCAGCATTATAGACCCAACATCACCTTGTCCATTAGACACGGCACTGACTGCCACATCCAGTCTCTTCTTAAACACCTCCAGGGGGGTCACGCAGTGACTGACCCTCTAGGAAAACTTTGCTTGTGGTGTTGTCGTGGGTTAGCACGGGTTCCCCCTCTCTGGGGGACTGTAGGTGGTTTATCCAGGTTAATTTCTGGGACAAAACCAATCAGAAGTTTTGGTAACGCCTTTTGCCAATTACATCTTTAAGAAAACGGAAGAGAAGGGTAGTTACACAGTTGGAAATTGAAGAGCCATATAGCGAGGACGCAGCAGGCCCCAGGTGGGGGCCAGGCTTCCCTCCTCCCCCGGCCCTGGGCTGGGGGCAGGAGGAACCACTGAAGCCTCCCTGATCCAGACATGGAACGGAGTGAAAGAAAAAAAAACCAAACTTAAAGGACTTTGCAAAAGAAACTTCAGCCGAAGAGATAGCAAAACCTTCAAGGTCACAGCTGGCAGCCGCAGCAAATGAAGAGAGAAAGTCCAAAGTGGGGGGAAGACAACTCCTTCTCCCCCTCTTTCCCTCTCTCTCCCTTCAGTAGGGAAAAAAGACTGAAATTAAAATCCCTGCCACCTATGAAAGATCGTTGGGGAGCACAGACAACCTCGCCTGCAGCTCATGAAGGAGCCCATGCTGGAATGGATAAAAAAGATGTAACTCTCTGGAAGTTTTTGCTGGACTGTAGCCCACACAGAAGAGTCTTATGCCAGAGCAAGGAGGCCCGTGTAAGACCTTGCCAGTGCAGCTACCCACGTCCGAGACCTACGCTGGAGCAAATCAGCTCAGGTAAGACTTGGAGTGATTCCAGCAAGAGATCAATGTTGGTGCAGCTGCCGACCCCGAGGGACAGCAGAGAATGGAAGAACTGTTGTCCGAGGGATAGACCCACGTCGGAGAGGTCTATCAAGGACTATTCCCTTGGGAAGGGACCCCACAGGAAACAGGGGTGGACTCAAAAGGCATTATTCCCTGTGACCCTGTGGTGCAGACCATCGAGAAGCAAGAGTTCCCTTGCAAGTGTCCATGGGAGACCTACAGGACCCTGGGTAACCTCCAGCCTTCGGCCTTAGCTGAGGAGGGAGGTAGGCCCAGCACTGTGGCTGACACAGAGGGAAAAAAGGGCCAGAGAGACACTGTCCCAGCTGCAACGAGTCAGAGGAGTTGTCCAAGAGATAACAGAAAAGAAACTTACAAGTGCTACAGAGTGACTTAAAAGAATCTACTTTCTCCTCCTGGACTGATACAGAGGGGGGAGGGGTACTTCTGTAAATACGTAGTACTTTTAGTTAATTAGAATTGTTGTAGATATAGTTGTTTAGTTTTTATTTTACCAGTAATTAATCCTAATATTATTTCTTCCCAATCAGATTTGGTTTTGTCTGCATAAACTTTCTCTCAACTTAGAGCAATTTGGTGGGGGGTGTGGTAAAAAGTTGTCACCTAGACAAACCCACGACAGGTGTTTAGCAAGGGGATCTGCAGGCATCAAAGGACTTAGAAGAGGATTTCAGATTATGGATGATAACAGCTGAACCCTTGATTTCAAAGAGTTTATGAAAGGATTAAATGATTATGCTATTATGGTAGTGTCATGGTTTTGTTTGTCCTTGGAGCTATGCTGGAATTTCCCTTTTTTTATCCCTGCCCACTGTGTTGGGGGTAAGGGGGAATTGGGCATGGTAACTGTATCTAAGCAACTAAGTAGCCCAGAAGAAAGAGCTAGTAAGGCTGCATTCCCATGTTAATTGCCTAACCTCGTCTCCAGGGAAACAGGGGAGGGGACTGGGAAGGCTGAGTTGGGATCAGGGAGGTGGGTTGGAGGTAACCTGAACTGTCTGAAGGAGCTGCTGGGACTGCCACTCTTGCATGGCTGTGCTGTGGCAGCTGCTGAAGCTGCTGGAGCTGTGGGGGCTGTCAGGCTCTGAAACTGCAGCTGCAGGAGCAGTCGGAGCTGCCAGGCTGTCGGGGCTGCCGTTTCTCTGGACGTGCTGCAGTTGGGAGCTGTTTGCTTGGATCTCCATCGGAGGGGGACAGAGCGACACCATCGTGCATCTCAGGCAGCAGGAAAGAGTGAGTTCTCCATTATTAGGAACTGTGTCTTCCTTTTCCCTCCTCTCTCCCTTTGGTGAGGGGGGAGAATGTCCATTGTCCAGCTTGTCTCCAGCACACTCAGGAGAGCTCACATGGCGACTACCAGTGATCCAACAGCATCCCCTGCTGACTGACTCAAACAACTGCAGGCTCCACATCTCCAGTGGTTCAACGGTGCCTCCTGCTGACTGTGGTTATAATTGCCCCAAAGGATGCAAATTGAACTGTTTTTTTCACTGTTGGGTTCATTTGTTTGTCTTGAAGGAAACTTGTGTTCTTTCATTGTTTCTGCCAATACATATACACCTTTTAATAAAGGGCTGTTATTCCTACCTTGCTATAATTTTCATTTTCCATTTCCCACACTGTTCCTCAATCAGAGTCTATTAATTTCAGATTTATAATTGCTTAGAGGGGGGAGTTTTGGATCTTCCTCTTAACTTATTCCCAGCAAAACACTTGTGTCTCATTTAAACTGAGACAGGTAGACAAGGAAGCAGCACAAGAGATTTCCCATATATTTGATGAAGACAGCAGTGGAACAATTGATTTGGACAAATTTCTTTTTCTTGTTTCTTGTCTGAGACCTCCCATGTCAAATGCAAGAAATGAGATCACCAAGCAGGCATTTCAAAAGTTAGACAATGCTGGAGACAGTGTCATAACAATTAAAGACTTACGAGAGACACATAATCCTAAAAAACCATCCACAGTCACACAGTGAGATTCAAACTTCTGGATTCCTTAAAAGAAGGTGTTGCAGCAGAAAACCTTCCAAATTCCCTCTCCAGACCCCTAGAAAAAAACAACCACAGAATATGCCAACTTAGAAGGGACCCACAAACCATCAAGCCCAACTCCAGACCCTACACAGAACCTATTAACATCCCCACCACCTCCTGAGTGGAGACATTTATATCCCCTGAGCAACAGCACCCACCTGATTATAGGGAACAGCTGAAGTTACCCAGGTTTAATTTGCTGCTTATCACAGAAACAAAGGAGCAAACTCCTTTCACTGGAATTTACAGAACAAGTATCAGCTGCTTTTTTTCTTGTTGTTCCATTGTCCTCAGCCAGTATTTATTGTTATGTACAGCTCAGCTATTCAAAGCCACTTTAATTTACCTGCAGATCATATTACCTAGCCCACATTTTCAGACTTGTATCTCAAATGGTCTCTTCTTGCAGTGCCTGGTGATGTGACTGGATCCTGCTGATGTGATGGATGGGCCTCAAACACTTAGTGGTTCAATTGAATAAGAGAATCAGGGAAAATGAGGAGGTTTTTTTTACTTCTATGTAATTGCCCAAAAACACAGAAGTCTACAGATCTTGACTTGCGATATCAGATCCATGTATGCTTTCACTGCTGGAGATTCAGCAAAACCCCTACAAATTCAGTGAAACTTCAGGCTTTGCATTCCCACTTGAGAGCAAAAATGAAGCAGAAAAAAACCATTAAGACAACAAGACAACAGTTTTAGGTTCTTAAAACATTTTGCGAAGAAATAAAATGCCCGTGACTATGCACTCTGTTCCTGTTTGGGGGACACCTATAAAATAAATCTCAATCTATCCTTTTATTGTTTGAAACCAATATCCCCAGGTCCACTGGGTTTAGTGAACTGAGCAGCCTGCTATGCATGGAGTGAGAAGAGTAATTTCTGAGCTAACAGACTATTGCACCAGCCTTCCCTGGCAATTCATTTTAGGTGTGATTAACCATACAGTCTTCTCACAGAAGCTGTTTTAATTATTTCAAAGATAGCTATACACCAAAATATAATATCCAAGCATAGTCAGCTCCACTTCATAAGATACCCTTGCAACCACAGTTACATGCAAGCCTTTTCAGCTATCTTTGAACATGTCCCATGTTCCTCCATGTAACAAGAGTCATGCCAAGCACCAGGCTCTGGGCTTGCTTTTGTGGAAAATGTAGACCAAGACAGAGAGATGCTTTTTGATGAAAGCTGTCCTTGCTCTATTGCTCTATACTGCTGAAATGCTGTAGGTGAGGCCGAAAGGGGGAGGCTGTGTGAAGTTTTCACGTGGAAAGTTCTTTTAAAGTCAGCAGGTCTAAGGTATTTAAATGCAGGTAGTGAGAACTTGCCAGTGTACTGATGAGGAAACAGATCTGGGGACCTGATGCTCAGAAATTACTTTCCTCTCTCTGTTGCTTCTATCTTCACACACTGATTCCTGGCATGACTCTGGGTGGCCAACTGTCTGTGCAAACAAACATGAGGGAGGGGAGCATTCAGCAGTGAAGGTTTTGCAGCAAAAAGGGCTTTGCCATCATCCTCTAGTGACAAAGCTAATAAGAATGAGGATTTAGCAGGGTCTTCTTGGAGGCTCTGTGTGCCTAGGAACAACAACATCATTTCATTCAGTATTCAAGAAGTCTGCAAACTGAGGACTTTCAAACTTTGGTCACAAGATTGCTTCAGCAGGAGTGACTGCAACTGGCTCCTTCCTGTGCTGTGCTGCATCCGTAACGTGATGGAAAGGGATGTTCAGTTGCTCAAGCAACATACATATGCTGTGCTGGGGTAGCTCACACATACTGCTTTTGCCATGGTCCTCTAGGTCAGCAGCAACTGCAAGAAACTCATTCTTCAGGGACACAAGGCTTCACAGTTGGATAAACAGCTCACTTACCCTAATCACAGGTGTTATTGCCAAAATCTATTTGGTCTGTGCTCTTCCTGCAAGCTCTTCTGCTTGCTTTTCTCTCACAACTGAATCTGAATCAACTTAATCCTGCAGCATGACCTATTAAAAGCTTTCTAACTCTGCCATGTGACGGGCTTGTTATAAAGCTCTGAGAGCAGGTATCAAAGAAATCAAATGCTGGCAGCCCTGGCCACATACTTTGACCTGCAATGGCTGTCATGGTCAGGGGCATGCTGTTAATGAATAGCTGGAAGACTCCTCCAAAATGTGCCATTCCACCTGGACAATGGCATGCCCAACATGGGCGAGCCTGTGACTGCAGCAAGGAAAATCTGACTGCACGGGAGACCTCCCCTCACATGGGAGCTGCTTGAATTTCCAGGGCAGTACCAGCCTAACCTGAGGCCAAGTTTTTTGTCAGGGGTCAGAGTGTACAGAATCTGCCTTTGTGTCCCTAGACTGGATATATGCAAAGGTTTTAAACTTCTTTCTCCCCTGTTTGCCACCAGAGGGCACAGCTCCCTTCTCTGCCAGGGGAAGCATCAGCCAGCGAGAGAAAGGGGATTGCCTGATAGAGAAGTTTGATGTCCTTTTTTTCCCACCTCCTCCTATACCTGCATTTCTGCCTCTTGGTTGGACCTGAAACTCTATCTAAGAAGAAAGTACCTGAGAACTTTTTCCGAGGTGGAAGACAGCCAGTTGTCACTTCACGTGGCTTGAGACAGCACACAACATGTCTTGATCCTACGTGTATCCTATTTAGAAGCAGCTCTGTCAACACAACCTGTCGCCTGTCTCAGCCCTGCCCTGTTTGCACTGGACCACAGGTCTGTGCAGCAACCACAGCCCTGCCTGAGAGTCAGTGAGGCATCAGGCAGAGAGTGGGGGCATGCGTAGGTGAGGCTTGCTGCAGCTCTTGACCTGTGGGAAGCAAGCTGGGTACTGAACTAGATGCTCACTCCTTCACTGCCACTTCGAAACCTCAGCATTCAGGGCAGAGGGTAACAGGACAGTGACCTTTTTCTGCAGTGACCATTTGGTAAGCAGCACGTTCTATTTTATTTCTTCTCCAACAGCCACTGCCAGCACAGTGTGACAAGCAGCATCCCCTCTGCTTTGATGTGACAACAAAAATCTAACCAGAGCAACCGCAGATTTAAACCACTTTCATCTTATTCCTTTTTTCTTTTGCCATAAATAAAATACAGGCTAAAGTACAGGATGTTAGTGATGCCTTTGGGAAGTCAGAGTAAGGTGAGTTCAGGAACGCTGACAGTGAAACAATGAAGAAACACTGTGTGCATGGTAATTTGCACTAGGCTGAGGCTCAGTTTAACTCAGTTTACAGTGAGGCTTTCCAACAGCCATTGTAAAGCAAAAAAATTTAGCTTGTAGCAAAGCTCTTCACATTTTCTCTAATAAAAGCATTTCTAAAACCAGCATGGCCTTTTTGATGCTGTATGAGGACTTAGGACTAACTTCCCAGAGGTATTTCTCACTGATGAGGGTTCATTCAGGAACTTATGCAAATGCATTTCAGGTTTTGAGCTGCTGGGAAATAATTTGCTGTTCTTGAGAAGACACATATGTCTTGTCTCCAACAGTGGCATCTTCAGGTTTTTGGTTTGATGGTTAGAAAAGCAAAACTTTATTTTTAGACAGTAGAAGTTAGAAGAAATAAAAGTAGTGAAGCTTTTGGTTTAGTCTGATAAACTAAGATTTCATTTATCCTTAGTTAATACTAGAACAAGATGGATATAATTGTTCAGATGCAAATATGTATGGGGTTATAAATAACTGTAATTTTCCATCCATATGAACAAATGCCCTCACAAAATAGGCAAACATGATCTTGCCAAAGCAGCCACTTAATACTGAGGAAGAAATATAGTAAACCTTATTTTTATTTTTTTGCAGATAAAATGGATATGAATTGGAATTTAGCAATTCAGGCATTAAAACAAAAATAAAAGACAGTCTAAGACATTGCTATTTCCAACTGCCAGGTATCAGAGCCTGTTGTGATGGAAAAGGTTAGAAGTCTGAAAGCGGTGACTTTAGACATACAATTTTCCCAAGCAACCAAGATTGCATTCCCATGGAAATCATTAGGCTGCTAAAAATACAGGGCAATTTAAAGGATCAGTTTTATATAAGCAGAAGCATATACAAATCAGGCACTAGCTGGTCTTTTATGGGTGTTTTAAACATCTGCTTTCACTCTCTTTCCCTGACAAGTTGTGTCTCTACAGGCACCAGATGCCTCCAAGGCTGTGGAGCTGCCAGGCAATCAGCACTGGAGACTCAGAAAGGGAAAGACAATTATTACCAGTAAAGAGGAGCACAACATGGATGAGGGGTGCCTTTCCAGTAGACTGGTGGAGTTCCTCCCAAAGGACACTCAAAATTTGAGAACTAAAACTGGGGGCTGCAAAAGCCCAATGCAGGGCTCCAGGGACATGGTGGGCAGGTGCCCATGGTGCAATAGAGCCACTATTCCCATCATCAGGTGGCAAGGTGTTTTGATATTTAATAATCCACCAGGACTTGGGCTGGAAGTGTATTTTCTTTTCTTTCCAGTCCTCCCACACGTTGCATCATTACAACAGGTGTTGGCTACCAGACAAAGCAGAAAGAGGTTGCCAGTCCTTTTTCCTTTATGCTTTTTTATACTGCCAACACACCAGCTTGTTCTTTCTGGTGTAGAGTCCTTCATTTCATTCTCAAGGAGACATCTGAGAACCCTCTGCCAGGGATGCCTCTGGACAGATTCCTGAAGCTCTGTCTCAGTTTAGCTTGAGATCTTATGTATTCAGTGTTGCTACATGGGGCTCTGTGTAAATAAGGCCCGCATGTTTTTGTTTTCCCTCTATATTGTTTTGTTTGAAAAAGTTAAACAGCAACTGGAAGAGTTCTATTGCAACCTTAATATTGTTTTCTGAACCAGATTCTTATTTTAACACTGTACACAGAAACAACAGGAAGTTCCTCTAGAAGTGACTACACTGCAGCTTCTTCAAAGTAATTAGTATTTTTGGCAGTGGCTATTTTTACCCACCAAATGCAACTCAGGATTAAGAATAAGGGTGTAGAAGAAGCATTACTGATCACAGCTACACTTTAGTTGGTGCTTCTATTATAAACCTTTATATTTTCCCCTTAGGAATTTTTCTTTGGGCTGAAACCCAGCATACCAGTCAGAATTCTGATCCTTATTACTTTTACTGCTTCAGCTGAGACATATCTTGAAAACATATATTAAGTTTTGATTTAGATCAGAGATCCCTTCCTTTTTGAACCCTTCACTCTTTTACTAGTTTGGGACTACATTGTTCAACCTCCCTTCCCCATTTAGCTCTGCATAATTGTTGGCTACCTAGTGGAAAAGTATTCTAGAGCTTAAAAAAGAGCAACAGTTTTGCTATAAGATGTTTGATACCATCTAAAGGAGTACAGAACTTGTTTTGACTCTTTGGTCTCTGCAAGACAGTGTGAACCCTTGCAGAAAATGTTTCCTTTGTCTAAGAAACAGTTTTGCTGCATCACTGCTATTCGCCTCCTGCTTTCTGCAGAGCTTCACTGATTTCATCTCAGAAAAGGAAGCTGAAGGTTCCCATCAATAATAATCCTCTTGAAGCAGGACTCCAGCACATTCCAGCATCTACCAGACCAGTCTATGTAGAATCTCCTGAGGCTTTGGTCACTAATGCAGAAAGGACCAACCGAAAGTTACTTTGTAAAGTGAAACAGCAGCTATGGATAATTGTTAAGAAAATAATTAGGATTTTCTGTTTACCATTGGTTTTCTGCAGTTCTAAAACTGAACTAGCAATGTTGCCAGGAGCCAGCATTTTCTGGATACCTCACGCTAGTCTGCCTTTGCTACACTCAGGGACACACCGTGCAGCAGGAATTGATTTGAGAAAGCACAGAGAATCAGCAGCCTTTGCTGAAAGGAGTTTTCTTGTGTTTTTATCATGATGGTATCTCTGAGTTTGGTTGGAAAAGTTTATCCAAAATAACAAAACCTGAATTGTTTTCTTTCCCTTTATCCCTCTCACTTTTCTCTCTTGTTTACTCCTCTGTTTCCCTTAGCAATGGTATAAAGAAGAGAAAAGGAAGTGAAAAATAAACAAACAAAAATATTTTTTTAACGGGAGAGAGAATGCTTCTGTTTCTGCCAAATAAAACAGAAATGTTGCATCAAAACATAAAATACGTGAAAGTGGTTGTTGGGATAAATTTTGTCAGACTATTTTTATTGGTATTTTTATCACCAGCATCATTAACCCACTATGCTTTCAGCGCTACCTCTCACTGATAGGAAAGACTGAAGACTTCTTCAGAAATCCTGGACTGGATCCAAAGATTTCAAGTCCTGAGACAGGATCAGGCCATAAAAGCAGAAGGGTGTCAAGCAATGTTGCAAGGGCAACTCCAGCTGTGGAGCTGGTGATTCACTTCTCCTTCCCTGAACTAAAAACTACCTTTTCCTCATACTGCATAAGCAGTATACCACATGGTAGGCAAGTCAGAAGAATTTGTCCCAAATCTTGTAAAAAGTATAGATGTAGCTGCTGTACAGGTTCACCCAATGTTTGATAAAGCTGGTGCCAAATGCAATATAGGTCCACTCAGACAATACAGAGATGCTGGTATTTGGGAGAAGTTGTGCTGTGAGAAAATATGATAAAAGTCCATAAGCTGTCAACTGAAGTTGTAAACTGCTTGACAACTGTCAGAGCTGGGAGGGTACAGCCAGAGGTAACTCTGCTCTGAGACTTCTCTGCAGGTCAGAAAAACCTTTTCCATCATTGCCTGACAAAAGGGTAGCATTGCTTTCAGGAGCAGATCTCACCCCTGTGATTCAATTGCAAAAAATATGTCCAAGAACAAGGAAACCAAAGCTTCATAATTTCACTGAATTTAAAAAATATGCAGGAGTTTTTCAAGATTAGGAGCTCAGTTTTGCTGCTTTGTCCAAGCTCTTTATACAGTGAAGTAAAATAAGGAAGGGTCAAGGAGTCGATGCAGCCCCACAAGGCAAAGCAAAGGGATGGGAAATGGGGGTTTGCTCTGTGCTGGGGAGGAGTGATCTAACTGTAAAGAGAAAGCATTTTGACTTTGGCAACTGCTGTGCAGTGTGAGCAATTCATCGTATTTCAAATGTTTGTTTGGATTTTAGACAAACAAATTTTGGCATATTAGCTTCTCCCATGGGTATATCCCAGACATTCTCAATCCTTGGTGGGAAGGACTATCCTGGAAATAATTAGGCAGGTTGAGGTGTGAGTCACCACCCTTTTTTCTTCAGTTGATGAGATATGTTCATTCCTCAGGGAAATTATGGAGAAATGCAACCTCACTATTAATAGGTCCGGCAGAAGAGTCATTTTAGCCAGCTGTGAAAGACTGATACAGACATAAAAACACTAGGCTTTGCAACTTCCCTTGGACTCATTCAGTTTGTGACCATGTGCTGGGGGCAGCTCTGATCACTGCAGTGTCTGGTGGGCCACGTCGTGAACAAGAGGGAGCTGCCTCCCTGGAGCTTGCAGGAAGGCCAACACAGCAACAGAAGGTGGGGATATTGTGCCTGTGCCTGAGCAGTGACAAACTCACTCCTGACAGCAAATTTAACACAAAGAAAAGAAGGATTAACCTTGAAAAGCATTAGTACAGAGATGGATGGGTCCTTCTCCACAGCTCTCCCCATTGCACTGCTCTATAAAACTGAAACGCTGGTTGTAGAAACTGATCAGCCCTCATGTGCTGAGGAGAACCAGCAAGCAGTATGATGGCTGCTTGCACTTCCACTGGCTTCAGTTTTCCCTTCCATGGGAAGACTCTAAAGTAATTGAAAGCAAAGGACAAAGAACATGAATGCTGCTGCTCCCAAGTGTGCTATGTACATGTTGCTTGACACAGAGAAGATGAGAAGGAACAGAGAGTGGAGTACCGCAAAGTTGTCAGTTGTCATCTGTTAAGCATTTTGCAAGTGGCTGCCACCACAACTGGATCTTCTTTTGAATCAAGATTCTTGGAAGAAAGTGAGTGAGATACGTCAGAGAGCAAGGAGAATGAGCAGCAAATGAAGGAGGCAGAAGAAGTCAAAGTGGGTTCAAGGAGTAAAGAGCCCTTCAGCAGTGATGGCAGTGTGGGAGAAGAGGATTGGGTAGGGCAAAAACATCTGCAAGTGAGTAGGGAGGAAGCAGACACATGCAAGGTGATGGAGTCAGGGGCAGTAGGAGAGCAGGAAAAGCATCATGTCTAAAGAGCCCCACAAGGATCACACCAGAGGTAGAAATTTTTCCTTTAAGAATTGCAAATCACAATTACACTGGTTGGATTAGGGGGACATGGCACTGTAAATATGAGTGGTTTATATAAATAGCAAACCTCTCTGCCAAGAGGTTATCCAGAGAACTATGGAGACATTAATTTAGCAGGCAATTTTTAACCTTGGCAGCTGCCTTACCCATTCACCCCAACAAGGCAGATGAAACCTGATGGATACAGGGTTCTGCAATGCTACCAGGTGTTTCTTGTTTAGTGAATATTCCTGATTTATACAATGATAAGAAGAGCCCAGAAAAAGCACTGCTCTGCTTTTCTATTTCTACAGGTCAGAAGTTTCAAGTTTTAGTAGTACCAACATTTTTTAAAAAGATTGAAATACCCAGACTGGACACCGTGTATCTTTCCTGCTAACTGGCATTCTGCTGCAACAGCCTCATTTGTATTCTGTCTTTTACTTCAGCAAAAAAATCTCCACTCTGCATTGCCACAACTAAGTACCTCCTCACTGCAATACAGAGGTTGCCAAACAGTCACACTAAATTCAACATGTCCCTACTAACATATTTTATTCATACTGATGGTCTGCTTCACAGTGTGTTCCCAAAGACTTGATTTAAAATTTAAGCTCCAGACTTCTAACAAAATATATAAAGCAAAACAAAGTGAGTATCTTTTTCTATGTAGCTGTACCACAGAGCTGCCTCTCCTTTAAAGCTGATCTATCACAGATTTCGGGCTGGAGTTTTTTCCTCACATAGGGCTTGAGTGTCTTCCTGTAGAAAGGAAAAAATTGGGACTTCTCAAAGAGTCATTGTTTGTAAGGTCCTGCTTCTTTTTCCAGTTAAAAATTAATTTCATACAGTGGAGAAACTTGAAGTGCGTGATCCCACAAAGTGAGGCCTCCTCCAAAATAGTGTTCTTGAGTGGACCCCACCATGACAGGCCAAGTCCCTAGCAGCAAACCAACCCTTGGGCACTGTATTTCCGTCTTGCGAAGCAGGATTTGTCATATCTGTTGGGAATTGAAGTTTCACTGGCTCATCCTGTCTGGATCTTCACACATCAGGCTTTTCCTTACACTCTAGTTTTATTTGTGAAAGGAAATCCATCTAAAACCATAAGGTAACTTCAATTGAGGCATTGCAGGGAAACTGAAGGCTTTGTGGGCCAGAGCCATTTTTCACAGGGCTCTCCTTTGCTAGCAAGTCCAGGGGTTTACCCTTGGGTCTGGGAAGCACTTACAGGAGCATCCTTCAGGTGCAATAAAGGCTGCGTAACATTTGGTTCCAAGCTACACAAGCCACAGTATTTTGTCACATATTGGATACTCAAGGGAGCTGTGAAGTATCTGGGCTACACTAAACTCTTTCCACAACTCACAGGGAAAAAAGTGGATCTCCAAGGCATTGTTCCCAGCGTCTCAGATATGTTTTAGGGCAGGAGGACTCACCATCCAAAATTCACTCCATTGTGTCAGAGAGAAGCAGGCAGAGTTCACAGCAGGCACTGCTACTTTTTTCACTAGTCAAACTGAACGAAGCAGACCTATCCTTTCTTTTGTGGACAGAACAAAGCACCTGGGGAGAAGTGGGGGAATAAGAAACATCAGTTGCTGGTGGTGATCTGTGTCAGGACAGCAGGCCAGAAAAGATGCCTCCCCTTACCCTGTGTGAGCCACGTCCTGCAACAGTTGCATTTCCTCCCCCTGGCTCTTGTTAGCAACTGCTTTGTGAATTCTTGCTGGTGTCAGTATGAGTCCACCCTTTGGCACCACATACACTCTCTATGGTCATGAGGTTGAGCACTCTTTCATGACTGACAGTGCAGCTCAGGGATGGCAAGACTGGGATGAGCTGGGAGCCAGATGAGGTGATGGGGCCAGATCCAGTGGCAATAACCATGTCCAGGCAAGGCCAAAGTAACAAGGAAGGTCTAAGGTCAAGCTGGGAACTTGAGCCACAGCAAGGTACAACAAATATTTCTCACAGCTCAGACCAGCACTAAGGCCAAGGATCTGAGCTTCAATTCTACTCCTGAGCCAGCAGGTAATGAAGAGTCAGGAGAAAGATGGTTGGAGCAATGCCAGCTTGCTGGAGAACTCCAGTTCCTGACAGCCATTATCAGGGGAAGTCTAGGAATAGCACTGCCACTTAACTGGTTAAGCACTTCTAACACTTCACCAATAACAGGACTTACCCTGAGACTTTAGATTGCCACCCTACTTTATTCTAAGACCTCTTCCTCTCCCACTCTTCAGTGTTACGTGACTATTAATAGTTTCTTGTGCAAGGAGCTGGAAGCAGAGGGAGACCTAAGAATATTATACCACAAAATGTTACAATCAATGACCTGCAAAGGAGTGGAGACGAGATGCTTGCTGCCAGCTTCTCCTTCTCCCACCAGGGCCGCCTAAGCGGCACCAGCTCTCTGGCTCGGGAAGCTCAGCCACAGCTATAATTCACTGTGAGTCAAACATTTTATTTTGACAAGAAAAGCTGAAACAGCAGAGGGCTTCTTGTCACCGTCTCTGGACAAGCCAAGGAGAGGCAGAAATGGCTTGTTTAATGCCATCTCTCATTATTCCTGGCACTTTATGACTCATTAAGTGTCCTGGTTTTGTAACTAACTCCTGCTGAGCTCAACATTTGATACACATTTATGGGTGGCCTGTTGGCTGTACTAATGATTCATAATTCCCCTAATCAGGTTAACTCCTTCCTTTGCATGACAGGCTTCCTTTAAACAGCTATAACATAAAGATACTGAGGACCTCAGTTCTTAACGCAGAACAAATTACATTTATCTGGACAATTTAATAACATACCTGTATGCTGCAGTTAGACACGCTTGTTCTGAGCTCAGATAAACTATGCTGTGTCCTAACGCTTTTTACACTGCTCCCCTTCTGTATCCATTTGGCTTTTTAGCATGGATGTATCCATGCAGATGGATGCCTGATAACCAATCCCCCTTCAGATGAAGGTCAGCAGCACACACATCAGAATTTATTTGCTTGTATGGAACAGGAACAGGAGCCAAATGACCCTTCTTGCCCATTACACGTGGGAACTAGAAGTAAGGGACCTCTGTTCAGGAACCTTCTTGTGACATGAGTGATTTTGTCAGTTTCTTACCTGTTTTCCAGCTAGCTTTCTTTGCAAAAGGTCAGTGAGAATTCACAACAGAGCCCAGCAACATGTTGACCGAGATTGACAGCTGATGCAAACAGAGCAACCACAAGCACTCAGCACAAGTTTGACAGGCACAGGTATTTTTTGAGATGACAGCGCATTTAACCTGTCTCTTCTGAAAGTGTCATGCGTGATCACCTTGGAGACAGGTAGACAGGTCTGTGATTTAAGTTAATTTTTCTCTCATTCACTTGAAGCACAGAGTCACTCATTCTGGTCACTCTGAAAAGATGTGACTTTGTTTATACAGTCTAAAACATTCAGTCTTGGTGTATTTTGGGGCACGACTAAAAAGTCACCACAAAAATCACACAGCTCTAAAGTGAAGGTCACTACCTGGTGTTACTTTAAAATCAAGGTGGAAGTTATTTGCAGCTTCAATCAAAAAATGTCATAGAGCTGTGTCTGATTTCAGGGTAATTTATATGGGAATGGCCTCAGAACTTCAGCAGTGTGTCAGACAGTATTCAAGCTGGCTTTGTATTGGGTTTGGTTGGGATGGAGTTAAACTTCACAGTAGCCTGTCTGGTCTGTGCCTTGCATCTGTGGCTAAAATAGCACTGGTAACACACCAAGTTTGGGTATTGCTGAGCAGTGCTTGCACAATGTCAAGGCTTTCCCTCCAACACCCCACCACCAACTTTAAAGATCTGTATGCAGGAGATGGACAAGAGATTGGGAGGGGGAATAACTGGGACAGCTGCTACAAATAACCCAAGGGATATCCATGCCATATGATGTCCTGCTCAGAAATAAAAGCTGAGGGAAAAGAGGATGATGGGAGGATATTTGTGGTGATGTCATCTGTCTTCCCAAGGAACTTCTATGCACACAGAGGCCCTGCTTCCCCTAAAGTAGCTGGACATTTGTCTGCCGATTGGGATGTAGTGAATGATTTCCTCCTTTTACTTTGCTTCTGCATGCAGCTTTTGCTTTTCTTAGGAATTGCGCTTATATCAACCCATGAGATTTTCCATGTAATTTTTTCCCCCAGTCCTTTTGAGGAGAGGAGTGAGAAAGCAGCTGGATGGAAATCTGGCAGCCAGTCAAGGTCAACCCTCCACAGGGTTCTGGACAAAGATTAATTGTCTTGACTGGTTCTTTCCATTTTGGTTACTGCTAATGGCAAAGAAAACAGATGATGTAAACTTCAAAGGCATTTTCCTAGGAGAACTGTCAATTTCATTTAATACTGCCAATCTCGAACATTCAATAAACATCAGCCCTGATAAAAAGAAGAAAAATCACTTGGGGCCTTACTTGTTAAGCCTTGGTGTGTGAACCCAAAAGGAATGTGGGTTTATGACCAGCATATTCTAGTTCTAGCCTATGTTGCCCTGCTGAGAGCGGCCCCACTCTCACCAGTGCCGGTTTTATATACCCGCTGCTTTCCTTAGGTCAACACTAGCAGTCAGGAGAAGAGTCAAATGAGCTTCATGATCTGGCTGAAAAAAACAGGGACAAAAAGGGTCTTGTTCATTCCTGCAAAATCTTTTGTTTCTAAGGTGGTTTGCAGTAGCAGCCAGGCTTTGTTCAGAGTCTGCTATAAGTGTGATCCAGAAGGAGCAGATGACACAGAAGGTCTGCACAGAAGTACTGTTTGTCACCACAGTATTTCTCAGTCTGTGCAGCAGTCCCTGTCAGCAGGAGAAAAAAAACAATCACTGATTTCAGACAAGTGCTTTGGCTGCAGTATTTCTGTCTTTGTCCTGCATTGCTTTATGCAAGGTGAAGACATTTACTGTTGGTGACTTGGGCTTTTGCTGAAGGACGTGTTTTAAAGTTAGAGACATGTCTGTTACGAAATGATGGAAGTGCACAAATTCCCCCTTGGAGGAGTGAAAACAACAAATTGCTAAGTACAGGGTTCAGTGTCTGAGAACATGCTTCTCTGGAAGGGATTGAGGTTTTTTTTTACCCTATGAAACAAGTGACATCTCTCAGAAAAGACTCCATGTGAGGATCTTGATTCTTCAGGAGGGAGAATGAGTTAGTGATTCGAGATGAAATGCAAAGGTGTTTTCAGCATAGCAGCTGGATGCTCAATTTCCTAATACAGTACATTACGTTGTTAATGGAAATGTTGCTTTGTACCTTCTGTTTTTCTCCCAGTAGAATTAATTTCAGCACTGTTTGCATGCCAAGCATGCACACTCACAGCTTTGAGCTCTGGGGAGAGGGAGAAGGCACAGCTTGGACCTGCACTGATAAGATCACAAAGATTCTGCAACAGCGCTGGGAGCTGAACCTGCTGCCTTTGCCAAGTGACTTCACCACATGACCATCTTTTCTCCTGCCCATAGGAACTGTCACACACCACAACAGACAGGCCTCAGGAGCCAGCAGATTCGGGGAAAAGCATCTGGCTGTTTCGAAGTCCTTTGGGAGATCTGCAGGAACAGGGGTATTCTGTTCCACTCTGTGATGCAGCAAAGAGGGGAAACACACCCACCATTTCCTACAGAACAGCTAACTCTTCCCAGTTTGCTAATCCAACCTACACTCCTGCTCCTGCCAGGAATCAATCTGTTTCAAGGCTGCCATGTGTCATTTATTAAGAAATAAGACAGAGCAGGGAGGAATAGCTTTTAAAGAAGCAAGCCATGCATGGGCTGGGAAACACAGGCTGCCAAGTCTTTGGAAAAACTCAGAGATGAAAGTACCACAGGAGTGCCACTTGGCAGTGCTGCTGGTATAGGTACTGTACTGCTAAAATAGCTCTCCACACACTGGTCATGGAGAGAGGCAGTCACGGAGCTGGGGACACAGAGCTCACTAAATCTGATGGTCACAAAATGGGAGAGTAAAGGGAGTAAATTGTTCCATGCAATGGGAGTCACTGACCCAAACTGAAAACCCTGGGGAAAAAAAAACCAACAGGGCATGTAAGTACGTTCTTGGGAGCTGACTGTGGATGAAGCAGCTTGATTTTCACTTGGATTTGCAGCCACATGTTTGTGAAGAAAATCAGGGTGGAAAAGCTGGAGAAACAGCAGGAGAGATTTCTGAAAGGACTATAGGCTTGCACTTGAGAGAGGGAAAAGTACCTTCTGCTGCGTATGTGTGTGGGCGCTCAAGGTACATGAACTTCAGGAATATCCAACTTGTATTTCATCCTGCTGGAAGCAAGTCACAACTCCTAATTAGCTGCTCAGACCAAAAGGAGATCATCGATTTTCCAAGTGCTTAGGAAAAAGAAGAGTGAAATTTGAAAATGTGAGGCAGAGCTTTTGTTCTATTATTGCAGGGCCAAAGCACAGCAACTTTAAATAAAGTCAGCAGTATTATTTTGTGTGTGCTTAGGAGGACACTGTAATCCCTCATCCAACATTACCTGATTTTGCAGAGTTACTCCAGTGTAAATCAGGCCATAACTATATATGTACAGCCATTGACTTATTTGGTCCCAATGAGCATAACTGCCATCACTGTTTTGTATGTCAGAAGAAATAAAAAAAACAGAAAACTTGTTTACTGGCAACTTTGTTTCCAGAAAAACAACTTGCATATATTTTTCTACGTCTCTGGAGAACAAAGCCTTTAATACCAACAAGAAACTTCCTAAAGTCAAAACCTTAGAATCATTAGGGTTGGAAAACACCTTTAAGATCACTGGGTCCAATCATTAACTCAGCACTGATCTCTTCTCTCTGGCGACCAGTGACAGGACCTGAGGGAATGGCTTGAAGCTGTTTCAGGGGAGGTTTAGGTTGGATATTAGAAAAAGGTTCTTACCCCAGAGGGGTTGGGCACTGGAACAGACTCCCAGGGGAAGTGGTCGCAGCACCAAGCCTGACAGAGTTCAAGAAGTGTTTGGACAATGCTCTCAGGCACATGGTGTGACTCTTCGGGATGGTCCTGTGCAGGGTAAGGAGTTGGATTCGATGATCCTTGTGGGTCCCTTCCGATTTAGGATATTCTCTGATTCTGTGATTCTGTAATTGTAAGAGACTCTTATTTTCAGCAGTTTGACGTGCATTAACTAAGCCTTCTAAAACATAGGAATACTGTTGAAAAGGGCTGCGAAGGCCCCTGCATCAATGCTGCCCCAGCTTTGTCCCCCAGCAGGCAGCAGACAAACAGTGCAGCATCCCTGACCAGCTCATTCCCGAAGGCCCTCTTCTTTGCGGGGGACAGGGAAATCAACCCGCTGGGACTGTTGTCCCAAAACAGGTTCTTTCACCCGTCATGCAAGAGGCCAATCCACAAACAGAGTGCAGGTAATTGATTTATTTATAGTTCTGTGCAGAAACGGTGGCAAATCAAGAAAGTCAGCAAAAACTTTTCACTATTTATACATTTTAGCAAGCAAGGGCATTAATGTTCATTGGCTACAAGTTACCTAGTTCTTTTATTAATTAGTATTAATATCTTGTATTAATTAATTACTATTTGATCTTTTATTGGTTAGTGATTCTCTCGCTTCTCATGCTAGTTACGTCCACATGCTCAGTCTTTCATTTTTTTGGGGTCGGTGTGTTTTTTGGGTCGGTGGTCCATGAGCTGGCAGTCATGATCTGCCCCTTCCAGAACTACCTTTTACCCAGTCAGAGATGATTTCAGCACAACTGCCCAGCTGTCTTTATTAGTTTTTTCCTTATCTTGGGCGCTCTGCCAAATGTCCTTGCAGCCTGTCAATTTTGCATTCTTTGTATCCACTATGAGTGGTACATCCTTCTCCCCAGCCTCTATTAACATGCCGGTAGGCCTGACATCATTGAAACAGCCCCAAACCTTAACGAGGCAACTCTACCAACGAATAACTCGTTTTTCTAACACCCGGACATCACTTAGAGCTTGTGAGCCGCCGTTTCACGGACCTGCATCTCCTTTCTCGTTGATTGGGCTTGGAAGTATACAAAGATCAAACATCAAAGGACAGCCCTCCTTAAGAAAATTTTTAAGTATTCCCCACTTTTCAAGAGGTGTTGCCCCACCTTTGTCCCAGGCGCCCCGAGGCGCGCCCCACACGCCGAGCCGCCCTGAGGGGAGCGGGCGCCGCTCCCGCTATTCCCGCTATTCCCGCGGGAGCCGCGGGGGGCGCGGCGGGGGCGGCGCCGCCAGGGCCGGGGCTCCAAGATGGCGCCGGGGCCGCCTCCTTCGGCCGCGAAGCTCTACCGGCCCAATGCCTTCGTCTCGCTGCCCGCCGAGCTCGACCCCGACACCTACGACGCGTCGCCGGAGAAGCGCCGCGCCGAGGCCGAGCGCCTGGCCATCCGCGCCCGGCTGAAGCGCCAGTACCAGCTGCAGCTCAACAACCCCAACCCGCCCGCCGTCATCGTGAGTGGGGAGGGAGCGGGCGCGGGCCGGGGGGCGGCGGGGGCAGCGTCGGGCTTGTCCGCCTCATCCGGCGGGGTCCGCGCCGGGGCCGGGGCAGGGGCCGTGCCAGCGGGACGCTGCCCGTCCTCCCGGTGACCTTGGTGCCCTTTCCGGTCTGCCCCGGGAGGAGTGGCCATGGCAGGGCCCCGTCGGCCTCACCGCGGTTTTCTTTGCACCCCAGGAAGACCCCGCCATGCTCCGCTGGGTCTATGCGAGGACGCATAACGTGTACCCTAATTTCCGCCCGACCCCCAAGACGTCCTTTCTAGGAGCTGTTTGTGCGATAGGCCCCCTCCTCTTCTGGATGGCTGTCTTCAAATTTGACAGGGTGAGTCGGCTGGCGACGCCGAACGTCCGTGAACGGCAAAAACACCGGATTGTGAAGTGTAGATCTGCGCCTCAGAATGATGAATACCATTCAAGTAATGAAGGAAAGAAGGATGATAATTGGTTGCAAAGTCCTGTTTTTCTGAAAGCCCTTTATTCTACCCTGGGGTGTGGCCAGTCACAGTTTGCCTAATCAGGCTGCTTTGCTGTAATAAAACTCTCTGTAGCACTGACAGTGGAAATTAATCATAAGAGACTTGGTTGATATGCATTACCTATACTTTCTAAACTTAAATAGGAAGCTTATGGATGGCAGACCTATCAGTGTCCCTGTGCAATTGCTTGACCATTTCTCTAATCTCATGAAACATAGGAGGAGGAATAATGTTAATTGCAGTGCCTGACCTCAGCTGAATGTTTTAAGGTTTTAGAAGGTTTATCTTTCTTCCATTGTGATTCCTAAAATGTGGACATCAGAATCTGAGAATGGTAGGTCATTATGAAAAACCTCAGCTTTATACATACATAAGAAAATTCTAGGTAACTGGCAGACAGTGACTGGGGGCTGTTGTGAAACATTTTTTATCTCCCTCTTTTGCACAGAAGTAACATTTTAGATCAAGTCATAAACCAAGAAGCACTAACATAAATTAATAGAATCTTTGTAGGGAGTGTTGTTTGCTAGGATGAATCGAAAATACATGTTTTAGGAAACATGGTCAGCATGTTGATATGAATGTTTTTGAGACTTCAGTACCTCTGCAGTATTTTGTCATACTGAAGTCTTTAGTAAGTGTCCAGGATAATTTGTTTTCCTTTATTGCAGTTCCTTTAGTGATGTTTGGGGATTTTGCTTGTTTTTCTGATAGTAAATAATGCACAACGGTCATTAGACTTTTTTCTCTGAGGAGCATTTGCTGTATGTCTGGGAAAGCAAGAGATACACTGCTAGGTCTTAAACAAATCTCCTGGTTTTATCCAGCAGAAGGAATCTGGGGAGTATCCGCAGTGTCCTGTAATGGTACCTGACAGAAAGGTAAATGACTGCAGAGTGAGATACAAATGGGTTGAAAGTGAGCACAGGCACAGTCAGGCAAGTTGTTAGGACATTTCTCCATAATTACATCTTTAAGCTGGATTATTCAGCCACAAGGAGGAGGTAGAAACTAAGGTACAAATTAACTGTGACACAACTAGTTTGGTGAAAAATACTTCACAGGAATTGGCCTGTGAGAGTAGCTAGGTGTGAGGAGAGGTCAATCTGAGCAGGTCTTTAGTAGGTGAAGTTGAGTGCCGTGTTATCTTTTTAACCACAGCAGCTCTTACCAGAGTTTGTGCTTCTAGAATCATTTAGGGTGGAAAAGACCCTTAAGATCTTATCTGACACTGTCTCCTTGTAGGCTATGCTGAAATACTAGAGCTGTTATTCTCTTATCCCAGGCTGATTGAAATCCTTCTCTATTAAAATAATGATGAATGTTCTCTTTCTTCCACAGGACCGTAAAGAGAGGCTTATCAAAGAAGGTAAATATGAGCGGCCATTCAGCGTATTCTGAGTTCCTGGAATTGCAGTGATTGTTCATGGGATATAAATAAAAGAAGATGTATTATGTCCTGATGTTTCTCCTTCATAAGAATAAATCTTAATTGCTTGTTGGTTGTCTTGCATCTTTAAAAATTATGGAAAGTGTGATAATGCATGATCTCTATATCTAAACCAGATGGATGTAGAGAGAGTGTCTGGAACTCAGCCAGCGGACTCCTGTGGTCTCCTGTTTAACAGAGGATCCTTTTAAACCACGGTTGTTGCTGTCCAAGCAGGCTGAAGTCTAAAATTACTAGCCAGGTAAAAACATTAAGCAAGACCAAAGCAGTTTCCTAAAGAACTACTGCTTGCCTTCCAGATATTTCTTCCTGGTGTCAGTTTGATTGTTTGGTTTGCCCTAATTGGGAATAGGCAAGTTCTGTGATATATTTTTAAGAACCTGGGAGCCTGCCTGACTGCTCTAATAAGTTAATTTTTCCTTTCCCTAATAAAATGCAAGCCTAAACCGTGTGTTTACTTATTGCAGTAAACTTCTGGATAAAATTACAGTATCAGACTTGGAAATAGTGAGATCAAGGTTGCCATGCCATATGTGACTAGATTTCTGCTAACTCTATTATTCCTGTGAGTGGGAGACAAGAAGTAAAAGAGAAAGATTTTTAATTTGACACTGGTTCCCTTGCAGTGTAGGAAAATTCCATGTCATCCCTGTAGAGGGGCTGTGTTCAAAAACAACAAACCAACACCAAGCGAGCCTTATGACTGCAAAGATCCCTTCTCTGTTTATTCTTAGAAGGACACAGGTCTTCTCTACCCAGGTCAACTGGTATACGTGACTCTGGACTTGTTACTGCTGAAGTACTGGAATGTGAGTGCAAGACTTTTAATTCAGAGTTGAGTTTTCAAGTGGCCTGTAGGTGCCATTGTGACCCAAACAACCTTCATTTTTCGGACACTTTATGGGAGTAGTTTCTTCCCAAACGTTGAGGATAATGCCAAAAGCTCAGTCTGATGCAAAAGTTGAAAACTTCCCTCTGCCTGCTGGGAAAGCTGCCAACGTTAAGTCAGCAAAAACGGCCCTACTGAGTCCCTTTCCTGCATGATGAGGATGTAAGTATGGGCCATTTGCTTTCCATCTTAAGGAGAGTGAGTTAATGAGCTTTTTCACATAATCACAAAATGGCTGAGGTTGGAGGGGACCTCTGGAGGTCATCTGCATCCAACCCCTTGCTCAAGCAGGGCTGTCTAAAGCAGGTTGTCCGGGGCCCTGTCCGCATGGCTTTTGAGTATCTCCAGGGATGAAGACTTCACAACCTCACTGGGCAGCTTATGCCTGTGCTCAGTCACCCTGGCAATAAAATTGGGTTTTTTGAATTCTATTTTTTTTATTGTTTCTTTAAGTGTTTCCTGTTGTAGCTCTTCCGTTTCCTGCCAGGGTTGTGAAACATTCAGCCTTTGTCGAGCTTGTCACTAATTCTGTGTGCAGAAACTGTGCAAAGATGTGCCCTGCTTTTGCATTCCCCTGCATGCTCCCAGCAACCTTCTTGCCCCTGTTTCTGTGGCTTGTTCTTGGGCTGGGTTAACTAACGCAAACCTGGATTATTCTCTCTGCAGAACAGCTTCTAAAAGACTGCCCCAAATGATATTACAAGATATGGCTGTGGATCCATGCAGAGAGGCATCAATGCATGGAGAGAGTGGTATTTAGGGAAAGAAATAATTGCTTGTCTCAGCATGCTAAATTAACTATTCTTGCTGCCACAAACTAATTTGATCTCCCAGGACCCATTTCCTCAGCTAATTGGAACTCGAGTTGCCACGCATGTAAATTCTTGCTTGCAGCTGTATTTGTTTCAGGCCAGCTGAGCCGATGGTTTGGGATGGGTTGTGGATGAGCACAGTGCCTCTGGTCTTTCAGGCCAGCCTTGGATTGATGCTCCAGGCACCTGCCACAGCCCTTTCCTGCGCAGGCAAAAGTCTCTGATGCTACGTCCCTGTGGATTTGAGCGTGGTGCTTGGGGAAATGTGCCCTACTTTTCTCATTATTTGCAGAACTCCATGCTGTTTTCTTGCAAGGAATGAATGTGCCATACTACTGGTTGGTTTTTGAGGCAGTAGTGCTGGGTTCATAGAGGAAGGAAAGGCAATTAAGTTATTAAGTTTCCTTTTGGATATGTAGAGTGAAGACAGGGAAGTAAATGTGCCATGTGGAATTTGACCCTTAACTGATGTGTTACCACCCACATCTGCTTCAGTGATGTGTCTGTATACGAGAAATTCAAGCCTGCTGGTCACCACATGATAATTTAGGTCTCAAACAGAAAACAAGCTTTTTCCCCTCTGCACGTGAAACACTTAGACCTCATTTATCCCTGAATCAGTCTGATTAAATCAGCTTGTCTGGCAAATTGATTGTCCCGAACGTCCTTTTCTGAATTGGTTATTTTAGAGTAAACATCTCTGTGTAGACTTTATAATGTAATACTTCGCTCAAAGCTGATGCTTTTTTTCCCCCAAGGATCTGGTGCAGATCCAAAACTGATGATGGATGTAACTGACTGAAATTATGTGTCGCAGTTCTACATTTCCTTCTCTTTTGGAAAATTGTCTTGGGAAATAAGAAACATTTGGTGGCACCAAGCTTAGAAACCTTCACGGGGGTATGTGATAGAGACCTGAAGTGTGAGGTGTCTGGGCTGTCCTCCTGGTTCTCACCCTATCTGGGGCTTTGTTTTCTCCTCCTCCAAGTGGAACTTGCCACCGGGGAGTGAGGACTGCATACTCCAATGAACTTTGAGGTCCTGCATGATGTCTGTGCTTGAGCTTTCTCACAGGTACCTTCCCAAGAACAAATGCCTGGACTGGCCAGACAAACCCTTTCACATTTGCAGTGCTGCAAATTAGCACTGAGCTAGGGAGAGGATCTGTCAAGTGCAGACAAACAAGTCAGTGTTGAAGGATGGCCAGGGTGTGGAACAGAACTTTCCCTTGCAGATCAGTGAAGTGCTTTGGATTCTCCAGCCTTTTTTCATTTGTGGTCTACTTTTCTGACAATCAAGTCATTCTTTTGGCAACCCTCCAGATGAGCAGGTTGAAGTGCTCTGCTCTAATAGGGGGCTTAGGTCTGATAGAGCCTTCAGCTCTATAAAGCTCTTCCCATACAGACAGCATAAACTACTTTGTCAATCCCTATCTTTCCCCTGTGAAAGGCACATGGGGTTGTATTTTCTGAAAACCCTGTGAACAAGAGCCGACTGTCACCTTGTGTCCACACAAGGTGCAGCTTTCACACCAACTACATGTTTTGAGAGACGCACAAGTACTTCAGCTTCAGTGTGTCACCAGGAAAGCTTTAATTGGATACTTGAGAGTTAAGAATAATGGTGTTTTTTTACTGCATTTCCCAGGTTACATAGGGATGATCATTTTTGTGGCTCGGTGGCTGCTGGAAGTGCCATTCTGGGCTAGGGCACTCTGCACTGCCTGAGTCAACTGTGCCATCACACGTAGGTATGCTGGATTTCCCTGCCTTCACTCACATGTTGCAAGGAACAAGCACCTTCTCTTTACTTGCATTTGGGGTTGAAATGGCTTTTCAGAGGTTCCCAGCACTTGTAGTAGTTTTTATCTAGGCGGTTGGAGGTCTGGAGACCCCACTTGGTGACAGCAAGGCTGAGGGATGATTCGAACATGAAGGCCTATTGGGAAGAGGGAAAGTAGATTAGGGCAACAGAGGGAGAGTTTTAATTCAGGCAAAGTATCTGCTATACCACAAACAGGATTTGTCAGGCTCTGTCTCCAGCCTGATCAACCCAGGGGAAGAAAGATCTTCTTATCTGGCATTGCAATGCTGGTATTAGTCACGTCTCAGGAGTGACTTTGGACTCTCTGCATGCCCAGACAAGCCAGGTTCTTCTAAAAGCTCTAGTTCAGTGTCTGTCAATGACCATCATTACATTTTAGGGGTAGAGACAGGAGGACAGTCAAGAGGTTTGCTTCTTTGACCATAGGCTAAGACAAAAAATCAGTTAATCAGTCTGAAAATTCCCAGCTTCCTGCATAGGCAATAATTTACATGGGCAGATGATCAAAGCCACTTGGCATTGTGTGTCTCCAGGGGGGCTCCTAGGAGTTGAATGGTGCTGATCAGTAAGGGAGGTGAATGCTGCTGCACTTGGGTCCAAGTACTTTTCCAGCTTGCCAAAAAGCTACAGTACTAGGCTGTAGTTTAAGAGTGGCACTATGCCAAGCTGTATTCAAATCTTACTAGCTCCTTTGGCTCCTTACCATGGTCCCGTCTGCAACCCTCTCAGGCTCCAGCTTGGCTTTGCTTGCCTTCTCAAAACAGTCGGCATCCGGCCCGTGAGGGGTCATCATGCTGTGCAAGCTGCCGCCTCCAGGCTGGAAACCTTCCTCCTTCGCTTCATAGTGGCCTTTGATGAGCCCCATGAACTCACTCATGCAGTTCCCTGGAGGAAAAGAGAAGAGGTTGCAAAGAAGTGTGACTGGGAGGGATCACAGATCTGCTGCGAGCTCCTTGAAACCCATGAGCTTAGCTGGGCCAGGTTAAGGGTAGAGTGGAAGTTCCTTAGAAGGGTATCATGTGAGGGGACATCAGGGATTCTACAGGCAATGCTTGTAAAGCTGTACAGGGTTTTATTATCTGGATTCAGAAACAGAGCTCCTTAATGAAGGCTGTTCCTTCACTAGGAATCACCCTAATGAAGGTGGTTCCATCAATCCATTAGCAGGCCTATATTTTTCTTACCACACTGAGCTTTTTAAGTACTATACCTGCATATGGACTGCATGGTGTAACCTGATTTTACACACTTGGATTAGAGATCTTAAAGTGCAGGAAAGGGAGTTCTGTATAATCATCCCTGTGTTACAGACACAAAATACCTGCCTGGTGAGAGAGCTTGGTTTGCTGTCCCAGGTTATAAGCATGAAATTATTTCGTTTGACACTCTCCTACCACCTCCAGCGCAGCAGATGCTTGACTAGCTTATGCTTTTGATTCATGCAGTATCTACCTATCTCACTACAGCCACTGTGTGCCCAAAGGCAAGGAACCAGATTCTGTCCTTCCCTAAGGAAGAATACTTTAAGAAGACCCTCTGAAACAAATGGAGTAATATAAGTTAGTAACACTAAACTAAGTTAGTAACACTGACTTAGGTAAGGATGGCTATATCTAATTATTTAGTACTTACTGAGTTAGGCTCCCTGTAAGGAAAGTAACAGCTGCCCTCCCAAGCTTTCAGCTTTAGTAGAGCTGATGTGACTAAACAATATGGCAACTTTCTGCTTAGCAGTCAGTTTTTGCAAAACCAGGACACGCTTCTGTAGCTGTGTTATATATAGACCTTCTTAACCACTAGTTCTGTCTTTGTTAAGTACAATCCAGGGTCTGAAATGTTTAACAACAAAACTAATTTAGCTCAAAGCAGAGTTGGCCTATATACGTATGCAAACATTCATTAATTTTCATCCCAAGTTGTCAGTGTCTCATGTAAGACTGGATTGTTACAAGCTTTTCATTGAACCCGCTCATGTACTGTGCTTGGCACATTTCGACTACAGCACAGACCCTAGGAGCTGGATCGTCAGTGTGTCTGCAACAGGACTTCTAATATTGCTTAGGAAGAGTGGGCAGGTGAGTAGGAAACCAGGCTGGAACTTAAGAGATGAGCTGAGTCAAGTTTCTTATTCTCTTGCAGATTTCCTATGTGACCTCCAACGGCTTAGGCATGCCTCCATTCCCAAACAGTAAAATTGTGCTCTATCTACAAGCAGGCTGTTGCAAAGTTAAAATCTTTTAGTGGCCATTAGATATTAGATCCCACCATCACAAGAATTACATAAGCACTCCCTCAGACAAAGAATTAATATAAAAACTGCACAGAGTAATTCAGAGCCTTTAATGATGTAAAGATGGCCAAGAGAAGGCAGTATTTATAAGCTGTACAGCCACATTTGTATGTGAAATTGTTATGGTGTATAGGGGGAATATTTTTGGACCACCACTGCTATACTTCTATACTTATAATTGGGACAAAGCTAAGGCAAGACAAAAACCATGACTCCTGGGTACACCAAAATTCTCTGAACACAGGCTTTCTACTGCACCTGAGAAGAGGAAGCTCCAGGGATTTCAGGCAAAAAAAAATAGGCCACTCGTACAATATATGCAGAGGGCAGAGTTCTGCAGCACTGAACTTGTTGAGCTAAATATTCCACTACCCCAGAGTTGCTAAGCCCTGTTACAGCTCTGTGGTATGAGATTCTCATCCTGGCACTAAATTCAGGGGGAACTAAGATGCGCAGAATCTTGATAACTGACTTGTCACCATGTCTGCCTTACCCACTCAAGCTCTTCCGCTCCATGGCTGGGACAGAGCAGACAACCAACCTGCTCATCATGAATTTAGTGCTGAAGCCCGCGGCTAAGGTACTGTGGTCAAGTGAGTAGCTGTGGTAGCCGTCTGCATAAGTACTCTCAGATCATCACAACGTGGACAAGAGGAGTTATTTCAGCTGGTTTTTAACACAGACAAAGCAAGGTTGAACAATTTTGTATTTGTTATGGCTCACAGTGTATCTGCATAAAGTTAGCACAGCTTTGCTGATGAGCAGCAACTTCATCAGGGTTAACCAGCAGTGTGTCTCACCTCTTAGGGTCTAATAAAAGTGACTTGGCACTATCCCGGCCAGTCAGGAGACATCCTTGCATGTCACCCTCACTATTGCAAATGAAATCAGAATGTCAGGACAGGACTTTGCCTGTGGGATTTACTAAGATGGCTGCACAGGTGCCTACTGTGGCACTTCCAAGTGCCACTAATTCTGCCAGCCTCCAAGATGATTGGAAGAAGTCTAAGTAGCAGAAGGAGCTGGGAGTTAAACTGTGGTTAGAAAGTGTGCAGAAAGCCTTGCAGCACTTCAAAGTGACCACAGTGTGGCCACTTGATATCTTCTGAGGTGGGGCCTCTTAGTTTTTTGACAGAAGGGGTGCAGGATGGCCAAGCTTTCCCCCTCAGTCTCACAGAGCAGCATGCCTCATCCCCACACTGCAAAGTTCCATGTGGGGAACTGGATGTCTAGCATCCGTTCAATGCAACATGTTGCCATGCTCTGCCAAGAAAAAGCCAAGAAACTGCCTAAAAGAAACCTGCCCTGGTGGTGGCAACCAAATCCCAAAAACATCAACCAGTGCCCTGCCTGAGAAAGAGCCCTGTTCCTGATCACTGTCTTCTGAAATGGCAGCGGTACCTCCATTGCCGTGCAGGTGGTGATGAAGGGCTCAGGAGAGCCAAGTCACTCCTTTGCTCTAACTCTGATCTCACCACACAAGTGCCAGCTCTACATCCCTCTGTGCTTCTCACCACTTGCAACACAATATTTTCCTTTCTCTTGTTCTTTATCTATGTGCTCTAAGGAGATATTAAGCAATTCATGGCTGGATGACAGGACAATATCTGATGCATTTGTACAGTGCCAAGTTCAATATGCACCTTGTCTCTCTGGGACCCCCTCGAGTACAGACGCATCCATCTACGCAGACACAATGAGCCCACTGCCTCTGAGTTTTCATGAGATGTTCTAAATAGCAAATCTTTGGATTTGTTCATTTTCCAGGGAGGACTGACTGACTCCAAGAAGCTGACTAATTGAGCCAAAGGCAACAAATCAGACTGCTGCTTCCCTTCATATGCTCCCAAATAAACGGAGGCTTATTTTTTTCCCCGCAGTGCTGAGCTGAAGCACAGCGAGCAGACGTACGGTGGTAGTATGGTGGACGGAAGGTGTTGTTGGCTACCCCCCATCGCGGGGGGAATATGACAAAGTCAGCCAGTGCCACTCCAGCACGGGTTGTCTTGGCTGTCAGGACAGTGAAGATAGAAGGATCCTGAAAAAAGAAAACAAACAAACAAACAAACAAACAAAAAAAAGCAAAAAGCATGAAACAAAGCAGGGCTCAGAGCTGCCTACTCATGTCATCCAGGTAAATGGTAAACCTGAGTGATTGAGCCTCTTCCTTGCTGAAATACTTCTGCTACCTGCACCTGGTGTTACAGATGAGATCTGGGGCCCTGGGGGACAGCACTCAGCATCTCAATCCCATGCTGAATGTGGGGGACAAGAGATTGGACTGGATGGTTCTTCCTTTGAGTGCTGGAGATCCTTCTCCAGCCTGGCCATGGTGCCCTCATAGCTGGAGGCCCTGAAGCAGGGATTGAACAGCCCTGCAAGATAAGGTACTGCAATTCCAGGAGCAGTCTCCAGCACTCCTCCTACCACAAAACCACACCTTTTCCTTACATGGCTACAGGGGACAGGACCATTCTGCTGGAGGCTTTTAGCCTCATGGCCCTGTTAGTTTACAAATAGGGAGAAGAAATTGTGGCTCATGGAAGTCTCTAGTCCAGTAAAACGATTTTCTGGGATTTGATCCCAAACCCATCCTTCTCCTGGCAGGTTTTTCTGGAGTTTAAACAATACTTTCTGTTGGTTTTCTCCCTAGAAATGCTCCAGTCTCCTTGCACACCCACTTGCATTGCTGTGGGCACCTCTCCCACTGGGCTGGTTTCCTTTTTAGAAGGGCTGCTCACATTAGTTTTGGCTGTAGTTATTTTCCATAAGACCTAGAAAATATTACCATGAAAGCTGCCAACTCTTCAAATTAATTTTGGTGCTGGACTCAGAGGAACCAGGGGAAGGAGTCTGTCCAATTGCAAGAAATAAATCAAGGCGAGAATTTGAAGCAATAGCCTTTTTGCTGAGTTGCACAGTGTATGTTGGCTTCAGTATTCATCCCTCCTCCAGGGCACAGAAATTCTATGCTAAGCTGTATAGAGCTGTTTAAGAAGCTGATCAGCCTTCAGTTATGTCTTTGTACCACCAGTCTTGCTCTACAACAGCTTGGTTTGGGCCCAGGGAAAGCAGCACAAGAGATTTCACACTGTTTCTTAGAGCACAAGCTCAGGGTGGGTTTGGATGGTATGGTAGCCACAAAAAACTGCTTTGCCTTGCACAGCTGCAGAACTTACCGCATGATCAAAAGCAACAGCATTAATGACCATGAATTTTTCCAGATGGTATTTGTACGGCGTGTAGTTCCCATGCCAAGCTACGACATTGAAGGGGGAGAAATCCTACCAAAGCAAAGAGATGGAGGGTTACCACACACAGACTTCCAACATGCTACACATATGCAGGACACTGCTCTTTCCCAAATGAAAAATGGGTGTAGTGCTGATGAGAGGTACACTGGCAGCCCTTTAGGCACAGCTCAGCACTGTGAGGATGAGGTTTTCCTCATCATTTCCACTAGGTGAGTCTCAGCCCTCCCTCTGAGGTTTGGTCTCAGAGGGTTTCTGAGGGCCCAGGCAGTGATTGGACAAGGCAAGCTGCAACACTGGCTCTCTGGTAAGAAAATTCTGGCTTTTCACATCCCCTGCTCCTCTTTTCTTCTCTGCCACTATGAACATATGGAAACAGTGAGACAAAGAACATCACTGGGTCTTTGGGTAACCAAGTCTTCACAAACACTTTTTCCCCAGACTGAGGAGCCTCAGGTGGGAAGATGAATGACCCAAGAAGGCAAGGGATCAGTTCTGTTCCATATAATCCAGAAGAACCTCCTGAGACTACACCCATGCTACTCTGCTGCATATCCCAGGCCATGCACTGGCCCTGTGTTTCAGTGTTACCTGTTCTCCCAGGACATCCTCACCTGCTGGGCTGCAAACAGCTTGCCCTGGTATTTGCTGATCACTGTGTAGCCCCCAGGCACTTGGCGGTCCTCATACCAGGCGACGGGCACCAAGAAGTCACGTGGGTTGGCCAGGCCGTTGGCTCCTGGGAAAGAAGGAGAGATGCCAGAACTCTTTGAGCAACCTGCTAGCAAAGTGAGAGACTGGCACAATTTCCTGGCTTTGTGGGTGCCCTTCTGCATTGTGAATGACCTTACTGCTTCTTGGCCCACCATGAAACCTGAAATAGTTGTGTACTTCTTGTGCTCCTACGAGTAGATAATTGTAATACATCCTAGCGTTTCAGTCCCTTTTGTGACTAAGACAGGTCTCCCCTAGTTGCCTTCTGAATAAGATTAGTACATCACCCTCATTTAAAGGCATGTAACAGCTAGGAATTAAGTGAAAAACGGAGGGTGAATTGCTCTCTGTTCCTGGACATCCTGCTGGTCGGATGCTTAGCCATGCAAAAATTATGAGCCATGTCACGAGGAGGCCAAACACATTTCTGAATGCTTACAAAATGAGTAATAAAATAGTGATACCTACAGACTCTGAGTATACTGGGGGCTTGCTTAGTGTGAGGAGTGCATTTTCAAAGTGCAAAGCACCATATGGGTACTGTAGCATTCTTCTTCCTCTCGTTAGTATTATTGTTATAAAGTGGTTTTGAATTTCTTGGATAAAAATGCAGACATTACTACCCACTGCTAAGGTTTAAAAGTCATTGCTTTTCTCCAGCTGTCACTTTTTTCAAGTGAAAAGTGAAGTTAAAATAAAGTAAGAGTGAAATACAAAGGATTTTGGTCTCTGAGGGGAAGGCAGGTAGGTGGTGAGAAGAGGAGCTCTTATAATTACCATCTTCTGAAAAGATTTACGGGCAAGTGCACTCTTTTTCTTTTCTCCAGAAAGTAAACCTTATAATAGATTCCTACCTTCTGGAGACCAAAAAAAATCTCATCAAAGCCAGTCCAACTGTGTCTGAAAAACTAGCTAATGGGAAAACTTGTTACAAAACAGGCTGGGGCAACCATATCAATAATCGAATGGAGCAGGCACGGAGCAGGCACAGAGCAGGATAAGTGGGTGAAGGCAAAAATCTGCAGCTGAAAGGCAAGCTGATGAAAAATCACTGTAGGCTCCATGTGGAAAAAGATGTGCCCAGCACGTCATACAGGAGAGATGCTCAAATGAAGTCCCATTAAACAGCTGCAAGTTGGGTTGGTTCTCCATTGCAAGAATGACCAGCTTCTGTCTCACCACGACCATGAGTTGTTTGCAAATGCCCCCTGAATGCAGATGTGTTACGCCAAGCTTGATGGCAATACCTGAAATTACTGATTGCCAATACCTAGTTTACTCAAAGCATGGCCAGTCTTTTAGATCACACTGAGAGTTATAGAACAAGCTCAGTCAAGTGGGGAAAAAAAAACCAGTCCAACCCAAAATGAAAAACAACCAGCCCCAAAACACCTGTCTGAAACTGAAGAACTGTTGGGACTGGTTTTGTAGCTATTTTAGCTGTTACAAAAAGGAGTTTCACTTCCTTTCACTGAGACAATCTTAGTAGCAGTAACCAGGAGGCGTTTTTCTCAGCAAGATAAATTCGGAGGCAAGTACTCCAGGGACAAGGAAGGTGACATAACCTGAGCTGAGCACTGCCAGAAAGCTGGCCAGGAAATCACAGCATGGGTGTCGGGGCTTCAGATTCCTCACTATATCTTTGTTATGGCAGCAAGAGGCTGTGCCTTCACGATCTGTGACAGTGCACAGAGCAGGAGGCAGCTGACAGAGAGGATCTGTGATTTATGAGAGCTAGACATGCACTCAGTGCAAGCAGATCGGCCCTGGCAGCACAACACTGAGATGTGAATATGTTGCTGATCCGAGTCCTGTGCTGCTCACTTTATTGGTTTCTAACTCTCCAAGGGGAGAATACACATAAAATTCTCTCCTATTTACCACATAAGTTCTCTCCTATTACTCCAGTTGATGCCTTGTCTGTAAGTAAGAGGCATCAGCGGTGATGACCTTTTGAGTTTCTTTCAGTAGGAACAGGTTCTGAGCCAGGAGATGGGGACACTCAAACCAGAAGGTAAAAGTAGATAAAGGGCTAGGTTATAAATGGTGCCTTTGGTGCCAGGGGAATCTTGGGACAAGTAGGCCGTCACATTTTTTTCAGGAGATGCTTGCTCTGCTGGGGAGTAACAGTGCTGGGTTGGAAACCACCTTGTGAAAGAGGTATGTATTACATTATATGGGAGGATGTATTACATAGAATAAAAAAGGGTGGATTTGGGCTTGCAATTCATGCCTGTCCCTATGAAATTCACTGTAGGTCTAACAGGAGATTGTTACCGATGGGTCCCAGGTCAGGCAGCTCAAAGTGTGCCCCATACACCTCCAGGATGTAGCCTCTGGTCTCTCCAAACACCTCCACACTGAAACGCATTCCTTGCTGGAAAATAAAGGAAGACACTAAGATCCTCCCAAGACATTGCTGACAAACCATGAGCAGCTGAGTGCAGGAGCTAGCTTGCTCCAACGTCTGGCTCTGAGCCACAGGCAAGGCACAGTCAGCCCTTACCTGGATGACACAGATTTCGTTGGGCTCCACTAGCATCTTCCCAAACTCAGTTGTGATGAGCAGTTTTCCTTGCTGGGGCACTGTGGAAACAAAATGCAGGCAGAGGAGCTGAAGTAACATAGTTATTGACACCTTCTCTGTCCCTGCCAGAGTCCCAGGCTCCAAGGAAGAGCAATGAGCTCTTTCTGACACAGCTACACAATGGGTCTGGACTCCCATGCAGAGCTTTGCAGCTGAGATGCCTGCACTGGAGTGAAAGCTTCCAGACCAGCCCCATCATCGCCGTGGCACAGAAGGTATCTGTATGGACCATCACCTTGCGGCCCTTTGATATGAGGTTTACACCACAGTCTAAATAATTGGGACTTGATATATTTGGGGTCACACCTGTCTGTCTCATGATCTTCACACAAAACAGTGCAGACACCCATCCTTGTCATGGCTGTGGCAGTGTGAGATGTCTGGGAATAACTTTTTCCTGAGGGTAGAAATAATGCTTTGCTAACATCTGCATTATTTTCCATGACTGTCCTGGCTCAGGAGAGCTCAAATTTTGACTTGAAAAACTAGCAGGTTTACAAAACTTGCCCTGACATTTCTACTTCACAGTAGTGAGGGAGGTAAGAGAGAACAATTTAATAGCTATTTGATGGGAGAAATGTTCCTGTTGGTGACCTGAAGCCATTCCTGTCCCTTGGTCAAGAAAGATAGAAGCAAATATCTGCCTTCTGATATCATTCTGAATATTTCTCAGAATGTACGGATTTTATGTCCCAATCTCCACACTCGCCATGGCAGTCTGGTTGCCTAAGGCTGGCAGAGCGCAGGAGCTAAGCTGCTGTGCCAAATACTCTTGGGCTGAAGCAACAAAGGCATCTAATTGTAAGCTGTTTAGAAATCCTGAGGTTTATGTTTTCCAGAAAATCTCTGCCTGTGGCATGTCTATTACCAGTCTGGGCAGCACTGGGAAATGATCCCTGAGCACTGCACCAAGGCAGCTGGGTCACTGCTCAAAAAGTTAAGGTCTGTCACAGAGGTGAACTCTCTGAGCTGCACAGGAGCAGTGCAACTTGCCCAGCAGCCCAGCTGGTGCCAGGCCACCAAATCTACATGGCATGAGGGTGAAGCCAACCCTGTCCTTCAAATCTTGGCTGTAGAGCCCAAGGCTCTGGAAGAGTAAAGAGGCAGGCAGATGGCAACCGAGGTAGAACCAAGTGAGGGAAAGAAAAAGCCAAAACATCAACTCACCAATCAGGAAGTCACCATCTGAGTTATAAAGGCATCTAAAGAAAAAGGCAAACAGGAAGGTCAAGGTGGTGTAAGCCCCAGCCATTTGTGCACACCACAGACACTGCTGGGGAGTTCTGAGATGGGAGATTGACATGGCAGAGATCCCCCCTTTGGCCCCAGAAATAGTATTTGCAGGTCAGTGAATGCAACATACTGTCAGTGCAAAGGGAAGCAGGGAGGTTTAACATGTCTGGTCTGGAAGCAGGATGTCCTCCAACCTCTGCCACATCTCTGTCTTCATGGCCATGGGCACATCAGTCATTGTAAACTGAAGAGTGGGGCTGATTTCCCCCACGAGCTGCTGCAAGGAGCTGCAATGCTCCTTGTCAGAAGCTGCATGTGTGTTGAACTCTGAGGAGCAGCTGCAGTCCCTGGGACAAGAGCATCTGGATCCAATACATCTCCTCTTGATGCACCCACATGACCCCCTCCCAGCTTCTCTTGGTGGCTCCCTACCCGCTCCCCCAGTGCTTGCCCATAGAGCACAACCTGCTTCACAAACACCTGCTATGGACACCATGAGCTCTTTTGTCTGTGAGCACAGGAACACGGGGATATAGAGACAGTGATGTTGGGAGCAGCTGGACTGTAGTATGGGGGCAGCAGACCTACACAGGCAGGCAGCCAGCCTGGAGCAGTCCGAGCCCCAGCGCAGCAGCCACTGACCTGTCGATCATGGAGGTGTTGCAGACAAAAATATGGACGGCGATGCCATTGCGTCCTCTGGGCTCACCAGCACCACACAAGGTGTACAGTCCCTGCATCAGGGTACAGACCCAAAGCATCAGGAGTGAGCAGCAGGCAGGAGAACAGGGATAGCCCCCTTTCCTCCCCTCATCCCACCCTCTTGTTGGACTATATCCCTTCTCCCTGGTTCCCATACTGCTACCAGCCTTTCTGTGTACAGCCTTTTGTCAAATATGTTGGCTTTTCTTTAATATATGAAGGATTTCTTTAAACCCATGAAAGCTGATGTTTTCCAGCCAGGGATCTGGGGAGAGTTGGAGACTGTCTTTTTTTTTTTTTTTTTTAAGAGTTCCTTGAAAGACAATGAAGAAAATCCAGTCCACTGTCAGTTGCTTGAAATCTCTGCTCCTCTCCCCTCCTACGGGTATTCTGCAAGCCCAGCGTCTTCAAAACCACTGCTATTATCCCAATGCTGAGCATCCCATGTGCCCTGCTATACCTTGAGGGGGAACAGAGATAGAGGATGCCCAGATGCCCTCATTCCCCAACTTACGCTCACAAAGTCGATCTTTTTCTGAGGGGCTTTTGGAATCTCAAAAGGTTTCCATCGCAGCTAGATTGCAGCAAACAAAAAACAAGAAAGAGGTGCCAGTGATCATAACACAAACGGTGGTAATTCAAAAGAAAGCAGAACCTTGTTCTCCCCTTGCTTCCCTGCTCTCTGCTAGCTGAGATAGCTCTCTTTCCTTTTGCCTTGATAATCCGGTTTACAGGTGGGCTGACTTTTTTGAGTTTTTTTATTTATGGAACTCTTTTAATTTTCAATCATAATTTTGTAAAATAGTTGGCAGGCCTGCGGGGTCCCAAGGTTAAAAAAAAGTCCTGTTTGAAAGCTGTGTCTTCCTCTATTACTAATAGCACCACTGAGAGCAAAGAAGTTCAGATGAGCTGGTTTTTCACAGCCAAATTGTCATGGTCCTGTGCTCCCTCTGTGCTGGATGATTCAATCTCTCCATGACCCAAGCATAACATTCCTGTTTGCTCCACCTCATTTTCCCTATATCTGAAGCAGAAATAGCTCTACTGTGTGAGGGGGAGCCATGAGCAGCACTAATTACTTTTTGCAAAATTACTACTAATTACTTTTGCAAAACCTGTCGAGATTGTCAGGCAGAAGGTGCCAGAGGAGTCTGAAGTATTTATTGCTGTTACTGTAATATTAAGGGTCTTAGCAGCTCTTCTGAATGAGGTGTTGCAGCTGAGAGCCCCTCACTAAGGGGTCAGTGCAGACCAACTCAAAGACCCCATATTAGGAGGATGTTGATGTGGCCATCTGCCAGATATAATCCCTGCATCGATATGCTGGACCCCAGATGAAAGTCCTTGTGACTCTGGGCAATCTCAAGAATATTTTTTTCCTTTTATCTACCCAACGTGGTCTCTCTTAGCGTGTTTTTAGGCTGGTGCCCTGAGAAAACAAAGTTTATAGTACTCTGCGTCTGTGCTTGCTGCTCCAAAAGATTTTGGACTATGCCGAATTTCAGCTAAATTTGAAAGGGATTTCCCCAAGCCTGATGGAAATTTTCCAAACCCAAGTGAAAGTGTAGGTGCCCAGGCAACTTTTCAGGCTCTCCTGGAGATCCATCCTTGGGAGGAAACAGGCAACTGTGCCCAATGAGAGCTTGAGTGAAGCTGAGTGAAAAGCTGAGTGCAGCAGGGGCCCATCCCTAATTAATGAGTTGCACCCTGCAGCTTGGTCCTCTCTTACTCTTCTCTCTGACTCTGCTGCAGCAGCCCTGGGTCACCTGGGTTGGATTCATCCCTCATCCCTTCCTCTCCCCATCTTCACTGCTGGGTAGAGGCATTTTTTTCCTCCCCAGGAGACCCTGGTGGTTTTGTGCCGGTGCCTGCTCAGGTCACACTGCAGGGGGTGCTGGGGTGGAGGGGAAGAATCTGCAGCTAGAGAAGCTGCATATTTCTGGATGGTGATAAATACACTCAAAAGAGATCAGATCAGATGTGACCCTTGCGAGGTATTGACATCTTACACATGTCAGTGAGATACAGCTCACCAGTGAGCCACAACTTTGCACCTGCAAAGCCACAAGATCTGTGTGCTGCTTGTCTGGTGCATCTCTGCTCCATTTGGGTTTTACAGATGCAAGAAGAAAAGAATCAATGTCTTGAGCCAGAAGAAAGTTCAAGACAGACAATGCAGCCAGCAGCAGCCAACACTAGCTGCTTGGGGAAGCTTTTAGTGTTGTTTGCCTGCTCTATGACCCATGACCCTCCTGAGATACAGCACCTCTGTGCTTACTATTACTTTACAGGTTTTATCTCCCAGTCACTCTTCAAACCCACCTGCATCCTCTGGCAAGAAGTTCCACACTTTATGCTTTTTTTTGACTAAGACATTTGTTATTGGTATTTTTTTTGTCCCTACCTCTCAATTATAGCTTCCCTAGGTCATCTCTGTTCCAGGCTGGAGAGTTTTTTCTGTTCCAGCATTTCTTGCACAGGTGCCACCCCGTATATTTTCATGACCATTGTCCCCTTTTCAGTTTTGACCTCTGTGTCTTTTTTAATTCTGCCACTGTCCTGGGGTAATGTATTTTTCCCATTGACTTCAGTGGGCGTTGCATAAGGTGCCTCCATATGGCCATCTTTTTAGACAGATGACAATTGGGAAAGCTCTTTAAGTAAGCTGGGTGAAACACAGAGCACCGCAGGGAAGAGTAGATCTTGTCCAACAAACAGAACCCTGTCTCTGGCTCTGCTTCTGAGTGGGTGAGAAGGAAAGTAGGAAGGTGGCTCCCACTTATTGCTAGGAAATAACCCTTCTGGGTTTGGTGGTTGCCCTTGAAAGTGGTGAGGGAGAGAGTGGGCAGAAGCTTTGTTGTTGTTCCCTTAGGTAAAAAATGTACTACATGTAAATGGCTTGAGATGCTTGAGAGCTGGGCATCTTGGAATTACTGTAATCATAAATAACCATGATGGTAGATGTGGGCTGTGAAAGGGCATCAAGGATGGATGAGGTGGTAACAGAAGTCATTGGAGCTTCATCTGTGAAGCAGCACCAAATGCATGTAAATATAAGCCTGTCACTGCTCCTTGGTCAATGGCTGGAAAACATATTCCAGAAGATCTGGGGAAGTATTTAGACAAATGGTGAGGCTGCTGGGAGGCTGGAAATTACCTAATGATGATGCATCAAAGGGCAAAACCTGAGATGAGTGAAAACCAGTGACCATGAGATGATGCTGAGAGGAGAACAGCAGGAGAAGATTAGCAAACCCAAATGTTCTGAGGCTGGCAGGAAAGAAATCATGATTAAAGATGATGGCAAGGCTGTAACAGAGGAAGATAAATGCCATGCCTCTGCATGACTCTCCAGAATGAAGCTTGATTTCCCACGAGGGCTGCAGAGAAATGGGCTGGAAGTCAGTAGCCTCTCCAAAAGCACCGGGAAGGAAAGGATGGATGGCAGAGGCACGATGCTGCTCTGCCGGCTGGGCTGGGGCACGATGAGCTTTTGATGGGGGCGACTGAAGAAGAGAGAGCAGACTGAGAGGTGGCCAACAGGAGCCCTGAAGGGAGATTCCAGGTGGCACAGATCAATGGCACTGCAGCCATGCTGGGAAGCAGCACAAGGATCCAGTGGCATGGGGAGTAACAAGCATCACACCACAGGCTGTCCTTCCTTGGGTGACCCATAGGTAAGGAACAGTGAACAGGTGGCAGTCAAGACCCTGCTACTGTGTTGGCCAGACCCCTGGTCCCAAGGCTCCCTCAAGACCTCTTGCAGCTCAGTGCCTTTGTGCTCCTGGTGAGTTTAATATTTGACCCTCCTCCTGGCAGGGCCAGGGCTCCTTCCAGCATGGTTACCTGGTTGGGGTCAGGCTCAATTTCATCCCAGTCATGTGTCAAGTGTCCCTCCTCAAGAGGTTTGAAGGGTTTGTGGCAAACTGAAGGAAGGATTCGATACAGCCAGCTACAAAGAAGGAAAATATCTGGGTTAGCCTGGGGAAGAGGTTAAACCCTCTGGGTGGCTGCTGGCTGACTGAGCTCTTAAAATAGCTTACTTAAAATAATGTTTACATTGGTGGCAACTGGAAAAAAGGTGTATTAAATATAAAAAATATTAATATTAAAATTAATATTAAATATCAAACACCAGCTCACAGCCAGAGATTTCCAGAGAGATGGCCTTTATTATTGGCTCTAAATATAAACCTATCCTGTTATACATAGGTAAATATCTATATGTGTATTTACATATAATTACATATATCTACATTTACATACACATACATATGCATAAAAAATAAAGCTTTTTCTGTGGCTGAAATACAACAATCTCTCAGTTGGAAAAAAAAGTCTGTTTAAATGCAGCTACAAAGCAGCTCAGACAAGACAGGGACGAGCACAGTATCTAACTGAAAGAACAGAGGAGCTCTCTGGAGACAGAAGGTCACAGCCTGTATCTGAATTTGGATGGATTACTAAAAGTAGCATCCTATGCCTGGCTGGTCATGCCCATAGGGCAACCAGTGAGCCCATTCAGCGAAGACCAGATATTTCTACGACGCTTCTTGCCGCTACAGGAGGTTACCCATGCCTCTCTCACTGTCTGGGGCCATCACTCTCCCTCCTTGCTGCCTGCTGTGCCTGTGGCTGTGCCCCCTACGGCCCCTGCCGCTCCAGCAGCCATGGCTGGCATCCGCATGCCATGCATGGGTGCAGGCGTGCCTGAAGCTGGGCTTTTAATCAGGTGAGAGAGCAGAGGCAATCAGGAAAAAGCCTGAGCTAGACGGGTCTGCCAGTGCCTGTGATGTGTTAACAGTGGTGGTTACAGTTTGGGTGGGTGGGAGAGGGGAAGAGGGAGCTCTCCCTTGAAAGCTGGAAAAATTCCATCAAGGACATCTTCGTGCGGCAAACAATGATTCATCCCTTTCCCACGCACACTGAAAGCTGGCACCAGCCTGGAGAGCAGAGGCATCTCAGATGATGCATTTGCTTTTCATTTGAATGAACAACAAAAGGGACAGAAAAGCCACAGTGGGAGAAGCAAAATGAGAAACCCATCTTCTGCAATCTGGTCATGGTCAGAGCATGACAACCGGGACAGAGCCCTGGGAAGTTTGCTGCTGGCTGGAACAAGCTGTCCCCAGCACTGCTGAGGTGTTAAACTGCATGCTGGGTGCCTGGCACTGGTCTGAGCCCCTGGGCAGCACCAAAATGGGAACAGCCTGAACTAGCAGCTCACTGCTCCCAGCCATGGTGCACGAACATCTCTTAGGAGGAGAGTCCTGCTCACAGGCTTGGTTTTGACACTGTCTATCAGGTGCTTACCAGTGCCAGTCACCAGGTGACGTTTCTGTAGTAGCATCAAGGCTGAAACCCTGAGGTTTTTTCACACAACACACATGACCCACTGAGGACCATCTGGTCCCCGTGAGCATCCTTTCCCTCCCTCACCTCGCTTAGAAAACAATCCCAGCTTGTTGTTTCTCAGCATTTTCTAAATTGCTTGCCCCACCAAAGCCTTTCCTTTTCCTCTCCTAGCGGTTTTATGTCCTTGCCCCTCTCCCAGTGCATAGTGGAGGATTTTTACCAGTCTGGGCTTGCAGAAAGCCTTTCCATTGTTCCCCAGTGCTCACCCCAAGTGCCCCACACCACCCACCCGCTGCCAGGGGGTCACAGTACCTTCGCTTGTTGGTGGGCCGGGGGCAGGTAAAGGCAGAGCCCGAGAGCTGTTCAGCGTACAGGCCATATGGGCAGACTTGAGGGTTATTCTGAATGGGAGGAGAAGGAAAAATAAGGAGTGAAAAGCAGTAGCATGGGATTTGGCTCCGAAGCCTCCAGCAGAGCACTGCAACAGGTACCTGGCACCCCAATGCCATGGAATGGTGTGCTCCCCTGAGGCTGTGCTTCAGTCTCAGTAGCTGTATCTTCTTGCTCCTCTGAGGCTGGATGCCCTGCAGATACCAGCCAGACCCCAAACCGCATTCCCACATGTCACAAAAGTGCCCCAAGGAGCTGGCATAGCCACTGAGGCAGCAATATGGAGTAAGCCGCAAAGGGCAGTGCTCAGCAATGGGAGTGTTAGGGAAAAGGAAATCATTTCCAGTGCTTACAGACTGCAAAGCAGACCACTATTATGCACAAATTTTTTTGAGACCAAGTGTTCATGGGGGTTGCCCCAGACCATCATGACTGTCTGGCTTCCCAGAGGGCTGATAAAGACTCACAGCTGCTGAATGCACTGAACCTTCTGCCCCTTCTCCTCCTGCCCTCTGCCCAAGGAACTGGTGCCCAGAGCAGTTGCGATGTCGTGCTGCTTCTTCCTGGCAATGCTGCTTGCTGCCCAAAAGCATTGAGTGACCTGTGTAGGAGCCTTTGCTTTTCCACAGGGTTTCTGCACAGTGAGAGTCTTCATCTGGAGTACAAAGGGGGCACTTTCCCCTTTGCAGAGCTGTGGGTACAACTAGCACAGGTTTAGCAGCCCTTGTGAGTTCATAACTGAAGGACAGATTCTTCTTTTTCGCAGAACAGAAACTAAACATTTTGATCTAAGTAGGCCAGCATCTATTTTTTTGATATCAGCAAGAAGCAAAAGCATCCAAGAACTGCAGGAAATACCCCAGTGGGACAGCCATACACCATTTGCTATCGCATCTCCTGCAAGATCTAGTACAGCATCCTGTCATCCTGCTGCAGCTGAGCGGATCAGCCATCCATACAGTATCAAACACTGCCCTGACAGGTGGGCAGAAGGAAGAACTAAAGCTCTCATAATGTGTATAACTTCCAACCCTCAAACTTTGTCTTGTTGGCATGGGTATGCAGGGAAGCAGGGGGATCAATAGCCCTTGGAATTTTTATCTTAGCCAGCACTACTGCAGATGCCAGTCTTATAAATACTGCATAGGAGAAAGAATCCACCCCTGGGACTGAAGATTTTTTTTTCCTAGCTCATTTTCACATTTTTCTATTAACTCTTTTGACACTGAGTCCAAACTCTTGCCAGATGAGAGCACCTCAGCCAGGAGCTGGAGGGGTCTGCCTCTGGAAAGTAGTGCTAGTCTGGAAAACCTTGTGGAGCACATCCACCACAGCCCGCTACCTGTTCAGACCAGCAGCCTTCTGTTCTCCAGACCAAAGTACCCCAACTCTCTCAGCCTGTCTTCATAGAAGACGTGCTGCCATTCAAGTCCAAGCATTTACAGGAGACCCAAGGGAAGCCACTGGCAGCCTTAAAATGTGTGCTGATGTGAGAGTCTAGCACAAGGGAGATGAGAGAGCTTTAATTCTTCAGGGTTTCGGTTTTGCCTCTGCAAGACCAAGGGGCGAGCATCAACCACATGGGGCATTCTGTTTTTTTTAAAACAGAATGACCCAACATAATTTATTTTCATCAAACATGTTCAGAAGTTACCTTTAAGAATGAATCTGTCAGTTTGTTACTACAGGCCTTCATGTCCCCTCCCTACAAAAAAGCTGCTCTCTGGCCAAAGGCTTGTATGTCAGCTTCATCAAACCCAATTCCTACAGAGACTGTGAAAGCTGTCTCTCCTGCACAAGCTTGTCTCTCTGCCAAGCTTCAGGCTTCTGCTTTGGTTTATTCCAGAGCCAATGGCTTCCTTCTTGATGTGGCTGAGCCACTTGTACTGCAAACTCCTTTAGGAAAAAAAATTGCTCTTGAGCAGAGGTAATTTAGGCAAGTCTTAACCCCCAAGGCGAAACTTGGAAGCTCACAAGTAACTTAAAAATAGAAAGTATGAATGAGAATCTTTAATTCTGATTTTTTTCCAGCATCTTATTATTCTAGTCTTGCATAAAGAAGGTTCCTGGTGATTTTCATGATGGCAGAGAGAAAGGAACCACTTTAAGATGAAAAGAAGCCCAGGGAACAGATATTCATTCTGTTCCATGTCATTTTGATAAAGCACTCTAAAAAAGCTCAGTACCTGTCCCTCTGGTAAAGCTCCTGGACAGCGTGGATCCTCAGAAACATGTTCATTTCCAAATCCTGACAAGTACTGTAAAATAAACCAAAAAGCTCATCAGCATTTTGAAAACACAAGCAAAACTCCAAGCAACCCATCCATTACTTCTCCATGCATTTTTCCAGGCTCTTTGTAAGCATTAAGACTTTCTCAAGTGATCTGCTTGCATATTGCAAGAGACTATTTTCTCAGCTCCTGGGTTTGCTTCATTAGCTAACCGTGTGGTGGGCTGGGAAGCACAGACAGAATTTGCTCTCCTGCTAAGTCTGCATGTCTATTATGACTGCATTCTGCACCATGAGGATACTTGAGAAACAACCCAAATGTCGTATATACAGTCAAACTCAAGAAAAACAGGGTGATGGATAGGAAGAACTGCACACCAGTTCTTCAACATTATGGATGTGTGCTAGCACCATTCAAGTTCAGTCTGACTTTGCTTGAGTCATGGATGTTCCAAAATCTGCAGACAGCCTTGCAAATTTGTTCACTGAGTCCTGATTCTTGGGGAATAAAATTGGGAGTTATTCGGTTGACATGTCTTGTGATACATCCCCATGTTCATCAAGGAAAGGATCAGGACATAAATGGGATGAGGAAGGGAGGAAGGGAAACACAGCCAAATTAAACTGTGCCACTGATTTGCCCTAAATAAGCATTGTCCAGCTGGGCATGAACCGTCCACCATGGTAGTGAGTAAGAATTAATCCATCACTGGGTGATAATCTGGTTCTCTAGGGCAATAAATACCCGAGAGACTCGCAGATGGAACAAATCTTCCTGCCCTGCCTTGTCTGCTCTGCCTACAGCTGCCGTGGTCTGAGTGTGGCCAAAAGCCACAGGACATGGTGGATGTGGCTCCCGGATTTGCAGCACTGAGAAAAGCCCCACAGCAAGCCTGAGACGCAGAGGAAGCAGGAATAACAGAAAACTGAGCTTTGCACTGTCAGAAATGTAAATACAGTCCCTTCAGATCCTATAGAAAGGCACGAAGCAGCACTTTTGAACTCTGCATGAACACAGAGGTGTTTTGGCAGCGATCAACGGTGCAGCCCGGTGGCCTGGGAAGAGAGTTAAATATTAATGCTCCCCTCTAAGTACTGCAAGAGTGGCCGGGCTACTCGTCAGCCTTCACACAGCGGTGCCGGGATGGCAGAGCCCAGGAGCCCTTGGCCGGCACACCCTCGCTGTGACGGGGTGGCTGCAGCGCTGCTGTGCCCCGGCAGCTCCAGCCTGAGGGCTCCGGCACCGAGCAGCCCTGGCAGGCGGCAGGACCCTCCCTCAGTGCGGTGGGACACCTCGGGAGGCACAGGTCTGAGTCAAAACTGGAGGGACAAAGCCCCTAGACCTGTTTTGGTTTTTTGGTTTTGGTTGTTGTTGTTGTTGTTTGTTTGTTTTCTTTTGTTTGTTTGTTTGTTTTTAATATTATTGCAGCCCCTCATTTATTCCCCCCGGCAGTGTTCAGCCTTGAGAAATTTGCAGTCCCCCTTACAAATTTCCTGGTGTAGCAGACACTAAGAGAGCAAGCTTGAAAACTCCTGAGGGACAATGTGTTTTCCTCAGTCCCCTTTCAGCGACCCGTAAGGAAAGACCGTTCCCGGGGGACCCAGGCTGGCTGGAAGCCCTGCTCAGCCTGAACCTGAAAACGTCCTGGTTTCAGTCGGTTCAGGGAGGGTATTTCTCTCCGCCTTGCAAATGAACACACATCGCTAGGAGCTGCTCTCTGCTGCGTTCTGCAAGAAGCATATTGATATGCAAAGCAGCGGGTCACCTAAGCAGCCTCGGCAAATGTATTGTACTGGAGCATTTTTTCCCTCTCTTTTTTTCCCCCCTCGCTTCTTCTAAACGGAAATGCAGCAATATCTGTTGGGACTGCAGCAGTTCGAGAGTAAACTGAGACCTTCACACTGCATACTCCTCTACCAGTAACATAAAGGTGGTCTGTGCATTTTCCTTCAGGGCAGCCTTGGTGAAAAGGGGAGGAAAGGGGGAAGAGGAGGAGGAGGAGACAACACACTGATTTTCTGGAGGCACAGCCAGCAAGGCCTGAAAGACTCTGCCATTAGCACAGCAAGGAGAAGGTTAACACAGTGTGCAGGCTACTTTCTGGGCATCATCTACAATATGCTCAACTTAAAGCTGGTGGAGAGCTGGGATGGGACAGTCTGTGGTTCCTTGGTGGGTTTGTGTATCTAGCAAGCACCATGTGCTCCTTGGCAGCACATTGCCACGCTGCTGGGGTGAGGGGGGAAGCAGGCACAGAGATTTTGCTGTGACAAATCCATCCCCTATCCTTCAAGTTTAAAAGCTGGTGACCTGCACATCTGGCTTGCCCATCCACATCCCCCAAAGTCCTTTTGCTTGCTGGGCCAGGGGAAGGAAAGAAAACTAACTCAGCAGCAAGCATTTTGTGACAGCAGCTGCTCCATGTCCACGTTGCTGCTGCACAGCACCTTGCCTGAGTGCAGTGATGCAGGAGACAGCTTCCCACTGGGCTGGACAGAGAGCTGCTGCCTTCCTCAGTTGCACATCACTAGGGCTGCAGAGGGTGGCATCACCCTTCTGCTTTGAGAGTGGTGGCAGAAGCTGCTGCATCATTGTTTGGTCAAATCAATTCTTTCTTGCCAAGAAAAAGAATAAAATTGTCAGGTAACTGCATCAAGGGCTGAAAAAAAGACATTGCCAGGACTGCAGCTGCGGGAGGGTAGATGTCTTGCTGATGATTTATCACCCTGAGTGTGGCTCCAGGGCTTTGCCTAGATGTTCGGTGTGGCTTTTCTCATTCCCTCAGCTTTATTTTGTCTTTCCCCATGACAGACATCGGAGAGGCTTCTCTCCTCTACATGCTTATAGGGGTTGGTGTCAAATATTACTTGGGCTGCCAAAGAGCTGCGCTACAGCAGCTCCCTGACTGCATCAGAGTCATCATGCTCCAGGGCTCTGGAGCACCATACAGGAGCCCTGCTGATCCAGGATGCAGCAGTGAAAAGGCCAGGCACATCACGACCCTTCTCGCTGCTGACCCTCTGAAGCCACCTCCCCCCTCTCAATTTGTGTCGCACAAGGTGCCTCCAAGCCAAGGGAAATGACCCCTTGCACCAGCACCTGCACCAGAGCATCCTTCCTGGGTGAAAAAAATCTGGAAAGATGGAAACCAACTCTTCTCCATAAAGCAGCACCATGATTGTAGTCCAAAGGGACCTCCCTCTACATCTCTGCCTGGCCTCCACAGTTCCTAGCTATGTTTTAGATATCTCCAGGTTGGGTAGGTTTGTGGACACTATTGCGGTAATTGGGCAGGTGGTTTCTCTGTTAGACAAAATGTTCCCTGTGGCTCTTTGTTTTCACTTCTGGTTTTAATTACTGTTGTTATTTTGTTCAAGATCCTGTAGATTTTTATGCTAACAGGGCCTTAGGAATTCATTTGACTCCACTTTGGTTTTTGTTCTGTAGTTTTTCAATAAAATGAGAGAGATAAAAGCCCAGCACAGCATAAAAAATTCAGCAAAGCTCATTGATTGGAGTAACCAGGATGTGAAGCAAAGTGCTCGCACTGGGTGTCATGCTCTGACCTATAAACCATAACCTTTTGTTCACCAAATTAGACAGCAGGCATGGGAAAAACGCATTTGAAGTCTGAACACATAGTCAGCAAAATAATTAAGACTCTTCTTCAAACACTGCATAATATATTTCTCAATCAGCTCCTGCTGCAGGACACAGGAAAACAATATTCATCTCTTGATAAGAGATGTATCAGCTCAGTCCAGTCAAAACCAGAGTGTTTAACACAAACATGCAGAAACAGAGACGTGAGCATTTGGGGCAAAGCAGGTCTTACCCTCTGTGTGGGTCTCCACAGCCTCTTTGCAGCCTAAAACCAAAGCACCCAAATCGGAGCCCTGCCCTACTGCTGCAAGGGCCAATATGCCCAGCTGAAGATGCCATCTCCCCTGACATTTCAACAACTCTCTGCTCGAAAAGTGCTGGAGGTGGTCCAGGGACAGACCCTTCCTGAAAGGACCTGCTCAGCTCCAAGGTGGGACATGGAACTCAGTGGATGATGGAAGAGAGGGATGGGTGACAGGAGAAGTGGAGAGGAAGGATAAAGCAACAGTTTTGGAAGAAAGATGCCAAGAGAAGGCAGGGTGGGGAGAGGTGATGACAGAGCACGGACACATATGACGTCTCAGAGGGGAGTTCCTGGCAGAGCAGCCTGTTCCCATGGCCAGCTCTGGGCAAACCCACACTCAGCCTGCAGCCACAGTCACACGAGCCAACAGGGTGTTAGGTGCTGCTAGGAATGAGTCAAAGAGGGACATGGAAGACACTGTCACAGCTGTGACATAAACCAGCTGGACCCTCGTCTGGAACGGTACAGGGGCAAGGCTGCCCTGCTGCTGAAAGAGGATGGTGACAGCAGGGAGGTGTTATGGAGAGGCAAGGAAGAGGCATGGTGAAATCCTGTATGAGGAGACAGGACTCTTCAGAGATTAATAAGACCTGTAACCTATGTGAGATAATGAGCATCACTTAAGGTGGTAAAGGAGCACATACACGTATCCCAGGCATATCCAGGGCTTAGTAACAGTCACAGCCCTGAAGTCTGGGGAGAAACATGATAATCCTGCACAAGATCTTGAGACCCATCACATCCTGGGGTGAGGTCTTGCCACTCCTGCTTGCTGCAGCATTAGTCGTGCACCCTAATGGGCCCAGGGTGGCTTGTGCCCCACAACAACAGTGAGGTGCTGATGAGATTCAGGGTTGAAAGTCTCATATTCCTACTCATGAGCCACAAGCCCACCATGTCACATCCTTCTCCCAACCCCCCCCCCCTGCTCTGGCAAATGGAAGGGAAGGCTCCTGCCAGGTGCCCTGCTGGGGCTCGGAGAGGAGGGCATGGCCAGAGCTTCACCATGCCAGGGTGTCCTGCAAGGGGTACTGAGAAATTGCCCTGAATGGAGTCACTCCCCTGGGCTGCTGGGGAAGATGGTTGTGAGGGTTGCAACATCTGGGCAGATGTTGCCAGCCAGATTTCATAGGCTGAGAGGGAAACACCCCCCTGGCACCAGGGTGGGAGGAGGGGTGCGCATGGAGGGTGGAGGAAGGACAACTCCCACCATGAAGAGGTCCTGTGCTGGAACAACCTGACCAAGGGGGTGAAGAGGGAGAGAAACGCAGCAAAATATTTTATCCCAAGAAAGCTTTAAAAACACACCTTGACACACAAAAGAGGGGCACAATACAATTGCAGAAAAATAGTGTGAGCAGAGAAGGGGTGTCCACAGCCAGCACAGACACCTGACCTCTTACCTGCAGGCCCGTCATCCTCCTTCTGATAGTCCTCCTCTTGGAGCAGACACAAACCCCAAGCAGGTATCTGGCCGAAGCAGCCTGCCAAGCAAAGCCTGCTCGCTGCTCAACTGAGCTTGGCTGGAGGCAGGCTGACAGTGCTGGAAGTGAGAAAGTCCAAGGGAATTTTCAACCTGTTTGCTCAACCCAGTGTGTGTTTAACCAAACGCCGGCCCTTCTCTGCAGAACCAACCCCAGGATCGATCTGAAGGTAATAAAGGGGGGTGAGAGGGACTGGGTTCCCTCATGACTCCTGTTCCCCCCAGATTTTAAAAAAGGGGTCGTAGTTCCCGCACATGGGGAGGGGGAAAGGACAAGGTATTTAGGACAAGGTATTTAGAAATGTTTTATCACCTTCTCTCATGTATTATACCTCTAGCAATTTTCACATACAACCCTCTAAATGTGTAACAAATATTTGTTCATTATTTCTTCTGAGCCATATTACAACGGGGATAGAAAGGATCACATCCCCATCCTGGTGTAGGTAGTAGTATTTGTGAAACACCGTGTGGCAACATTACACAGCATTTTGGTGCCAAATGTAGGGGGAGATTTTGTATTCCTGTGATTAGAGCTAGTGAAGGGAACTTACAAATTCTGAAATATTAATATTTTTCAAGAAAGCTGTTGCTGAGGAAGAAGCAGCAGCAAGCATTTAGGTACAGAATACTAATGAAAGCAGCTCTGCATTTCCAGAAGTTGCAGGAAAAAAACACAATTGATTTTGATTTTTTTATTTTTACTTCAAATTCTCAACTTCCCTGTCCCCCTCACCCCCTCAAATGAAAAAGAAAAGGGCAATATTTTTTCCCCTTTCCATCACCTGCTCTACCACACATCCTGCCAGCAGGAAACTTCTAGGAGGCACACACTGAAATTTGAATGTGACCCTGAACCCAGTATTTCCCCCTCTCCTAGAGCATCCTGGAAGCCTTCCCTCCCCAAAGCAGTTACCAGCTCATGTGACCCCCTCTGCAGCCAGCGAGAGCTCAGGCTGCAAGAGGGCCAGGTCTTAAATCATTTTGGCTTCTCTAAAAATGGGCACCTCCTCACACCATCCTGAGCAAGTACATTAGAGCCACTGGGGCTGCCACTTTTTAATTCTGGCAAAATAGGCTGGCTGCCACAAGGGAGAAGATGCTGTGTATGAAGAAACAGTGGTTATGGATAGGAGAGAGGGAGAGCTAGTTTTCCTTGGCTCCTGAAGACTATAGACTGAGTAATTTCCAAGTTTAGGTCTTCTTCAGGTCTCCATTCCTGCTTGCCAGGAAGGCTCTCTCCACATCCTGGCCTCTTCCAGCCTTGCCATAAAAAAACACACCAGCAGTGAGGAATTCTCCAGCACAGGGCAGAGATTGTGAATATGTTAGCTCACCCTGAGCAGTGATTCATCATTGCCAAAGAAATAAAGTGGCTGGTACTTGTCACCTACCCCTGAGACTCCTTTCCTACCAGACAAAATTTAAGAGTAAAAACTTCACCTCACTTATTTTCTGATAGTGAAGAATTACACATTTGACTACAGTTTTGCAACCTGGAGTTGCAAAGTTTTATGGGTTTCCAAGATCCCTTTCTACTGAGCCACACAGCAGGAGAGGTAACATCACATTTTAACTTACATTCCCCTTTGAGAGCCTATATTTCACCTTGCTAACACCTCTTTACAAGCCCTGTTCTCTTGTTTTTTTCTTGTGGGACAGGTAAAAATAAAAGTGTTGCTTTTTAATTACGGATAGACCTACTACCTTATTGTTCTTGTTTCCTAAAAAAGGACCAGGTGTTACCACTTTACTCACTTGATGGCCATGTAATGTTTTAAAGCTTATTAGGCTGTTGAACCTTTCCCTTTCCCTTTCCCTTTCCCTTTCCCTTTCCCTTTCCCTTTCCCTTTCCCTTTCTTCCCTTCCCTTCCCTTCCCTTCCCTTCCCTCCCCCTCCCCCTCCCCCTTCCCCTTCCCTCCAAGGAATAACATTATTTAGTAAGGTACTGTTGAACAGACACTTAATTTTATTGACCTCTACATTAAATGAAATACAGAAAAAAATCTTGCTGTGTTTCTGACCTAGCCCCATACCATTTAAGAGGGAAATCATAAATCCATGCTGATTACTCCAACTCATCTTCATGTTCTTCATGTATGTGAAAATGTTTTCCAGGATTAGCTGCCTTGAATCATCCCTTCTCGGGGAGGAAGGTGACACTGATTGGCCTGTAGTTCTGTGGACTTTCCATTTTGGCCACAAATGGGAATATTAAGTGGTGGTGAAACACTGGAATAGACAGCACAGAGAGGTTGTGTATTCTCCAAACATAAAGATATTCAAAACCCATATGGACATGGTCCTGGGCATCCTGTTCCAGCTGACACTGCTCAAAGAGGTGGGTAGGACTAGATATCCAGAGGTCAACTCCAACCTCAGTGATTCTGTGGTTTAGCTTAAACAACCCCTTTAGTTTGTTGCAGTAGCTCTTGAATATAAATCTTATATAACATTAAGTATAGATGTACTTCATTAATATTTTAGCAACTGCCTTCGTTATCATGTAAATATGAGACACAGAAACACAATGAATTGTTATTGCATAAACATGAGTCATAAACACAACAAATTAAGGCTGGAAGAATGAGCATTAAAAGCGTTCAGTGTCTTCTCAGCTACATTTCTGGGTTTATGACATTCTGTCCAGTGCATAGCTTTACCTCACCATTACTCCAAGGAGATTCCAGATGAAAGGCATAACAAGACCCAAAAGAGATACACAAAAAAAGCATAAGACATCAATGCAACTGCACTTGCTACATGATATATACGCAGCTGGATGGTACCTGCACACCAGCAGCTTATTACTTGTGGACTGTTCTCATGGGCATCTTGATGGAGGTGTGCAAGGAGCTCATCTGCGTCAGAGTGGCAGAACGAAAGTACCGAGAGGCTCGTTTGAAAATTTAGCAGCTGGTTTTCAACGTCTCGGTGGTGAATGAAGGATGAGGAAGAAATGGAAAAGATTTCCTTTCAAAGAGAAGCTGAGGCAGCTTATACTAGTCAGTGCTTAGCACAGCACTTTCCAGCATGGGCTGTAATCTGCCACTGTGCTGTAGTGAGTACAATTGCTGGATCACAGTTCACCATCACTTCTTGCAGTGAGTCACTGTCCAGACCCAGAAGTAAAGCTCTTCTGCCCCATGCACAACATACTGAAGAGGCCACAGAGAAACAGATCCTTTCTCAGGCAGCTGTAAACCTCTTGCTGCAACGGCCTGCTGCTTTTCACAGTGATGCACCTTGTTTCTAAAAGAACCAATCTCTTCTCCCGCCTTTCTTTGTCCAGCTAAAAATGCATTCATTGATGTACATATTTATTAATACCCTCATTCACTCCTGCCTCTGTGATCTCAGCTTTCCCAGCTTGTGTCTCTTCTCTGTTTGTTAACCCTTTACACACTGCCAAAAGGGATAGCTCTCTTTGTTTATCTGATAGGGTACTACTCAGTACCAGGGGACTTAATCTCTTTTTTTGAACATTTCAATAATATTTATGCTTTTTTTACCACTGCCAACAGTGTCAAAAAAGGCTCTTTCTAATAACATGTGCTTTCCTGTAGACTGGCTCTTATGAAATATGTCCTTATCATTTTTCTGGGACTGTCCAGCAGGAGATGCCAGACAGGTTAATTATTATCATTTATTTGTGCAGGAAAGATCATAAAAGTTGTCTGCAGCAGAAAGCACATACTCCTTGTTGCCAGAAAGCAGATGCTGCATGAATAGAAGTAGGAGAAGCCACCTGCTCACCTTCCTGTGATGCTTCTGCCTTCAGGCTAGAAACACCACTTCTAGGAGTCAGAAGAAAATTTAGTCATATTGCCTTGCTCTCTCCTTCTCCACTCCAGTGCATCAGCTGAAGGGGGTGCTAATTTTGGACAGTAACTCAATTTTGCGATCTGACCTTTTATTCAAGGGTAGGACAGGCCATCAAACCCACATAAGCCACAGTAGAACAAGCCTCAGGAAGAGCAGATGGCGTAAGACAGCAAGATAAAAGCTCTGAACATAGTCCCAGCCTTCAAAGCTACTGGGCATCCTTGTCCTTTAATAAATCTTTAACTCAAAGCCAGCACTGCATTTCCACTTTGTAAACATTAAGTTTCAGGTCAAAGAGAACGTAGATGTGTGTGGGTTAATCACTCACTATTTCACTTCATGCTCCTCACAGTCAAAAGTATGACTGAATTTCTAGTTGGTTTGCCCACACAGCACAGACTTCATTTGGCTGATCTAGTGAAGAAAGAGCATGTGTTTTTATTTATGAGCTTGTCTTGTATTCAACATCTTTTTGAGAGAAGTCTGTGCTGGTATGCTGAGAATAAATTTCCTGTGTAATTTCAAGAGGTATGGAACCAGAATTTCTGTGCATTGATAAGCCCGAGGGGCACAAGCTGTATCTTGGTGATATAATGCCAAAGCAGGAAAACGAAAACATATTTCTGTAGTTAATGGTATTTGCAGCAGGGCTTGGCTAAGCAGATGAACTGTCAAAGCTAGTTTTCACAGTCTCTTTGCTGCCACAGATAGCTCTGATCACCTAAACCAGCTTCGTTACAAGTATGCTGGGGGACTTTACCTCAAAGCTGTGCTAAGGCACGTCTTTCAGAATGCTACTAACACTACCCTGAAAAGCCCCAAACCTTGACAAATCTGCTTTTATCCATTAACTGTTCCAGGCATCATCATTCTCACTGTTAGGGAACTACATCTAATTTAAAGGTCCATTTAGACTTAGGTCTGAGAATCACTGAGAATCACTGTTTATTGCAGTTTTGCCTGCACAACTGGGAAGCCCTTACACTGCTCACATATCCACAATTAGTGATGAAGACTCCTCTTAACTTCTGTGTTGAGTTCTCATGTACCAAAAAGAAACATGTTTTCCCCACTTACCCATCAGATGTTAGAATAAACCCACAGTAGCACAAGTGGATAATACTAATACTTCTGGCTACATGTTACAGGTCCTCACCAGGTAGGAGAGCTTTGCCATTGATTGGACATTTGAAATTAAAGAAAATTGGGACTGGTTTTATTCTCCTTCCCCTCTTTCACCTGATGTGTTCTTTTGTGTGTGTCTGAGGACCTAATGCACAGTGCTGCAGCGAAGCACACCCTGAGGAAAGCTTTACCTCTGTGTGCTTTCTGGTTACTTGCCAGCCAGTGACAGGTTCATCAGTATTGATAATGGCTTTTTGTCGAAGAAAACTAGTGCACTAAGTCACAGACTAGCTCAACCCTATAAAGGAATCAAAGCAACCAGCATCCTCATAACGAAAGTGAGACGGGAACATGACTTCTGATAGGAAGAGCTGACTAACAAAAGAAACAGAAGGATTAAGCTCCCTTTGCTGAGAAGCAGAAGCAAGTTTTCGATCACTGAAAACTGTCACCTTGTTATCCACTGAGAAATGAGAATTCAAGCCCTGACTTCACCATACCTGAGCGATATTGACTGCAGGCTACGACACAGCAGTTCATATCTCATTTGTGACAAATGGAGCATAATGCAGTTGCCTCTGAAAATATAATCAATAATGAAAATTTGTATTAAGGTTGCACCCAAAACCCCATTACTGGATAGGTTTCACATCCTTAAAAAGCCAGAGGCACCTTTGCTAAAGATGGCTGCAAGGAACGTGCAAGCCTGCTACTATGAGGACAAAAATGTATTACCCAAGAATGTAAGTTTACTGTACACATGGGTTTCCTACTTTTCTGCATGGAAATCAAGAGGGGCAGGCCTGATGGATTTTCAGTATTTAGGACACATTTGTGCTTCTCACTATCCCCCCAGTCATCAAAGTGGTCACAGATCAACCGGAAAGCTCTGCTGAGTCCCTTGGGAAGAGTGGAGGCTCATTGTTTATTTACTCTGCACCTCACCTGCGTGTGCATGGGAGGTCTAACACATCTCACATGTACCTGCACAAGCCACCTTCACTGACACCTCTGGTACATATGTCTGCCTGGGAAAGAACACACAGAGATCAAGTATCTTGAATTTGAAGGGACTGAGTAACAATGCTTTTATGTGAGATGTGTGTGCCTATGACAGACACCAAAGACAGACCGAAGGAGAGATACAGGAAAAGAGAGACAGAGACTTTAAGTGGTACAGCAAGAGAGACAAAGCATGGCAGAGAGAAACAGAAAAACAGGGGAAGAAGAAAGGGGAAACATAGGAAACTCTGGTGTCATAGCCCCAAGCTTGGAGGTGAACCTTTTTTTGGGCAGCTGACATGGGTAAGGTGCAAAAAGGAATCTGACTAACTCTGGCTGCTCACACACTCCTGGTTCTGACAAGGAGCTAGGACTTCCTGTAAAAATAAATATAATATCAGCACGCATGACTCCAATACACATCACTTTGTCCTAAAAGGAAAAAACATACCTAATTGTAGTTACCTGCAGAGATCAAAACAAATAAAATACTTAATCTGTACTAGAGGCCTATTTTAAAACCTACAAACAGGGGAGCTGCAACCAGGGCTTTGGCCACTCTACAGCATGCTGAGCTATGTTCCTTTCCAATTATTTGAAGAGGGCTACTTTGGAAAGCCCCTGCCTCCAAATCCAAGATCTTTGCATCCATCTCTTAATGCAACATCTTACACTAAATGGCCTCCCTTACTCTGTAACATTTCCAATTCCCATAAAGAAGCCAAAGGGTGAAGGAAGAAATAGTGCTAGCTTGCTTGTTCTGCTCTGCAATTCCTTGGGAACCTGAGAGAGCTCAGATCTGGTTACCCCAGGACAGCACCTGACCTTGAAAAAATAATTTTCCTTGCCAAAGGATCACAGAGAGACACTGGTGCTGTCATGAGCTGCATGGCTCGGACAGAGGTTATTTACCATTAATATTTTGGTACCCTATTTTTTCTGGTTGTAAACTAAATGCAAACTAAGAACACATTTCACACAGGCATCTAAAAACTTACTGCACTCATGTTTACAAATGCTCCAAGACATTTCTGGAAATGGCCCAAGGAAAAGCAAAGTACCCATACTTTTAATAAGTTTGACTGGTGCACCTAGCTGTCACTTTTGTGCCTGATTAGTGGCAATAGGCAGTTTTCCATTTATTTCCTAGCAGCTGCTAGAAGAGCTGCAGGCAGAGGTAATCTGGTGTCTGCAGAACTCTGCTCCCTGCCAATTTCACACCAGCATTTTACTTTCTTCTATCCCCATTTATTATTAATCTCTATTTATAGCTAACTCCAGCTCTTAGTTAGCCTTTGCCAGAGGCTTAACCATTAGAGGTGACTGTGAGGAAGGAGCTGAAAGAAGAAACTGACATAAATCAGGCTTTTACTACTCCACATTATTCTGGGGAGGTGAGAAACCATGCAAATTTGGGCTATGTAGGAAGAAAACAGCTTGCACAATAGATCAGACCAGGTAAAGTCTCCTTTATCATTAGTGCTAAATATGTAAAGGAAACATCTGTATCGCAGAACTTTCCTTCTAATCATGCTCAGTACCTATTTTTTACACAGCTTTATATCACTTCTAAATTCCTATCCATTCTAATCCAGAGGATGTTCTCACATTTAATGTTTTCTGAATCCACTTAGCCCTTAGGCTCAGAAAGACCACATCGCATTTGTTCCAAATAAGCATTGTATAAAAACATACCTTTCCCATCAGTTTTCAAAGCATTGCCTTTTAATTTAATATAAAGAACAAGACCAGTCAATTATGAAAAGACAAAAACTGATTCACTCTGCCCTCTCCAAGTAAACAATTTTAATTTAAGCAGCAGAATTAACACTTCTTTTCTGCTAATGATTTTCCTTTTTTAATGTTTCAAAACTTTTCTTCATATATTGCCTTGCTTTTTTCCCTTTTGAATAGGATGAATAGTGTGTTCCAGGTAAGACAACACCATTCATTTAATGAAGGCATTCTATAAGTTTCCAGACTGTTCTTGACACACCCTTACATTTTGTTCACTTTACAGTAAATGTGAAGCCCACTCAGTGTCACCTTTCCTTTAGAGGTAAAATCAACACAACTCATTGCAAAGACTGTCCGTAAGTTTTCCAGAATGGAGAGAAAGATGTCACGTAGACGTGCTGTGTATAAAGTTTCCCACAGCAGTGAGAGACATTCAACTTATTGCACACTTTCCCTGATTGTTCCCATATATCTGGACAGCCTGCAATCCTAAGAAACAAACTAGGCTTCAGATTAGGCTTCTGGAAATCCTTCCCCAAGTCTTTTCCAACAATAGTAGCTTCAGCAGGCTAGCCAGTTGTAATATCATTTTACTCTGCTTGACATAAGCATTACTGTCTTTGAGCATCCAGTTGGAATGGGAATGTCATTAGGAACTCAGAGAAGTCATCTTCTACTTCTTCAGTGTTCAGTCATAATGAAGGCTCTTCAGTGTTCCTCCTCCAAACCTTTTCCTTTCAGAGAAGCCAGGAATCTAAAGACAAGGAAGGTAAGTTGCCATGTCAGAATCAGCATGAGCTCTCTCCAGCCCACACTTGAGTGCCTGTTACCAAGCCAACTGCAATATCCTCTTCCACACCATCTCCAGAGTCAAGATTACAATGCTTCAGTTTGCTGCTAGAGGAGCACCATTAATTAAACACTGAACAACTTGAGCATGGCTCATTTGTTCTATGGCATTCCTTAAGGCTTTTCTGGCAAGGGTTACAATGAAAGCCTTAATTTCTCAGGCAAATCCTAAACTAGTTAATTACAGATTTCAAAGTCTGTATTTCCCCCCAGATTCAAATGCACACAAGAATTTTTCCTCCATTCATTTTTAAAACTATCAAACAGTATAATCAAGTCCTATCAAAGAGCTGTCGAGGCTTTATGCCTTCAAACCTGGGACAGCAGCACTTCATTGGCAGTTTAAAGCACAGTTTTATCAATTGCTGAAAGCTCCGTCAAAATAGAAATGGCTGCAACAACATAAAGGATTAGGACTCCTGCTTTTGCAGCCAATCTGTAGATACCACTTACACTGTGACAATGGATGTTTACAAAGAAAATCTCCTTGAAATCATCAGAGGCTTCTCTGGTTTAACAGTATTTCGGATGGATTTTCAATCCAATGCATCCATGAATCCCCAAAAGAAAGTGATGCACTACCTTCTAATACTGCATAAGGTATCTGTCCTACTGGCATCATAAAACTGATTACAGTCTAGAGTAACTTTTAGCTTACTAACTACACACAATCAGAAAGAGCAGACCCAGCAAACACATCCTCCCAAAACAATTCTACTCTTTCATAGAAAATAGAATATATTAAAATGGAAGGTGTCAACTAAGCACTACAAATCATGCCAGGAAAACACCGTCATGTATGGACAGTATGGGACAAAAATGTATTTTACAATCCAAAGTAGACTGCTCAGATTACACACTTCGTTGGTAAACTGAAAAAGCTAAAGAGCTTTCCCTAAATAGAAGTCCATTAGGAACCCCACAAATTAATTTACTTGGGGTTTTCAGACTGAAAACTCAAATACATATTCAAGGAATTAACTGAAGTATTGTTTTTTTTGTCTCTGAAAAGCAATCATCTCTAAGGAAAAAATCAGGCAGCTTTTCCACAAAAGTTCATCTCAGGAAAACTGCTTTGGGAATTTAAAAAGGAAAATCATTACAACTAAAAAGTAGTTGGACCATAGGTAAAATGTTATCTGCTTTAGCATTTTTTATATCAAAATTGCTAATTAAGAGCAACAATTATTTATGTATCAGAGATCTGACTGAAGTCATAGCTGTGAACAATTTGAAACTTATCATTCTTTTCATCCTGAAGAAGTCTATTAATAGAAATACCTCAAAACATGAATGATCGAAGCAACCTATTGTAGAAAACCCACAAACACGTTGGTAAGAGTTACATTAAGTACATAATTTCAAATAGTAACATTAAGAGGTTATATTCAAATCTCCATTTCCAATTTGGATTTTTCTCTTTAAACATAACTGTCCACTGCTTAAGATTTGTTTTAAGCTTTTGAGCTCTTGTCAGAGAAGTAGATGACAATAGTCATCAGCAGGCTGTAATGTTTGGCACACAGCCATAAGGAATATATAGTTAATCCTTGGCTAGCCACTAAATATGATCCAATAATAAAAGTAAAAATCTTACATTATGCATCAAAGACAGCCAGCACACAAGCAGATTTCTGCATTAAGCTATTATCCCCATGAAAGGGAAACTTCCTTTCACATGAATGTGGAGAGAAGGGGAGAGGAGAGGAAAAAAAGATATGCTGAACTGAAAGAGGCAAGAGCAAGTTTATTTTTAAAAAGCACTAAAAATTGCTTAAAGAAAGGAAGCATTTTGTAATTTGTGACTATTTTTCTCCCTGCTCTCCCTAAGGGGTTTTCAGCACAGTTACCTCTAATGATACATTTGACTGTATTTTAGTGATGCTATTCATGGTAATTTGCAAGTACCTGACAGATATGGCAAGTGTAACCTTGCTACTCTCTGTGGGGAGGTGGGGGACACAAAAAGTTGAAGAGGCTTGCCCAAATTAGAAGTCATTTTGCTAGTTCTTCACCAACTGTGCTAAAAACACTAAATTCAGTAATTTAAGAATGAATTACAAGACACTATCAAACTCCCATTTTTCTTGTCGCTCCACTGGGTCTGTGAAAACTACCTGTGCAAGATAAAATACTACTTCCAGCTGTGCAAAAACAAGCCTTTTCATTGACCTTCCAGATAGCATTTCTGGCCTAAATCTGCAACCAAGAAACTGACAGTCGAAAGAAATCACATTTGCCCACTTCACCTCACTCCTGCAACTTTTACTATGTTAGCATACTTTAGTATTTCACTGCCAATCACATTACAAATACTTAAGCTGACAAAAATCGGCCATTTTTCTGTCTATCCAAACCAGCTGTGCTCTCACAGATATCAGAACTCAATTACCAGCACAGATTATCATTTAAGTCGCATGAAGCCCACGTTTTAAAGAGCATTGTGTCAGCAGTTCACATTACACAGGGAGAAATGAAACAAAAACGGAGGAAAAATGACAAACCTGATTGCCATCTCTTAAGAAGTATCTCTTCTCTATGACCTGGGAACAACAGAGAATGATCTTAGCTTGCACAGCACATGTGTAACCTCAGATTCCAACAAATACTTCAGACGTGAGCACTGAAACTCATGGCTAACTTGGACAAGGTCTAAACCCACATTCCATGGTCCAGGCCTATTGCTCTAAGTGCAGTGCTCTAGTACACACAGGAGTTGCCACCTCCAGCCATTCTTAGAAAGGCTATATTATCCTCAACTCCCACACATCTAATTTAGTTAGCCCTCCTGGATAATGGAGGTGATGGTTTGGGTGTCTTCTTCTGCATCAAAGTCCTTCCTCCCATTCCCTTTCTGCAGGTGTAGTGGTTCCACTACTACACAGTACCTCCACTATGTTATATCCAGGGGATGCTTAACCAGAGCATTCCTTATCATTTTCACAGTGGACCTAGATGGTCTCTTTTTCAGAAAGGGAGAGCAATATGCTGAATTTCTTAATTCCTAAAGGTTGCTTTAATGAGGATCAACAGAGCTAACCATAGCCTTGTAACTCCCCACATTACTGCCTCAGAACACTGCAACCCTCTGGCCTGCCAGACAACTTCAAAAGCGTATGCTGAGTGTCTTTGCACACTTGTGAGTTCTTTTTCACTGCTTTGTACAGATCAAGAATCAAATCTTCAAGCAGATCAGCTATTTTCCGGAGGATTCCAAAAGCAGACCAGTCTTTGCCCTCCCCACACCTGGTGTGAACCAACTCAAAAAGTGGAATGTGAAAGGAGAAGCTAACTGTTGTACATTTTCCAATCACAGACAGTGTTTGACACACAGGACAATAAAACATCATTTCATCGACTTACTTTATCAAAAAACCTGCTTAGTTTGACAGCATTGGATGAACCTGCAGCCAAGTAACGAGGATTGGTGCAATCCTAGAACACACAGAAGACAACAACAAACTAAGCACACAGAAATCAACACAAAGAAGCCACACACTTGGAAATCAACACATCCTTTCCCCTGACACAGGCTGTCAGCTACAGGAAACAGTGGATCTGCTGATTTCTGCTCCACAGTCACTAGAGAGAAAAGGCCAACTTCTGTTTTGTGAAACAACTGCAGAATCTAAATAACCCCCTATGTGCTCCACATCTTCCTTCCATCACCAGCTATTCAGTCAGATAATGATTTGTACAGGCTACACATGAGATCCTGTGTGGGTATGTGTATGCACGTGTGTGTGTATACAAGCACTCACACAGCACGTGCATATTTTTACACCCATATATCTATATAAAGTGATCTTGATGTTTCATTCAAAAGAAGTCCATGTCAGAACTATGAGCAGGAAAAAGAAAATTTAACTCCAAAGCATCAATTCTAAAGCGTCAGTGACCTTACTTAACACCCACTACACCTCCCTGTAGAGAAACAAAGATGGCTGTCTCATCAAGCAAGGGGTACAGCCAAACAACATGTGCACGACTCCGGCACTACTGCCAAAATCTCCAGAAGCCCATTTTTTGTCACATCTTTACTTATTAAAAATTGGACTTGCTCCCATATAAAAGAAAAACAACACTGGTGACAAAGATACTAACCAAATTTATCTCTTCAGCATTGAAATCCTCAGCCAAGAAAGCTGTTCTGGTCAAAACTTCATTCCGCTTAGTTTCTGGGATCTGATCCAGTTTAGTTCCTATTACCAGCAGTGGAATCTGGTTATCAGCAAACTGTTCACGGTCATAGTCACTGATGAGGGAAACAAATACAATCCTGAATAAGGTGATGGCCGTGTAACTGGGCACAGGGGCACCCTCAGCTCCCCTGTCCCCTTCAAAAAATGGTTATTTAATTAGTAGGAGTCATGATTTATCTAAGTGAGAACGTGCTGTATCTGTTAATTAAGGAAGGGCTTCTGCATCTAAGTCACTACACAGGAATTGAAATGAAAGAGAAAAGAAACCAGATGAGTTTGATTTCTTCTCAGCACAGATGAACCAGAGAAGAAATGCTAACACAAGCAGGAAAGGAACAGGAACTCCAGCATTGTACCGAGCCGTATGCAGACACCAGGAAAACCTGAACAGCTAAAGTTCCTACATACATACACTTTTTAAGGAGGGACAATGAAATAAATTTCACCTGTGAAACACTACCCCTTTCCATGTGTGATCAAAGAGGGTTGCAACAACAATTGCTTGGTGTCAAGTTATAAATTCTTCTATATTCAAGTAAAGGTAGCCACTAAAAGCTGAATTCCAACAAGCTTTGATTCAGATATGAAAAATGATCAAAGATAGCTTTTATAAAATAAATAACATTGCAATTAAATGTCATCACAAATCCATGCTTCAATCATTCTCCACAGCTAGGATAATCACTTGTCTTTCATTTTTACCTAAACCAAGCTTTATGGAAAGTAATTTTACAACCAACAGCAACAACCTGACCAAGTGATTGCTAGTGGCCGAGCATCTGTCCTCGACAGAAGCTAAGCTGTAGAAAATTAAAACAATTAAAACAGAACCTGTCTGTGGAAAAAGTGAGGAATTCTGCAGTTTATACAATGCAAATCCCCTCTCTCACCTCCCATGTTTTTACAGAAACTCCTTATTATTGTCTTCCTGCTCACGTGTGAGGTTTAGTGATGATCTTAAAACTGCCCTGACTACATGTATAAGAGGAGCACAGAGGTACAGGAGGAAATACTTGACAAGATATTGGAAAGCTCATTATTAACATGCTTATGGAGCAGTTTGTTGAGCTCTTTCAGCCACACTCCTGAAAAAATGCCCCCATCACCCAAACCAAAGATTTATGAAGTGAACTTCCTCAGTCTTGGTACGTGAAAGAAAAACCTTCTGGAAGAGACATGTCATCCCATGACATTTCCTGTATAAGGACACATCTCAGTACAGACAAAGAAGTCTTCAGGTATCAGGGACTGAACCCACTTTCACTGAGGCCTCAAGCAAATGAAGGATGCAGTAAAAATCTCTTCCCTTAAAGCAAGGTCTTTGCTACACAGTTTGGGAATCTCCTGTCAGAATGGCCCGATTGGCAGTACAAAACACAAAGAACAGCAACTTTCTTTGATATTCCAAATTTTTTCCTTCCTTTCTTAGAAGTCTAGCCACATCTAGTTTCATAGGGACTCCAAGTACCCTGAGGGGTGAACAAAGACTTCTATAACATCTTAGACATCTTCTATAACATTACTGTGCCTTAACTCTGTACAGATGTTTTACACTCACCCATTTGTCACAAGAACCCCTGTTGGAGCGACATCTCTGTTGAGAGCTTCCAAAGTCCAGCGATACAAATTCTGGGATGATTTCTTGTTGGTTAAGTCATGCACTAAAATTATCCCTAGGGTGAAAGAAAAGACACAAGATGCTATTTAATGATACATATTTTTTTTCTTATCTTACCAAAATGACATCTGCAGGTTCCCAGATATCTGAGAAGGAAGAAAGGGATGTATAACCAGTTCAGTTACAGTGAATGAGTAAGGCTGAAAATATCAGAATGCAACAGGTTTTTTAAAGCTGCTTATCAGGAATTGGATAAGAGCTTAGAGAAAAATCTCATGAAAGGAGGAAACAAACAGCCACCTCAGGGTTTAATCCACAAAAGGCTTGCAGGCATTCCCTAATTCTGCTCTATTTCTAATGATACTGAAATTCTGTATTACTGCAGCAGAGAATTTAGCCTTTCTCTGTTTTACTTAACTGGTAAACATAATTATCTTTCTGTCACACCATCTAAGAAGTCTAAGGGCTTTTTCTTTGTTTCAAAGAGGTTAGAGAGCACTATTGTTTTCCTGCATTTTCAAGAATTAATGCTACATTCTTAGGGAGGTATCCAAAGGGGAAACAGACAATGATAACCTTTCACAGTTCACCAAAACTGTAATTCAGATGCATAAGTTCAAGATTTCATGTCCTAATGGGCTGCTTCAGGATATTTCCTGGTAGAAACATGAATTAATAAGATTTCTTGTATTTAAGATTAAGCTACTAGCATTTTTCATTTACCATGAGCCTTCAAAATGTAAACTCTGAGATACAGCCAAACTTCCTAGCTATGCTATTAACAGACACCCACTTCTGATAACCACAGTTCCTAGCTCAATTACCAACTACTGCTAGCAAATTTCTTCTATTTATTCACACCTTCTGCAATATGTGGAATGTTCCCACTTCCTCCAGACTTCAAACTATCATTAATTCAAGGACAAAATGGAATTATATCCCCTATCTAGATCAGGATTCATTCTCAAAACACTTCACAGCCTACAGGTGGAAAAAACTTAATAATTTAACCTTTCACCTCAACTCCCAAAGGTGCCACCCACTGTGCATCCGATCAACAAACCACATTTCCATAAACATTTTCCACTACCCCACACGACTGTGCACGCTCTCCTGTGAGAGTTCACAGCATATCACAACCACAGCCCTATCTCAAAGCAATTATCTCAGTAACAGCAGAAAAAGGCAACTCAGCTGCATGTCCACCCCCAGTGCCGGGAGAAAAAGCCTGACACAACGTAACTTGACCTACAGCAACAGATTCTGAGGCATTGCTGCACAACCCGTGAGGAACACTGTCCACCTCCAGACACTCTCCCTCAGTTATGGTTTTGATTGGCCAGTTCCCTTATCTGCGTCACCTAAAACCTGCACAGTCGGTTGCACCAGCAGCAAAAGACTGTGTCAACATGCAAGAAGAGCAGGCAGGACCAATGACTACTCAAGGAAATGTTCCTCCCACATGAAGGCCTGCAAACCAAAGCCTTACTGCCTAGTCCCTGTCCTCAGTTATCACAGTCCACACACCAGATGGAGGGTCAGCAAAACAGAAGACTTGTGTTCAATCCAAAAAACAAACTGTTCCCAACCTTGTCAACAGCCCAGCAGCCTGCACAGGTGCTGCCACAACCAAACATTAACTGCCTTTCCATCTCAGGTTTTCAGACCACTGTAAGCCCAGAAAGCACAAGCAGTCAGGCAGAAGGAACACATTCATCTTCTCTTCTTAAATCAGGTCAAACTGAGGCAATTTCTGAGACAAGCTCTAATGGAGAAATTAATCTAATGAAAGAAACAAGAGCCAAGGTTAACTACCAAAGTCAACACTTTTCATATGCGAGCTGCCTAATAACGTATTTTGGGCAGTGGAGATAAATAACTCGTATTTTAACAATGTCATCAATTATAATTCAATTCAGGATTTCATTTCCTAATGGGTTGTTCCAGGATGTTTCCAAGTATGACCCACACTCACTGGCATACCATGGATTTGGTGTCAAAAATAAATCCATTTTTTCATATACCAGAGAGGCTTCCTTTGAAGGCACAATTCAACTCAGGCCTTATTTAAAGAGGGCCAGTTAACAGTATAAGCAAGAGGTATCTACAAACAGTTTTCCTCCTGGGAAAGGAGGTTGACAGAACTAGTTAATCACAGATCAAAAATATTTATTTTGTGGTTTAACATGTTACTGAAAGGCCTTCAAATTATTTGGAACAAGAAAAGAGAAACAAACAGAACATTTGAGACAGGTTTTCAGAAGCAGTTGCTAATCTGATATACATCTATCTGTAGTGAACTATCCTTGGGTGACAAAAAAGGAAGAATTCAAATACTACATTGTTATGTTCATAACCTTTTATTTGCTCGTATTAGTGGTAGAGATGAACTAATAGGACTTTAAATCACTGTCTCAAAAGAAGGCATAAAATACGACTTTCTAAATACGCAGCAAGTTGCAAGATTCAATTCTAAAGAATAATCTAAATGAATTATAACGCTAAACTAAATGAGCAGAGGCAAGATGGTTATCAGCATATTGCAGTTTTATGGAAGGCAGTTCAAATTTGCCAACGTAGGATGCAACTATCAAAGTTCACATAAACTCAAATAATCATTTCTCTGCCGTAGGTTTTGCAACTGAACAGACAGGAAAATATAAATTGCATTGCTGCAGTTAATCAGGCATGGAAGGGTGAAGGTAACATTTATGTCTGCAAGTGTAGCTGGAAGGGACACTATTGCACCTTTAAAGACTCCCTGCTGTGCCAGCTACACAAGACTGAAGTGAAAGGCTGATGAAGCTCATCTGCACAGCTTTGCCTAAAATATCTTTAGAGTTCAAAACAGAATCCATAAAATTCTGCCTATGAATATTATCAGTTTCTTTCCCCTGTATAAATCAGAAAAGAGAACAATATGGCCCTCATCCAGACCACAAGGAACCCTGCCCCAGAACAAAGCGAGGGCTCTTAAGAGAAACAGTAACAAAACCAGATTTACACCAAGTAAACTCACCGTTTAGCAAGTTATAGAATACTGCTCGTGTGCTTTTCACACTAGTGGCGCTACCCACTGAACCTCCAACATCCCACAGCTCAATGTAGTAAGTCTTCTCTTCTGGAGTCCCTTCTTTGTAGTCATGGATCTGATGAAAAATTCACATAATACATAACCACAGCACCAACTCACAGGAGTTAATCCACATGACACTTACACATTCAGCTGGAAGGATTATTGCACTTGGATGGAAATTTGTAAATTCTTATGATGACACCATTTCAAACCTCTCAAGTGGAAGAGAGATGGAATGAGTCAAGCAGCAGCCACTGGATATCACAGCTCCTATAGGAGATGGAGCTTGGTGAGTAAGCAGGGAGTACCCTTTCCATCTCAGTATGAGCAAACCTAATGCTTCATGATGTGCTTGGAAATAGCATGTTGCTTAAAAAAAATGAAAAATTAAGGTCTTGACTTCTTACAGTTGTTAAAACCCACACTGTAGTACTGCAGGACTATTAACACAGGTGACTACATTGGATTCCAACTGACCACATCTCTTTCCTTTTCTCATTGACATCCCAACTGAACACATCAACCAACAGCTTTTGGCCCTGGATCTGCCTGGTAGTTTTCCTCCACAGTCAAACAAGAATGCCGCTTTCCAAATTTTGGAAATATATTCCTAGTCTAGGGCAATGCATTTCAAGGAGAATGCAGCAAAGAGTGGTGAAGGAAAACACATTTATCAGTGTCCCATGAGGGCTGTAGGTCGGGCGAAAAAAGTGCTGGATGAATATCCTCACTCCTCCCATGGCAGGTCCTACAGTGAGGAGTCAGGGGGAGAAGCAACCCCTTGGTCACAGACAGTGGCCACAATCTAAACCAGCAAATTGTTTTTCCCCAGTATGTTTAGCTGACCATATCACTGTGCATTGCCTGTTTCTCAGGAAAGCTTGGTTGGAATTCTGTGTCTTCTGACTTAAACTGGCCGCCCTGTGACTTGTAACTCGCCCGTGGCCACTGCAGCGAGGACAGGGGGCTACGAGTGACAAATACCCTGTGTGACTGACAACCTGGCATGGTCAAAACTAGCTCACACAAGTGCTTAGCTCACACTGCTGCTATTTGCCTTGAAAGATTAAGTCCTCACCAAATCACACCATCAAAGCACACCTCTTTCTGTGGCGAATGTAATGAAAATAAAGTAATACAGTCAAGGCCCTTCTCTTCCCTTACACTGCAGGCTTAGTGATACCCAGGGGCTGGGCACGTCACCTACTCGCACATCGACGGAGCAGCCCACAGTCCAGGACGGGTTTCCGAGCACCTGGTTGTGGCACAGCAGATGAACGAGTGAAGATTTTCCGACACCTGCAAGGGCACAGAGAGAGAACAACTCCTGGGAGGCGGCGCCGGGGTTACAGGCAGCGGGACAGGGAGCAGCGCTGACTGAGCGCGGGCGCTCCCGGCCCCTCAGCGGGTGACGGGGAAGCAGGCGAGGGGCGGGTCTGCAGGAGCAACCCCGGGCACACAGCCTGGGGACGGGGACTCACCGGAGTCGCCCAGGACCAGCACCTTGACCCTGTCCAGAGCCGCCATCTTTACCCTGCCCAGCAACAACCGCCCGCCAATCGCAGCGCGCCTTCCTTCCGCTTCTCCCAGTCTATTGGCTGTCTCTCGAGCCGCAGGCTCGTCTTTGACTTCTGATTGGTTCAGCTCGCGCAAGGGCGGGAAGGCGAGGGCCAATGCGGGAACGCGATTGGCTCGGGTCGCTGTCGCTCGCGCCACTGAGTCGCGCCGACAGGGAGTGGGCGGTGCCGCGCACGCGCGGCGGGCGCCGCTGACGCCGGGGTCGCGCGCGGCGGTGACGCGCGTGGCGGTGACGCGCGTGGCGGAGCCGCTGGAAGCGCCGCCCGGAGCCGGGAAGAGCTGGAAGCGGCGCCAGGTCAGTGCCGGCCCCGGGGAGCGGGGTGGTGCCTGCGGCCCGCGGAGGCCCCCGGCCCGGCGCTCGGGTGCCGCAGAGCGGCCCGCGGGGTCCGTGCTCCCCGCACGGTGTGTCCGTCTGGGCCCCCTCCTCGCCTTGGCTCCGAACCACCGCCCGCCGCCCGTCCTCCTCTGTCTGTGGGGGCTGCCTCTTTGTCTTGTGTGGTTTGGTTTTTTAGGAGGTACTGCTGAGCTCCTCGTGCCCTATAGAAGCCTACACAGTCTGATGTTTAAACCTCAACACATTAAAAGTGGGTAGGGAATGGGAAGCTGTGCAGAGAGCATAAAGGACTCTATTTGCTTAACCTTAAAGCTTAGTCTGCTGCAAAATCTGTACAGTTCGTAATTTGAAGGAAGTTGCAGGATTATGGACATCTGAGGAGTAGATGATTGGCAAATCCTGCTCATTCCTGTTTGCCAGGTTTGGCTGTGGGTTGAGTCCATCTGGTGAAACCATTCATTTCTCCAGGTCAGCAAGGTGGGGTTTTGTCTTTTTTTTTTTTTTTTTTTTGTGTGTGTGTGTGTGTGTTTGTTTGGTTTGGTTTGTGTGGGGGGTTTTGTTTTTTGTTTGGGTTTTTTTTTTTTTTTAAATTATTTTATTTTATTTTTTGTACATTAGTTTTCTTCTGCCCTCACAAGCTTGCTGGTTCCCTGGGAAATAGGTGACCATTACATCCTAATGGCACTGAGCTGTTGATGTTAAATGGGCCCAGCTGTTACACTTGTGCCATCCCAAGTGGCTCAGAAGGAATGAGGAAGATTGGCATCCTGAAAAGGGTGTTCAGCACTGCACAGCTAAGGTACATTTTCATGAAGTATAGGTGGTTTAATATTTTTTGTCCACAAAAGGTGGCGTTTCTCCTTTGATCTGTTCCAATGCAGTGTCATCCTCTGATACCTGCTGGTTCTGTTGCTCATCAGACTTTTCCACTAATGCATTAAACTGTTGAAAAACATAGTAAAAAGGAGAAGAAAAAAAAAAAGGAAACGTGTTTTTCTGCCTTTTAGTGCTGTAAATTGGTACACGGGAAGGTCCAGTGAGTGCCAGAGCTGGCATGAGAGAGGGCAGAGCCATGTGCTTGGGAGAGGAGCACATGCCTTTCTGGGAGCAACAAGGCATGATGGGAGTTGCATTCCTGCCTTCCACTTCCTCTGAGATACAGCTTGCATCCTCAAAGGATGCTTTAGGGAATTCTTTCGAACAAAAACTACGTTAATTAAATGTAATCTGGTATCTTGGTATTCTGTTTGTTTCTTTATTGCTTACACCCACGATATATGCACATTTGCTGCACTCTGATACACTGAAACTATTATGAACCTAATACTTCCAGAATTTTACATTGTCTTTCTGGAATTCCCAAAAGTCAGGCAATACCGCATCATCTATCATGATAAGAAGCGTGATGTTCCAGGTCTTATTGAATCCAGAAGATGGAAAGCAATTCCTGCTTTCCTCCTGTCTGAAGCTTAAAAAGGAATGCTGAGTGAAGCCCAGTGTGCTTCAGTGTAATTGTGACTTCGTAGGCTTGATATTTGTGAGAAATTATCTTACTTTTTTCCCTTTAAACAAACCCCCAAAACCTTACAGCTCATTGTGTGAGCATCAGTGCTGACATGTCACCAGAATAACGTGTTCTGCTGGTACACGTTCAGATTGGAATGTAGACTGTAAGGGGTTCTGGTCTCCATGGTTAAAATGTCCACATATCACAGTGGAGTCAATTTTGCTACCACATGGGGAAAGATTACCTACATCCTTAGCCATGCTTTCTTTACTCTCTGTTGGCTCTAGTATGGTAACAGAAATGATTCAGTTCTTGAGCTTTTCCCCCTTACCCTCTCTGAAATACCCCACTTTTTGTGTTTTGGCATGTTAGCTTTTCACTTTTTATCCACTTGGTTCACGCTGCTACAAGAATAGTGAACTGTCAGAATTAGCACAGAAGGGTAGGGGCTGTGGCTAAAGGCAAAGAAGGAAAATAAAGACTTTTTTATGGAAGGGGAAAGTGTCATTTGACTGAAGCTGCAACAGGAAATGGTACCTTTACTCTTGTAGCCAGTAAGTTTGGCTGTCCATAAATAGTGTGCTCCATTTTTTGTTAGAGCTACAGCTGTAAATGATTGTTATTGCTCATGTACTTTTGAAGTACTTCTGAATATCTCATCAGTTTGTAAACATGAACACAGGTAGTCCTCTAATTTACTGACACCTTACTATTGTTCGTGTTGTGGTAAGATTATGAATGTGATTGAGAATTCAATCCTGAGCCTGCCTGATTCAGTTTCTGCCTTGCACGGTCAGACCTTGTGGCCTTATCACATCTGGCTCCATATGTCTTAACTTCTGAAATTTTGTGAAAATGCCCTAATTTTAGCCAGGCCTCTCGGCCTTTCTGTGTGCAGCTGCAGCACTACTTTTCATCCTTAGTGAAGGAAACCCTTTGATACCTGTGACCTCTTGGTTTCACTTTATGGAATGCCAACAAGAAGGTGGAAGCAGATTGTTCTTTTCTTCTCAAATACTTCAGGATAGGTCTTGCCATGGAAATACACATTTCTCATCAAGATGGGCAGGAGAAAGGCTGAGCAGCAGTGTTCCTGGACTCTCCAGGGAATGGAATTCAGTGAACTCTTGATAAAATGCCAGAAGACTTTGGGTTTGCAACTGATGTGGGATAAAGGCAGTTTTGGATAATAGGGACATTTTCCAGATCATCCACTGACTACAGAGAAAAGCGAGTAAAGGCAGGACTAGAAAATGGGAGCTTTTGTGCCATGTTCTGGAAAGAATGACTAGTGTCTGAGGTTACATTGTACAGGCCTTTAAAATGCTGGTGGCATGTTTTCCCACTGAAGTTCTGAAAATTATGTCTTTCCTCAGTGTTCTCCAAAAGATTCAGAATCACTTCTCTCAGCTTAACCTCATCATCTTCTGGAAGGCAGAATTTTAAATCTTGTTAGAGTGAGAGACTACAAAACTAGGATCTGGTGTTTGCATGTGACTGGTGGAGTGGGATATGGCATACACTGGCTCCAGGAAGCTTATCATGCTTGCTGTATTTACAGGTGAGGGACTCTCTTGCACTCTGATTTTGATTTTACCCAAAGAAACTGTATCAGTGGTGTACGCAAGTGATTTTTTTTTCTTATGTCAGAAGCCTGCAGAAACATTTTCCAAACAAACTGGCAAAAGCTGGCCTCAAAGATTTAGTGAAAAAGAGCACTAACAATAAAAATTAGATGTGGAGAAGTACAGGAAGCACCTTCAAGCGTTAACAGTATGCCTGATAGCCTAAGTTCACAGACAAACCTGCAACTCCAAATTTTCTTCCGAAAGAGATCTGAGGTGTGATAAAGGGTTTGTATACCCAAATGAGTCTGAGGAGCAGTCTGCTTCCTTTTTCAAGATCCTGCTTTTAAAATGTTTATTGTGTCAAAGATATGAATAGTGAGCCATGATTATGTTTTCTGAGGTAAAATTAAAATAAGTCACAACACTGTATGTTAAAACAAGATGATGTTGATTTGCAGTATTGGATTAAAATTCCTGCTAATTCATACTGGCTGACTTAGGCTTTCATAATTTCTAGTACTAGTTTCATCTATATTGTGGCTTCTACATATCACCTTTTTAACACGTTTTGTCTCAGTTTTAGCCAGGAAAAGCAGGAAGAAAAACAGATCCACCATTATTAGCACAATTCCTGTTTGAGTTCACAGAATAATTCTTGAAATCTTTGTACGCTGGGAAGAAGAGTTCAAGTGCTTTGTTATTGTGTCAGGAAAGTCCCGACCAGTGGGGATGTTTGCCTTGTTGAAATTCTGGCTTCTGTGTGGGCTTCGGTCCTATCACACTGAATGGTTTTTTTGGAGTCACTTGCTTTCCTCATGATTTCCTTTCTGACATCTCTGATTATGCTGAAGGCTTGTGCCTCATACATTTTGCTCAACCTGAGGTACAATCTACATTTTGCAGAATGTATCCTGATTTTCTTCACCCAACAAATCTGATTGTTTTGTGTAGCTGTAGGTCTCTTTTTCCTGTGTTGCTTTTTATAGCTACATCAATACTAATCTTTCATTTAGAACAATTAAAAAAACCCAAAAACCACAAAAATGTGTATTTAGGTTTGTTGTCTTACTGTGTTAACATAGATAGATCTATTTTCTTCCTATACCCATAATACTGAATTGTATTCATGTAATTACCCAGAACAATTCCCCAACAGCTGTCTGTTTTAATAAAGCCCATATTTAAATTCTGAAGTTTTTCTTTTGGTTGTTTCTGAGTGTGATCTCGTCCAGTCTGCTTTATTATCAGTGCTGTCTGTAGGTGCTCACTGTATAGGGGAGTATCTTGGTCATTATTTTTTTTCCTCCTGGAAATGTTTCTTGATGTTCATAAGTTATTAAGGTCAGTTCAGACGTTATTATGAAACGCTTGAACATCCATTGAAACCTTGTTAGAAGACGTTATCGTATTTCTTTGCACATGTAATTAATTCAGGCTTGACTTATTGCTTCAGTGGAAGGTGAAATTGTTGCTCAAGGATGCAATCGTAAAGGCCCCTGCTTTTCAATTTTAAACTGATATTCATGCGGTACCGGATTACAACGTGTGCGCTGCATCACTGTCTTTTTTGCCTCGTGAAAGGTGGTAAGAAATTGCAGCTTAGAGATTAAAAGCCTTGGATTCTTTGTGGGCCAGATGTCAACTTCTCCTGGAGACACGATTTGTTAGACCCTGGTCTGGTGTGTTCTGGCAGTGGTATGTGCTCACTTTTGTGCCTTCTTGTGCATACATATCACGTCTCTTATGTGAGAACATGATCATGGAGAACGATACTGTAAAATATGTCCGTAGTCCAACCATACAGATCTTTTCTGAGCCCTTGGTTTTGATCAGTGTTTGCTCAACATGTGTCCATGCTCATTTTTAGACCTAAGTTATTTGTGTTCAGCACTGTTGACTTCCATGGAGCAAAGCTTGCTTAGGGTGTTCTTTCAGTGTTCTTTCATGGCTTTGCCTTTTTTTTTTTTCTTTACCTTTCTTAAATATGACACTGGTTGATTGGCTGTTTCACTCAAAGGCTGTCTTCTGCAGGATTTAGAATTTAAACTCTGTTAATCCACTTTTTTAAGTGGAGGATAATAGGGAAGAATGGTTTCTGGTGTTTTTAGAATGTTTGTATTTCCATATATCCCCACCTGGAAGAAAACTATTGTTACAGTTAAGATGCCTACTGTTACTTGAGGTCACAGAAGATTTGGACATCACTCAAAATCTTCAGCAGAGCAGAAGAAATGATTGTATTAAAACTCCTGGTCTCACTAGATCAGAAAGAATATTTTCTAGTGATTAACACTAAGAAAGATTATTAAATCTCTAACTTGCTGAAAATCAAGGGAAAAGGTATATACTCTTAGATCTAGTTTTATTTATTGTTCCCTTGTAGGTCTCAGTTTAAGCTGTTTGTGTGCATTATTCAGGAAATTGTACCTTAAACCTGTTTTGAAAGTGTCTGTGGAAATCTGAAGTTGTCTTATTAATGCAGAGAAAGTGCTTTCCATCAGCTTTCAGATGAGGTATCCATGGTGAGATGTGCCTATTTAAAAACACTTTTCTCCCTTTTTTTTTTTCAACTGATGTTCTGAAGGTCACTGTGCCCCTTCAAGTTGCATCACTGAGTTTTTCTGCAAGGAAGTTTTTGGGAACGGTGAATTGGTGAGGAGAGAAGGTTATTTGTCTGCTCTTCAGATCAGAACTTAAAAAGCTTTTGACTTTCAAAATTTGACTTATTAAATCTCCTGGGGTGCCAGGTTTTGTTTAAAATTGATCTTTACATTCATTCCTTACTGTGCTTAAATTCTGAATAAGATTTAATCAATTTGAATAAATAAGGGCCTCTCTCCAGCTTCTGCATTGACATTGTTTTATAGAATCAGTGTGCTTTTGACAGATGCAGTCAAAACCAAGATTTATCTTTAAGTGACTGAAAGACTGAAAAAACAGCAACAGAATGAAATTGGTCTTCAAGGACAATGTCCTGTGACAGTATTTAGATTGGGTCTGACTTAGAGATTCAAAAATACTGCATGGTTAAGTCTTGATGGGGCATCCTTTATTGCTAAAGCTTTTACCTTTAATGCAAAGCTCTGTAAAGTGGTCCTTTGTGTGAGATAAATCACTATGGATCTGGCATGCAGAAGAAGGCTGACTGACTCTAGAAGCACTTGTTTCATGGTTAATTCGTGGTGTGATAGACGTATTTTAATTTAATTTCCTTGAAGGGAAGCTGGAGCTGGACATGCAAGCGTTGTTTTCTCTAAGCTATTCTCAGCATGCACACCAGCAGTCAACAAATGTTGTTCAGTTAATTTCAGTTTGAGCACTGTGAATATCAGTTGTCCCTAAGTTAGAGAAAAAGAAATGCTCAAGCAGGGAAGCATTTTAAAAGAAAAGATTGAAGATGTTTTTCTTACCTAAAAGGCAGAAAAGGCAGGATGAACCTTATTTATTTAGTGTTAAGCTTCACATTGCACAGCCTGATTGCTTTGCAGTTGCACTGGCCATAACCCGTGAGAGGAGCATACCTCTTTAGTGGCTGAAGAGGGTAGGGGTAGGAGAGAAGTAAAGCTCCAGTGGATAATGTTACCTAGAGTTTTTTGAGAGGGCACTGTTTCTCATAAGAAAAAAATCCAAGCAGGCTACTGTAATAAATGATCACAGATTTTTGAGAAGCCTTAGCTGATGAAAGTGAGTCATCAACTGCTTGGTTACATGTAGAGTTGGTGACTTCAGGGTGATGTCTTAGTGTGGGGAGTGTAGAAAAGTTCTGTAATGGTGCTTGTCAAAAATCCTATCACAGGTTTTGTAACAGTGATGAAGAAAATAGGAAACTTATGCAGAGCCTTTCCTCTGCTGTCACTCTCTGCTTTCCTTTATTTGATAGACTTGAATACGGGGGAGGTCCATATACAGTGTGTGAAACATCTAATGGAAGTGAAACTTGGGATTGGCAGGGTTTTACAACTTATTATATTAGTTCATGGAGAATAATTGTGTAGCAGTGATGAACAAACAGAAATTAATATGTGGGGTTTTTCTTGAGTTGAGGGAATCTTTTGCTTAAGAAATGGTTATTCATGTCCTTAACCAGTGTAGAAGAATCGTAACTGAAAAAGATTATTCTAAGTTTTATTTGAAGTTATCTGGAAGTACAACCTTCTGAATGGATATTTCAAAAGCACCTCTGATATTTCATTCTTGTCTTGAATCTTTCATACATGGAAATCCAAGTGCATTATGAGTGGAGAGGAATTTTGTTATTGCCAGTGGATGTACAGACTTGAAAGAGTGGAGAGAAAATGGGGAAAACCACCCCGTGAAATGACAGTAAGCCTTTGCACCTTATGGAATTCCTTCTCTTTTTCTCTTCACTGGACAAAGCTTTCTGCTTCAGAAGAGTCACTGCTCTTAGTTGTCTGCTGGCTAAATCTGGCAGGGTTGACAGTATGAGGAGTTCCTTGCTTATGATTCTGTACATGTTCCCACATATGTCACAGAAGCATGTTAATAGTCATGACCGTTTGTACCATTTGATGTTAAGGCAAAGAAAAGTGAAGTGAAAATGCAGCGGTTGAAAATGATTGCCTTGTCACAGACAGCCTGGTAAGTCGTAGTAAGTGACTCAAAAGGTACTTCATGGAATACTTTTTTTGTTTTTTAAACACATCGTCTCTTCATGTGCACTGTGTCTTGATTTTTGTTTCCTTTATTGTGCTATATTATTCATGGGCTTTTAAGGTCTGAATGTGGGACACTTTAAATGAAGGATCAGTCCTTTGTAAGGAGCTATTTGTTCATCTAAGATCAAGGCTGAAGTAGTGAGCTGTCCTAATACAATATCTCTGCCCAGTGATGTCTGAGGAGCAAAAGCAGACAGGGCTACTTACAGTGTGACAGGTGACATCAGCTGAGACCATAAGACTACTCCACTCTGGGGCTGGCTTAGCACCTTTCTTGCTTCTAGCCTTTTTCTGCTTCTCCCAGGCTACAAGGCTCAACTGATCATGAAGCTGTCTTCTGGAGCTCAGCTTCAGGACAGGTTTGCTATTCCAGCTGTGACTGAGTAGAAATGAAATCTGCAGTATGTTTTAGTACCAATTTCTTGTGTACGTTTTAAAAAGTTTTCCATCATTTTGTTTTGAATGAGAGGTAACATAATTCTGTTTCTGTAGCATTGGCATTATGAACACCTAAGGAGACAGTACAGGGCTTGGGAAAGAGAAATGGAATGCCCCCCATCTTTTTCTTAGCTCTAAATAAGATAAATAAAAATTTTGCAAGTTAGAAGACTAGCTAAGAATTCATCTGCCGGTTTTTCATTGCAGTATACATGAAGTTCAAGATCTGAACCTGCTATGACTGACCCAGACGTCCTCACTGAGGTCCCAGCAGCTCTTAAACGCCTTGCCAAATATGTGGTGCGTGGCTTTTATGGCATTGAACATGCTTTGGCTCTGGACATTCTCATCAGGAACCCCTGTGTGAAGGAGGAGGACATGCTAGAGCTCCTTAAGTTTGACAGGAAGCAGTTGCGGGCCGTTCTCAACACCCTCAAGGGTGACAAGTTCATCAAATGCAGGATGAGGGTCGAGACGGCTCCGGATGGGAAAACCACCCGTCATAACTACTACTTCATCAACTACCGCCTGCTGGTGAACGTGGTGAAGTACAAGCTGGACCACATGAGAAGGAGGATTGAGACGGATGAAAGAGACTCCACCAATCGCGCCTCCTTTAAATGTCCCATTTGCTTCAGCACTTTCACAGATTTGGAGGCCAACCAGCTGTTTGACCCCAGGACAGGTAAGGGGACAGGTAACAGAGCGTGCTTGCTGCCTCCTGTGTCTCTAAGTGCTGGACTTTAAGGAGACAAAGTCTTAGGAGAATTCTCTTGAGTTAGGGCAGAGCTAGAGGGCACTCTGTTTCTGCAGGTGGTAAATGTTTGAGCAAAATACAAAAGTAACGTGTGCAGACTTAAACAGTCTGTACAGACAAATAGCAATCTTGGTAAAATGCTTCTCAGTGCCAAGCAGTAGAGTGGAGGTCTTATCTCAGTCGAACTTAAGGGTGAATAAGGCAGTCTGTCCTTGTTAGAAGCTGATGGCTTTTCACTATAACTTGGTCTTGCCTGTCAACTGTAAGACTTACAGGTAGCTTGCAGAGAGGGCATATATATAGTTAAATTTAGTATGCAAAAATATTTTAGTTTAGAGATGGTCATGCAAGGAGTGAGTTGCTACTGTTTAATATTCTCCTAGCCTAGTGCATTATTCTGCACAGCCCTGTTTCTCAGTGTAAGGCAGTCTTACTAAAGTTAAAAGAAATTAATTACAGACTTATCTGTGGTTGGGAGTAAACAAGATTCTTTTTCAAGTGTGAGTCTCAGTGGAAGTGCATATCTGTCTCATGCATATGAAATAAGAGTCTTTTCTGGGTGTCATTTTCTAAAGGGGCAGTCCGAATACTTTGTGCTTCTGTGCCAGGGAAGAAAAGGAAGAACACCTGCAACTGATGAGATGCTGTTTTGCTAGTCTAATCTGGGATTATTCTGGGGGGAAGGCCAGGAAGGTTGGGTGTTAGGCTTCCACCTTCTGAATAATTTTCTTTTTAATTTTTTCCTTTTGAATTCTATGTCCTGATCTTACTTTTTCATAAAAATAAAATGGCAGAAGTCAGGAGAGCTCTCAGAAACATTGGATTGGGGTGCTTTGTGTCAGGAAGCATAATGAGAATGGTAAGAATCGCCTGTTTAGCAGCAGTAAAGCTTTTAATTTAGGGTTACTGATGTCTAATCTGTTTTGGTGAAGGGCAAACACCCTACAAACATTCAGCCTATCACTTTTCTGCCTCCGAAGTTCAGAAGCTGTGAAACTCCTTTTACTTGAACAACCATGAAAATGATATTTAGTACTAGAGAAGCAGAATCCGTGAAGTCAAGTAATAGTTCATGGTGAAATCCAGCGCAGCTCTGTGAGTAGAAATTGCTTCCTTGGGGAGCACCAAAACCAGCAGTGCCAGCACAGAATTTCTGTACTCCCCACCAAGTGCAGAAACTCAACATTGCTCCCCACAGTTCATGATCATCTCTGGCTGCTACAGTTCTGTAGGTTGCATCAACAAGGAGAGAGTAGAGAACCTGTGCAGGGAGCATTCATAGTGGGGAATGTGAGACGCTGATCCCAAGGGGGACCTGTACTTTGCAAAGGCTTGTGGCCATTGCCTCCCAGCCTGTGTGGGTGGTGAGTTCAAAGAGCAAAGAACTGGCCTTCAAGGAGATGCTGAAGGCAATGCTGGGATTTGGCTTTGACAACAAGGCCTGTGCTCCAAGAACTGATGAGGTCAACCAAGGGTTTGTCTGCAGTACGGGAACAGGCTGTGTCCACAGTGTGAAATCATTCACTGGCACGTGGGATGTCTTACAGTTTTACTGATGGAAGGAAAGATTGAGTGCTGTTTTCTCAGCAATTCCCAGCAGTTGGGTTCTGTCAGTATTTCTGCAAATAATAAGACAGCCAGTTTACCTTAACTTATTTTCTATAAGAACATACTGTCTAGAATTTATGTGTTTTCTGTTTATCTTTCAAGTCAATGAAAGCTTCATCTAGATAGTGCACAATGATACTGCTGTTTCTTGAGAGCTTTTACATGGAATACCAATTTGGATAGAGCTCTCCAGTTACTGTTTAAGGTGTCAACCTCTCTCCAAACCATGAGGCAGCTGCTTGTTTTTGTTTTGGTTGAATAAGTGGCCAATTTTGTTTGGGTTTTTTTTAATGAGGACAGTGAATTGCCATCCTTTTCCAAGGATGTCTTTAGCTCTTATCAGTGCTATACATAAACCTTTCCCACTCATTGTAACTCAGGGCAGTACAACTGCTGAAGGGATAGCTGAAGGCCATATAACTTCAGTCACGGTTGACCTGAGCTGCTCTTAGACTGCAGCTATGTTGATAAAATTTTGCAAATTAAAAGGCCTTCAGGGCCAAGGTCTGTTAGTCCATGGTAAGGCACGGAAGGCATCCTCTGCACCAGTCTAGACCAAGCTGCACTTATACAGAAGATTTGTTGTTAAAAGATACCCTGTTTCACTGGTCTGGTTTTTGTCCTTGTCATTTAGAAATGGGTATGATTCTGATGTCCTGTGTTTTCTTCTGCTTTGCTTTCCTCTTCCGTAGCTACAACTCCAATGCAAACTCTGAGCTATTGTTGTAGAATGGAAGAGTTAGAAGATGTGCTTATTGCTCTTGCTCTTCCTTATTAGTGATGGAGAGATTTCCAGAACCACTCAATGACTATAGTCATTCTATTGGAATTTGTGAATTAAGAGTGCTTGTGAAGAGCCTGTCAGTAAGTCGGGTGCATAGAGTTCATTTATGTTTACCACAGCATCTGCATCTCTCAGATTTAGCAGAGTTACCTGTCAAGTGGCTCTTTTTTGGCTTTGTGCTTTACTCTTTATTCTGAATAATGTTGAAATAAAATTAAGTGTTTATTTTTTCATCAGAAGATGTGATTATTAATGGTTTTGGGAAGTAGAAGTGTGCCTGCTAAGAGAAAATTATTGATAGTAAGAAGGATATATTTTCAGGGCACGTAGGTACAGATGTGCTTTGGTTGCTGTTCATCCAATTAACTGGGAAAAATATTTTTAACAGAATAGCATATTTGCCACTAAGGTAAGTTTAAATGTAGATTTTAAGTAGTATAAAAGTTACTTTGAGAGTGTGATCTTTCTGTTTTTAAAAGTATTTTAAGATTTTTCTCCGTTCCTTTTTCTGCCATTCAGTATCTCAACCCTAAAAAGCTCCAAAAACTTACTGTGCTGTCAAAGGTTGGACAGCTCCTGTCTGGTACTTGTAGGAAGTTCAAGGACAGGAATTGTGTAATGTTAAAAAACTGTGAGATGGTAAGAGTCAAGAAGATGAAAAAACTGGAGTTTTCTACTGCTTCAGCTCACAAAGGGATGTTTCGAAAAGTGAAAAGAAACCAGTGTTGTGCCGGAGGAGTTGCTCGGTTCCATGATTAGTGAGTGCCTGCTGGCTGTGAGCATGGCATGCCCAGGTCATCAGTTGTAGCCCCATCTGTTCTAAATGAGGAGCTAGAAACGATCTCCAGCTGTTGCACGTTCTCCTTGGTGGTGGTTTTTACTGTTGCCTCCAAAGAAGCAGTATCAGTAACCTCTGGTTTTAGAGGCAAACGGCTTGGAATCACAGTGCTTTCATTTTGCCAAAGTTTGCAATGGAAACTTATAGCAAAGCTGAGAAGAACTTTCTGATCAAAAATTTGCAGATTTGCAGCTTGCCTACTGACCTGACAGTGCCTTTGAACTGGTGCAGGCTGGGTTGTTACATGCTGAGCAGACAGTCCTTGCCCACTTTGTGACTGTTTTGTAATCTGCAGGAGGAAAAATACTGATGCTGTATGAATGAGGAGTGTTACTTCCAGCTTTGTGTTTCAGATGGGATGAATGAGGATGGAAAAAGATTGTATTTTTCATGGAAGATCCTGATATTAAGCACTTGAAATCCAAATCATTGCCTTTCACTTGTGCCATCATCTGTCTGCCCATACTCTGGTATTTCTTCACTCTTGGTGCTGCATGTGAGCAATAGCTTTTAGCTGCTCTTGTGATGAAGTCCTGAAGTCCTGTGCAGGTGGAAAGCTGCAGCCATTCCCTTAAACAAGGTAAGGGCTGTCTCTGCAGGCAGGGGTATACAAGAAAGAGTTTAATTGAGGAGCAGTAGGAAAAGCCAGATGTTAGACACATAATGTGAATAACACTGCTGAACTCGGTCTGCTGGCACACCTGGGCTAACAGTGGACACTGACATAAGGGTTTTTTCAGTGATCCTTGTGTGCCCCTTACAACTCACAATATTCTGTGAAATCAGAAACAGTTCTTCACTCGTGTGAAATCACCTAGAAATAGGATGTTACTTCATCAGTGTTTTACACAAACCTACGGGAAGAATTTTCTTCTCTGTGCTTTTAAATGTAGAAACTGCAGAAATTTGGTTTCTGCATACCAATCCCTTGAATTGCAGAGCAGGCTGAACAACTCGATACCATCTTGTGGATTGGATTTTTTGAGAATTAAGTACCCTGAAGTGCCTTCTGTGGAGTGTGGGGGAAAGGACGGGAGGAGCTACATTTCTCACCCAGTAGAGGGTGCTGTCTTTTCTCTGTACAGATAGGCTTAGGTTGATTAATCTATTGAATGTCACAAAATGGGAAATTATGTTCATGGATGTGTATTCTGTAGCGTGATTAATTGGATCTTGCTGAGGAAGGTCTTTTATGTATCCTGTTCTCATACCCTAATCATGTTTGTAAATCTAGTGTAGTGTTGGAGTTAACTGTCAGATTCAAGGTCAGTTTGAAAGAAAGTATGTGACTAGAAACTTCAAAAGGGAAAGTAGGGTTGAAGTGAAGGAGTGGCAGAAATGAGATCCCACAGTGGATCACACTAATTCAGCCATGGATTTCCTGAGGTATTCTCAATACAAAACTGTATCAGGATGCTCACCAGTGAAGCAAGTGAATTTGATGTTAGAAAGAAAATACAAGGCTAGATGAAGTATTTTTTCCTCTGTTCTCTTCTACCTTTGCAATATGAATTTTATCCATGCTTGTGTTTCTTTCACTTCCGTTACTGTGAAGAAAAATATTGATGTTAACAGTAAATTGTAATTACAGTTGATCTCTCTTATGTATGTCTATACACTAAGTGTCCTCACCGTAACAGACAATTAGATAAGCTGTGAATAATAGTGGAAAGAAAAGGATGAAGACAAGTGGGTAATGTGAATTTTAAGATGATGCTTGTTGGGATGTTCTTAATTGCAGTGTAATCACTGGAGTCTTTTGTTGCTGTTGGAGGTCCTAGCAGTTAATTACTTGCCTACTCTTCAACTTCCCTAAGTTTGCTCTTGTTCTGCTGAACGATTCTGGGTATAGTGGTCTTACTGTTCCTGAAGATGCACTGTAATGGTAACATACTGTGTATCTGGGTGCCTTTCTTATTCTGTGTGCTCATATGAAATGTAATTTGGGAAGAACAAATTGAAGGCAGCAATATCAGTTTTACAGAAGGAAAGACAACACCTTGAGTATCTTTTCAACCCCACTTGTTTTATTGTCAGCCTCTCACCCGTCATTTGTGTACTTCATAACAAAAACACACATAACATGTTCAGAGACTACAGGTTTTCGGTACCTGTCACAAGGCACCTTATATCACATTCAGGCAGCCTGTGTGCAGCTGAGCATTTGTATGGCTTGGGCCCCTTTACCGAGTTTAGAAATTTGACTGATCTTTGATTTTTTTTTTTTTTTTGCTTTGGTCTTATACATTGACTTCTAAAGCTACTGCCTTTTCTTCTGAGTGCTCAGCTTCTCACTTCATCCCCAGTGAGTTGTTCACGACACATCTGTCTTCTCATCTTGTTTTGAATTTCTGCTTCCTCAGGCAAGTTCTATGTGAGCTTCAGAACTTCCTCATCTGATTCAAATTACTTTTGAGCCTGTCCTATCTGTTTTATGATTTTTTTTCTTATGCTTCCCCTTCTCCCTGATTTTTGCCTTGGCCTTTCTTGGGAAGCTTTTGTGTCCATTTCTAGTGCATCTCTTTTTTGTGTTCTGTCCCTTCCAGCCATTAGAAAAAATAAATCACTTGGAGCTATTTATTCTATATATTCATGCTATATGGTCAATCCTATTTGATCTTTATGCTGTTGATTCTTGTCCTTCAAGTTCAGTGATTTTCAGAACAGGCATTCTGGGTATTTTTGTCTGCCATATATTGCCATGCATGTGCTTTATGATGCTACTATTACTGCAACAATTTACAGCTTTTAACCAGCCAAAATGAGGACTTAGTCTTTATGTAAGTTGGCATACAAAAACTTCCCTTGAAAAAAATAGAATTCAGAACAGTTCTGTGTTTAACAACTTCGTGTTCTGTGAAGTTGTATATTTTTGTTATCATCGTTAGCTTTCCAACTGTATGAAAACCCATCAGTGTGATTTTCCTTGACTCTACAGGCACATTTTGTTTGTCTGTGCTGCCACTGAGAGCTTTTGGCAAACACCAACAGAAGGAAACTGTCCATGCTCTGCTTAGTTTTTCTGTTTCTATTCAAATTCCTGGCAAAAGCTGTCAGCTTTACTCTCTGCTTCAGCTTTGATAAGGCTTGAAGACATAGGGAAAGGAAAACTGAGAAAAACATATCAGAATTAATGCATGTTTTCCTAAGAGTAAGGCTCGTCTGTGGAATGGCTTAAAGAAATGTGTAGGTTACATCTGTAACTTGAACTCATTCCCTACAGTTCGGGCACCCTGTCTGGAACGTAACCAGTTGGTCTAACCATGAGTCTCTCAGCCTGGTGGAGAAATAGGTGAAGGCAGTGCACAGAGCCTGTGCTATGCAGAATGTCAGGCCAGAGGATAAGCTGTTGCCTGTAGAATGCTGGCTGGTCACTTCCGTGTATTCCACACTGACCTCTGGCTGGTGTGTTGTGTCTCTTAGATTAGAAAAAACTATCTGATAAATGCATGCCCTGACTTACCGTATTGATGCTTCTTTTTTTTTTTTTTTGTCTGCAAAGGGCATTTTATTATTAGAAGTGCAAGAAGTAATTGCCCTTCAAGTAAAGGTTATCACTTTTCTCTGGGCTTTGCAAATTGAAATAGATAGCAGCAAGAAGATCTCTGTAAAATCTGTGAATATTGCTGAGCCATTTACCATGATGAAGGCTGGACTGCAGCATTCCTATCTTTTACTCTAGTACCTTGCTGTTCTTTTGAAAATACCAACTGCAAAGGGTGTCATCCTTTTAGGCATAGGCGTCTAGATCAGATCAAGAGCTCATGGAGAATCCTGTTACTTGTATTGCAGTCTCTCTGCAGTTAGATGCAATTTGAAGGTATAATATATTGGCTCAGTTGTATTTTGGTGTAATCTTCTTGGTTGAAAGAAAAAACACCTGTCTATAGTTCCCAATGGGTTTCCTTTGGATATTCGCACTGTCTGGTTGCATCTTTGTCTGCTTACTGTCTGGCTTAATTTATCCACAGTAGGACAGAAGGAAGAACTCTGTCAGCTCAGAGCTGCTGAGGTTGTGCATGAAAGCTGGAGCAGGAATAGTTTACTGAGAAGGGGAAAGGATTCATCTCTTCAAGTTTTATATTGGATACATATTAAATCACCTGGCGCACATTTGATGTGTCTCTCATGCAGTCCATTTTTTGAATGTTTAGTTTACCTTTTCAAGAGAAACGTCTTTGCTTAAAAATGATGTTATAGTAATTTTAATTTAGTTCAGCTAAAAATACTCTACACACTGAGATGAATGAGCGACTTGGTGATCCTCTATGTAATATAAAGTTGTTCTGAATGTGGTGGTTTGGTTTTTTTTTTAAAGACATTAAAGATTACATTGTTCCTCTGATTGCAAACCCAGGTCAGTGGGGAAGGGGAAACTGTAACATGAAATGTATGTTAATGTTATTCTGAAATGTAGAAACAAATTTTGTTGGTATCTTTTGAATTTTCTTGAGTTTACTACTCAAACTATGACCAAGAAATAAATACATGCAGGCAGTTCCACATGCACTTTGCAGGCTGTGATCAAGTTGCTATTTCACAGCTGAGTTACAGCACTGCTTTGCCCTTAGAGCACCTTGCATGCCTCATTCTCCACTGATAACCTGCTGTGGCCCCCTGGCAGAGCTTATTAACTTGTATCCTGTACAGTGCTCTAGAGAAATATATTTTAAACTGCTGACTGGGCCCCTGGACTGTCTTTGTATAGCTGTACTTGGTCCTTGGCCAGAAAAAAGCTAGTGGCTTTTTGGCTTTCAATTTAAGATCAGAGTAATAGAGCTGGGTGTGTTTTCTCCCAGAGTGCAATCAGGGTACAAGTTAGAGGCTCAAGTGTGCCCCTCCTGTACAGATACAGGTCTCCCAGAGCACACTGCAGCTCAGGAATGGAGTTTGAAGAAGGAAATTCTGTTAAGCCACATTGGCTATGAAGGTAAGTGATTCTGCTGCTTGAGGAGCAAGCTTTTTTTGCCATGTAGAGTTAACAAGCTTTTTTTTTTGCTTGAAAAATATGAGATTTGGGGATGCAGAAACAGGAGGGTAAAAATGGAAAGATTAGGAGATGGCAAGTGCAAGACAAGATTCATTCTAGAAGATAAGTAAACAGTCCACTGTTCCACCTAACCTGTACTCTTCTGTGAGAGGCAACAAGAGGAAGAGGCATGAAACCTACTTGGTGAAGATTTGCACTTCAAAAGGTTTGGCAAGGCTTTTAATTCCCCCCACCAGGGATGTCCAGGAAAGGCATTTCATCAGAACACAGCATCCTGTCTTCAATGATTAAAGGAAATCTGGGTGTCAGAAGGAAACAGGCAGCTGCTTTGGCAGAACAGGAGAAAGCTCAATAATACAAAACTGTCCTGATAATGCCACTCTAAAATTGCATCATGGAAGAATTCTCTCTCTTTGCAGTCAAAATTTTTCTTTTTCCAGGGCTGTTTAATAGTTTTATTCACACTCTCCTGTTTGTTCTTAGGGACTTAACATTAAGGTAACACAAATGGCTAATAATGCAGGTACTTTGATTGTGCCTACAGGTGGAGCTAAGGCAGGCTCTTTTCTGGATTACTTTTGCTGTTAGTCTGAAACAGTACAATCCAGTTTACTGACTTCAGGTTGAGTAAAAGAGTTAAACTTTTCTGCTTCTGAAAACTTCTTCTAGGGACAAGTAGATGAATGTATTTAGCAGTTTTACTGCATGATTTGAGTATATAAGTTCTAATGGCCAAGATTATGGGAATACTTGAGTACTGTTAAGTTGCAAAGAAAAGATTAGTAACTTCTGAATGTAATTCAGTGGAGTTGAGAGAAGAGATACCTGTTTTTAATTTCCATAATAATTGCACTGAGCTGGTGAAACTGATTAAAAAAAGGTTTTGCTTATCTACCCTCAAGCCTAAAAAGTAGATGTAGGATCTTAGAGTGAGTGGAGGACAAGAATGTAACTTGACCATAAAAGACAAAGGATTAGGTGAATCTTTGTGAATCTTCACTCAAGCTGAAATGGAGAGATGGCAGTCTCAGTGGTTCTTTCTGCTTTGTTAACAAGATCACATGATTATTGTTGGGAGCAGACCACATCAATTTTAAAAACAAACAAAACCCCACATTTTTCTCATATAAGACAGTAAGAGCTGTAATTAAATTGACTGATATGTATGTCTGTCTAAAAATATTGGTGTAAAAATTTTTAAAATGTCAGAGAAGCTGATGAAGGAGGAGGAAATAATTCCTGCCTGCTGTATGTGAAGTTTTATCTGCTAAACCTTTGGGCTTGACTTGGTCATTTTGGGGGTTTTAAAGTATTTAACTGAAGGAGGTCCGTGTGTGCTCAAGACACAGTTGAGCTGCTTGCTATCACCCAAATACTTTATGTGATAACTGAACGTTGGGTGTCCAGACCAGAATGTTTTTGCTGAGGGTCGAGTTCCTCAGTCCTGGCTGTAGTCCTTCCTCTTGGCCAGGGGTCTTGCCACTGGTAAATGCTTTGGTGATTCATCTTAATCTGCCTGGAGCTGAAAGTTAATGACCCGCAAAAGCAGTAACTTGTAAAGCTGACAGGAACTTGCTGTTTTCAGGCAGTGAAGGCTGCTGTGCTTCTTAGCAGTTTAATATTTGCTTCCAAAATGTAATCCCAATTGTCACCCAAATGTGTAGTGTACATCCAGGACTTTGAGTGTTAAGGATATGCCACCTTGTGTGTTGTCAAGACTGCAGTGGTTGCAGTCTAATGCCGGGACAAACAGATACAGTTGTGGAACCAGAGAAGACGTGACTAAGCCTGAGCTAGACCTGTGCAGACATCAGCATGTAACTTTTGGATCCTCCTAAATGTTCCTTGGGTGACTGTCATTTAGATACCCCAGCTTAAACTTGCGAGTTGACAAACTGGGAATGAGCTCCAGAGACCCCCCCTTCTTGTCTTGTACTTGCATGGCTTTATGACTTACTACTTAGGTTCTCCATCTTCAAAATGGGAAATGTGTAGCACCTATTCTTCACACTTGCTCGATTTGTCTGGTTAGACTGCCAGTTTTTTGAAGCAGAATTTTTCTTACTGAGTGTTATTTGCAGGTCCCCAATTCTGTGCAAATCTGAGTCTCTGTATCCCACATGAGTAGGACCAGTACCTCAGAAATACCAATAAATCTCTGCTGGTCTTCAGCCGTGTTCCAGAATGTCATCTTTAATTAGAAGACAAAGTGATGAACAAGTGTTTACAAATTTCTGAGGTTCTTCATCCTTTCACTGTTCTCTTGGATTTAAAGAGACTTTGTTATCCTTGGCAAAAATGAATCATTTATACCTTGCTTCTCCCTCTTCAGGGCACAGGTGATGAGTTATACCACAAATTCAAGTTCATTGGAATACTGCTGCTCTTCCACATGTGAAATAAAGGATGAAAGCCTGCTTCTTGTAACCCCATTTTATTTGAATTTTAATTCATTAGCTCACTTCTGTCAAATCTGGTGCATTTCTAACAGCAAGATGTAATTTACCTTAGAGTTGTGCCAGTTCTGCTTGCTCCAATAGAAGCGTTTGTGGCACCAGGCACGAGTGCCTACTTAAGGAAAGGGAAAGCAAAAGCAAGTAAACAGCACAGCGGGCCTTCTATTTGAAACTCCCTGTGAGAGCGGAAAGATTTGCAATTAATGTCCGTATGTTTGCTTATAATCAGTTTTGAAAGAAGCATTAAGACCCTCTAAGCTACTGAATGCTGAGAGACAGGAAATCGGCTTTGGAAATCTGTGTCTGAGAATTCATTTATGTAAGTTGTTATTTTCTTCTCAGATCACTGCCTGTATCAAAATTTGTGTGACAAAAAATTTAAATTAAACATTTATTGATTTATTTTTTTAAGGCTACATAAAGTCACTGTCTTTAATGTAATGGCAGTGTTTGCTTACAGGTATGCTATGCAATGTCTCAGTGTCAAAACACTGATTCTTCAACTTGTGATGACTTCACATTTTTTCACATTCATTCACATTCACGAATGTGAATTTTCACATTCACATCTTTCATTTAAGATCTGCTGTTAGCTGTGGTGCAAAATGCTTTAATATATTTTATGATAAGCCTTTTCAGGTTACAGCAGTTGAAGCTTGGAATTGGCCCCTTGCTCTGAAGTTACCTTGTTTGAGAATATCCCTAGTGATACAGTTTTAAGCATAGGCACTCACACTGATCTTGTCTGCACCAGTCCTTGTAAGTGCCCCAGTACTGCAGTGTCTGAGTGGTCATAGGACATAATTGGTTTCATACCTATTCCGCCAATCCAGAGGTGCCTTTGTAAGGCTCTGTCATCATCTGTAGGCAGTGTAGAAAGTGAAGTGCTGGTATGGGTGAATAGGAAAAGAAAGGTGCTTTGGACTTCAGTACACATCATCTTGTTGACTGCTGACAATTTCTGTAGTTCTTTATAAAGCCAGTTTTTTGTTCTGGTTGTGACTTCTACCAAGGATTTGCCACCTATTCCAATTTTATCTCACTAGTGCATTGCGTATGCATGTAAAATTCTGCATTCAAAATCTTTAGTAGAAAGTATGAAATAGAAGTGAACCAGTATAGGCTCTTGAAATGTCCTCTAAGGCTGACAGTAAACCACGATTTTTTTTCTAAAAGAGGTGTTCTCCATCAGTTATGCAATCACTTTGTGATTAATTTATCTGGACTATGTTTCTTTATTTTGCTGATAAGCATACAGAATAGTTGAAGATCCTCTCTTCCTTCTCCCATTTTTCTGATTATACTTTAACTTCTCTAAAACTTAATATTTGGCTCACCTTTTTTTTTTTTTTCCTCTAATAGCTCATATTCCTGCTCAGTTCCCTCCATATGAGTTAATTCTCTTCCGTGCTTTGGCCTCTACCAATATCCAGTTTTTGTCAAGTGTGTTATGAAGTATAATCCCTTACAAAATGGGCTGTGAGTCTCAGCTCTGCTCCACCCTTCCCCAGTCCTGAATTCCAGTCACAGGACTCGCTGCCATCATAGTTGTTTTTCTTTGCTGTGGCAAAAAGTAAATACTGTTCCTCATTTAGCTGCAAGATATTAGATGATGTCCTTGGAAGTAGGAAGGAGGAAGAGAGGGCCATCTGCAGCAGTCTCCAGAGTGGGATTATTGTGAATGAGGTGAAATTATTTTGGAAATATTTAGACAAGTTGGAGTTTTTTGTTAAAAGTGATAGGATTTTGGATTGTGTAAATAGGGAAAGATCCATGATCTGTGCGGGAAGATAAATTTTTGATGGAAACTTGCTCTGTAAGAAAGTATGTTTAATACAGGAGTAGAGAAGTACTCATAATACTGTTTGTTACATTTTTGGAAAGTGTATACATTCCAGGATGCGAAGCAGAGTAGAGAAGGAAATTTATTGATGTCGGACTCCAGCATTTACTGCAGTGATGAACATGAAATTTCGTAAACAGAATAGTACTGGAGCTTTTTGGCTTTGCTTGAAAAGGAGCGAGCAACTGATATTAAAACATCAGTAAATTAGCATTGTTAAGGTGGATTTGGAGCTTTATTTCTTACTTTTGTATGGAAGCATCTGACACAATCTGCAAATGCCCTTTCTTCTGAGAAGAAAAGCAATGTATTGTTTTTCTGCAAATGGGTTTACTGCCTTGTATGCTATATCAGATGCTTGCACTAAGCTGTATTTTTGTGTATAATATTAAAATATGCTGGTACCTATTGGCGGAAAAATTAATTTATTAAAAAGAACTAATAATTGTGTCAGTAGTGTTCCTCTCTAATGGCAAAACCTGACAGTGTTACAGTGAGGTCTTTCAAAGGTATATATGTGTTGTGGGAGGAGCTTGGAATACACCGACATACTTCACAGAAGTTATCCGCAGTGCTTCAAACTTTATTAAAGAGACACATCCTTATATACACTTTTTAGGGGTACAATACATCATCCCCTAGCAAAACCATTGGCCCAAGGGGCACCCACCACCCTTT
>JAWWES010000001.1:24709018-24842438 GCA_035583135.1 Lophotriccus pileatus
AAAACAGATTTTGCACAAAAACAGGCCTACAATAGCACTCCATGGCCTGTATATTTTAAAAATTCTCCCAACATATATGTATGTAAACATTAGTTGCATGGACATGTGTATGATGTGTTCCTAATTGGAAATACCTTGGTGACAAACCTAGAAAGAGACTCTGAGTTCAGACTTGTAAATTCTCTTCTCAGAAAAAACCTGAAAGGCTGGGACATTGTTATTTTCTTTCTGATGTCACAGTCTGAAACTGTGGAACCTTTCATCTGCCTGTGCTGCACAATATGAAATGCAGGGTGTCACTCTTCATTAGTTAATTCTGCTAAAATAAAAATAAAATGCAGCTCAGGAAACTGATGCAACTAACTCCTGTACTCTTTTGAAGACTTTGGAAAGAAGCCAAAATTAGCCTCAACACTGGCTTTGCTTAAAAATAAAATGTGTTTGTAGAACCTTAGAAAATGTTCCAGTAATACAGCTTGATCAATGGGAGAGAGGGAAGGGGAGATTCTTCCCAAGGATGGGCATTGACACTAGACAAGGTATTCATCTTTCCTAAACTTAAGCATTTACAGACCAGACGTGGACACTCAAGTGGGCTGTAATGGAGCTTCTTTCTCTCTGCTGCCAGTGAAGGGAGCCCTGCTTGTATTAGACCCTATGTTCTTGTCTGGTTTTAAGTGTCTTAAGTTTAGTGGGAAGAGCCCTCTCTACCTGTCTTTCACCATGTAAATGCCAATTTCCTTCTGTGACTCTGGAAGACCTATTAAATGGCACATGTTAAAGTTAAGCTCTCACATGGTCTGGTATATATTAAACTTCTCTTGTGTAGGATTGTCCAATCCAGGAAAGGCATTGAACTGTCCTACAAAAATAACAGGTTTTAGTTTTCATTGAGAACTATTCATTAAAAAAACTTCTTGTTTATGAAAGCAAGCTCTTATTAGTTAATCTTAAAATAGTTTTTATGCTAGTCATTATTATTCTGCTGTGCTTTATTTTGGTATGTTAAAATCACCTATCGCAAATAAATATCTTGGCTCAGATTCTGTACAGTGTTTTGAGTATGAAGGTAAGGTTCCTCATCTGTACGTTTTTGTTTTCACCCCTGAAACTGCTTAAAAGAACAGAGGATCAAGAATTTTACTGGTCTGGGTTTTTTTAGTAGTGATCGCTTAAATGAATTCAAGTTGGATTAAGCTCTCTTCCAGCCCACTTTGAAATCAGCAAGATCACTCTTTCCAGAGTCTCCCAAAGGGGTAAATGTGTGCCTCACGGCGTACCTTGTGAGTGAGCGTGCCAGGAGCAACAGAAGAAATGCAAGGATCAAGTATTTCTCATAGGAATCAGCCTGCAGTTTTATACCCTTCTTTTAGCCTGCATATGTTGGAGACTAGGAAAACAGGACAGGAGCATCATGAGATGTTCAGTGCCGAGTCAGACACAAAATACTGTGTTAAAGTAAAACACCCTGCTGTGACTTTCACTTAAATAGGTTAGCAGATGTGCTGTCAGTCGTGTGTCAGGCACTGGTGCAAGTGTTTGCTACAATCCCAGCAAGAAAGGCATTCAGGATCTCTGAGGTATTGATTTAAATATCAGTAATTGGAACTAACAAGAGCTGTTCTGTGGGTCACTGTCTCTGTGTGCAGGAGTCTCCCGGTTGGGATCACTACAGTTCAGATGAGGCACCCTGTGTCGTTCCTTCCTGCAGCAAGGGAAAGGTGTATCCTGTCACTCAGCTCTCAACAGGCTGCTGTGCTTGCAAGAGGGCAGTTGACCTGATTGTTTGCAGTGACTCCAGTATCTCCTAAAAGAGTCAGATTTTCTGTATGCACACTGTTGCATGGAGTTTGGATGTTGAAGCAGTTCTTTCTGGCCACTAGTTTTGTACCACTGATGGATTGGTTTCAGTAAGGAATACAGGGCTCCAGAGAACGTGTGCGGTTTGTACCCTTCAGTTACTGTGACCCTGGCTTGCTGGCTTTCAGCATAAGCACAGTGGAAAAATATATTCAAAAATTGGCAGTCTGTTGATTAAATTGTACAGAAGAAAGCCTGAAACAGGAGATAAAGCATTTGTTTGAACTAGAACGATGATGCAGAATCAAATTTTCCAAGGAAAGATGTTGTTAGCAATCTTGTTTATTAAACAGCCCCCAGTGGTGGGAGGGAAGTTCTGTTTGAATTTCTCATACTTGGTTGTCAGTTTTATGGATATGGCCTTAAAAACATTGTGTATGTTTCTTCTTTGAAAAGTAGATATAGAGCAGGGAGTGAGCATACAATAAAAGTGTCTGCATTTCAGAATATGCTGAAGGTTATTTTCAGATGTGGCTGCAGGGCTAGAAGAGATAGCCCATCATCCTGTTATGAAGCAGAGTAAATTTAACCTCCATGACTAGCATATTCCAGGCTTCTTATCCTCAGTTTTCTCAATACCCTAACCTAAAAGGTTTTTTACCCCAAATTAAAACTGTGAGTAATCTTCTGTGTGTATCTGTGAAACTGAAGAACAGTTTGTCACCATTTTCATTATTGTAACATACTTAACATCCAAAATTTGCTGTTCCCTGCCACCACCTTCTTAAAACTAAACAAATCTGTCTTTCCAATTTTTTCCCTAATTAAACATGTGTAATGCTGTGTCATTTTGTTCATTTGAAATTGTTACAGCTGGTTCCCATGTTCAGGTATGGGATATGAAGCTGCACCTGGTTTGTCAGGAGTGATATTCATAGGGAAGAGTAAAGCGGGGTAACATACTGTTGACTCATACTTTGCACGACATAGTTATTAATATACATAGCAGCCAGATTTTCTCTTACTTTCCTTGCAGCACAACAAGGTTGGTTCCTGGCTTTGTCCTCTGTTATAAACCTGAGGGGTTTTGCAGTTTGCTGCCAAAACAATGATCCCCTTCTTTTTTTTTTTTTTTTAGACTGAAGTTCTATATTTTCTGCCTGTTTCTACTGAATTTCATAATATTTATTTCATGTATTTCTCCATTTGGAATTGCAGTCTTGTTTCCTAAAGCATTTGTAACCCCCGCCCTTTAAATTGTGAACTAAATTCATAGAATTTAGTTATCTGGCACTCACTAGAAAATACTAACTATGGTCAAACCCTTGCTTTGTATGGTTATTCCAGCTGATACCAAATTATTGATACCTATTCATTGAGAATATTTTTCAGTTGTGCATCCTCCTTTTTGTCAATTCACCTTTAGCCTTTCTTCCTGCTTTGCTTGTAAGGATGTTTTGCAGGAGACAGTCCAGCATCAGATTGCATCACATCTACGAGCTGTTCTTCAGCATTTATAATTATGAGATCTTCAGGAAGACAAAGCCAGGATATTCACAGTGGTGCCTGGTGGGAGGACAAGAGGTGATGGGTATAAAGCAAAATGAGAGGGTCCAGCCTGATAGAAAGCCTTTTCACTTCAGGCAAGATTGTCCAGAGATGTTATGCAGTCTTTACCCTTGGAGGGGGTTCAAGACATGAGCAAGTCTGCTTGCCCTCACTTGTGCAAGAGGCTGGACTGGAGACCTGCTAAAGTTCATCTATGCTTCTGTTCTTTATCAAATCTTTTCTTTTTGCCCATTGTGTTTGTCCTTCTGAGATTTGGACAGTTCTTTATATCACAGAGCCTGCTTTCAGCAGTTCCCTGTTTTCTGTGGGAAAATTATCATCACAGCTTGCTGAGGATATATCACAGATGTGTTACTCATTTTACCAGGTGTACAAAGCTTTAAGTTCCACCTGATTTCTCTTTAAGTGTATTACAATTTGGCATCAGTTTCCACATATGACATTGTCCACTTGCAGTTTGCTGGTGACACTAGCACTTCTGAGCAGTGGCACAACCACGGTGATCCTGTGATTGCCATCTCCTGGATGGTACTACTGTACTGAAAGTGAATGTCAAGGCAGTGAGCATGGCCATGCAGTTACAAAGTTAACCTCTTCCCTGCCTTATGACTTCATCAAGCCTGTGCTCATGTCTTTCCCTGCCTCCCAGCTACCTTCCCCTGGAGAGGTAACATCTTCCTTGTCCTTTTCAAAGGAAATTAACCGAGTCCATGCTACCCAAGGGATGTCACATATTGAGACTAACTGGCACAACAGCACAGCTCACGTGGGGCAGTGTCTGTGATCATCGCATAGTTTTAACTTTCAGAGGCAAACTGAAGTGATCAAAAAAGCTTTTTTGTGTCAAAATTTTGGGTGGGCCTCAGAAAAAGTAGGCATGCATATTCCCATCAGTGACTAGTCAACATACATCACTTCCCCATAGTTCTCCTACTTCCTTGGACCTTATCAAACACGCCCACAGAACTGAAAAAACAGAAGGCATTCTCTGCTGGAGGAGGAGAACAGGCAGTTGCCAGCCCCTACGGTGAAAGAAGCAGTTTTCCTTCATCTGATGCTGCATTTATCCATCTGTTTCTATCCACTGGGATGCTCACGGGCATGCGACTGGACGGTCCCCCCTCGGCCCCTGACACTGCCTCACAGCACAAAACTTCCAGGGGGAAGGCTGCCATTCCTGCCATGCTCTCCGCACTGGAGGGAGCGGTGACTGGTTAAAAATAAATTTGGGAGCAGATGGTGAGGCAGATTATTGTTCATCCTAGGGCGATGATGATGATGTGCCAGCTAACTGCTGGTTGTCTATCAGAATTAATCAGGAGCTGTTGTGGCACATGATCAGTGAAGCCACTGCTCCCCCTGGGAAAAGGGAAGGAAGAGCAGAGAAGCAGCTCTGTAAATACATTGTTGGAAAAGGACTTGTTTTGAAGATATAAGACGTTTCTGGTGGAGAAAAGACTATATAAAAAGAAAAACTGGAATGTGTTTAGGGTTTGGGTTTTTTTTAATGTACTCATGCTCTTTTATATATCTGCAGCTGTTTTGTAATGAAAATTAATAGTAAATTTTGATCATTTAGTCCACTTAGACAACTTTTCAGTGTGTTTTGTTAGGCTAGTAACATTTGTTAAACCAAATTTCTTAATTTGTATCTCTAGCTTCTGTTGTCCAGGCTGTCTGTCATGGCATCTCCTTTCAGACTCCATCCAATCTGATGTCCAAAGATACGTTTTGCTGGGGTGTGATTTCTGGAAAACTTATGCTTTGTTTTGAAAGATATTCTAAGTGATATATTAAATATATCATATATAAGATATGTCTAAGACTATCAGGTCCATACAGTCTGCCTTAAAAATAGCACCTTCTCCACAAATATGCAATACAAAAACTGGAATGGAATTGGTTGTTTCTTTTTTTATACTTTTTTTTAAAAAGGTAGTGCTGTTTTAGGTTGTACCGTAATATGAAGTCTCTGTGTATATACAACAGTGAATGGCAAACAAGGCAAGGCTGAATTAAGCTGCTTCAGCTCTTATTTTTCGGGTGATCTAATTTGATGTGTTAGAAATCGAGAACGGCATAAAGAGAGGTGGTGCCTCTGTACTCAAAATTTGCGTATTCAAGGAGGCTTTTTATTGCTTTGTCTGGCATTACTATAAGCTTCATCAATATCTAACAGTTCCATGAGTAAGATGGCAACTAGTGGGTTGTCTGCAACAGCAGTAATCTTTAGGTTAGGAACACTGTTAAAATACTCCTGATACTAACAAATGCTTTCCTGTTGCTTGGTGTTGCAAATTGTAAGAATGGAATTAAATTACTTTACTGGCTCATTCTTGTTGTGCATAGGTCAGACTGAATTGGAAAATTAATCTCGCTGGCTTTGTTTCTGATCCGTTCTGTGTGCTGCTGCAGGAAGGTCAGGCTGTTACTATTTTCCATCCCTAGCACCTGAAACGTCCTTTGTTACTTATTTTTTTTAATAAGTGAAACAATCTCGGGAACCAGTTGGTTTTGTTGTCCTTGCCCTTTTAAACTACTTGTTTTGCTGTGCAAGTTGCTGGAGCGAGGGGCTGGTTTAAACAAAGTTATGTGCAGTGGGCTGGCTTGCCCTTTAAATCTTTTTAAGTGGTTGTAAGGCGAGGTTTTGTACAGACCCTGCAGTGCGGAGGCGCCTGGCTCCATTGGTGTGCATTACTAGTTTTACCATGAAACCTGCGATGAGAGACTGAAGTACAGAAGGCAGAAATTGCCTGTAGCTGTAGAGGTATCTTTCCTCTAAAAAGAACAGTAGCACCTCCTTTCCAAGCAGGTAGTAGAGGTGAGAGTGTTGGGAATTTGATCTTTGAAGGGTTGTTGGCAGAAATCCAAGTTTTTAACATAAGCCCATGGCACTTGAGACTGTTTCACTAGGCCAAGCTGCTGTTTTAGTCTCTCTGACCTGTGTGGGCCCATGTGGTTCCCATTGCACGAGTCAAAAGGAAAGGGATAAGTAATGTAATTATTTGGAAAGGTAAAAAATACACCTCAGTTGCTTCTCTCCCTGAGGCAGTGTGGGAGAGAGCTACCCAGACCTCAGTCCAGGCTTTACAAGAGATCCTGCCCAGTATCATGGGCCAGCATTTGAGCAGCCTCAGCAATTTCTCCTGCATGTTTTTCCTGGTGCCCTGTTATTCCACTCCCTTAATTTCTTTTCCCAACATTTTTATAGTCCTAGCTTCCTTTCATGCTCCAGGTTATTTCCTGGCATCTGTGCAATTCTTTCACTTGGAATCTGCCATTATTTCTGTCCATGGCAATTCTGGCACCATCCTGCAGTTTGGATCTCAGCTCAGTCCCAAGGAGCCTCTCTTTCCATTTGTTCTCCTTCTATTTAATGAGAAAATGGGATCCTTCCTTCCAGCTCTGCGAAGCACTGCCCGAGCTTTCAGTGCTGCTCCCATTACCCTAATGGCTCTGCATGGGCAAGAGGGAAGAAGAGTGGTTAAGCACTAAGTGCTGTCTTTGGAGGAAGCTTTGCCGTCACACTTCTTTGGATTTCCCTTCACTCCCTTCTGCCAGCTCTGGCCTGAGCCCCGGGTTATGTGCAGGTGGGGTCTGGCTCAGCTGTAACCCTTTCCCAGCCATGAGAGGTGGCCCTTCGTGCAGCAGTGCTGGGATCAGTTTGGGCTGTCTCATGTGGCACGTTGTTTTTCTTAAGGAAGGGGGGAAGAGTATTTCCTTTGAGAGTAAAATATAAAGAACTTTTCACAAAGGAGTTTTTAAAGTCATAGCATTAAGGAGGAAAGAGAACAGTGGGTGCCATGCCTATCCAAAAGAATATCTAAAGGTACAAAAAGAATTCGTGGGTATTCCTGTTTTCTTGATGGCAGGTAAGAAGTGAGGCTTCTTGTGATTAAGTGTAAGAAATATGAAAAGAATCAATAGATTTTTAAAAATAGTTTGTAAGGCAGCTGTTAAGAGGTGTCTCTTCCAGCCAAAGGGTATGTGCAGAAATTTCAGAAGGTGATCTGTTACCTTTTGTATGGGTGAGAGTACAAGTTAGTTGAGTAGAAAATGTTAGTTTGCATGATCCTGCACATTCGCAGTAGAAAGTCAAGTGGAGAGCGGCACTTGTTCTTATAGTGTTGTGTATTTTTGCAGTGCTGAGGCACCTTCAAAAGCTGCAGAGTGGGAGCATAATCTCTTACACCTGTAAATAGCTGGTGAATGTTGCCCATAAACTATTTCAGACCCTCAGGAAGGAGGGTAATATGATGTCTGTTCTGATAATAGACTGTCTTTATTCTCTTAAGTAACCAACATCAGAAAAATCTTTGTTTGTTGTGAAAGGCCTCCAAAACCTCTTGGAAAAGAAAAAGGGAAAAGTAAACTGAAGGACAGCTTGTCCTGTTGGCGTTGGCCCATTCCATTATTTGATGCCATTGAAAATAAGGCTGGAAACAATGTGTTTGCTTGAGCTCACTGTCCTGCTTCCTCTTTCTTGCTATTGCCAGCTACTGCCATCCCAAGGCTTGAAATACAGGTGTGGAAACTCATGCTTTCAACATTGGCTCTGCTAGCCTTTCAAATACTGTCTTGGGACCATGGTTTAAGGATTTTGTTCTTTCTCTTTGTTCTTAAATAGATTTCTTGTGTGTACATGAGCAGATTTGCATGAAATGCAAAGTCTCGGCATCCACAGTGTGTTCCCTTGGGTACCCTTCTTTTTATCTGGAGTTTATTATAATGAGGAGAAAATGACATTTAACTTTTTTTCATTTTTTATTAATCTATATTGTTCTCTGTTGGTGGCCCTGGTAGCTTTGTTGGAGAAAGCTCATGTAGTAGTGATTTTTCTTGCTACATTTTAACTCTGAGGAGAATTTGAAAGTAAAGGATTTAAGTCATTGCCATTTCTGAGCCACCCTCCACTGGATTTGAAGCCCTTTTTGACCATAAGTAGCATAGTAGTTGTGCCACAGTTGTAAATCTCTCTCCTCAGGGAATCTGTTGTATGATACTAAAGGGATTTGGTAGTGACAGAGAACAGAGAAGAACAGATCTCCCTCAGAAAATCAGAAGTGCTGGTGTGGTTTAACATAAGCTGCCAATAGCTCCATTGGTTAGAGCACAGTACTAATAATGCCAAGATTGTGGGTTTGATTCCTGTATGGGAGTTGCACTCGATAATCCTTGTGAGTCCCTTCCGACTCAGAATATTCTGTAATTCTGTAAATGGATCTCAGGCATGGGGAAAGTATTTTCATGTTTGCCATTGCCTGAAACTGGGCAATCTGGAGCAAGCCTCTGAAACTTTTTGTTTCCCTAAATGCTTGAGATTTTCCAGGAAGAAAAATGCTGTTCTTATGTATATGAAGGTGTTGCCAAGGGTGTCTTATCTCAGCAATTTCTCCTTCTGCCATTAACAGCAGGGTTCATTTTGTGCCGAGAGGTTCCAGAACGGGTGCTGGACACTATTCATGGCCATCTGTAATAACATTCTAGCACCACCGTTTTTCCAAATTATGCCTAGAATAATGTAACTGCCTGAGTAAAATCCGCTCTGAAGCTTAACAGAGAGACCTTCTGTTTCCAGGACTGCCAGTCCCTCAATTTTTATACATTTACACACTGCTCTCAGGAAGAATAAATAATACATGAACATATGCACTGGCTAAGTGAAATTTCTTTCTGATTATAGTGAGACACTGTTTAATGGCAATTATAAAATATACTTCTTTCATCTTTTGCTGTTCCTGCTGTGTGTTGAAGAGTATGCCTTTATCTCTTTTTGGTTGTGATTGTTGTTGTTGTAAGTTACCATCTTGTTTTTATTTTTCAAACAAATTGTTCTTTTTTTATATGTTGGTGAGTTGCAGTTTTGAAACTTCTTGAACACGTTTCTGGCAGAATTACCTCATCTGAATCAGAAATAGTGCTACTGCATAAGTGCCCTTAAATGCTGTGGCTGCTACATCGATATTATAATAATAGAAGCTTTGAAAGGAAACTGATTGACATTTATCCCAAATGAAATGTTTGCTCTCTGTTTAATACAGAGCAATGGTGGGCAATTCAATACTCTGAACAAGAAAAATACTTAAGAGGCACTATTAAGGCTCAAAAGCAGGTATTCGAAAGTCAGAGCTGTATCTCGGTGTACACGTATTATGAAATGGTGTTGAATTGTATGATGAAATACTGGTTTTTGCACTTACTGAATTCACAGAAGAAGCTTTTTCCATCAGCCATTTCCAAAGGCTGATTTGGAGGGTAGAAGTATATATGACTCCTTCCCAAACCTGTTACACATGTATGCTAGACAGTTGAATGCTGTCCCGGGAACCTGGATTTTATCCTCCTGTCTCCACCGTACAGTCCTATTTCATATTGAACAGCAGGTCAAGGAAAACAAGCTCTTTGCAGGTGAACAATCACTGCTCATTCTCCAATTTACAGAAACCTATCTTAAAACCTTATGGTCTGATACTGAGAAGTTTCAATCTCATAGCTGTTAGCTCAGTAAGATTTGTGCTAGAATATGTGCAGACCTGAGAGAAACTGAATCTAGATTTGGGGCATATAAAGTTAAAAGGAATTTTTTTTCCTTCACTGTGGAGTCTTGATCCCATTTGTAAACAGTAGATGACACAGTTTTCTTAGGTATTCGGATACTATGGAAAAATTCATAAAGAGATGAAAATCTCTCTTCAGATAACGGTATTAGTTACAGTATTTGTTCCTAGTCCCATTTTTAGCTGAACTGCCGTGCTTGACATTTTATAAACGTGCACTCCACATGCTTCCTCACTCTTCTGAGGCAGAATTGTGATACAAAAGATGTTTTAGCAAATTTCAGTCTAGGATCTGATAACAGGACATGTCAGGCAACCTGTACTATTGGTTGTTGCTGTCCCTCCTGCCCATAATCCTAGCTATATGTACCTGGTAGTGCCTCTTCAGAAAAGGAAGAGAGGGATAGAGAAGATGCTGTATTTTCTTAGCCTGTTATTAGGAGAGCTGTCAGTTTTGGGGACAGGGTGCTGTATTTAGCAGTCCATGTTCACGTCTGCTCAGGCCTCCTCCACCAGTGAGTGTCACAATTTGGGTGCAGTGCCATTTGCAGGGTGCCATGTACTCAGCTTCAAATTACAACCACTGCACTGACCACCTCCTCTGGGCAACGCTGTCCTGTGTCCTTTTCAGTTCTCTGCTTTCAGAGATCACCCATGTGTTCTGCTCTGACCAAGGCTACTCATCTCAATTGCAATACACCTTACCTTCTCTATAGTTAGAAATTGTAAAGGGAATGGGGTGGAGCCTGATACATTTTGAGTTGCAATAGCAAAGCTGGATGTTTTATTCCAGAAGTGGGGTTCATGAACGTTCCCCAAATGTTGATACTTTCTATACGTGGTCCAGTGTTTGTTTTTATACCGTAAGACGCTCTGACAACAGGGTCTGCTCTGGGCTTTCCCAAACAGGACTAATATAAAAACTTGCACTTTCCGTGTCACATTGCAAGAGAGAGTACTGCAGTCAGCCCTGGTCTGTGGGAGGTCCTCAAGAGCTTGAGATCCAGTGGAGCATGAAACCTGTCTCAGAAAGATGAGATGTGGCATTACTTTTTATGTAACTCACCATGCTCTGTAACTGGCTCTTCTAATCATGTGTAGAAACACTTGCAAGACAGAATGGTATATTGCTGTGGTGTTCAGGACACAGACTATTTTTTCCTAAAGCAGCTGCATTTTTGGAAGTTGATTGTGAATACAAATGTACTTGGGTTTATAGATCTCCAGTACAGGAAGAAAAGAGAGATGGGGCCAGGGAAGACTACCTGATAAAATTGACAGGAGGCTCATCTTTCTGTGTGGCAGGAGTGCGTTTCCCACTCAGACACACTGAGTTGCTTTCTCATTGAGAAAGTGAGAACAGTTTGATGAGGGCAGAGAAGTCTGTTTAAGTTTGGGCATCACTAAAGAACAACACCTCCTACAGTCTAATCTGTACTACATTAATCCAGTTAACAATCAGCTGTTTTAACAATTAGCTCTGTTACTAGCTCAGGTTCATTAAGGTCATTAAAACTCTGTTTGCTTCAATTTAAGCCCTCAGGTTCCTATTGCTAGTAGGTAAGTGTCCTTATATCCTAATATAGGTTATGTTATGGTAATTAATGATCCAGGTCTGTTGTAGCCACATGGCCTAGCATTTGTGTCTTTAGTGATTCACAAGAGACATGCCTTTAGGTGCTGTTTTAAATAGTCCTCTAAATCTTGAAAATCAATGAAATGAAGGGAAGTTAATTATAATTTGTACTGATAGCACTGCCTGTTACATAGTTTGCTAAGTATTTCCATTACATGAGTTTGGATCATTTGTGGAGGGCAGGCGTAGGAATTGCTCTGTCATTTTTGTTCTGTTCTAAACTTTGTCAAACACTTACTGTATCCTGAGTTTTTCTCATTCTGTGCATCTGACTAAGTTTAAATTGCTTAGGAACATTGAATTTTAAAAAATTTGGTTATATTGAAGAATGAGCTGATGAGAAAGTAGGGGAGACTGGAGAAATGTATATTCTTTTGCCTGTGTAATACTGTTCTGAATGACAGGTTGTGCTGTGAAAAGATCCTGCATCTCTCTGGCATGAAACAGGAAATTAGTTTGATGACCAGGGCTCAAATCAAGAGGCAGAATTAACTGATCTGAGAGCTGGGGGCAAAGAGGCACAGGAATGGGGAGGGGTTGAAATTGGAAAAAGAAGGCCAGGCAAAGAAGAACGGATAGAGAAGTTTGAAAAGTGAGAGAAGTCCAGGCTGAGAAGGCAGGACTAAGTAGACTTGCTAGCAGGGAGAGTAGGACCATCAGAAAGGGGAAAAGCCCAGAACTGAGATGGGAAGAGCTGAGTAGGAAACCTCAGGCAGGTAGGATAACAGGTTCCCACAAACCACTTCTCTTTTAAGAAGCTAGAGCAGAACCCAAGCTGTTTCCTTCTTATCCTCCCTTTGTTACCAGAAAGCAAGCTGGCAAGGCATCCTGCTCCCCCTGCAGCACGGGCAGATTGTCATCTTCCCACAGGTGGTGGAGGCCTGGGCAGAACCGAGGGCTCCAGGTCTGCAAATGAACCATATGGCTGTTGGCACAACATCGCATGGTGGGAGGCATTTGTCCGGCTTCCTATTGGTAGGAACCTAGGAAACTCCCATCCTTTCCTCAGAGTCTTAATACTCTCATTTTAATGTCAAATGAAGCACTCACTGTTAGGGAGTGCTGAAACTAAAGCTGCTTGTGCATCCTGTAACTTTTTCTCTATGACATGATTCTCCACCACCACCCCAAAGCATGCTTTGCTCAGTGAGAGAGAGGAGTTGTGTGCATATGAGGCACTTTTTGTCTGGCTTGCTGAAGAAGAAGGAAAAATGCAATGTGAGACTCAGGGAATTAGTTGAAGAAAATGGCTGTAGTAGGCACAGGAATGTGATCTGATCCTCCAGGCCAGCTGAATTTGTGTGAAGTTGAACGAGCCATTTTAAGCTGAACTTTACAAAGGCTATCACTAGGTGTTGTACCTAACTGTACCTAACTGAGATGCCAAATTATAGAGCCTGGAAGAAGATTGGGAAAAATACTGCATGCTCTGTTCTCAAATAGAAGCTTCAGAAAAGCATTTCTTAGGCATCTCAAATCAAGTACTGCTCAAATCAGCAGATACTTCTGAAATTGTGCCATCTGTGCCTTAGCTCACTCTCCGTGTAATGGTAATAATGCTACTTCTAAAAGAAGGTTGTGGGAGATTTTGAAAATAAATTAGCTTAATGTTTTGTGATGCAGTCAAGAATAAAGAATTGGATGAGGATGAAGGTTGGAGGAATAAAAAGGAGCTGAAAGACTATACTCTAAAGTACAGTGTCACGTACCTAGCATCTAATGCAAATGTCTGCTATAAACATGGAGTTCATCAGCTGGAAACTACAAGAGAAAGATCTGGGAGCATTGCTAGATCTTGTGATAATTGAGGCAGTGCTTTCATGCTTTGTTACACGGTGATCTTAAAAGGTCTCGGTGGCTGTCAGAGAAGCATTAATGCCATTGGGCTGTTGGAAGAACTCATCTGGACATTACTATACTTCCATCTTCACAGCAGAAAGATGAGAGCCGAGTGGAGAAAGGACCCAATGAGACTGTTAGCGCAGTTGGAGGAGTGGGTGGTCAGTTTTAAAAGGTAGAGAAAAATGCGTGGCCTTGCAAAATGGGCATGTACGGGATGAGCAAGACAGTAGTTTTTAAATATACCTGCAAGATAGAAGCTTGGCTGAGCTGAGGTACAGGTCATTAGGTTTGAGATGAAGGGGAATAAATTGAGGTTGAAAATTAAATAGTTTTTAAGAGAGTTGTGAGAGTCTGGAGCAGCATCCCAAAGGACAGAGTGGCAAGAAGACACCTTGTTGGGCAGGAGATGAGACTTGAACCCTTTGAGAAGGGTCTGAGCAGGACCTGGACTCAGACTTAAGAGTCTGTAGCCAGTTAAATGTGTTAAGTGTAGCAGATGCAGCATGACACTTGGACATCCTGCGTTCAGTGTGTGTGGGTGGTTGACCTTTTCCTTCTCTCAAGTGAAATCAAGTCATTAGGAATTATCTCTAAGTATTCTGGCCCCATACTTCAGAGTTTGAACTGCTTTAATCTTAGGGAGTACTGTAATCTTAGGAGTGCTGTGATCTTGGGGAGCCAGATTACAGCGTATCTGTCCTGGAGAGTCTGGGAACATGAGGAGATCTCTTTCAGATGGCTGGTTTTTAGCGTGCAGCCAGAGAGGTCTGTTGAATGCCTGAGCACGTGTGGAAAGCAGGGGACTGTGTGTGCTCTTCATTAGCATTTCATTAGTTTTTCTGAGATGCAGAAAAACCTCATGTCTATCTGCTCCAGGATATCTGTTTGTCCTGGTTTATGCAGCATGTTTGAATTGAAAAACTATAAATTGTGTTAGGGCTGAAGGAAGAAATGCATAGTTGGAGTGGAAACATTGCTGTTCTTAGCCTTTGGATGGCTTCCGCTTCATGTTTGTCACATGCAATTCACATCTGAAAGGAACATGTGTCAGTGCTGATGTGATATGCCATGTCATAAAAGCTTTAGTGACATTTTGTGACCTCTTAAAAGTTTAACAAAAGAGGTTTGCAACATGTAAATGCCATCTGCCATGGCAAAGCAACTTCCCAGTTCTCTAATCACATATGCCTATTGTGAAATGCTGCATCACCTTGAAAAAAATCAGCATATTAATGGAGGAAGCTTGTCATTTCACCCATTCCCAGGTTCTTTACATAATTCATCTATTAACTTCTTTTGCTTATTAAGAACCCTGAGGGGTGGAAATTGCAGCAAATCCATGATAGCTTTAGGAGTTCTGTTTCATTAGAGCTGTATTTACTTTCTGATTTTTTGGTACTCTGAATTGGAACCATTCTCCCTGCGATCTTAATCTTCTGCAGATACTCATGGGGTTCACAGATGGAAAGTGATGAAAAGTCTGAGCTGTCTCAGGAACACGTAACAGGACTTTTGGGGGGGTGTAAAAAGAGGGGAGTTTTCTTCATTAACCTGTGTTTGCTCCCTCATGGGCGCTGAGATGTGCTAATTATTTTAAATTGATTTAACTTATGTCACATCAATAGCCTCAGATGTGGGATAAGGAGACCAGACTTTGGTATCAGTTTTTTCCAGGCTGATAGCTTATATAATGTACAGTTTTGAATCAGCAGGGACAGTTTTTACAGCCTGGACAAAACATAAGCAGAGTGTTTCATGCTTGGATGGGAGAGAAGAGCACTTTATCCACTTATCTTTTACTTTGCATACTGCTGTTGTTGGGTCTCTAGCTTTTACTTGTCGATAAGACAAACTTTCCAAAGAGAGGGTTTATCGCAGGAAATGTGTATATATTACAGGCCACATACACAACACGCATTAATGTCTGAGTGACAATGAGTAGAAGCTACTTCAGATGGTGCCAAGGTTGAAAACTGCGTCTCTATAGACTGTGGTGAGAGGCAACAGATCTACCTCCTGTCATAAACAGAGCTTTTGTGTGTTTCCCGAGAAGCGTGCAAGCATTGTCTGGCCCTCACAGCCATCACTGAGGAAGTTAGGTCTGTTTTTATCTCTGTATTACAGGCAGAGAAGGTGGTGTGCTGAAAAACGAAGTAACAAGACTAGCAAATCTGTGTAAGCAGCAAATCAAGATACCAGAAGCCCTGGCTTGCCAGCTTGTCTCATTACATCATGCCCACGTGCTCTGTTCTTTTGACTGTATCTGTACATAGCATTGGTGATATAGCAGGCTTCAATACTGATTCTAATTCTGATTTTTAGATGTAAGATTACCATTTCCATGACAGGACCTATCCTCAGGCTTCCCTACTGATAAAAAGATCATTTTTCTGTTGGGGTATTGAGAGGTGATGCTAGATGTGCATAGGTGTCACAGAATGGATAAATAAAAAATATCACCCCCAGGCAAGAGAAATCAAGAAGCCTGTGAGCATCACTCTGTGTGTAACGTTCTGAGGTGGCAGTGTTATGTTCTCAGTCCAGCACTTGCAAGACTAAGTCATTACACTGTGCTGCTCCCCTCGCAGCAGACCATATGGTAAGGTCCTACTGTGCATGTACTGCCCCAAGGGTCCTACTCACAGATGGAGCAATGAAACCAAAAAGCTGGCTGTGCAGGAGTTCAGTAGGTTTGTTATACTGCTTTGCCATGCAACCATTTCAGTTGCCTTTATGTTTGACCTGTTTTTATATGTCCTGACGAGGTCTGTAAAACAAGCTTATTTTAGTTGCCATTCACACAATTCTTATCTTACCATTCTTAATTTTAAGAAGTTAATATGGGAGTTGAGTGGAATAAGTTTTTGCATTTGCTGCTCTGCAGTAATGACTGTTTTGCCTATTTTGGCCCTGAAACAGGAGAAGCCATCTTTTTTTTTGCTGTATTTGCAGAGTGACAGTGGTTATATTGGCAGTTACTGCAGGCCGGTTGGTGCAGTGTAAAATTACACTCTGTTTCACTGGGAAATGAGCCTGTTGGTGTGGCCTGGAAGATACCAGTGCAAGCACCTGAAACAGACGATGTTTGAACTCCTTAGAGGATATCATATAGCTTTTTATCACAGCCCAGTCATAGCTGACATTTAAAATGTGCAGCAAGAAAGAGAGAGAGAGATTAGGAGATGTCTCCATAGAGGTACTGCAGCCCATCTGGGCTTTTCAGAGCGAGAAACTGTACCCAGCTGGGTATCACTGGATGGTATCAAAACGCTTGCTTTGTTGTCTGCTTAAATAATAACCAGGTACACCATGTGTGGGAAGGGATTTTCGGGGGAGAAAAGTGACTTAGCATCAAGCTAAGGAAAGAGCAAGGCACTGCTGTTGGGAAGGTTGTGAAGAGCCAGACCTGCTGCTTTCCTTCCAACGCTGAGCAACTTTTCTCGTTTTAGGAACTTTCCGCTGTACTTTCTGTGAGACTGAAGTGGAAGAAGATGAGTCGGCAATGCCCAAAAAGGATGCAAGGACACTCGTTGCGAGATTTAATGAGCAGATTGAGCCCATCTATGCGCTGCTTCGTGAGACGGAAGACGTTAACTTAGCCTATGAAATCCTGGAGCCAGAACCCACAGAGATTCCTGCCCTGAAGCAGAGGTGGGAACATGCCTGGTCTTCTCTCACTGCACTGCTTCCTTGTAGTGTGTTCCTTCTCTCCATGGGGCTTTCCCAAACCTTGTACAGTCTCTGGCTGCACTGAGGACTTACTTGTTCAGCACCAACTGTGCAAGAAACTAACAGATTCCCCAAGGAATGTGTGGTTTATAAGGAGACAAAGGGCCGTAACCCTTTTTTACTAAACAAGGCAGATGGCTGTTCTTCTGGTCAGCCTCCTGCATGTAATTTTCTGTGAGGTGGGATGCTCAGATTATCTGCTGCTTGCTGTGCTGCAGCTGGTACGTATACCAAGCCCTTGCCTCAGTATTTAAAAAATGCAAACTGAAGCCCCTGGACAAAGCTATGAAGGTGACATCTATTCTTCTGATTTTCTCCAAGTTATTACACACCTTTTCAGGAGGAGACCATGTTAGAGGCAAAAATCCTTAAAATGTTCTTACCCATTGGAAATGACACTTTCTTCCAGAACATTCCTAGCTGTGCAAAAAGAGATGATGTTTAAATAATGCAGAAAGATGTGGGGAGCTGTCAGTTCTGTCAGCTCTGGTGAAACGTGATGCACTTCAGTGTATTTAAAAAAAAATTAATTAACACAGGGGAAAAAAATGTATCATGAGGGGAAGCATTCCCACACTGCCTTGGGGTGCTTGGCTTTAGTTAATGGGAGAAGAGCAGAATACACTTTTTTTCTCTCAGGCTAACCTTGAGAGAGGATGTTCCTCATATATTCATGCTAGACAGTTTCTAATTAATATAATAAAAATTCTTTGTCTATTCTTAGTCTTTTTCTAGCCAAGAAGGTAGCTATTTTTCCTCATCATTCTGATAGAAAAACAGAAGCAATATAAAGAATGGAAGAGATTTTTCCAAGGTCACTAAGCATGTCTTTGGTGATATGGGGAATCTTTGAAGCCTTTATACCCAAGCTGAATCACTAGACTTTGTTTTAAAATCTCTTTTCTGTAGTTGAAGTAGTAGAACTGGGATAACCCTACCAAAAAGAGAGTAATTTCTCAGTCTTCCCCTTTTGTGTACAGGAAATTATCACAGCAGAAGCCTGGTGCAGTCCCATGATTAAATAGCAGCGCCCACTTACTTGACTCTTAAATACTTAAAAAACATTGTAAATGATTAATTACTCTGTGCAAGAAATGACAAAATAAATAGGCAGCCTTTTAAATGCTTACTTGAACACAACTTTCTTCAGTACATACAATGATTTAATTATTTATTAACTCTTATTAATTCAAAGCAGCTAATTCCATGGAAGCACTGCTGTGAGATTTTTTCAAAGTGCCAAACCCTGGGTTATTTATTCTCTCTGTTTTTATGGAGTCTTGAGTGTCTAAAATCGTTGACAAAACTGACATTTGGTGATTCTGAAACAAACAGAAAAGGTCACAAAATGCCTGCATCTTCTCTTTGCACTAACACAGGCAACTTCATGTGTGTTCAGGAGAGTTTTTAGGATCTCCAAGCCACAGCACTGACATTGCATAACTGTCATTCACCTGCCTTGGGGAACTGGGGTAGATCTTCATTTATATTTTTCGAAGAGGCTGTTCATTTTCTTAATCTTGGCAGAACATGAATTAGCCCCACAGGTGTCATAATAAACCTGCTTTACTTAAGCCCTTCTCTGTGGTTTTCAAAAAAATTACGGATTTTAATAACCCCTCCATTTTCTTGTGTCAAAATAGGATGATTTCAATTAACAAAAAATCTTCACACAATTAATTTTCTGTGGTCGTGCTGTCAGGAACCATGGGTTGTCTGTTGTGAGGTTGAAACTCTTAAGAGCAGCACAGCGAAAAAGTGTTTTATTTCAGTTATGGCAAAAAAAAGAGTTATCCCCATGATACAAGACCTTTCTTAATATTCTGGGCAGGATTGAGATGAAAATTTCAAGTTGTTTCCCCATTGCATAGTGTGGTTTCTGTGGGCCATACCTCAGCTATGTCAAAGACTATTTATTTTGCCTTTAAAGGCAGCTAAACCACTCATTAAGGGATTTCCATCAGAGTAAATAAAACAACCAATGGGTAACAGAGCAAATGTAGCCACATCTGGACCACTGAGCTGCCACAGTTCCTGACTGCAGGGTGGCCATACTAAGTCTAGACCAAGGTGGGGAAAAAGCAGATCATGGATCTTAAGAGAGAGAGATTTAAGAGTGCAATCCCTTCATGTGCCTGTAAGGCAGCTCATGCACCTGACACCTGATCTGTGGTGGCTATTCTGTACTTTGGAACAGGGTTGCTGAACATAAGTTCTGTTCTTGCAGAAAGGAGTATTCCCCTGTTCAAGTAGTCTTCAAGTGTTGCTCATGTCTACGAACAGCGTCGCTCAAGATACAAGGATGTAAATTGAGGCACGTTTGCAAAGCTTATTGGCATTCAAAAGTAGACAGCAAGTGTCTAGATGTTTCCATCTCAGTGTGGGACATTGCAGTCAATCACTTGAAGTAATTAGTACTGTAGGTGTCTGTTAGAACTGTTACTTTAATTTTTGAAATGTTCCTGACGTCATGGAATAAGTGTTTCGCTGTGAAATGATACCTTATAGGAAAAAAGTCAATTTCTAGCACAGTTACAGGGGCCTCTGTGCAAAAGTATTATTGGGTAGTTCCTGGCACTTCTGAGTATGTAGCTGTCACGCTGTAGTCATGGGGAGGGAGAGCTTGGGGGAGAGCTGCATTGTGCATCTTGTGAGGAAAGTGGATTACATAAAATCGTCAGGGAAACGCTGGTTAGAGATTTCTATTGTGTGGGAAGCAGAGTGGCGCTTTTCACAGAACACACGCCTGTCTTGGAGAGCTGAAAGGTACCAACACTTGAAATAACACGCTGGGAAGAAGGTCTCTGTGTGGTTCCTTAGGTTATATAAGCAACACATGCGCATGAGCCTTCTGCCCCAAAATTCAAGGCTGCTGTGAAGCTCTCCTAGCAGAGCTGGCTGCAGGAGAGAACTGCTAAGTGTATGGACACATTCTAACATGGATACTGTGAAGCACTTTGCTAACAGAGCCCAGCTAAATCAGTATTCAGAGGCTGTGAGTAGCCCTCAATCCAAACTGTGGAACAAAGCAACGGTGTTTTTTATCTGGGGGAGAGAGATGTTCACCTACCTGTGTATTTTCCCCTCACTGTTTCCCCCTCAAAATCCAGGAGAATTAGCTCATCAAGCAGAGTTTAAGTCCTTGCTGAACTAAAAACAACCCTACATATTAGTCAGGTCTTCTCCAACTGCAGCTTTACTTTAAGCTTCTTGGTTGGAGTAAAGGTCATTGAGTAGACAGCAGTAACTGAACTGTGCTCACCGATGACAACTGTCAGCTCAGCTGGCATCGTCGAGTATCCCTGGTGGATTTGCTCTGGACAAGAGGAGGAGTTGAGACAGGGCTGTTACTCATGAAAAGCTCTAAGTACCACCAGCAGTCAGATGACTGAAATTATATGGCTGAGGGTGGGTACAGTCTGCAGCAAATCTGTTTCTCTGAAAAGATGAAATATTCTGAAGTAGAGGGACAGTCACATTTGGTTTTCCCCACCCCTAGACCAGTGAGTTTCCATTCAGCCACTTTCCCTGACCTATGCATATGTAGCAACACAGTCTAGAGAGTATTTTAGGCTCATTGCCATCATCAATGTGCAGAAAATATTCCACCTGATGTCCCCTTTCAAACAGGTCCAAGCAGGAATGTTTTTCTGTCTCAGTCTCCTGAGCTGGTTGGGGCCCTGGAGGGAAATGTGCTGGCTGCAGCTCCTTTCAGGAAGCAAAGGAGGGCTAGGCTTTGACTGCCACACCCTTCGCATCCGTCAACAGCTTTTCTTCTCCAGCTTTTCCACAATGAAGGCTGTTCTGTCTTGCGTCCTCCCGCACACCACCAGCACACAAATTCCTTTGCTCAGCCCGAGTCCTCTGGTTTGAAGGTGCTTTCTCATATTTTTAATCTGCCTGGACACCCCAATTCTCCCAAGGCTGTGTCTGTGGATAGTATGGATCTCCTGTGTAACACAGGAAAGGTGACTTATCATGTGGGTTGTCACTCACGATTCAAGCAAAGGTTTGAATTCATTTTTTCTTGGTGAGTTAACTTCTTTAATCCTGTGGTTATAACAGTTCACAGATCTGAGCGTGCTGGGTCTCTGGGCCTACCATGTGCCATAGTTAAACTTTAGTGCTTTTTTTTAATGCAGTATAAGGTTGCTGTGTGAAGGCCAAAAAAAGGCTTTTCCAGATACCAGCCTACTGTTTGACTGTGTTTTGCTACTGTGGCTTTTGTTTTGGGTAATTCCGGAATTTTATGTTTTTGTGTGAGTGCATTTGCATCTCTGGTGCTGTCTCGTTTCAGTGTCTGTGGTGGATATTGCCATGGCCTTATGTAGGGTTTCCCATTAGAAATCTACGAGTTTCCCAAACTATCAAGGTGCAGGAATTCCTGGCAGGCAATGTTAGAACTGAGAATTCAAGTTCTCGATGCAGATCATGGGAGATAACTAATCACAGTTGAAGTAACTAAGGAGGGGCTACGTGGCAAGGCTGGGCTTGTTCTGAGCACTCTGTTTTTGTCTCTTTTGACTTTCATGTAGCAAAGAGCGTGCAGCTGGTGCTGGTTCAGGAACAGCAGCTGGCATTGCAGGTGGACACCATCGGGAAGCATGGACTACAAAAGGACCTTCATATGAGGACTTGTATACCCAGAATGTTGTCATCAGCATGGAGGACCAGGAGGATCTTAACCGGTCTGCAAGTGAAGGAAAGCCCGCCAGAGAGAGGCCAATTTGGCTACGTGAGAGCACGGTGCAGGGGGCTTATGACCCTGATGAAATCAAAGATGGTAAGAAAATCCAGGGAGCAGAAGGACTGCTCTGCTTATACAATGGCTTTACAGTGCTTTCAAAAACATGTTCTCCTGTGTGTATAGCTGCTGCTCCCAACCCTCCAGGGTTTGCTCCCCTCTTCTGTGCAAAGAGGGGAGCAAAAAGATGTGCAATATCCTGATTTATTAGATCCAGGATTGAAATCTAGGTCAGTAAAGCTGAGCTGTCCATGGAATTTTGTGTGGACTTCTAAAATGTTAATTACCTTTACATCTTCCACCTTGAGAGTTTATTGCTTCTAGATGAAGGTCTTTCAGTTTCATCTAGAAAGCTGCCTCACTAATAGGTCACTGCTGAAAAATAACATTTATTAATGTTCAGTGACTCTGAAGTCTAACAATCTACTAGCAGTGTTTATACATTCCCAGCCTTCTTCTTGCCAGTTGTTTCTCCAAAAATGTTATATATGAAGAATACTCAGAAATAAAGCTTCAGGAAGTACAGTAGGAAGGTCTGTCACCATGGCAGGTGAGAGTTTATTCCTTTCTGTTTGTTTCTCATTATCTTTGCATTTATTTTCATTCATCTTGAGGTTGGGTTGTCCATAGACCGTGAACAAGATCTCATAACAATTCGTAGAAACATTCTGCTTTGGTATGTGTGCTGGTTAAGCTTTCACACTGAAAATAGGAAATGGAGACCTTTTATGATTTTTGCAAGTTTGAGTCAATAGATGCAATCTTTTGAGTCACTTGAGGATTATAAACTGAAACTGTTGATGTCCTAGGAAGAAAAGATGGCAAAAGGGGACCTCATGTTTAAGCATGACACCCTGGAACTAGTGCAGAAGAGGAGTGGAGTATGTAGGTATTGCAGAAATTAAGAAAATTAATGTGATATAGTGGTCAGAAGATATCTAGAGATCTTGTTCATATGTAATCCCTTTCAAGTGTACAGATCCCAAAACATTTTTCAAATAGATTAGACAAAGTGAGATGATTGGAACAACCTCCTCCTTCAGTCTGTAGCAGATGTTGTTGTTACTCACCAGCAATGGTGAGTTCTCACCCTGTTTTTCTGCTAGACATTCAATTCACCTGTAGTTTCAAATTGACTCTTTGAGATGACTTCTGGTGTACCCAGTATAAATGTTTCTCAAGATGCCACTGAAGGACATGGAGGTGGGTATAGCATGATGGCATCACTGCTTAACCTCAGCTACTGGAGATCAAAGAGGACATTTGTGGAAATAGCCTGAAACTGCTGTTGCAACACGTAAACGGGGAGGACAGAAACTTGGGACTGTTGACAGAAAAGCTTTACTGCATGGATCTGGCAGGAGCAGCTCTTGCAAGCAGGAGACAGCCCCACTCCTGAGCCACAAAGTCAGTTTTTGTGGAGCTGGCCAAGGCTATTGTCATTTCACAGATCTCAAGGTGATGAGCTATGATATTATTTCACAGAGATGGTCTCCCATAGCCTCTTACGCTCCACAGTCACAAGCACTGAGCTGAGCACAAGGCTGCCAACACAACGCCTTTATTCTTCCTTTCTGTCAGGAATTTGGCAGTGCTCAAATATTAGTAGTTGTAGCCATCACCCATTACTAGAACTTTATTTACAATAAAAACAGAAGTCTGGGTTTTTTGGCCTTTATTTTACCATGGGAAAGTAGTGACCACAAACCCTGGCTTTTAATGCTAAATGCAGAACTTACTTCCTTAGTTTGCCTGCTCCACAGAATTTTTTCATCTCAAATTGAAAAACAACCAGTGCATTTTTGACCCCTGGAGGGAAAGGCTAGGGAGCCAACTGCCTGAATGTGGTGGTGCAGCCATGAGGGTCCATGTCTTGGAGGAGTAGGCCAGTGGATGTTAATGTGAAGGCAGAATGCCGTCCCCTCAGTTCCAGCAGTTATTCATAGGCAGCATCTTCTGGTACAAGACAGAAAGTTTGTCACAGGGAGCCTGTCCTACTTTTTAGGCCTTGTTTTTACACAGAATTCTCCATATTTCATTTTTTGTTCTGGTCTTTTTTAGTTTTTTTCCACACTGCATATAGTTTTATTGGTACTGGCTGAACTCACAGTTCACTCATCAAATGTAGGATTAGGAAAGGTTTTCTGTGGAATGCTACTCTCTAAGCAGAACTTTGCCTTTTGAATCCATGAATTGCAGACGCACTGCTTACCCAAGCCATATCAAACCCTCCTGGCTGTTGTACAGCCAGGTTTACTGAAAGAGGAGCACAGGCCATGTGTGTGTCAGCTGGGACACTGCAGCCCCCTTCAAATAAGAGGTCCAGGTAGGGAGCCAGAGAGACTTTTTCAGGGGCTGTTTCAGCTTAGAGAGCAGGAGCTGCCTCCCATGTTGCGCTGCACAGCTTGGCTGCAGGCTGTGAGCTGCACCTGCTGTATGAAATAGATTCTGCTCCATCCCACCACCATGTTCCTTTAACGAGTTTTTCCCCTTCCTGCCTGATATGTGCACCTCTGACCTTACCAGACACATCTGCATTAAATGTTGTTTTGTAAACATGGTTTCTGCATATTCCTTGTCTGCCTGGACCCATTTGCTTCTCCATCTTAATCCTTACAGAGAGGTAGCTCAGCAGGACAGGGCCTGGTTTTGGGTCTGTACTTTATGGTCTGTGCTGGCAATACCTCATGATCTTGGTCATCACCCAAGTCCCCCAGGCTGTGGTCAGACAACCTGGAAACAAAGGAACAAAAAGGAAATGGCCTGTGGTTGTTCACCTGTGAAACAGCAATAACATACTTGCTCTATCTCTGACAAGTGTCTGCATGATCTGGATATCTGGAGCCCAGATTTAGCTCCAAAGGAGTGCTTTGCTTTCTGGTCCACTGTAGTGCCTGAGCTGGACACGTCCCTGGGGAAGTCTTTTCCAAGTGCCTGCCTACGGTGGTGGAATTGGATGGGGAAGGGGGAACTCCATTCCCAGGGGTTCTCAGCCCCGGGGCTCTGGAGGGGAGAGGCGCCCCCCCCCCCCCATGTTCCCATGGCCGCCGCAGAGACAGCACACGCTGGGTCCTGAGAAGGGGAGGCAAGAGAGAGTTTATTGTTGTGATGGTACATATATAGGTTCCAGTGGGATTCACTAGAGTAACCAATTTGAAGTCTCAGGAGTTACAGGAACACCAATAGCAAGAAGGGGTTAAAAACCAATAGAAAGACTTGAGGATATCTTCCCAGGACATTCCAGAGGAGATAACACTTGTAATGGGGGTTCTGGGAAGAAGAAGGTGAGTTAGCAAAAAGACTACAAAAAGCCATCTTGAAACATGCTTAAACAATAGTTTCCTCATATACTGCAGATCTAAACTGCCACACCTGCCTATCATGCATTTGTTGTCTTCGTTTGCAATGTGCTCCTGGCCAAGGCTTTCAGCAGGGAGCCACAGTGACTCCAGGCTTCCCTGCTCCTAGGAAATGTCAGTACTTGTTCTGCCATTATGAAAAAAACCATAACTATGTCTGTCTTTTAAGGGGGAGGAGGAGATGGCTTAGAGAAAAGGTGTGACTTGGCCAACCGTGCTCAGTGGTGGTCATAATAAAGGTTCAGAAAACCTTCAGAGCCGTCACACATGGTCATTTCCTCTGTGAGGAAATGATCATGGCCTTGTGTCTCCTTGCAGGGGGCCGGGATCTGGATGCGTTCCAGGAGCGTGAGGAGAGCCGGGCAGCACTGGATGATAATGAGGAGGTGATGCGTGCCCTGCTTATCCACGAGAAGAAGACGCCTTCTGCTTCCACAGTCACTGTCGGAGGTGCCGCTCCTCTCTCCGGTGGCAACGCTAGTGACTCTGAGAGTGAGACAAGTGAGTCGGAGGAGGAGTCCCCTCCCCGCGCTGCTGCCACGGCCACTGCAACATATGGGCTGGAGGAGGAGGAGGAGGATGAAGAGTTTGAGGTGGTGGCAGAAGACCCCACTGTCACAGTGGCTGGGCGTCCACACTCTTACAGCCAAGTGAGCCAGCGCCCTGAGCTGGTGGCCCAGATGACGCCGGAGGAGAAAGAGGTTTACATTGCCATGGGGCAGCGCATGTTTGAGGACATGTTTGATTAACTGATTCTGCCCATGGCGTTTTTTAAAAGGTGACTTTTTAAGCCAGAGACTCCCTAGTAAAACAGAAGACTGAAGCGCATCTTTCCTCCCCTGTGTGCAGGGACACTGTGGCTCAGGACTGCTAATCTCAGGCATCTTGCTCACCAGAGCAGGGGAGCAGGAAAGCTGCATGTGCCAAAACAGGTAGGGAAGGACAAATCTCAGAAGTGAAGATACTTGCAAAGTAAAAATCTACTTCAGGCTGCGCTGCACAGGCACTGCTTTAACTTTCTCCAAGGCCCTAGCAGCTCCTTTCCCCGATTGCTTAGAGTTGTTTTTTGTTGCAGATCCTAGTGAAGTCCACATCCTTGCCCTCAGAGGACCTAAGGGCTCCATAGTCTGAGCAGAGTGCTCTGAAGAGGAGGGTGTAAGTAACATACAGCTGCCTGTGATCAGCGAGGGGAGAGGAGAGGGAAGCACTTCGCTGATGGCATTCACTCTGCATTGGGACTCAGAACCTCAAGGTCAGGTCTAACCTGAAACACTCAGAGTGAAAGCCTTGGCAGGCACAGAGTCACCCTTTGTCATTGTAACAAACGCCCTCCATGGCTCTGAGCTGTCCGAGTGCTCTGACTTACCAGGAGATACATTCATTTTCCAGTATTGTTGCCTGTTCCTTCTGCCTAGCCCTGTATAAACTCCAGTGTTGCAAACAGTTCATAGTGGGCAGGGCTGCTGTCAGGCAGTGTGGAGAAATGGCATAAGTAGCTTTTATTTGCAATCTCACCAGGGCTGTATGATTTAAGAGGAATTATACAATTTTGAATTCTGCTTTGGCACACTCTTTTACAACAGAAAAACATTTATCAGTGCCTATAGAGCAATATAATGTTTGTAATGTTTTTCTCTTTCAATTGAAAATGTTGCTTTTTTAAAATCATTGACTTTTCCTATACAGTACTACAATAAAACAAAATGATAAAAGAATTCTGTGTTCCAGAGGGTAGAGGCTGCATTATGTGCTGTTCCACATACACGGGCAGCAAAAATTTGCTGTTCACTGAGACTGTAACTCTGTTTTATACTAACTATGCTTTCTATGTTCTGCTAACCTTGTAATGCCTCCTTTGTGGTTTGATTTTCGGGTTCTTGATATTTTGAATCCCCTCTTTTTTAAATAGTATTTTAAATTTTCTTTTAGGTCATTTTCAAGAGGAATAAATAAACATAAACTTCTCCCCTTTGTCATCTTTCAGTTTGTCATGTGCCTAGTTGGGAATGTTCTTATCATTTTGATTTACTCGATTCAAGAAAAAAAAAAGAAACAATTTGAGCTCTCCTTTGGATTATTTTAAATCCCACTGCACATTTTTTCTCCTTACCAGAGCTTCCTTGAATGCCTCCTGGAATCTCCTGCACTTCCAGGAAGAATGTTTCATTAACTGGTGCCGCAGGAGGCCCTTTTTGATCAGCACTTCTCTTCCTTTCCTTTTTCCTCAAGTGAAAGCTGATGGTAGAGGTCTCACAGACATCATGTTGCTAATTAAAATGGTATTGTAGTGTAGACAAACCTCCAAGATCTAGTATCAAGCTTCTAGATAAGAAGTCACAGAGCTGATAAGTCAGATTCAGTGATCAGCTAACAGTAAAAAAGTGCTGTACCCATTCTTTCTTGATTTAATCTAACTGAATTCAATGTTAACAATGGAGAAAAGCAGGTAGACTTATAAGGAGCCAAAGACAGAAACTGAGAACTAATCCTGAATACAGTATAGCTACTCGTGCTCATAACTCACCAGGATTTATATACTGAGTTTTTAGTTTGCAAAATCAAACTGTAGGTTTAGCAAAGCTTACATGAAGAAACATCGAGCATAATCATCTATAGTGTGTCTACTTAATAAATAGATTTAGTTGTAGTTTGTGCAGGAGCTGTAGCTTTTGTCATTCAGCAAGTCATGTCCTGCACATGAGGGAATTCGAACAGCGGTTTTTAGGGCTTGCCTTCCATCTCTCATCTGCCACATGCAGCCCTCAGGAGGACTGGAAAGGTCAAGGTACTTGAGCAGATGCCGTCAGTGTTTCCTGCCCTCTCTAACAGCTCCTGGCATTCAGAAAGGATGGCTGCTTTGCTCCATTCCAGCCAGTTCAGGCTGTTGCCCATACACTGCTGCTTCCCTGTTGTGACAAGCTCTGCTTGAATGAGCAGGAGCATGTACAGTCGATAGTGTCCTCTTTCTTTTCCTGCGGCTGAAGCAGAGCTCTATACACATGCCAGGAGGGAAAGAACAGCCACTGCAAGCAAAGCCAGGCACTGCCAGCAGCTTGGTGCTAATGCAAGGGATAAAGCCATCAATTCTGAGGAAGGCCCAGCCATTTCCTCTGCCTGCTGGACCACATGTGCTGCATTAACGATAACCCAATAACACTGCAAGTGTGGTCGAGCACTGAAGCCTTCCTGGGTGAATGTTCTAAACCCATTCAAATCAGGTTCTGTGTCTGCTTCCAGCTTGAAGTACATTTTATCTGATGAGCGATATCTGAGATTTGAAGAAGCACGTGAACAACACTCTCAGGCACATGGTGTGATTCTTGGGGCTGCCATGTGCAGGAGCAGGGGTTTGACTTTGATGATCCGTGTGGGCCAGTTCCAACTCAGGAGGTTCTATGAATCTGTGAGTGTGCATGAGGCCAGGGCACTGCAGCTCAGGTGGGAAAGACAACCACATTTCTCAGGCTGCTCATACTTCTCTTCCCAAATGTCAGAGGTACTTCTCCCAGCTGGGCAACAGCTGCCTCTGTTCCTGCTCCTGTTGCAGATCAAGGAAACTGCAGTAGAGTGATGCCCTCCCTGGCCCAGCACAGAGCAGGCCAGAGCAGATCAGTTAAGCTGTTGATGGAGGGAAAGTACACTGTCAACCTGGAAAACAGGAATATTATAATCTTTTTTATTAAGCTGCTGAAAATTGGTTTCCCTCATGCAACTCTACTTTTCCTGTGTTGGTTTCTCCTTCAGACTCAGACTGAACAGACTTGCTCTGTGAGAGTCAAGGGATTTGAAGATTCCCCTGGAGGAGTCCTGGAGGGCAGAAAAATAGCATCACCTCCTCTGTGAGACTTCTAAGGAGCTATGCCTTGGTGATGCCTGCAGCTCCAGGGCATGCTGCGAAGTCTGTCAGGGCCTGGGGGGGAGCAGCCTGCTGTGTTTGGGTCTCTATCTCCCACTGTGCCTCTGTAGGAGAGAGAAAATTGTCTCAGGAATCAAATGCAAGACAAAGCCTTTGTGGAAATGGACAGTTTATGAGCAGGTGGAAGGACATGTCAGTAGCAGGGCAAGCCAGCGGGCTGTCCGGGGGCAGGTTTGAAGGAGAAGCAGCAGCAGCCCCATTCCTTTGCTCTGGTATGTGTCAGGGTGAACAAGGGAGGCTGTGGGCTCTGTCCTTTGGAAGAGAGGTGTCACTCACTGCTGCAGATAATTGCTCTGGGCTGCCCAGGACTGGTATTGTCTTATCCCACTGGAAGCCCTGGGCAAGGTAACCATGCCCCAGGCTTTTCACAGGAGGCTTGGGAGTATTGACAATACACAGGCAAAGATCCCAAAGCATCACAATACACTCCAATTTAAAGTGTATTGACTGTGAGACAACTTTTCACAACACAGTTGTGAGACAACTGTGAGCCTCTTTTCCAGGAGCCCAGGAGCACGGGCTGAGATGAGCTGCTTCCAGAATAATGATCAGTATTTACAAAGTCCAAGGAGATCATCACTCATGCAGTCTTGATAGGAGGCATAGCCAGATGCTTGAATCTGTTTAAGAAGTGATTGCACAGGAAGTCATGGAGAGGCCACTGCTAAAAGGAGTGGCAGTAGGGAGCGATGTCTGAGTGCTGGTGCTCCTGGAAAGCTGCCTGCCTGCTCCCTCTTAGCAAGCAGAGAGCCGAGCACCAGCTATGCTGTTTGGGACTACAATCCTGTCACTATGGCAGAGCTATTTTCTTTCAAAGTTATCCAGGGAAATCTGAGGTTCTGCCTCTTTGGGATACCTAAATGAGCTGCTAGAAGGTGGTTTCTTATTTACCAGCATTTAGATTGAGAGAATGAACCTAAATCATATTTAAACAAAAATCAGATTTTGGAAGCACGTGCTATATCATTAAAAAACATTAAGGGCAGTGAATATTTGTGCAACCATCCCAAAGCAGCAGACAGAGAGACTCTGAACGAGGTGCTTTAAATATAACAGGTATTTTTACTTAAAATATGTTTGTGACCCAAATATAATTTAATTTCCATGTCTTTGAACAGCTTGATGCTAATGAACCAGCCGGGGATGGCAGCGAGGAGGCTGAGCCAGCCGCATCGGAAGCAGCTTGGCTGCACTGCAGTGCGTTAGAGACCCTGTGTGCGCTTCGCCCCGGCTGCACGCAGCCACCAATGCGCAAACCCTGCCCAGAGCTGGCCACAGCAGCACAGGAAGCCTTGGGCGGCTCAACCAGAGAAATAGGCAGGCATCCAGCCTGGAAATTAAGGCTGATCAAGTGCTGTTCCACGAGCATTAATGTCTGTGTACAAAAAAAAAAAAGGTGCATCTGGCAAGGAGGAAAAATCACATCTCGTATAGATGTGATTAAAGCCCTGACATACTGCTTCTGCTTATTTGTCACCTGGAATTCGTATCACCAGCCTCTGCTGTCCCATTACATGCTGGAAGAAGGAGGGTGAGCAGTGCTAATTTTGCAGTGAGCTAAAATTGTGCACACAGCTGAGAAGCCTGGCTCATTTCCCCCTGGTAAAGGGATCCTCCTGGTCTTAAACATTTATTTTCTGCACTTCTGACAGTGAAAATCTGCCTGATCCAATGCTAAGTTTGCTAGGCACTGTTAGTGGAGTCCACGTTTTTCCTGTGTTCCCATAACATGCATTATGGGGTTACAGATACTTCAAACAGCATTAAGGGTTGCGACCAGCTGACCTGGGAATGCTTAGGTTGCAGTGTCTGAACCAGCCCTGTCCCATATGAGGGAGTGATTAATTGGGTCATTTTGGTCAGATCATCCACACTTGCTCTTTGCAAAGGTGCTGGTTGTTGTTCTCCCAGTCAGTGCTGATGGGTTCTCATAAACTCAACCCCTCTGTGATCACACATGGGTGTCAATTTAAAATTAAGTTGCAAGCCCTTTACCACCACCGCCATCAAGCAGATCAGAACCATGACTGCCTCAGGCAGAGAGGTTTAATGAATGGTAAGTCTGTGCTTTCTCCAGAAGTGAAGCTTTGGCTGGGCTTGAACCCTCTAATTTCCTACAATGGGGATAGAACTGGCATCAGCTCCAGGCTGGTCACTCCCTTTCACCCATTCTTTGCTGCTTGAACTAGATATGCTTTGGTAGGACTGGGTTTGATTTCCTTTTTATAAACGTTTGTTCTTTTTGTTCCTTGGGAATATTTTGAGTTGCTGGATCTCTCATGTTTCACCGCTGCTTCTAACAAGAAAAAAAAACATTTTTAATGCAAATGAGGCTGTAAAATCTTTTTAAGGAGACATATCTGCTCTCCTTTCCCTGTCACCACAATTATTCTTCCATTGCCATACAGTACTTTCTTCCAAGATGTATGCTTTCAACATTTCTCAGCCCTTCTGGTGATGTCAGGAGATGAAAACTATTCCCATTACAACAGGGAAGAGTAGAGGGAAATGGAGTTAGAGGAAAATAGGGCCTTTAGAAAATGGTGAATCATGAGGGAAATTTCTCTTTTGCATACTCTCCTAGGCCACATGGGTGCTGTATCCAAGCAAGGAAAAATACAATGTGCTGAAGAGGGACTTGGCTTATGGTGCGCTTATCCTGGTGTATTCCCTTGCCTCTGAGGCCCATTAGGAAGGGTAATATTCTCCAAGTATGGCAACCTTTTGTAAGCTATATAAAGGCACCAGGAAGGTCCCAGGTTAGCAACCAACTTCTGCAGGAGCCTGCAGGTCCGTTTGAATGGTCTGTCCCTTGCTTTCGCCATGTGGAAAGATTCGATGCAAAAATACCTGGGAGCCATTAGTTGCAAAGCCAAATTCAGTTGTCACATTAAAAAGTACCTCTTCCTTTGAGAATTTCACCTGAGTGTGCTGTTATGTCTGTGTATGAGAAACAAACACATGAAGTTGTGCAGGGGGCTGCCCAGCCCTCCTCCAACATGTCTACCTTTGGGAACATTAACTGGTAAGGTTTAGGTGGGAGCTAAGAGCAGCAAATGATAGTAGGAGTTTTTGTTAACTAGACAATTGTCTTGTCATTGCAGACCAGTCCAGAAGTCCAGACTAAAAGCAAGCACTGCTCTCCACAGACAGCAGACATGGGTTCTTACAGAATACGTGTCAAAATGCCACATTTTCAGCCCTTTCAGTGTTGTGTGTGTTTTTCTTTAACTCTTTGCAGTTTTTGCTCCTCATGCAGCAGGCACAAGCATCTTCTGGTGCACTTATGGACCAGGTGCTACCACAAACTGAAGACCTCTAGCTTGGCAGAGCTCCTTTTGGGATTGCTAATTCACATGTTAATGGAATGTGCCCCAGGAAAGGTGTAAGTCCAGCCCTTAGAAACATGCAAAACAAGCCAAAAGAATACTGTGTGTGAAGCAGCTTGTTCAGTGGTCAAAGCCAGTGAAAAGTAGATGAACAGCTCCCTGTTTGCAGAATGTGTAGGGCAGACTGCAGTGGACATAAAAACTGCTTCATGCCTAACTCGGTCATAAAAAGAGCTTCAACACTGTAAGTCCATGTTAGAAGGGAAATAAATCATGCATTACTAAGGGATTATTTATAATGTTTGTTGAGTAGAAGGGTGCAGTGAACCAGAACCTTCCCCTGGCCCATACAAAAGACACTTTGGCACCTGAGGATGTAACAGTGAAGCAGAAATAGGAACAGTTCTGACCTCACAGCTGCTGATGGATTGATCTGCACAGAAAATCCAGCATTTTTTAGCACTAGAAGAAGCCAAATGTTCAGTGAGACCAGTGCAGTCTGTGCTGTAGCCGTGACAGCTGCAGAAACAGAGAGCGAGCTGTTGTGATTCAGATACTCATGCATGTCCCCTCTGTTTTTCACAGGAGCCATGGCCATGCTGCAGGATTCATGGAACGCACTAACAGAAAGAGCTCTACATGGAGCAAGGTCTGCTAGAGATGGTCACTTCCCTTCCTTCCTGGCCTGACCATTTCCGCCAGCCCTCCCCTTATATTTTGAAGGGGAAAAAAATATGAAAAATAATGAATTTTTCCTTTAAACAGGAGTAACAAAACAGATGATACCCAATCCTATAGCTGAATGGCAAGGAATCAAGGAGAAAACGTGGTTGCATGTGACTCTCAGTCCATCTTGCTGGTAACTTTAACTCACACCAAGGGCTCTAACTATACAAAATCACAGAATCTCAGAGGGCCTCACAGGAGAGCAGGAGCTGCATTGCTTGAGCTTGGGTGGATTCTCCTCTCCAACCCATCCCAAGGGGACAGAGCAGGGGGCTCCCACGCACGTTTCCAAGGCACTGCACAACTGAAGGGTGAAATCTCTGCAGAAGTGTAGAGGAAAGTGAAGAAGTATCAGGAGAGCAATAAACAGGGCACTTACCTCCTCCTTAATCACAGCCCAGCCTTTAGGAGGTCTGCAGGGAGAACTAATGGATTAAATACAGGTATTCAATGAAATCTTGGAAACATTTCCCTCACCTGGCAGGACTGAGAGGCTGATGATAATGAGAGAGTGCTCCCAGTGCATCTGAGCTGTAAGAGATGACCAAAGGAGTGAGGACCACAGTCTTCCTAGGTGGCCATGGGGTTTAATAACCTAGGTTTCCCTCTTGCTGCTAAGGCCAATCTTGAACTAGGGCAGTATGAACTGCCCCTCAGGTGACCGTAACTCAGATAAGTATGAGGGATTGTCTGCTTTCTCTTTTACTGAGTGGATGGTATGTTTGGAGTCCCTTCATGACCAGGTGGTTTGCAAGTGCTCACAGGCAGAGCAGCTCTGCCCACAGCTGAACTAGCACTTTGAACTCAATTCCAAAAACTAAGCTTCAAGGGCTATGGGCAAAGCTAACACGTCTGTTGGGAGAAAGCAAGTCGTGTCAATAAATGGTATAATAATTCAAAGTATTTTCTCAATATAAGGCTAAATTAAAGTAATACACTTCTTAGGGACAAATCAACAGCAATCAGACTAATCAAAGAGACGTCTAAAATAATCCAACACAAGTAGAAAATCCTATTTAGCTACGTAATGATGCCAGTCATTTTATTCAGTCACTTTCAGAGTATAAAGAGAATCCTTCATCTTTGAAGTCAGTGACATTAGTTTCTCCAGCTCCTTTTTCCTAGCATACTTGCCCTTGCTCTTGGAGGGTCACTGGCTAGGATGCCTGTCTCCCACAGTCCTCCTGCCAGCACCACCCAAATAAAACCTCAGTAGCAGTCATGCCTTTATACAGCTATGATCTACCTGCTGTGACTTCTGGAACCATATTGTTCCTGCCCAGGAATCTCCATACTACAGAAATGGTTTTGACTCATTTCTTTTGCTCTTGTATCAGACTCTTCTGGTTTTTATCCCTAGAGCCCCAGCAGGGAATTAAGTCTTTTCCTTTGTTCCTTGGCTGTGCCATCACCTCCACTGGTGTCAAGGAGAAGCCCATAAACAGGAAGCTTCTTCAGAAACTCTCAATTGACCTGGGTTGCTTTTCTCCAGCTGTGGAGATAAATGACAATGAAGTCACTCATCTGTTACATGATCTGCCATCTGGAGTGACCGTCTTTCATATAGAAGGGAGTTAACATGAACTGAGGGATTCCGGTACATCTCAACAGTTCTATTATAAGTGAACTTTAGGATTAAATGCAAAAACTGTCACCATACCTTTCCAGGACCAGAGGCACTGGAGGTGTAAATTTAAGGATGTAGTCAATGTAACTACCTGAGCTATGGCTTCCCAGGGGCACCATGTCTTCTCTCTCTTTCCTCAATCTGGACACTGGAAGATCATCCAAGGGCTCAGCTACTCAGGTGAGCAGAAAAATCCTGATAACGTGGAACATAACAGAGAACAAAGAGCAAAGGTGCTGCAGCGGTTCTGCAGAGTGGCAGTGGGGACCTGGGAACATTCCTTCCTTGCTCCTCTTGTTCCACTGGCTCCTGCACTCTCCAGTTCCCAGTTAGTAGAGGCCTGTCCCAGTGCCACCACACAGCACTGCTCCCAGGGCATGAGGCAGTGTCGCACAGAGATACATGGGTTGCTCTGGAGTAGCAGGAGTGCCATCAAACCAGATGCCTTTAGAGTCCATCTGTCTTTACACAGAGAACTGTATAAAAGCACCCTCATGTGCGTCCTGAACAGAGCTCACTGGCCCCATGGTTTAATCCCTGTGGCTCCATGCTGTTACAAAGCTGCCAAAGTGCTTCTGGACCACCGCTGGTAATGGCAGCAGTGGCTGGGCTTGCAGTGTAGGACATCCGAGCCGTAACACCAGCCTGGACGTGAAATGCAACTACAAGAGCCAGCTCCCATGTCTCCATCTGCGGTGCAGCACATCCACAGTCTGGACAAATGATCTATGAGAAGCAGAGATTTTAATATATTTTATTTTATTATTATATTTTCATGTATGTGTGTTTCCACAGTACCTGGCAAATTGCTGCCCCACTTGGGTGACAGGCACTGTGGGACACTCAGTCACCAGCAGGGTGGCACTGTCAGCAACGGAGAGGGCTGCTGCAGGCTGCTCATGGGGGCATTGATCCCATGAGCTCAGGGATAAAGACTATCCTTAGGGAAAAATGGGAAATAATCACTCAAAGGTGTTACAAGAGCTCTGGAGTCACGCGATTGAGTGAGCCAAACACCCTTCTTGTATCACAGACTTTCTTCTTCATGCAGCCACCAAGTCTCAACTGTGATTTTTTTCCAGCTGTGCTGGTGGCATATGATTGTGGGGGGATTTTGAACTGTAGGATTTAGCTGTACCGGTGTAAAATCCCTGCTGTAAACAAGGTTGATGTCTGTATCTGTCTTTCATTCTTGTAGCAGCCCTTTCCTCTCTCCCCCTTCTCCTCTCTAATAAAGACATCCTGGCAAGCTTCCTGTTTTTCAAGAAGGCTCATAGCTGCCAATTGCCCTGGCTTTGGCTTCATGTGTGCCTCTTCCTCTGCCCCTATTAATTCCCCTGTAAATCGGATCACGATGAAAGGGAAGCGGCAGTGTAATTTAATTGTCCTCCAAGCAGAGCGCAGTGGAAAGGGATGCTGGCAAGGAGAAGTCCTGCTCATAAGATGCCCTTTTTATCCCTGTATTTTACTTTGAGGGGGGAGGGTTGTGTCTCAGCATTAGCTTTCTCTCTCCAGGTCCCTTCTCGTAATGCTCAGGAGTGAATCGTGGAAGTTTGCCATGCTGCAGCTTCTCCCCATTGGGAGAACAACAAAATCAAGACGTCCTCGCTTTGTACTGGATGTAGGAGTGGGGGATGGAGATTAATTAGGCAGTCATTGGACAGAACTCTGAAATATAACATTCTCCCTCATTGTGGCTGTCAGGCAGCTCCATAACTTGGCAGAGCACCATTGGATCCTGTCCTGTCTCCAACGAGTGGGAGTTGGGGATGGAAGAGGGATGGGGAGCAGATAGATCTGTTTCAGAAGTATTTCCAGCAGAGAGACAGGCTCCTTAGCACAAAGAGCAGGGGCAGCAGTCACTGCAGTTGATGCAGGTTGTGAAATGGCTCTGGAGCATAATTTAAAAGCACAGAGACTCAGACACACTTTGCATAGGAAGGCACTGCACATAAACCAAACCCAAACACCTCTGTGTAACTGAACTCTTTCCCCCAAGCAAACTTGTGGTAAGTCACAGCTTTTCCATTAGGGCTTGCTGGGATGCCTGCTTCCCTATGCTGTGTGGAAGCAGGGAGAGCTGGACAGCTACTCTGCTCTGGCTGAGGCACAGTGATATGTTTGCCATCTCACATTTCCTTGCACTTTTTCTCGAGGACAGTGTTGGCTCTTTTCTTCCTCTTAACTTCTATGAATTCCATTAAAACTTCTACCTGCCTCTAAACCTTCAGGAAATAGTCTCTAACAATTGGGAAATTGCATTAAAATGATGTTTTACTGGGGAGCTACTATCTGGTATGGTGGGAAAGCACGAGGAAGGTGTTGAGCTGGAGTCGAGGGGCACTGGGATCCCACTTTGATCTCAGGTGAATTTATTCTCCAGAGACTCTGACACTGACATGTGAGCTCATGTATGATGGAGAGATAGGCAGCAGGGACTTCCTGCATGGAGGTGGAGGATCTTGCACAGCTTTCCTTGCCCAAATGGCTGGAACAAGATGGGGGAGGAGAGTGGGGCAACCTTGAGCCTCTCTAACTGAGGAGCTGAAACTCTAACTGCTGCCTTGACTAGCCATCAAAAGGGATCTGCTGTTAATTAATAGCTGCTAACCTGAATTTAAACAGTCATACATAAAATGTGCAGCATCAGTGGGAAACTCTCACTAGCCCTTCAACTCCTGCCAAACAGTCGAAAGCATCAGCTATAATTACAAGCACGTACATTTTCATGGTTTGGATTGTTCTGTGCTCTCTGCCCTGAAATTCCCAAGCTGGTTTTCACTTCCTCTTCCCCACCAAGACAAAAAGGTCTTGCTGGTAAAATATCCTCTTTTCACACTTTAAAATGTCTGCAGTAGAAAATGTACATGCTTCTGACTTTCCCTCCAGGTGTCTGGCGATTTAATTAATCCCAAGTCACATTTGAATATCTTCTAAGACAGAGGCATAACACTAATCCACTTGCATAGGAAAAGGCATGAGGATAATTGCTTCTGTGCCTCTTAGTATGGGGAGAATGTCTGTCAGATGGAGAGTCACTTCCTTACATAGTTCTGATGAATTACTGTTTTCATTTAAATCCTATAAAATAGTTATGTAAGTTGATCTGTTCTTGAGAATTTTGGCCCCTGAATTATTGCTGGATCAGATGCCTACTGGTGGACAGTGTTCAGCCTACTGCAGGCTGCCTGGCTCTGCAACTGAAAGAGGGCATGTTTAGATTGGGTTTTAGGAACAAATTCTTCACTGGGAGGGTGGTGATGTACAGGCACAGGTTGCCCAGAGAAGCTGTGGATGCTCTAACTCTGGAAGTGTTCAAGGCCAGGTTGGATGGGGCTTCGAGCAGCCTGGTTTAGGGAAAGGTGTCCCTGCCCATGGCAGGGAGGTTGGAACAAGATGACCCAAACCATTTTGTGAACACCAGGGTGAGATGAACTGGTAAAGATTTCCCATGGGCTGGCCCTCACCTGCCAGATTAGGCTGTTCTTCTGACCAAAAGTGATAGGAAATGTTTTTCCAAAATGCAGCCATTATGAAATCCTGCCAGAAGCAGATAGGAGCAAGGATGTACCTGGTTTATCAAGTAACTTCATCTACTGTGGGACTGAGCCTGGCTCCTTGTGGCTCCTCAGTAGCTATGTGCTCCTGGCCACCAGACCCCCTGCTCCTTGCCAGACCTGGAGTAATTTTTCCTGATTTGGAATTGAATATTCATCTGCCAGGCAGCTCTAATTGTTAACACCAAATCTGTACCTAAATCAGATGCCAAGTTCAAACACAAGGACAGGTTGATCACCGAGGACACAGCTGCTGAACAGGTAGAATAAGTAAGAGATGCAAACCAGAACAGTAGGGAAACACACTCAGACTTTGACACTTAAGATGTTTATAACCCAGACTATTTACAGTGAGATGTCAAACATAATTTGAAGATTAATAAGTCATCTTGCAATGAAACAAGCAGGAGGAAAAACAGCAAGTAAAAACGTGAGAGATGCCTCTGAGCCTGGTCTCTCCAAGGATAGTTTAGAAAGGATGACATAAGTCTGACAAACCCCTTCTGTTCCCCTGTCATAAGGAACAGCAATACCAGACAAACTAAAAATACAACCTGATATCTGTTGCATGTAAGACTAAATCCCATTGCTGCACCTCCACTTGACCTGCAGATGTTCCAGTCTGTCACTGCTTCTGATGGGTTTTTCTTGTAGGTAACAAACCACACGGAAGTCCCTGCTGGGGAAAGTTAGATATTGACAGCGGTCACCACAACCTTGAAAGCTTAATGAGTAACTCTTCCTGTATATCCTGCACAAAGAGGATACATATTTGAGTAGACCAAATTGAAAATACTATGTCTCATTTTGCCTGGGCTCACAGCACTCTTCTCTAGCGCTGTGTGAATGTCAAGTTCCAGGAAAAACACTCTCAAGCTGAAAGTGAGGCTGTAAGTACATGTACCTGTGTTTGTATGTATACACATATATCTAAACAGACCATAAAAGTGCTTGTAACAAAAAGAAATACATAACTTGTCTCTAAGATGTTCTCCTCTGCACGAGAGGTGAGGTGTGGAATTCAGTGCCCTTAGATGAGGTTGTCTTATCTCTTGTATTTATGTAAAACTAAGTTAACTCAAGGCTTACCTGATTTTAAACCTTGTACAAAGCTGTCAGGCCTAATGCTCCAGTTGTGTGCCTGTGACTTAATAGCACTGGAATCTATGTGTCATCTTGAGTCTAAGAGATTTCACTGGGATTTGATGACAAGGTACATGGGTTTTCTGGTACTTGCTGGTGGAAGGAGTTAATCTATTCTATAGAGTTTATCTATATCTATTCTGCATAGAAATATGCACATTTTAATTTCTTGTCCTCATTGCTTGATGGATAGACAACCTTGGAAGGTGGACAGAGCATTGCTGTTTGGTGCCACTCTGCCTGCAAAGTCTGAAGTTGGAGGCGGGGAGCAGAAGTGAGCCTGCGATCGTGCTCTTGGCACTGTAGCACAGACTCACAGCCTGGGTACTAGAGCAGCAGCAGGAAGCAAGTGTGTCCAATTGCTTTACAGAATGTGATTTCCATGCTCATCAGATAGTGGAAACTGGAATAAATAGAATTAATGATCTCTTGGGACCATTACAGACAGTGTCAGTGGGAGTTCTTAGGCAGAACGGACGTACTTTCCCACTCTAGGTGCCCTTAAAGGAGTCAACAAGTGTGCAAAGAAGGGAAATCCTGCTGTTATCCCACACTTTCTTCAGCCATCTTCTACAGCAAATGCTCACAAATGAAGGAAGGATGAGATTGAAAGCAAAAGTGGGAAGAAAAGTTCAGCATTCCCACTGAAGAGAGGATGCTCCAGAAAAATCACTGCTAAGGATGGTGCCAGTCCTGGAAGACTGAAAAATATGCGGAGTGATTTTAAAGGGAACCAGAAATCTGACAATTACCTAGAGAGGAACAAGGTGCAGAGCAGGACCCTGTAATAGCTGGATATGCCTGTTTCTTGGAATACATGCTTCTATCCTCCAAGTTACATCATCCTTGAAGTGATATATTAACACTATAGGGTGACAAACCCCACAAGGTTACTGTCACTTCAGTGTCTTGTTTCCCTGATTCTCCATTTTCAGCCTCCAAACACAGGACAGTTTAGGGGAGTGGTAAGTGCTGAGATCACCCCTCTTCCTTGCTGAGGAGTAGTGATGGAGTTGGGAGGACCCAGACCTGGGAGCCCAGCAGCACTGCCAGGTCCCAGAATTATACAGGGGGAAGATAGGGAATGGTCCCTCTAGGAGGAGAGACTACATAGATTAAGAGTGTTGTCCATTAAAAATAGATAAAGGCTCCAGAGGAAGAATTACTCACTTGCTTATATGATTTCACTGGATGTCTCTAGTTCTTGAGTTATTGGGCAGCATCTTTGCAACCACCAGGAAGGAAATCTTCCCCAAGACACCCCACACACAGTTGGAACTAATCAGTGTGTGACATTGTGAGGGTAGAAACCATAAACATGTTCAAAGTCACTTGAAAAAAAAATCAGCAGATGGAGTTTGTTGATAGACAGGCAATTTCTGATAAAGCAACTGGCTATTTACGAATGTCTCCCTCCCTATGGCCCTGGTTTTCTGCTCCCTCCTCCTAAGTTTTTTTTTTTTCAAGATTAAGACTTAAAGATTAAGATTTAAAGATTTAAGTTTAAAATTAGGAGATCTGAGGCTCTGTCCTTTCCAGTTTTGTCTTCTTGGGAGCTAGTCAGATCCTTGGTGAGGTAGCTTTGAGCACTGGACTGCTCCTGGGAATGTGGATCATGACCTACAATAAGGTCTGGTTTTCTCTGCTGGTTACAGAGCCTCTTTAACTCTGACACCACTGTGCCCCTCTCCTCGAGGGCCAAGATATGTATCTCATCCTACAAATTCCAACCCTGATTCTGGAAGGACTCACTACTGAGATGACAGCTACCTATTAAAGATCCAGTTGTCACAGTAGAAAAGGAATTGGAAAAAAATGAAAATTTTAATTAATGCTACTGATGGCTTACGGAAGAAAAGCAGTAAGAAACACCTTTGGTGTGCGACTGATATTAAAGTAATCTTAAAATTACTTTTCCTCCTTTGAAAGCAAAAAATAATTAACTCTGAAGTGCTGGCAATATAATACCAGCTCTGAGAGTTAGTGCATATATTTATTACCTTAGTTGTCCGGTTCTGAGGGATGCCAGGAGACAGGGTTTATAAAAAGAATATTATCTCCACATCAAAGAGGACTTTTTTTCATTTAGAGGAGTTCACGATCACAGAAAAGTCAAGCTTTTCATAAGCCATCATTAGCAGCAAAGATGGCAACTGGGCAAAACAAATCTTTGGAAATAGACACGTTTATTTCTCTGGCTGTTTAGGAAAAAATTTTGGGGAGTTGCTTTTGCTATGGTGAATCCCAAATTCTAGTCCTGGTGTCAAAGGCTCCTGGTGGGAATATTGAGCAAACAGGAGTATCTCTGCTGTGCCTTCTTATTGCAGACAGCAATAAGATCTCCCCATACCTTCTGTTACATCTGATCAAACCCAACTCTCCCAGCTTCTCCCCATATGTCGCACACTGCTGTTCCATAACTATCTTGGTGACCTGCTGCTGAACTCTGTGTCAACACCTTTCCTCACTGGGGAACCCAAAATGGAGGAGATACTCCAGGTACATTGTTAGGATGGAAGAAATGAACTGATTCTGCAATTGGATATCCCAAATCTAGTGTTAGGAATATGCCCCCACTCTCGGGATAAGAAGTTTCCATCTCTTGCTGGCCATACATGCCCATAACCAGACTGGGGATTTTGCACAGAGTGTGGTAGGAATGCTATAAGAAAAAAATAGAGTTTTGACAGATAATTAAAAATAAAATAGGTATAGGCATCAGATCAGCTGTGAGTCCAAACTGTCACAGGTCCAGGCTCTGAACATCCTTAGAAATGCAAGTGTTTTGCACAGCACAGCAAAGGTGGCAGCTGGGTGTGCAGTTCAGATGCATCCTGATGTGAACAGTCTTGTCAGTGTGGGAGCACAGCCTGCTCCCATTCTGCAGGATGATCACGGGGTGAGAGAAGAAGCAGGTATGGGACTGTGCAACTGCACTCGAGGCAGAAGGGGGTTGTTGAGGTAAAGCTGCTGCAGCAATAACATAAAATAAGAGCTGCAAGACTATAGTTGCACAACCTTTGATGCTCCACAGCTCTCGCAGGTGGAAGAGAAAGACATGGGGATGGATGCCAAGAGCCAGGGAGCCAAGAGCCACTGGGGACCCTTTTTCTCCAGGCTGGTCTTTTTCTTGGCAGTGATCAAAGTTCAGCAGATCCCTTCTCTGACGCCAAGTGAGTGGGATGGCAGGGGAGGGAGTAATGAGCCAGTGTGGTGGGTTTTAAGAAGCACTGGCTGAGCACATCAGCTTGGATGAAGAAAGAAGTGCTGAAAGAAAAGTGAGGGGATTCAGAGCCCTCCCACCCAGCCCACCATGTTGCCCTGCTGCTGTTGTTGGCAGGCAGTGGGATTATGTCTTTGTGTGGTTTGAAACAGCTTGTTAAATATTGTTAAACAGCTTAAAATTCTCAGGGTGAATTGGAAAAAAGAACAGTCTTTCAGTACTTTTATTACTTATATTTGCAAATGATGCTTTTTTCCCCCTCTATTAATCAGGCAGGGACTTGGGGTGTACTTCTGTGATAAATCACTCACCTTAATTATTGTGCCATTTAGAAATAAGCAAGGGCCTGGCAGCGAGAGACGGTTTTGCTATATTATGCACATATATACATACTGGATTTTATTCTAATGGACTGTTCCAGGCATGTGAAAGGCCCAAGATACCAAGAGCAGCACCAACATAGAAAATGTGTTTTAATGGCAAAACCTGTTGTTAATGCCAAGTTTCCATGTCCAGAATACTGAATTATCAGAAGCAATTCCCATCTCTTTGATCATGACATGTGGATGTAGGATGTTTCCCTTCATAGCCATATCTCACCCTCCAGTATTCACTCACTCAGAGTTATAGCTCTGCCATTTTACCACGTCAGAAATCCTCCTGAGAACCTATTTGCAATGCATATCAGTGTTTTTTAATTTAACGTTTGTTTTCAGCAGGAAATAGGCAATTGCCTCAAAAGGGGGGAATGAATGAACCTCACAAAACTCATGCTGGCCTCACATAACTGATTAATGTTAGAAGAGTCCCTGCATGGTCCTGCCAGGGTTGTTAAAACGTCACCTGTTATTTATGCTACTACAGCCAAACGTTTTATTTATGACTGTAAATGAGCAGCAAGCTTGATGAACAAATGGAGACTCTGAGTCCCCTGTGCCTGTCGCTGCCCTTGGGCGCTTCACTGCCTGCTGCAACCCAGCACAGGGAGACCCGGGATCTCTCACACACCTGCCTCAGCCTCACGTCTCATAAAGCTCGTTGGTAATTGAAAAGTGCTTACTCCTCTTTAACTGGAGCACTTAGTACTGCCTGTGTGGTTTTCCTAGGGAGGAACAGCCAATGACCCCACTGGTAATGAAGAACTGAAGTTCGAACATAACGTAGCAATTTACCCCAGATCATGGAAAATGCCTCTGCCTGTCTGGAGCTGTTGTGTTTCTTCAGTGCACAGCGTTTTTTTCGTGACACTCATGATGCTAAGCTGCCAACAGAGTATAAACCAAAAGGGATTCACTTAGATCCTTAAGTATTATTAAACACTTCATTGGTGTGCCCAGGCTTCCTCGCCCTGCAAGCCATGTACCAACTACCACAGACAGTGAGGAGTCCTGTGCTGCCCTGCACTGAACTGCTGAGAGCATTTCTGGGTGCTGTTCCCTGGTGAGAAATGACCCATCTGTGTACCCTGCCTCATCTCCCAACCTTCAACTGGCACTTCCAGGCTGGAAGATGGCTGTTGTGTCCCCAGCTCCTCAGGACTGTCGGACCTGGCAGCCTAACAAGGCAACTGAATCTTGGCTGAATGATGAAGTCCCAACAAAGGAGCTGTGTGCTACAGGTTTGGAGCCAGCACTACTGAAACAACGTTATACTTGCTGAGGATGGTACATGTATTTTCTTTTAGAATAGCTAAAATTAAGTCACTTGGAGAGCCAGAAACTGTTGGTACCCTCTGTGGAAGTGCCGACAAACTCCACTGTGTGCAGACAGACTTCCGAGCCTGCAACAGTCTATTTGGTGCTTTGCAAGGACAGTTTCCAGAGGTTAGCTACAGGCAATTAATTGTTACAAGGGAAAATTTTAGCATAAAAGTAAGAACATTGTGTTTGAAAAAAAATCTTCATATTCCTCCCAAAATCCACAACCTGTTGTTCTATGAGAGGCTTTCTGGTCTCAAATCCATCTTAGTAAAGACAAAAATGAAAGTGACAAGCAATAATGACTATTGCAAGCCTTATTATATGTACCAAATGAGAATAACAGAAAGTCTGCTGGCTGTGCAAACAAGTCAGCAGCTAGGAAAGAGAGAGATGATGGAAGAAGATAAAACATTAATGAAAAAATCCTGGGTTTAAAGATTAAGGGCAAGAAGGCATTATTTAAGTATACTAAGACCTAACAAAATCCTTGCAATCATACAGGAGAACAGGATTCAAAAGGACCTCTTCGATCACCAAATCCTCATGCTATCTGTAGTGCCATACCAAACAATCAATCCTCTTCATGGAAAAGGTGATATTAATCCTAAAGTAGTTATTTTTGTCCCCAGATCCCAAGGGATGGAGAAGAGTGTAGAAACCATTTTAGTACCTGATATTTTGGTTGGTTATAAACTTCTTGTGATTTCATACTTAAATTGGTTTGTCTGAATTTCACACCCATTCTCTCTGATAAAAATGCCACTCATCAAGTTCAGTAATATCTCCTCCCTTTGTTAGTCCCTGTAGCTCAAGTGTTAAAGGCGGCAGAGTTGTCAATTTTGGTAACACAAAAAGAAGAAATATTCATTGAATATTTATGTTGTGCATTTGGAAAGAAATGGGACATGTTTATTTCACAACAAGGAAGAAATACTTTCTATCTCAGCAGCAGCAGTGGATGTCAAATAGTAACAATTACAGCAACATACAGTAGCGGTACCAGAAAATTTGTGACCAAGAATATTGAAAGACTTGTCTAAGGAGCTTCCTGAAACAGTGACAGTGATTTGTAGAATATATTGAAAGATAAGAGAAGCTACAAAGGACCAGGAAAGTGACTGTTGGTTAAACATGAACCAGGGTTGTCCCCAGAAATGGTTATGTGCTGGCACCACTCCTCTGCATGAAGAGAAAACTTGGTTGTAAGTCTGTCTGGTCTCCCCCACAGGCAGACTGAGCACCTCTGCAGCAGGTACAGCATGCCTGGTATCATGCCGATCACGTGCTAGTCAACAGCTTGCCAGTCCCTTCGAATTCTGAGTCCATACTTAGAAAAGGTGATCCACTGGCATGGATATCCCAGGCCCAAGTAGTCTGACACTAGTCCCAGGAATAATTATTGCTAAGCAGATATGGGAGGTGAATAAAGCACTAATGAACGGGGGCATAGTCAATGCCAGCAAATGCCAAAACCTATTTTCTTAAAAGCAGTCAATGAAAGCTCTTATAAAAATTAGATTTCTTATTTATCTGATTAAAGTTATCTTTACAGATATCTGGAACTAAGAGATATCTATTTGACAGTTGCATGTGTCCTTCTCATTAAAAACAAACAAACAAACAAAAAAAACCCAACCAAAAAAACACAAAAACCAAACCAACCAACCAACCAAAAAACCCACATGCACACACAAAAAAAGGCAATAAAAAAATCATTGTAGCCAGTACTACAGTGGTGAGATTAAAGATTGACTCACAGATGTCCAAGTAATTGTCAAAAAAAGGGCTCGATCAGGACTTTTCGTGACAGCCTCAAGTTCAGTCAGAGAAGATCAAGAACTGATTTTGGTTGTGATCTATAAATACACACAAGGGCAACAATTTCTGGCAGTAGGTAGCTGTCATCTAGCTAAGCTAGATTTGCAAAATAGTGTAGCTAAGACCAATGCTATACAACTTCCAGATAGGAAGAAGAAATTACTTAGAACAGGGAGCAGCTGACTATTAGACCAGCTCATTAGGCAAGTAGTGGCTTCACACCTGTTTGAAGCCTTGGACTGCTATTTGCCCAGACAAACTGTGTGCAGGCAGCCCCCACGAGTGCTGGTGGCCAGCACTAGGCAGCAAGTCCGACTCAGGGCAACTCCGCATGCCTTGCCGTTTCAGATGGGGGCATGGGTGTGTTTCCATTTTAATTACTTCAGTTTAGTTCCACGGAGCACAGTGGCAATGTCAGCTCACACCGCAGAGCGTGCATGGTTACAAGCTTTCCACTGGAGAGCCCTTCCATTCCCAGAGGAGCGCAGAGTACCCCCAACAAGGGCATCACACCCCGAGTCAGTGTCTCAGAGTGCCCCTCACTGCATCTATCTAGGCTTTGCCTTTATCTTTTTCTTAGTGATGTGCAGGGCAGCAACTGAATCCAGAGCAGATATCACACATCTGTAATACCTCTTGCAACAGCAATCATCTGATTGTTGCCTGCGTGCACTGTTTCCAAACAGCTGCCTGGGCTGTTTTCAAAAGACTGCTTGCAAACACTGCAGACAGACACTCAAATTTCATTATCCCCTGTTGCATGGGAATCACTCAGCTAGACATTTGAGGTCGTATCGCATTACTTCTGGCACTACAATGTCTGTGAAGTTAGTTACCTTGGGAAGGGAGAACACTCTATAACCACCTCCCTAAGCATCTGAACTCAGCAAAAGACTGGTACTGGAGCAACCTGAAAAGCACAAAATGATGGGTCAAGGATTAATTAACTATAACAGACTTGGTTGATTAGCAATGCCCACAGGACTGCCAAATGAGAACAAATGTTTTCCTGGTAGGAATATCATCTTTGCCTGGACAAAGACATCAGTGCCACCTGGGGCCTCCCTGAGCCTCATGGTTGCTGCTCAGTGGATAAACAGGTCTCTGCTTTTAAAACAAAAAGATAACAAAAGGGAAATTTGGGGTTATTGCAACAATGGTATCTCAGGTACTTTTCCAAAGGCAAAAGGTGAAGGAGCATCAGAGCAGACCTGTGCAGTGAAACAGTTGGTGTTTGGAGTGGGGAGGCTGGTTCAGACCAGCTGGAGTTTAAATCCATGGACTGAATCACCATTAGCAGCTGGAGTATATTAGGACTGTTTCTGGGGCACATCTGGCTTCCAATTCACATGGAATGAATCTGCTTGTGTATCCCAAGGCTGCTTTGCTCTGAAAGCCAAAGTAGGAGATGGGGACCAACCAGGAAAGTCTCATCAAAAGCACTCATGTAATCCAAACTAAAATGCTGATGCTGAGACACTTGCAGATGCTCACACTGGAGATGGATATTGGCACATCTTTTACTTATGAAGAAGTTGCTTAACAGGGAAAGTTTTTTTTTCCTTCAAGTCATCACAGATAGTCACTCGACTTAGTAAGGGTGCCAGACTCTCACATCTGCTATTAAAGTAATGGCACTCCTGTTTCTAAGGTCACCATGGCTGATAATGACACAGGAAGGACAGTTTTGATTATTCTCTTGTTTTTCCTTGCTTAAGCGGGTACCTGGAACAAAATGCATCTGTGTAGCACATGGCATCTTCATGTGTCCTTGGAAGAAAGTATAAATGCCATGGGTACATTCCTTCTTGTATTGCTGACCCTCTCCAAAAATGCTGACTTTCAGCATACATAGCAGTGACTGCTTTTGATGCAAAATCGGTGTTGAGCATATTCTTCAGAATCTGATCCAAAGCCTGAGGAATTCTATGGAAACTTCTTTTATCTATGACACGGCTCTGAACAGACTCACAGTGCTGTTACCCGCAACGTGAAGCAGACTGGCTTAGATGTGATAGTAGGTTTTTTTAAAATGTCCAAGAAACAAAGGTATTCAGAGAGAGAGACAGCATGCAGGAGAGATCTACCTACCTGTCCTACATATTTCAGCAAAACAAATCAAAACATCTGTCAAGACATGCGAGGTTGAGTCTACAAAGCTCTAAGCACTCTTTGAGGAGATGAAGCTCTTACCTCTCACTGACCTCTTCGGAGAACCAAGAACAGCAAGTGTCAAACCCCAAGGTTTATTGAGGCAGAAAGTGTTTTTCTTCTACACTTTTTTCTCTAGATATCAACGGTTTTGTTGTGCTTTCCTCTGTTCTGGTTTTCTGAGCAGTGTGTTGCAGGGGGAAGCTGAATGACTGAAGCATGCATGCCCAGACATTTTTGGTTGGCTTATGACATGTAATGGCAGGAGTTTGTATATATCTTCAGAGTCTCATTTCAATTCTTGTTCTTTATCTGTCCATCTCTTCTAATATTCACAAGATAAATGACACTGTCATAGCCATTGATATATTAAGTAAGTGATGGTTTCTGATCATCCAAGAACGCCACGCTTCTCTTCACATGTATGAACAGACATTTTAGTTATTCAGAAGCAGCACTGAAAAATGTACACCCCAATTAAGGCATAAACAGTGTGGCTTGTAAGGTGCAGGGAAATGATACAAGTCCCCTCTGCAGAGATTGCTTGAGAAGTGGCAGGAATGGGCACTGTAACAGTAAAAGAGGGAGTAAACATCACAAATATAAATGGGTTGGGAACAAGTGATAGCATCACCACCCATCTGTGTGAGTTTGTATGTGGCTGTAGAGGTGGCATTAGTAAAAACCTGCTAAATTTTTGCTGCCTGGGAGCATGGATTGCTGCTAACCATCTGTAGGCATGCCAGCTAGCATGACTCTGTCCCCTTCCCGTAGCTGGCTCCCCACATGCTGTGGGGTACAAAGCAGTGACCCTTCTTCTCACTAGAAGGTTTTTTCCTTCTCTATCATCACCTTTGTAGACCTTCTGGTCCAGTGGGTCAGTAACAAGTGACCATCTGCCCCTCTATGTTTTTCTAATATCAGCTAAAAATAACACTGGTTTTCCTTTCCTGCAGTCTCTTAACATCCTTTATTTGTACACTACTATTTATTATTTAAAGCAATGCCTATATTATTTAACTCACTGAGCATTTTTGGGATACAGTTTCCATGAAAGAGGCTGTGCAGCATCACTGTGTTGAACTGTGAAGTAACAACAGCAAGGGTGCCTCCCTTCTCTGTTAGAACAAACATCACCCATACTTATTCTCAAGCATGTCTGCAGTCCATAAATATACACACACATGTATAACATGCATGCATTTGTGTCTGTGTGTATATTTTCGTGTATCTATAGTATGTGTCAGGAAGATACAAGATATTTTCCAACGAGTTTTTGTCTGTGTGCTGTGTCTCAGATCCCAGCCACGGTTTTTCTCCTCTCCACATCCAAACTGCAGACTAAGCTACAGGTTTGTGATAGCAAACGTGCCCAAAGGATAAAACAAACTGGCTAAACAGTTCATGAACACTGACTCTCTTCTTCAGGCCCAAAACTATTTGGTTTTAGTTATATTACTTTGACATATAAAAACCCCAACATTTCTAATTATGAGTAGGACTGACTCTGTTATTTCTACATGCCTACTCTTTTTGCTGATCCACCACAGGAAACATTCTAGCTGAATTTTCAGTCTCAGGGATCACAGGCTGTTGTGTGAGTTATTTAATTTTTTGCCTGTGATTTGCTAGTCTTTCTCTGACTTCTTCCCACACCACTCCTCTTCCTCTCATTCAGCCATAGGGTTTGCAGAGCCTTGGGCTATGTGTGCTCTGTGGATCTGTTTTAGTTCCCTGTCAATTATCCTCCCTGTTTACGGTAACAGCTCATATAACATTTTATTACTGTGGCTCATGTGCCTTTCACATCATTGCTTTTGAAACACTGAATTTATTCTGAAATGTGTCTGGTTTTTAGTCTAGCTCCTCATTGTTTCCTAATCCTAGGGGGATTTTGTTGTTGGCTTTGCATCTTTTTTGCTGGCTGCAGCTGCATCTGCATTTTAGGATTATTACTCAAATTTCTGTGAGAAACACAGAAATGTTTTTCCTTCTCTTCTCTGACTTCCAAGCCTTTTAGCTACTTCTGTCCCTACCTGCTCTCCCTTGTGAGCCTCAAGCACTGCACTCCCTTGCCGGCCATTGTGTCGAACACAAAGATGAAATGACCGGGGCGTGTGAAAGCACTTGCCTACGTTTCAATATTATCTTCTCCTGCAGGATATCACAGTTAACCCCGGATCTCCACTTTCCTTTACAACTGCCTTATTTTCATTTTGAGAGAACTCAGAGCTCACAGCAGCACAGGATTAGTGTCTCAGCTGCTGCCGTGTGCAGGCAGAGACACGGCTTCCCCTCCCACCGCGTCACCCAAGAGTCTGGCACTTGGCCACCTGTATGACCACCTGTATCCCTGCATGACTAAGGGCAGCTTGGAGCTGTCAGCATCCCCTTCTGTCAGGGCCTGATTCCACCTGTGAAGCTGAGTTTTCCAGAGGGCAAACAGGATAATTTTAAAGGAGCTCCTGCTACCCCCTTCCCAGAAGGAGGGAAGCTCATGATTCTGCTAGGCACTTTTAAAAACCCACTATAGCTGATCTGGGATGGAGAACGGGAGCAATGTGCTCTGTTTATAATGTGAACAGCATGTAAGACTTCCCCAAATGCTTATGCTTTTGCCAGCTCCAAATGATAAAAAGGCATGCGTCAGGTCTATAAACACAAGATTGTCTTTAAAATTCATTACATTTAAGAATATAAACTTTGAATATTTATTCACTCTTCCCATTCTGGGCCTGGAATTTTATCTGGTAGAACCGGCCTTTTTCTTTGAGAAGGGAAGCTTTTACTTCAGATGCTGGAGCGTGGGCTGCACAGAGAGGTTATAGCTCAGGATGGCTCAGTGCCTCAGTGGCTTTGGCAAAACTGAGTTTTGCTATTCAAGGGTTTAGGGTTTTGAGAAAAGGAGGGAGAAAAAAAGATAGGCCTGGATGGAAAAAGTAGGAGAAACTCCTGGAGAGACTGATGCTCAGAAGAGAGGATGGCTACTTCTGCCTCCAAGACTTGCTGTTCTCCACCAATTCCAGAGACTTGAGCTCTTCTTTCATCAGCATCATGTAACTTGTCTTTCCATAGTTTAGGCAAAGCAGGGTGAAAAAAATGTGATGACTTTGCTACCCCTAAGAGTCTACTGTCCTTGGTGACAAGGTCATTCCTGCCTCTAGAGCCCCCTCCATCTTATCTGCTGACAGAAGTCTCTCTGGAAAAGGATTTTAAGGTGATGAGGTCACAAGGTGCATCCATTAGGTGGGGGAGACTGCCAGGACCACCTTTTTTCCCTGTGAGTGGCAAAAACAACTAGGAGAAATTTGGGGAGCACCCAAAATATGTATGTAGCTCCTGCAAGACGAGAGAGCATCCCAGGAAAATGAGGGCTCCACTGAGTGGGACCACAAGCCAGAAGACTGAGAAAGAAAGATTTTGCAAAACCTCAGTCAGTACAGGAAAGACATGCAGATTATTTTTGTTTATTGTGGTTGTATGAAGACTGAAACACTTAACTATTCTCTACCAAATACCATAATACCTTTAGAAAGTCTTTCCTAACAGCAGGTAGGAAGAAATAAGCCAAAATCACAAAACAAATCTATGAGGCTATGATTTCAATATGAAGACACAGAAAATTTAAATATAGGCTGCTACTCATTGTAGCACCACTAAATGTAAGCTGGGTAACCAGCTGAATAATCACAACTGCTGATGATTACTTGTGAGCATTCCTGAAAGCAAAATGTGACCCTGAATGTTATCTGCTGGGAAAGAGTATAAACCAACATTTCATTCCAAGAAAAGAGAAAAGGGTAATAGGGGACAGGGAACTAGATCACAAAGAACACTACATCAATAGCTAACAAACAGGTAAGGAATTAATAAAGTAGTTGTTGTGTGTTTGCTATGGCAAAATAAGGTGATAAATAGCAGACAACTGGGCCTTATAATGCATCTGGCAAACCAATTTAATTATATTCTTTGACAGGATAACAAGCCTAGTGGACAAAAAATATTCCACAGTAGCTGTCTGTATAGTTCCCTGAGACCACCTTATATGTGGATTACCAAAATCTGAATGGTACTTCTCGAACTCCAGCTCTTCCAGTGTGTGCCAAGTGCAGGGAAGTGTGTCACACCATGCAGTGTTTTACAGCCAATACACAGTCTTTTTAAACTACAAGGCTGTTTTAAGCATGTTTTCTCAACCTCCAAATCTGTGAAAGCCACTGAATGAAAAGTAAACTACACCATATCCCTTTTGATAGGAAGGATCTGAATCTTAAACTGCAGTATTCTAGAGGGGCTCAAAACCACAGCTATGCAGATGTTCTGCTATTAAAGTAAACAATCAAGGCAATGAACATAATCTTGCTTTATTTTGCCATCAGATGGTAGTCAGCAGTTTGCTGGAGGTGGAAAAATTGTTGGAGCTGTGAACAAACACCCTCTTCCAAATTCATCAGGAAGGCTATTGCTCAAAGGTACGTACTTCCCTCCTCCTTGACGCCCACTCTCCTGCCTGATCTCCCATGCTGGGAGGTGGCATTGTTCAGGCACCCTTACTTGTTTCAGCCAGCCTCGGAGGAGATCTTTCCCTGACTTTCTCTATATACACTTCCAGGCAACTAGCAAGGGCACTAGGAGAGATGTAGAATGGCGTAAATCTATCTAGTGCCATTACATGTCAGATGCTCTCTGGAGAGGAGATCCATTTGGAACACCAGCCATGGTCAGTACATTGGCATTGCTACAGTGTATTTTAGAAGTGTTTGTTCCCTGTGTCCCGGTTTGGGCCCTATAAATACCATGGGTCCAGTGGTTAAAAACTGAATAGCTAGAACAAGGATTTTGTTAGTATCACTGCTAGGAGCTTAAAACATGAGCCAGGTGTGGCAAGGATGACATGGGTCAGATCTGCTAACACAGAGCTATTAGAAAATCCATGAACCTCAGTGTGGTCTTGCTACTGGAGGAGGACAAAAATCCAACTTCTCAAGAGAGGCGACACAAGAACACAGTTTGGTCCATTTCTCCTGAGAAAGTCTGGAGCAAGTGTTTGACTTCTCTATCTCCTACTGTTTTTTGTTCTCAGTTGCAGTCTATATGACTTCGTGAGTCTAGTGGGTGGCATCTTTGCTATGGTGGTGGAGTTGGAACTAGATGGTCTTCAAGGTCCCTTCCAACCCAAACCATTCTATCCTTCTGTGATTTTATGAGTTCTCTCTTATATTTATTTTGAATGACAAGAAAATGAGAAAAGTGATTTCTTTTTGAAATTGCAAACTAGCCTCCACTATAGGAATATAGTGGAGATGGAGTCAAGTCAAGTGGGGTGTGAAACTGATGATACTTCTGCCTGGTACAAAGCCTGGTGAAAAATAGCCAAACACAGGGCAAGTGTTGGAGAATTAATCAAGGAGGTCTTCTGTCATGCCCAAACAACCACTGTCAATCTAAGAACAAAACCATACCTGAGGAACAGAAAGGTGGAAGCACATACATAATTCTGAAAGGTGAGAACACAAAGTGCAAGCTAGAAGAATGAACAGAAATCAATTAATTGAAGTTCAACCTCAATAAATATAAAGGTGAATAAACATGAGTACAGAGAAATTAAGAGATCACAGAAAAGAGTCCTAGGGTTAATGAGAACATAGTCAAGGGGGAATTGCTAGATGAGGCTGGCACAAATGCACAAAATGTTCTATCAGATGGAAATTAGGATTAATAGGTGTCATGACTTTAAGAAAGTAATGTAACTGGAGACTATTGAAGCATGTTTTGGTCAGCACAATTCCAAAAATACATAAGCCAAATGGATAGAAATGAGATAAAAGAATGCAATAATCAGCAAATCTGGACCCACTTTGTTAAAAAAAAAGCCCCAACATTCAGTTTAAAGTTTTCTTAATGCTGATATGAGTAAGTCTCCTAACTATGGAGCTTAGAAGAATAGGATCTTTTTTCCGTTCATGAGAGAAAATGGGAACAGCCATTTGTAATTAGCCACATTTTCAGGAATTTTTACTCGTGGCTTCACATGCTGTGTTCCACTTTATTTACAGACATTAACTAATAGGTTATTGCTGTGACTGCCTGTTGAAAAGCACAGAGAACGTACTGTGTTGCTTTAGAGAGGGTGAACCACAGCTATGCAGGAACTTTCCAGAATGGGCACAGAGATGCAAAAGTACAGTTTCAGTTTAGGACAGAGGTGCACGTAAGCTACCCATTTGTCAAGAAAGAGAATGGGATGGCAGAGGAAAGAAAAAACCCCAAGGGACAATTAAGTTAAAGAAATGTAAAGATAAAACACAACCAGGATACCTTACAGATAAGGAGAGACACTGTAGACCTGACTGTGAAATTTTCATCTTTAGTTATTTTAAAATTAGCATCTTACATTGGTCACTGCAGAAAAACCTTCTGAACACAAGCTGAACACAAACCACTGGCTTCTTACTCTAAAACAGATGTAAGAGCAACAGCCCAAAGCAAAGCTGACTCTAGTAACAAATTACAACTGAGCTTTGGTTGACTTCAGCTCTTGGGAACTTCACTCTGACTGATGGTGGTCACCAGAGATATACCCCATTACCACAGCTACATCTACACTGCTAGAGCCCATCCACCCTAAGAGACACTTACTCTGATATCCAAGCCATGTCCTGTAGTGGAGCAGTCTCCCCAGTTTCTGGTAATTCCCTCTGGAGAACAGCCATGCTGTCACCCTGGGCATCCTCTGAATTCCCCACAGAACTCCTGGGGCCCTGGGACACAACCCTTTCTGCTGTTTTTCTTTCTTTGTCAGCTCCATGTGCACTAAAACAAAAGCCCTTTTGCTGCAGCCCCACCTGTTTCTAAGCAGGAACATGCCAGAAAGGTTGGTGGAGGTATTTAATTCTCCAGTCCCAGCTCTGTTTGCCTATATAGTGACTCACCTCACATGCTTCAGATCAGCTTCTTTTGAGGAGAGGAGGTGTGATACAGGTCCCACTGCCATGCAGCAGATGAGACTCTGTTATGCTTCCAAGACAGGTCTTAATTACAAAGTGAAAATTGTTATTTCGTGTTAAAGTGCTGGGACAAGATAAATGAAAGCAGAGGAAATATTCAGTAACTGCTGAAAAGGATGCACAACACCCATACACAAGGAGATGTCTCATTAATTACTTGCTTTAGTCCCCTTTGGGCTCAGAACACAGCAGCAGTAGAATTACTTTTGTTAGCTGTGGGTTCTGTTTTGACTGAGATATGTGTTTTCTATTTATACCTTAATGTTTTTTGACATGTTTCTTTTTGGTGTGGGAATTAATTGCCTACCATTTACCTAGAGCCTGTACTTAATCCACGTGTCAATCATTCATGTTTCGTGGTGTTTCAGAGACAGCAGCAGAAACGAGGACTACTAAGAACAGAGCAATCCTTTCAACATACACAGAGTCATTCAGGACTACGGTTGTTAGAGCCAGCCCAATAAGGTATGTGATATTCAGCAATTGAATGCCACCCAAAAAAAGGGTACACTGAAGCAGTTGTCACTGAAATGAATTCCAGAGAAAATCTCTCCTCCTAGAGACCAGCTTTTTCATTCTGTTTAACTTGTCCAATATTTTCTATTGGAAATCTTGAAGAAATCTCAGAAGAAAATAATAGAAGCCAGTGATGGTCTAAGATATTGTAAAGCAAACCACTATTTTTTCCATAAATAAAGCATTGGTTCTTCAGAGTGACAAGGGGCCCTAACTTGTGACATCGCCTCCTAAATCCAGTCAAAATGTTTGAAAGATATTGTGATCCTAGAGACTTGTCTCAGAACTGCTTCTTGTCAGTAGAGTTTGTTACTCCACTAAAAACAGCTTAGCCCTAAGAATCATCCACATCCATACCTTTTGCCTGGGAGGGAGTGTCGGGAGAGAGCATGAGTAATTGCAGTGGCTCTGGAGCTAAGGACCAGAATGCAGGGTTACCTGTGCTGTCCTCTTGCTCCTTCCCACCTCATTCCCAAAAATAATGGAACACGAGACAGAGTAATTTGGTCACCTCTCCATCGTGCTTTGTCACCGCTACCCATGATCTTGGCAGTTTATATTTATCCAGGGAGAGAGGAGGCAAAACAAAAAAAGCAGAAGGAAAGATGGAGGAGTGGATGAGAAACTAACAATTCCTAAAACTGTAGAACCTGGCAGGCCTTGGTTTTATGGCATGGTGGTGTATGGCTGCACAATGGAGAGCTGGCTTCTGTTGTTAGCAAAACTATCAGCAATTTTCCATCCAGCTGGGAAAGATTTTTTGTTAATGCACATCATGATTTTAATAGCATGTGTGTAGGTGGTGAAGAATTGGATTTTTTTTTAACTTTATAATCAAGGTGAGAGGAGGCAGGCACAGTACATGAGAGAAACATGCAGTGTCAACTCATCTATTATCCCCTAGGTCACACCGGCAGATCTTTCCCACCTCCCACCTACTGACTGGTCTTGAAGTTGAGAAAGGTACCCTGCTCTGAGCACTTGGATTTTTTGATTTATTTGTTGTAAAAGCTTAGCTAAAGGTAGAGAAGAAGGACCATTGTTTATCTGTTAATCTCAGAGGTTAAAAGTGATTGCTCACACTTTGTATCCAAAAAAATATCTTCATGCGGCCATATATATATATATATATATATATGTAAAGTGTGCCTATGGAAAGGAATCTGAATGGTGTTTGCTTAGTACAACATTAAGAGGAATGTGTAAAAAAACAAAATCCAACAAGACAAGGCTATTAGAAATTTTACCTTTAATTCATGTAAATGCAATAGAAAACTTGAGCTTTGCACTCTGGTGACTCGGGTTTAAAGCACAGCCTGCTTCATCCTCACAAGAATGTTTTCACTCTCTAATGACAGGGACACCAGTGCCATTGATGCTTTTTGTTGCGCTTTGCCTGGTGGCTGATGAAAGGGGCCACCTCCCCTGCCCTGGCCATACACTCTTGCGACTCCCCTGCATTAGCTCTAAGCTCTAGAGGTTGTGCAAAGGCAGGGCAAGCTGAGTGAACTGATCTGCCAGAAAACTTACACAGCCAAAAAGCAAATAGTTCCATGTTGCAGTTTTAGATTTGCAGTATATGAGCAAAAATGGCTTTTTGTAAAGTTACTGTTTCTTCTTCCCAAAACCCCCTGCAGAAACTGTTATGCAGGAATGTTTCAGGGGAGAACTCCTGGGTCTCCTCATTGGATGTTTAACCCCTTCCTGTGGATGTTACCTTTACCTGGATTGGTGATTCCTGTGACTCCCATGAGACGTGTGACTGGTTATCCCCTGACCCTCCTAAAACCCATATAAACCCCTACCCCCAAATAAACTTCCTCTTTCGCTCATCCCTCTCTGTGTGGTCTGTGTGGGCTCTCTTCAGGGCTCCCAGGGCCACGTGGCAGGGGGGCAGGGGGGAAGAGCATTCCCTCCAGGTAATGGGCCACAAACCCAGAGCCTAGAGGTTCCCCCTCCTATCCACCGCCGTAGTTCCAGTACACTGATCTGCCTTACACATGTGACCTCACAAGGTCTGTTACAAGGGACGTAACAGGCAAGGGAGGCAAGGGAGAGATGGCTGGTGTAATGTCAGAGTAAGTCAGCCCAGGACTGACTTGTCGTCGTCAACACAGAGCCCAGCTGAGTGGTCACACTTCACAACTTTGAGACGCTCAGAACAGTATTCTTGTTGTTTGGGGCTCTTTTCCTCTTTATAAAGAGGAAAGTAAAGAGAAGATTGATTGAAAACTCCTGTGGTTGGCCTCCCATAAATAATATAAGAACGGACCTGTTATAAGTTGCTGGCCCACAAATGTGGGCACAGATGTGTTAAGGATTCCACTGTACTCACCAGTTGGGAAAGACAGAGAGCCACTCATCACACTGACAGTCCACTGTATGTCTTCAAATATAGCACAGCATATGCTGTCTCCAGGGATAGCATGGCATCCTGGTTTCTGTGCTTCTGCTTCAGCCACATTTGGTTAGGATGCTATAAATTCTCCAACCCCTTCAACATGGCTTTTTTGTCTGAAATGTTTTGCTGTTGTTTCATAGCCTTGGCCCTAAAACTCTTTTTCCCTCTGCAGGTTCCCTGAGGGTAATTTCATCCACACAGATTCAACAAGCATCACTGTACTGACAAACACAGTACTGACTGGTGTCACTCTCCTGTCCAAACTAACATCTCAGCTTTCATCTGACATAATTTTAGGGCTAGCTAGCTGTCAACTTCGATTCAGTATGGCCAAAACAGAAAGCTGATTTTGACTTGTCCCCTCCTCCCCTCCCTTATGTTTTTTCCCCTCCTTCTCTACTACTCCCTCTTCTCTCCCCCAAAATGTTGAAAACTTAAGGCTTCCTCCTAATGTCAGTTATCTCGTTTGAATCAGCTTTCTCACAAGTCTATCACCCCAGTTACGTTCAAGCCTTTCTGCCTCCCATTACATATTATTCTAAAAGCCACCCTGTCCTGTTCACTGACTCAACTACATCTCCCAAATGCAATCAGTTTATCAGCTCCTGTTTCTAATAAGCCAGTGAGAATAGAAATTTTACTACTTTATTAGCACAGTAGTATCTTTCTACTTACCAGCCAGAGCAAATTCTATGGCAAAACAAGAAAGTGTGGCCCAAAGAAGACATTTGTGATACACGCATTAAAAAAAGGACAAGAGCATCATGCTTCAGGAATTTGGTATCTCTGAGTTTATGCCAGGCAAAAGCCGAGACTCAGTATGTTTTTATACTTGATGTTGTCAAAGCTTACTTAAAATTAATACAATATTTTTATCTCAGCATGATAGCAAGAGGTTGTAAATATGGTGTTCTGTATTCATAAGTGATTTTAATGTATTATCAGAAAGATCGTGATACAGGGCCTTACCTATCTACCAGTATTTTACATGTAATCGTTCCTAGAAGTTGGAAAAACTTCAAAAGCAAGTTGAAGTCAGCTTAATTTGGCTACCTTTCTGAGGTAAAAGAGTGTCTAAATAAAGTATAATGACCCCTTTCTTCCAGGACTAATTTCTGTGAGGTAGGATTCTCCCTGAGCTCAGTGAACAGTCTTTGGGGATTTCCTTGCTGGATGAGTCTAGTGTGGAGGCTGTGTGAGCAAATGCCTTAGAGGAAGTGAGAACAGAATAGCTGCTTAAGAAGATTAATGACTGGATTCCTTAAAGCTTAGCTTACGGGAAAGGTAATCTCTTATGTGTGAGCCAAAGACAATTAATTAAAATGGGTCAATTAGCCTGTCAAATACAACATGTATCCAGAGTTCAAGCTTTTATGTATCTACACCAGAAACCGTAAAATCAAGGGAGAGGGAAGACCTTCTTGAATCGCACAGGGCAGAAGATGAATATGAGTTGGTGAAGAGGTAGAATACTTCCCTCAGCTTCTAGAAACCCCACACTTGTGAACAGCTGAATGATGTGTTGGATCCTGCCATTGGTGTACACCCAGACTGCCTGCATCTGCAGCATCCTTCAGTGCAACGGAGCCAGAACAAACTGTAGAGATGGAAAACCATGCAAGTTAACACTTGGATGCCAGATGCCCACCAAAGCTACTCTGCCACTCCCCTCCTCAACTGGACAGGGGAGAGAAAATATAATGAAAGCTCATGAGTTGAGATAAGGGGTGAGGTCACTCACTGATTACTGTCATGGGCAAAGCAGTCTTCATTTGGAGAAATTTATTTAATTTATTACCAATCAAATCAGAGTGGGATAAGGGGAAGTAAAACAAATCTTAAAAACGCCTTCCTCCCACCCCTCCCTCACCCCTGGCTTAACTTTATTCCTGATTCTCTACCTCCTCCCCTGCCAGTAGCACAGGGAGACAGGAATGGGGGTTACAGTCAGTTCATCACATGTTTTTGCTGCTGCTTCCTCCTGAGAGAGAAGAGTCCTTTCCCTGCTCCAGTGGGGGGTCCGTCCCACAGGAGAAGTTCTCCCAAACTTACCAGCATGAGTCTTTCCCACAGACAATAGTTTGTTACAAACTGTTCCAGCGTGGATAGCTTTCCATGGGGTGCAGTCCTTCAGGAACAGGCTGTTCCAGTGTTGGTCTCCCACAGGGTCACAGGTCCTGCCAGCAAACTTGCTCCACTGTGGGCTTCATTCTCCACAGGTCCACAGCTCCTGCCAGGAGCCTGCTCCAGCATGGAGCTTCCCATGGGGTCACAGCCTTCTTTGGGCATCCACCTGCTCTGGGTGCTCCATGGGCTACAGGTGTATTTCAGCTCCCTCATGGACCACCACGGCCTCAAGGGGACAGCCTGCCTCACTGTATTCTTCATCTGGAGCACCTCCTCACCTTCTTCCTTGCTGACCTCGGTGTCTGCAGGGCTGTTTCTCGCACATATTCTCTCTTCTCTGGCTGCAATTGCTTCTGCTCAATAACTTTTTTCCCTTCCTAAATAAGTTATCACAGAGGTGTGATGGGCTCAGCCCTGGCCAGCGATGGGTCTGTCCTGGGGCCGGCTGGCTTTGGCTCTGTTGGCCATGGGGGAAATTTCTGGCAGCTTCTCAAAGCTTCTCAAAGAAGCCACTCCTGTAGCCCCCACCCCTGCTACCAAAATCTTGCCACACAAGCCCAATACAACACTGAAAAAAAACATTTCTGAGGTGGAGTCAAATCCCAGCTATATAAGCAAAGAGGGAACTGGAACGAACTAGAGTATTTTTTTTCCTTCTAAGTAAGTGGCATCAGCAGCATCAGAATAGAAAAACTAGAAAATACTGAAGATGCAGAACAGATTGGATTTCAGCACAAATCTCTGGAAAGAAAAAACAAACCCAACTTGACAGAATCAGTTTTGGGGAGTCTGAACTAAATGCAGTGATCAAAATACTAAGTCAGTCAGTTATGTGATATATTTTAAAGAATAGTCTGATGAGAACTAGAAACCACCTTTGTTCTATCAATCACTTGAAATGCATTTCCTTCCAAATGTGTCTAGAATCTGCACAAGCATCAGTGTATGTAAATTCAGAGATGAAAGCAATAATTCATACTGGTAGGAAAGCATAAGGCATTTCTAAGTAGGAATGCCAATCACCCTCCATAGGTTATGTTGCTGAGCAATGAATAGGATGTGAACCTGATCAAAACCGAACATTTCAGAAGGCACACAATCTGTAAAATGTTCAGAATGAGGAAGAACTTTGGGTTTACAACTTGCCTGTGAGCACAGAGAGGCAAAGCAAGGGCTGGGATGCTGCGTTCATGTTAGCCAAGAATGGAAAGCTTACACACGTCTCCCCTTGGTTTTTCAAAAAATGCTGGGATCACAATGAAATGGTCAGGATCTGGGCTGTCTGGGGCACAAAAGCCTTTGATGAATCACCCAAACTCCTACAGCCCAGGCAGCTATGCAAACTTAAATACCAAATAAATTACTACTTGTATCTGCTGTACATATTCACCTTCAAACGTGCCAACAGATGAAACAAATTACTAAAATACGTGACAAATGAGGGAAAGGTAGAATAGTTTAGTTTAGCTGTGTGTTATTTAATAACTGCCAGATTCTTAGTGTTATCCTTTAGACCAGGATTTATAGTCTTATTTACTTTACAGAGATGAGAAAATAATTCTCAAAAATACAGAAAAATGAATTCTATTAGGAAGAAACTGTCAAAATGCTCCATATAATTTATCAGTTTGAACACTTCCAAATGATGGAGCCAAAGATTAGAAGTGATTTTCCTTGTGGATCGAGATGAGCATGATGTGACGTACATGAGTGGGCTATGCAATTATTTGCTAGGCACTCAGTAGAACAATAGACAGAATGATTTTTTAAATCTTTTCCCAGATTTGGGCAATAAAGAATGGTTTTATGACACAACTGGGATAAGCAAGCATATGAGTCTGGTGTTTCCCATCTAAAAGGCAGTGGGTCTGCCTGAGAGAGACTTAAATTTGCCACCTGGGACATGGTCTCTACCAGGTATTTCAGAAAACACCTCCTGCACCTTCTTGGGAAACTCATTTTGTTCAATGGTCATCACAAAAACTCGAGATGTCAGACAGCTGTGATTAATTCTCCACTGATAAAGGCATGAAACCACTATAAAGGACAAGGGTGGAAGTCAGTGACAGCTATTTTGGACTAGTTTGAGACAATGGGAAGACTGAACAAATATGCCAGGTTTATAAGACAATTCTAGTAGAAATAAAATGCAAGTGATGTTTGGAAAAAGTAATTCTGATGTTTCCAAAGCAAACATTTCCTATTTTAATTTACATTTAGATATTTATTTCAATATATTTACAGATATGTTAACATTGTTTTGGGCTTCTGAACCGGAAAACAAATCATTCCAGGCACCCTAAATAAGATATACTGTTTATACACGGTAAACTTACACCCAAATCTGGCCTGAGGTGGATAGTGGGTATTCTCATTTCCTCTGGGCTTGAAGAAGTGGCCGTTTATAGGATTACACACACACAAATTGCAGAGGGACAGACTTTATGTTCAGCATTGTGTTGCAGATCAGCACTGCCCTAACTTCTTAGCTGGAAAAGCCCTCTGCAAATATCCACTACCTGAAGGATGCAGATGGGACAGCAAGGATTCAAAGCCCCTGAGACAACTCAATCCAATCCAACAGAGGCACTACATACCAACTTCCTATTTGATATATCACATTGGCATAAAAAAAATCCCTGACTGAGAGACAGAACAAGGGCTGAAGAATAATACAGCTGTCATTCCTGGCACGAAGAAACATTTTTTAGACTTCTAAGGCTGATTGGATTTTTACTGCTAACATTTCTGCCAGACTTCCTTTCAACAAAGCACCGAGACTAGGATGGAATATTTCATAGGATACTTACAGGGGAGACAGAATGGTCTGATCTGCCTTCGCTTTGCTCTTAAATTAAGATTAAAGGGGGGAAAAGGAACAATGGAGGGAGGGGGGAAAGGAAGGAATAAGAGCCATTGCAGTGATCAAATTCACCCACAGACTAGCTCAGGCTGACACAATTCTTAGACAGCAATTATGTGATTTTCCGTCTTTCTGCGATGAGGGATCTGGCTGCGGTCAGGATGTGGCCCTAGTTTTTGGGGATGTTTTGTCCGGGATGGTTCCATAAAGTATTAGCGAGATTTTCTTCATAGACTTCATAAGAGGGCTGAAAGTCAGACTGCAGGCAGCATTTGTTCCCTGGAGTCTTCTGATGAGGCTGTTTATTATGAAGTATTGCTTAGTCGAGAAGAGACAAGTGTATTGGTCTTGCAGGTCAACAGTAATGTATTTGCAGAACATATCAGTTGTTAAAAATGAAAGATGCAGACGTAAAACGGAATGCTGTTCATGACAGAAGGACTGAAATACTGGAATGTGGGATCCATTTTCCCTTTGCTCTTCTTTTCTGTCTCTGCTTTAATCTTTCCAACTATTGTTTTATGCAAATACCTACACTATTTAAGGCCATCTATATGAAAGGCCAGTCACCTGCTTTTGGACCAAGGTTATAGAGGGTCTAGACTTTTCTACTAGGATTTTTTTGCACAGAGGCCAAGGATGTGATATCTGATTTTTTGTTCCTATGATTCATCAAACTACTTTGAGTGAATGGACCTTTTTACCCTATAATTTAAAGTGAAGAATATCGAAGGGCAACTGACATTTTCCCCAACTAAAAAGAAGCCTCTTTTCTGTGAGTATTAGAAGAAATCTGCCCCAAAATGCAAACTGCGCTGATGGCTTTTCTATAGAGCAAGCGCAGACTCATTAAATGTATTTTTTTTTCTTTCTAACTCCTTATGATCTTATTTTATAGTCTCCTGCAAGTGGAATATGAATTCAAAGATTGCGTTTCAAACTTGCAAGACTGTGTGGGTTTAAAAGCAACCGAGACAAGTACCCCAGTCCTAACCGAGACCTTTGTTAGTACAGAATCTAGTAAAGCGAGCTAACAATTTGGAATACATTGGCTGTCACTTCAAATGTCAGTGATAATTTGCAAAACATTCAGAGCAATAATGGGAAAAGGCACAAAACGTCAAATTTGTAGCAAAGCTGACAACAAAAAGAATATTCACTGTGAATTACAGTCTTCCTGACTTGCTAAAGCTCCTACTGATTCTGCTTTAATAAAGGATATTCTTCTCTCAAGGGATTTAGATACAGTAGATTATCTAACATGTTTAACTGATGCTTGAAGTTCTTTATCTGAAAGCTTATCCTTGATGACTTGGAAATCTCTGGTCTCTTGCTAATGTTTTTGGGAGGGTAACTGGTCAGTTTGGTGGTCTGGCTATATATTACCTGGATAGGCACACATTTGGTCAAAGACCCCAGCATTTCTTTCTACCAAAAAACTACTTGCTATCCCATTTTCATAGATGTCTTTTTTTTGGAAAGCTGCCCTGAGAACTAATAACAACTGTCTTTGGAAAGGCATCGGGTCCTGCTGTTTTGCATCTACTAAAGAAGACAAAAATATTCCAAATGGAAAATATTAACAAAAAATTCAGAAAAAGAATATGTTGATCAAAAGTCAGACATATGCTTGATGGAAATTAAAGCTTCAGAGTAAGAGAATAACAAGTCTGCTTTCTGACAATCTGTGCCACTTACTAAAAATATTTTAATGAACCATTGCACCTTTAGATACATCGAATGTGGACAGGCTGGATTGCAAACATGGGTCATTAGAAGTTCAAATAGCCTGGCTCACAGCAGGACCTGGGAAAGCCAGACAGTTTTGTCTAGTCCTTAGTGAAGGAGTAAGAGGGGAAAGAGGTATAAGCTATGTGACAGACAGGGATCTATAAAATGAAGTGTTAAGAAAAGGGATTAAGAGGAAGAACTAGAAAACTGTGCATAGAATACAACGCAAATTGGATGCAGAGAGAATACCAAAAAGTCAGTCTGAGAACTACAATAAAGATTGATAAGAAAACTGTAGTGACATGATACATGGCATGTATTTACTACCTTAGTACTTACTAAGTCTCTTAAACCAGTTTTGTGTCCCAGGCAAGGCCCTGGGACATTGTCATGACTGGAAGCCAAGTTATCTTGATTTGACATCCCAGAGTTTTGCACACTTGCTATAGCAAAGCTACAGAAGATGATTGCTGTGTAGATAGTAATCACTGAGGCTTTAGCTCCTCCATGGCTTCTGTTACAGCTTGTAACCCACAGTCTGTTAGAAAAAGACCCCAGCTTCCAGAGCAACCAAATCTAGGTTGAGTCCAACCTTAGCCTTGGGAGAACCCTCTGCAAAAAAAAATGCATTCCTCTAATGCAGAACAGTGTGTACAGACTAGTCCAAATTCTTTGCCCCAACTGCTGTTCGGGTGGCTTATGACAGTTCTTCACTGAGATACGCAGCCCTTCCTGGATAGGGCATATATTTGTAATATAACTCAATAGGCCACCACTGCGATGAATTTATACTGTATGTCTGAGCCAAACCAGATTTAACAAAAGCAAGGCCACCCTCATTGCTCTGTCCAGGCCTATAGCCCTGCCTTTCTTTGCACTGGCTTTGGGGCTTGTCTGACCCTGTGCAGAGTTAATTCAGCTCCTTAACCCAAAATAAAACTATTGACTTTCCTAGCAAATCAGTGCATTGTTGAAGGGACAAAAAAACCCCAAGGGCTCACTTGGATGCAGGACCTTCCTTTTCAACACCAATGAGAATGGATCACCCAAGCTGAAACAGGTAACTCTACCATGGGCTAATTTACACCTGTACTTGGCCTACTGTGCAAAATGGAATTCTTATTACAAAATTACATTCTCACTTTTGTACAGACACATCCCACAGCTTCTTCATTAAGAAATCTGGTCTCTGAGCATGCATAAAAGATCTAATTTTTATGGTAAATATTTCTGTCCTGTACTTGTGAAGAGAAAAAAAAAGGATTATGTATTAATATTACATGAGAATGATGAATTAGCTTTCTATCCATTGACACCTATGTAGGATGGAAATGGTACTGCTGTTTTTCAATCATCAGTCTCTGTGGCACCTGAGTATTGAAAGATCCTAACAGAATAGGACACTTCCAGCCTTCTAATGTTATTTTTAACCGCTCTCTTTACAGCTAATAATTCGAAGGACCAAAGGAAACCTCATGTTAGTCCAAGAATCAAGCAGAATGACCAAGGTAATAATAGACCTGGCATCCTAGGTAATCCTAGACAATACAGTGATGTTATGTGAATTAAAGCAGTCATGCTATGTGTGATTGAATCAATAAGGAGTTAAAGGTAGGAATATAATGAAAGCAAACCCACACGGCTGTGTGGAAACAAGTCTTGACAAGCAGGCCTGACTTCAATTTTTTATGAGATTACAGGTTTGTTTGATCAAGGTAACCACATGGATGTGACAGACTTGGACCTTCCTAATGAATCTGATTTAGTACTGCTTGACATTTTGATTAAAACATTAGCATTATATAGCCTTAATAAAACACATTAAATAGATTAAGATCTGGCTAATTGATAGAGTTCAGCAAGCTATTCTAACCAGACACTCAGCACTGACTGGGGATATTTTTAGTGGGGCTCTGCAGGCAGGAACACTATGCTTGCTGCCATTCGATATTCTGGAATTACAACATGGGTAATATTGGCAAATGTCCCGCAGTGTAATGAGGAATGGGTAGCTATGGAAAGTCACAGTTTTGCCTGCACTGTCATAAATGTGTTTCTGTTATCTGATTACATCCTTTTTCTTCAGTTCTGTATAAGCAAAGAGGTTCTCTTGCCGGGTATATTTGCAAGGCTTGGTTTAGTCAACCACTGATGGGCATACAGTGATTTCTCTCAAGGGTCATTGATTTTATCTACTAATTCATGTATTGTCTAAAGGAGTTGTATGAATAATTTTAAAAGTGTGAGCTGTGAAACCACGACTTATTGCACACTTCTTCATGTCTTTTTCTTTTTTTTTTTTTTAATTACCAACAATATAACCTGAAATTAAAATATGTTTGTAGCTTTAAAAAGTCAGGAAATTCTTGTCCATGGGCTGAAGCAGGATTTGCTATAAACAAATTAACCAAAAAAGCCAGATGAGGTAGGCAAAAAAACCCCAAAGAGAATTGAACAGAACTTCAGTGATCAGTCATGTACAAAACATATACAATCTCTCCTTTTGGGTCAGCTAATCTAAGCACATCTTTCTGATTCTTCATTTTCTTGGTCAGTTCTTGAATCAAACTGAGGTTAGATAACACTGAATTAATATTACTTTCCTTTGCTAGATTTGATTCTGACCAGTCTTGTGATATTGCTACACACAATCACTTACTTAAGCAAAAATCAAAATGAGAATTCATATGAATTTTTATGGTGTAGAATGTTAAAGATGCTCTTTCTCAGCAAAATCTTTGTAGCAAACTGTTGTCCTTTTAACATTTGGCTTGGTTTCTGTTTGACCTTGCAGAACAAGATGACTGATAAATATAGAAGATACAATCCAGAAGAATATATTTTCTCCTTACTATCTAAAATACAGATTCAGATACAGATTTTCCACGATGCATTACGATGTCTTATTTAACTTGGTTTATATCAATTTAACATCTAAAATATTTCCACACTTCCATAATTTTACCAACTTTTATTAAAACTCTTGGTGGCAAAACTATGCAATCTCAGAAGCGTCCTATGAAACATCAATACCATCTAAACAAGCACAAGCCAGAAAGTGGATGCCTCATCTGTCTACTGCTTGTTTCTCCACTGAAAAAAAAAACCAAAACTTTTTTTTTACTGTGTCAAAACCAAATTGGTCCTTTTTCTTTTTTTCTTCTTTTTTGTTTGTTTTGTTTCGTTTTGCTTTGTTTTCTTTTTGTTTTTGGTTTTTTGTTTGTTTGTTTTTTTGTTGTTGTTTGTTTGTTGGTTGGTTTTTTTTTGTTATACATCAAAACTTCTCCCCAGCCAGGTCATTCAGTGGGGCTCCTTTCTGTGCCTGTCATCAATGTTACTGAGCTTGCCTATGTCCTGCAGTGTCCTGTCCCCCTCTGCACCACAACTAATTTACATCATTCTTTCTCTGCTTCTGGATTTGTGTCCAGCTTAGAGCAAAATTTTCAAAAGGGACCTGCATCCCTTACATGTACCAGTAGTGAGTCAAAGTATTTTCCTCAGTTGGTATTTTTAAACAAAATTGATTATGTTTTGTTGGCCAGTATGTTTTTGTTGATTTTTTTCCCTACAAGTCAGTTTTCCTAACAGCACATTGGCAGTATGAGGATCCTTTCTTGCCCTTTTGGATACTCTCAGGTAATATCTAATCATCAATACCCAGCTTTTCATACTGATTCTCTGAAAGACAAATGTTGGCATTCAAAAAATGTGTGCATCTTATTCTACTTCCAAAGGCTTTTTATCATTCTTCTAATTTTCATCCTTCCCTTTCTTCTCTTAAAACTGTCTTATCTCTGTCCTCTCTAGAACTGTGGAACCATTATGTTATCAGATTTTCTTCCTATAGTACCCCCTGACTCCCAGTGTCTTCTCTTTTTTGCAAGTCTGTGACATTTTCTTCATTCTAATCGTCTCATTTTTAACCTTATCTTTCCCTTTCCTATTTACAATTCATGTTGTTATCTTTCTTTTGGGTTTTGTTAGCCTTTTTTTCCACTTGCATTGCCTGTGGTGAACATAATATCAGTAGGACATGACATTCTTCAAATAGCTTTAACTGGGTTTTGATTTCTCCTTATTCTCCAAAACTCTGTACTTACATTTTTACAGATTTGCTTACTCAGTTCCATCCTCTTTTTCATTTCTGTCTCCTTGCCATAGTCCTCATATATTTTGTTTCCCATACAAAGATATGCTCCTTTTTTTTTTTTTTTTTCCTTCCTGGCTGCAGTAACCTATCAACCTTTCCAGTTTCATCAGCACTGTATCCTTCAGTTTTCCTAAGGGCAAAAGTAAAGCTACAGTTATTCTTTGAACTTCACTGCAATCTTTTTATCGTTCAGATGGGGAGTACCTGTGAATACACAGGGATGAGCTAAAGTGAAAACAAAAAATATATGGATCTCAGTGTAAGAAACCAAAGCAAACAGTATGACCTTGCTTCACAGAACTCTAAGATTTACAAAAAAAAAAACCAAAAACAGGTGTTAGAGTGCGTATCAGAACTGTCGTAAGCACCTCTGAAGCATTTGCAAAATGAGGTGATCAATGTGCGCACCTCAAGTGTGACCAACGTGCAACACTTCGCCGAGGTGTTATTTATTCCCTTATTCCCGTACAGAACGAGTTTGTTCCTTACACCATTTCAGTCAGTTCCCGGCTTCCAACCACGCTGACGGCGCTGTGCCGTGAGTCACTTTTAATAGCTGCCTCATTTGCTCCCGACCTGAAGAACCTTTTCATAGAGGTTTGTGTATCGCCACCTGTGCTGGACCGCGCTTCGGAGGCCCGAGAGCCGTCCCACGCAACTTCCATGGCTTTGGAGCGAGCCCCGGAGAATCTCCGAACCACGAGGCGCCCGGAAGGGCAGCCCTGGGTCACTGTATTCCTCTGGGGAATGAAAAAGGGACTAGTCCCCGAGGAGGCCGGTGCTATCAGTACCCGGGCTGAGCACCGACACGCACAGACCGCTCTGTGCCAGGGAAATCTCCGCCACCACCGGGACCGCCACCTCCCGTGACATCTTCACAGAACCACAGAATACCCTGAGTTGGAAGGGACCCACAAGGATCACGAGACCAACCCTTAGTCCCGCACAGGGCAGCCCCAGGCATGTGCCTGAGAGCGTTGTCCAAATGCTACTTGAACTGTCAGACTGGGTGCTGTGACCACTTCCCTGGGGAGCCCGTTCCAGTGTCCAACCACGCTCTGGGTGAAGAGCCTTTTCCTCATATCCAACCAATAAAACTCCCGTGGCACAGCTTCATGACTAAGTTTAGGTCGATTCGCCCTCCCGTATGCAGCTTTAGGCTGCGAAACCAACTTCAGCCCTGTCCCCTGACCGGCCCCCCATGCCCCTGCCAGCCGCGCTGCCCCTCAGCGACCACCGCCGCGACCGCCGCAGTGGGGCGGGGCGGGGCGTCCGCGCATGACCCCGCCCCCGTGCGGCCAGGCACCGCCCCCGCTGGAATGGGGCGGGGCGTCGCGTGGCAAACTCGCGATGCGGCCTTTCCCATTGGTGGAAGCAGGTGCCCATCCTCACAGCGCGCCAATCAGGTGCCACGGATCGCGGCGGCCGCCAGACACCGCTTGCCCCCTACCCGGAGCGGCGGGCCGCCGAGGCGCTGGGCGCAGTCCCCGCCCCTTCTCCCCTCTCCACCCATCTGGTCCACCCAACCCGAAATCAGCAGCCAATCGAAACATGCCCGGTGCTGTCAATCACTGGTGTTTCCCCGCTCTTCCCCGCCCCTGCTGCCCCCTCAGCCGGCGGCGGAGCGGAGGGGAGGGGGCGCTGCGCCGGCTGCGCGCTGGTGCGGCGGGCGGGGCGTGAGGACGGGGCAGGGAGGGAGGGAGGGAGGAGGAGGAGGAGGAGGAGGAGGAGGAGCAGCTGCGGCTGACGCTGGCGAAGATTTCAGTACCTCGGAGAACGGCTGCGAGCGAGCCGGGCGGGCGGGTGCCGCCGCCGCCGCCGCCGCCTCCGCCTCCGCCTCCTCCTCCTCCCTCCGCTCCCCGCTCCCCTGCCCCGCTCCGCTCCGCACCCGCACCTCCCCGCCACGGGTCCCCCAGACGCCGAAGGGAGCCCGGTCCTCCCGGAGCGGCCCCGAGGGGCAGCACGGCAGCGGCACAGGCTCGGTGATCGGGACGGGCGGGGGGTCCGTCCCCGCAGGGACGGGACGGGTGATCGGCCCGGGACGGCCGGGCTGGTGTAGGGGGTCGCTCGTTGCCATCGCTCGGTCCTCAGGGAGCGGCGGCCGGGGAGGCGAGGAAAGCGAGAGGGCTCTCTGCCCGCATCCCGCACCCCGCATCCCGCATCCCGCCGCGGGGCGGCCGCGCAACCCCGACCCGGAGCCCGGGGGGAAAAAGGAGCACCGAGGGCGGCAGCGGCTCCCGGCGTTTGCTGGGGTGCGCAGGGAAGCACAGAGCGGGAGTCGCGGCAGCGGCTGGGAAGCGGGGATCCGCTCCTCCGAAACCCGGAGGGCGAAGGTTACCCCGGCTGAACGGGGTCTTGAGGGGAAGGGGAGATTCAATGTAGACGAATTTTGGCAGTTTTGCTGAAATAATCAAGTGCCGAAGGCAAATCTTAGGCGGATAAGGTAGAGGGATGGATCCCGCTGTTTTGGATGCCGGCTTGAATTTTTTATTTACTTTTCTGTTTTGACCACTGCTAAATGTGGATTTTGTGAGCGAACCCGATGGCGCTTGTTCCATTGTTCCTTGTTTGAACGTAAATCTTAGTCCTGCTGCTTGTGGATTTTTTTTTTTTAATTTATTTTTTAAAAGGACCTTTCCAAGTAGCTTTCACGTCTGACAAAATGAAGCCTTTGTATTTTTCAATCAATTATACCTAATATTGACATCCTGTTTGGTACAAGAGACTTAAAGTGCTGCCTCACTCAGAGGACCATTAAAGACTTTCCCGGTCGCTACATGTAGCTGAATGTGTTACGACACATCCTTTCTCCCCCCCAAAATCTCCCGAAAGATTTTTCCAAAATGAAGAAATTTAATTTTCGCAAAGTTTTGGATGGTTTAACTGCCTCATCCCCCGGTGGAAGCAGCGGTGGTGGCAGTGGCAGTGGAAGTGGGGCTGGTGGTGGCTCCGTGCACCCAGCAGGGACTGCAGGAGCTGCAGGGACACCCAGAGAGGAGATACAGGAGACGCTCACTTCAGATTATTTTCAGATTTGTAAGGTAAGGGCTGTATTTTTATTTTCTATGGAAATAATAAAAGCTGCGTTGGGTTGGGGTGTGTGGGGGGGAAGCAGGAGGGCAGTAATCTGATACCAATAAGCCTTTTACTTGAGAACTGCAGTGGTTGTATAAGGACTTTGGGATGAAAAGACAGATCTAGTGGATGCTTTTTTCTTCCTGCTGCAGAGTTGGAGTGGTCAGTAAATTCATAGAAATCTTAATTTCAGCATTCAAGGCCAAATCCTAAGTTCACACTTGGATCCCTAACTACGAACAAGATTGTGGGCAGGAAAGCAAATCAATTGGTGCTTGTACAGATAAGATAAGTCATTAGAAATTTAAAATTGTATATATCTACTTCCCCTCCTCACTCTTCTCATTCTCCGTGCCTTTCCTTCCTTTTTTTTTTCCTTTTTTTTTTTTTTTTTTCTTTTAAGAACAAGACACAAGCTAGAAATAAAAGACAGTACACTGATTACTGAACACAGGACTTTAATTATTTGTGAGGGACTGGATGTTGTTTCAGGATGGCTGTTTATCATTACTATTGAAGATTATGATTGCATGACAGTAAACTTAGTGGGACAGCATGAATACCACAAGTTGCCAAATTTGTTTGGAATTGGTTTTCATGTTTTGGTCAGGTCCTTAAGTGGGAATTTTCTTTGAATAGAAAGCATAAGATATCCCCGTGTGTTTTGTTTTGTATCTGTTCTCCACAACAGAGCTTTCAGTGGTGCTCTTAAATGTATCAGTAAACCAGTACAAACTATTTTGTAGTTTGGTACTTCTGACTAACTCAAAAATATAAAAATCATGCATTTGTAATGAAGAGCAAAAACAAAAGGTGATGATATATGATGGTCCTCTGCTGTTATCTTTAACTTCTATGTGAATTCTGTTGGCTTTTCTACAAGTTTTGTTTGCTTATTTGTTTTGATTAGAAGCTTCAAAATCATAATTTTTAAGTAGTGCTATTTACGTTATTAGGAGTAAATGGGCTTCACCTATTAAGTATAATTTCCTTTTATTAACCAGATACCAATTGATTTGAAATTTAGGTTATGGTCAACTCCCAGCACATTTTCATTTCTTTTTTGTGTTTTGGGAAGAAGAAAGCAGTAGAAACAACGAAGAGAAGCCTGTAAGTTTGTGTGCAGAGCTAGCCCTTGTGAAACACACAGCTTCCCTGATCTCAGATACTATGTTTCTAATTCTGTTTGGCTTTCAGCTACAGCTAGTGTCAAAACTGCTATAGAGTTCAAGGGAAGAAGGATGAGCCCCTATGACTTAAAGACTAAGAGACCTTTGAAATAGGTTTTACATAATTCCATTTTATATATATATATGTAGGTTTTTTGCCATCCTGAAACAAAACAGCTTCAGGCCTATTAACTCAAGTTCTTCTGTAGTTTAACAGAGCATCAGTGATGAGTGCATACCTGCTTCTCAGGGTTGATTTGGACTGCTTTTACTTATGGACAATAATAATTTAGCATTTTGTGAAATTTCAGGTATTCAGAACAGTGATTTCCCATTTTTGTCACTTAAGTAAAAAGATAATGCAAAAAACCAAGATACATTAAAATATTATTAGAAGGTCTGACATTCTAAGACTTCTAAGTAAGGCTAAAGTCAACACAGTTCTTCATGTTTAAGTCATTTGATAGGGCCAAAGATCTGTATTTAGTGTGATAGACTTTTATTTTGTATGACAGATTTGCAAAAATAAGAAACATAAGATGAAATGAAATTATTTTTTGCCTAATCTCCATTATTTCTCTTCTTTGGCTGGATATTACCTGAAGACAGTTAGTATTATATTCTAATAGATCTACCTGGAAATAAATCTGGTAGATCTACTTGGATATAGATCTACTTAGTGTATAGGAATATGTCATTTGAAGAAGATTTCAGTAGGCGATATTTGCCTGCCTAAGCTCTCACGTTGAAATGCTCTCAACAAAGTAAATATTTGTATAGGAAAGCTTTTGGTTGCTTGAAGGTGCTCTTGCTTATGAATGCATGTTACTGCAGAAGTCTATTGTACACAAAATACCATCTTTGTTTTTTTTAAGATACAAAGGTATGCCAAAAGCAAACTTCCAAAATACAAGGTGATTATATGCTCATGAAACACTGCAGTATGTATTCTACAGTGGGCTCTACTCAGTCAGCTCTGTTGCAGTTTAGTAACCCTATGAGGATGTTTGAGTGAACCCACAAAGCCTCGCAGGCCCCGACCCTGCGTTGTGCACTGTGAAAGTGCTCTGGAGGCAGTGGGACCTGACGCAGGTGCAGCCTTCACCCTCCCTGTTTCAGGGTGCAGGATCCAAGCCATAATTTGTACCTCAATCACTTTGAATTAAATTAAAAATACAACAAGACACATGTAATCTGAATTCTGTCTTCCCCAAGCTTTTGTTGTATAGAACTTCTGATATTTCAATTGTGTGTTTTTGTGTTTGGTTACATAAGTTATACAGGCTGCATATTTAAGGATCCATGATCTGTGATCCTGCTGCACACAGAACTGGGTAAAGCTAATGGCAGTTTTGGTTTGTTATGATCTGCAGGATCAAGGCATGTGGGCTAACAGTCTAAGTAAGCACCTCAAACTGGTTTTCCTTTCTTTTTTGATTATAAAAATCTTCATTTTAATGTGAAACATAAAAGCTGACTCATACTTAAGAATTAAAGGCCTTACCCTGCAGTTTTTATGTAAATAAATTGCCTTTCTGAAGTTTGTGGGAGGTCTGCTTGACTGAAAGCACAGATCCAATCCTATACCAGAAGACTTTCACTGGTAATGCACCTGACTTCATTTGTAACACACCTGAAAGCCATCTCTCCATTTTGTGACATTTGTAGGATGCTTATTACTACAGTGTCTTTTTGAGATACAGATTAGAACTTAATAGAAGTAAACTGAATATTCCATTTTACACTGAGATGTTCACAATGAGTTACTTTTGGCATTTATATTTAGCACGTTCATGTAATCTTCTGTATTGAAAGAATGAAATATTTTTGAAAGTATTACATATGAAATAACTATGGCCTTTTTTAAGCATAATAAATTTAAATATTGGTAGCCCTACTAATGAATAAACGGCACCATTTTAAAAGTATTCGAGCAATATGAAATTTTGTCATACCTATTTTGTGACAACAGGAAGCTGGAGTACAGTTTGTTATATCAAGGGGCTGCTCTTGAAATTTGGGTATCCAAGTGGAAATCATGAAAATATCTGTTATAATTCACATTAATTGAATGTGTGAGATAGCAGCAGCATCTGAAAGTTAGACATGATCTAGGTGAATTATACTAGTAAAGTCTGTGTTAATTTTAATTGGGATAAACCTAATTTCCTTGGCTTTACTTCTTTCTATTTTCTCTGTATAGGTGTTGGGTTTTTTTCTGACAAGGATTTTTTAAACTCAACTGTGTTTGTCCAGAGCATTTAGAAACTAAAATACAGCACTGGGGAGAGATTTGCTATTAATACAGGAAGTGAGAAGATCACAGTCAGAATGCTTTAGATCATTTGAGTAGAACTTTGAGCAGAGGGAACCTAAAAGGAGAAAACAGTGATTTTATTACTTTTGCAGAAAGTTGTTTGTTAGGGGATGACGCAGCTGAGAAAAACTGAATAAGAATGAAGATGTACATTGTTTGTACATAGAGTACTTATTCTTCATGGAAATAAGCCCCCCGTACAGAACTACTTGACCTTTTATTGAAGAATAATCATAGGGTAGAATTTGTAGAGCATGAGGTTAACAACTTATGCAGAATATGTTTGAAATCCAGACTTCAGTTAAAAGCACAATAACAGTTGCACTTTGCTAGCCATACAATTAATCTACTCCAGTATGTTTTCTTTAGCTGCAGGCAGCAACTGGATACCCTCAAAAAGGTTCAAGAAGTGCCAATTTAGTCTTCTTCACAAAGAATTACTCCCCAAATGCTGATGGTTATGGACTGCTTTAAACCCCAAAGCATGAGATTGATATTCTTTTCCAAACTGGTCTTTATGCTATTACTCGGTAGTCTTGCAATCTAATAAGCATCCCTTGGAATTATGGATAGTATGTATAGTCATAGTTTCAGTATGCACATTACCCAGTCTTTATGAAAAACCCATGGAAGCTGGAACTAGCTTTAGAATTTTGTTAAAACTGATATGGAATCCCATGGCAGACTGTAATTGTGTCTTCCTAATCCTACTTACCTTTGACAAAAGCAGGCCTTCAAGATACAGCCAATCAGTAGCGAATTTAAATACCTCAATTATCTGGACTTCCTATCAGGTGGCCTTAAATCTTAGTTCCCAGAGTTTATGGGTCGTAATACCTTATTTTGTCAACCTATGAAGATAAACATTTAGTCCTTCTGACTTTAGCTGCACATGCAACATGATGCTATAGTTCAGTGATAACAGAGAAAAGATGAATTTTGGAATGGCAATTAAAGCACAATGCTGCAGGAGCACATAATTCTATTTTTGGCTATGAAGAATAAAAAAAATAATCTTTGTTATAAGCTACCCCATAGTGGTTTAGTTAGCTTCAGCTGTTTGGTTAATTTCTCTTACCTCCTTAGTAAGGTCACACAGGGAACAAAAAATAAAATGTGTGTGAAATGCTACAAGTCAGAGAAAATCCACTTTAAAATTAGTATGATTACTTGTAAGTTCTCAGAGTTCATTCAATACTTTAATGGTAAATAAGATAACATTGGGCAGGATTTTTTCCTATATACCAGAGTTTGGATCTAATTTTAGATGCAAAACCCTATTCTGTTAAAACTACAGTCAAAAATGACACTTCTAAATTAGGTTATAGTAATTTTATGAAATTTGTGATGAACAAAATGTATTTTTCTTTTTTTAAATGTTTTTATTAATTAGAAATGGAATTCATCCGTTATAAAGAGCATAGCACATTAAAATCTGCTTTTTAAAGAACTTTGAAAATTTTTAAGGTACCTGTGGTAGTATAACTGGATTCACTTGTTTTGGGTTTTTTGCACATATCTATGTTTTTGCATCACTGTGTCTGGTTGTTAATCAAGTATTAATCCTAAATGCATTATTGCAGACCTTTCATAGCCAACAATGCAAGTACAGCTTCAAAACTATTTTCAGACTGTTAAGGTTGCAAAACAAAGCACTCAGAAGTTCCCCTTTTTTAAAATAAGTCTGCTTGTGCAGAGAACTTTTAATTACATGATCCCACATATTTCTTCTTTAGGTTTAATTTAGCAAAACAAATAGTGTTTGCTCATTGGAAAGCACTTCAATGTTTCTCTGCATGCTTAGAACTCAGAGCATGCCTGAATATTAAGTTCCCTATGGACTTTTGCAACAGAATTGCTCACCACTGTAGTTCTGAAAGCTTTATAAACGTTAATGAATTGACCTTCACAATATTTCTGTGAGATGAAGAGGATATTATTCCCGCTGTATAGATGCCACAGAAAATCTCAAATGCCTCAAACATTTAGTGTCCACTCTCTTGATTTTTCCAGCTTGACCTGCTTTACATCTGTTTTTCTTGTAGCACATTTAACACTTTTATACCGTATCTTCCCATTGCACTTCCCATTATTTTCACATTCTGTTGCACATATTGTGCACACTTACAGAGTGATCTTTAGCCTACTTGTTCTTGCTGACAATTTATACGTCCACCTTAGCCAGAATGGCTCTGAATTTCCTTTCTGTCTCAAGTGACTGCAGGTGCATTTCTGGCTCCACGGTGGACCTAAGGTATATGAATATCATCAACCTCCACTATCTCAAACTGGTCAATCACAAAATGTGAAAATGATTAGCAGCCACATGTGAAAAGCTTAATTCATGACCATTGGCTTGCTCATTTATAACACTAAATGATAACAGCATTGATAGAATTTTTTTTTCTGCATCTTTCTATCTGAATTGCACCTTATACATTCCTATTTTGTACCAAATAGACAAGTTTGGCAGAAAACAACTCTTCAATTGTTTACTTTTGGTTTGCCAATAGGACAGGCCAGACTGTACTATGCATGGGGGAGGCAAAAGTTCTATGGCAGAAAAAGATAATTAATCCTTTACAAACGGAGAACAAAGTCATGCTGCATAGATTATCTTAGTTCATGTATGTTCTAATTGTTCTGCTTTTTATGGTTGACCTTGCATTTTTAACAATATGAGTCACAAAATATCCTGAGTTGGAAGAGACCCATAGGGATCACTGAGCGAACTCCTGAGTTCACAGATGGAAACCTAAAAATTAAGCTATTTGCTGTAATTTTATGTGCCATTTCAAATGTTTGGGTTTTGTTGGGGGGTTTTTGTTGGGTTTTTTTGAGGTTTGGTTTGGTTTTTGTTTGTTTGTTTGTTTTTTAATCCATGGAATCTGCCACGGGCAGAGGCATCTTCCACTAGACCATGTTGCTCCAAGCCCCATCCAGCCTGGCCATGAACACTGCCAGGCATGGGGTATCCACAAAACTCTCTGGACAACCTGTTCCAGTGCCTCACCATGCTAACAGTCAAGAATTTCTTCCTAGTCTTTGATCTAAACCTACCTTCTTTCCATTTCAGGCCATTCCCTCTTGTCCTATCACTACATACCCTTGTAAAATGTCCCTCTCCAGCTCTGTTGTAACTCCTTTAGGTACTGGAAGGTAGTGGGAACTGGACACACTGGATATAATGTATATCACCTGTGGGCCACCAGTTAGTTAATGAGAATTTTTCTCACTATTGCACTGAGAAAAGGAGTCTTTGTTCTCTTCTGGGAGGATGGAGGAAACTCAGCCTGGTTAGCCCACATAACAGGAGCGTTCTGATGAAAGAGCTGTCACGTAAAACATTGGTTGCATAAGCAACTTCTTTTTCCCTACTCATTTCTGAAAGAATAAGACTTACACTTAATTTTTTAAAAAAATGAATAAAGAAATTAGTTAGAAGTTCATGGATAAAAATATAAAGTGAAGATTTTTTTCCAAGCAGAAATACAGATATTATGTAAAACGTGCACGTGTCCTCAGGAGAGGAGGACTAAATCTAAGGCAGACCCCATTCTCACATAGTTTAGATGAGTATCCATTCATATCTGATTCTTGTTCTGAGGTGGCTGATACTCCCTGGTGTATGGTGTATGCCCAAATCCCTTTTTGAGGTCTATGTGAAAATACTGTGAAAACTCAGTATTAGTACGTTCACTATAAACTGAGACAATGAAGCAGTAGAAAAGTGAACTAATATACCTCCTAAACTACATGACCACATTGGTCTATTGGCTATTCTAAGAAAAAGGGGTAATAAAAGCAGCTTATGGGATGTATAAATTTGTCACAATGTGTGTTAGAATCATTATAGGGGAAAATTAGAGGAGTGTAGGATTAGAAGTACAAGTAATGTGCATCTGTGGAGAGGAGAGAAAGCAATATTGATAGGTACAGGTGGCTGGCAAGTATGCTCAAATGTAATAAGATGTTATCTTTGTGCAGTGCTGTGTCCATTCCTAGCAGATCACCAGCGAAGGCTATGAATAATAAAAAGTGTTAGAGACAATCTGTCACCTGTCTCTAGGGTCAAAGTCTGACAAGGTACACTTTTTATGGTTCCTGTGAAGTTAAGTTGCACACAGTAATGAAAAAAAAATCCCTTAAAGTTTAAGGCTTTGAATTGGTGAATGCATGGACTCAAAAGCAACCTGATTGAACTCATTGGTATATATGTAGATGCATGTGTATGGTAATATGTCCTTACGCAGAATTTGAATCCAATAAATTAAAAGTAATTGCTCGTATTCCATTTTAAAATCTGTTATATAAGAATGCTGCGAGGTCAGACACACAGAAGTCAGGTCCCTTATTCAGCTAGTGTTCAGTTATGTGTGTATGTGTGGCAATCTAGTCTTTATTTCATCTTTTTATTTTCTTGAAGTGTCTGCTTATATTTTGGTCCTGTCCTCCATCACATTTGTTTTGAACTGTTCCCAACATAATGGGGACGATGGATGCTATTCTCTGTGTGCTCTTCACAACAGTTCCTATTAAAAAATCTCTGTGTTATCCACTGGACATCACAAAAAGTTATTCTAAATAAATTATGAATGTTTATCTCCACTTTATTCATCCTGTTCCATCTATTGTACTCCTTAAGTGTGGAGATGTGCTTTCAGTTACACCTGTCCATCACCATCTGTAACACAAATACATTCCATTGTAGTTGAGGATTAATTGCAGTGAGTCCTAAGATCCCTAGTTTTTTCATTGTTTGTCCCCACATATTTTTTTAGATGCTCACTGAGTGAAGCAAAGGCAGGAAAAGTGGCATGATGTTATGTAAACAGAGCTCTGATCCAGAGATCTTGGATATGAAGTGTCTTCATTTTTGTCTGTGAGCTGTGTCCTTGGTAGTGTTATGGTCAATGCAGAGGGGGATAATAAGTGCAAGATGTGCTGTATTTCACTGATGTTAGAGGAAAACCTGCCACAAAATATCTCCATTTCATTTGGAGTGTATCTTCACCATATGTGAGATGAGATGTTGGCCATCTTCAGATTAAATTCTCGATTTGACATCAGAAAAAAAATCTTCAGATTGCACAGAGCATGTATACAGGAAGAAGGTGGGAGAAGATTAATTATGAATTAGTATTAAATAGTAAGCAAGACTGTAAATGCTAGTAAAAAATCTGGTAATAACATTTGTATATAAGAATGCCAAATTGTGTTGCAAAGTAGATTTTCACAGGAATAAACCAATAATACAGATTATATCAAAGTAAAATTTTAAGACTGCGTTTCTATAGCTTCCTCCCCTGCCTCCTCCCCCACAAAAAAAGAAACCCTGCCCTTCAAGAACTTTATCACAGTAGCAGAAATTGTCAAATCCTCCAATATGGCTGATTCAAAAAAAAAAAAAAATTCTAAAAGCAACAACGAAAACATTTGCTTCAGAAGAGTAATGACAATCAGCCATAACAGAACAGAACGTAATCAGCCTAAAGTAGCAAAATTTCAGAAAATCCAGAAATGGGAAGTCATAAAAAATTAATTAGAGTTATTGCTATGTTGGTCTGATGTAAATTTAATATAAACAGAATGTTTTTTTAATTTCTCATTAAACTCATGAAATTTTTTTATTCTCTGCATCTATAGTAATAGTGAAGACAAAAATATTTTCCTTTCAGGGTTATCAGATTAGTTTTTTACAACTCATGTAAATACCCATAAAGCAGATCTCGAGACAGATGATATTCTAAACCCAGCTGTTTCTAGAGTAATACAGTTAAATGATGCAACAACAACAACATCAATGAGAACTGCTATTTGAATTACTTTGATTGTAATGATTCTCCATTTGGACAGAAGTCTTGCTTAAGTAGGTAGGCCAAACTGAGCTTTGAAATCAGTGGTTTAGAGTTGGGGTTTTTTAAAAATAATTTTACATTAAATCCAACGCTAAATATAGTTTTGTTAACATCCATGGCATTTCTCTTGATTGATGCCCTATTTCCTCTTGCCAGTTTAAATGGCAATAGTGTGAAGTACATTATAGCCTATTTAACATACAATGAACGCAATTCCTTTGTGTCCTCAGTTTTTCCTCCCTTTCTGTATATTTGTCTAAGTTTTGTTGGGGGTTTTTTAGTATGTTTGTTTTTAAACTTGGTAGAGTTCTTTTAGAAAGAATAGGAAAGGAAGAGGTGAAATAATTTTGCATACAACATCCTCCCTTGAATTTAGGACTTCTCCAAAGGGTATAATACCTTCCTTGGGATGGTTGTATCCATGTTTTACCCTGTAACTTATTAACTTACTGCGGTAACTCAGTGCTGTGGTAGATGTAGCAAGACAGTGTAGTTGCCAAGCAGTTGCTTGGTCACAGCTACTCTGATTCGAATAGATCAAGCAAGTAATATTAAAATTCAACCACTCTGCTTTGGGCAGGTGGGATTGGCGTAGACAGTCTCCCTTTCATCCTCACCTGAGCTGTGAACTGGGAATAATGCAGTTCAAGGATCAATGTAATTTTATTATTTGTGGATTTTTTCTTCCTAAATTACATAATTTTGTATTTTCAATACACTACAGTGTATTTCAAGGACCAAGCATGAGGGGAATGCTTTCTGAAATTCAGAAGGCCGTATTTTTCCCCTGTGCTTTACTTGGCTGTTTGTACCTGTATGAATCACATGTAAATAGGACCATCCTTATTTGATAGTCTTTAGCATCCAGCTTGCAGAACTGAAAACAGTAGAAAAACACCTCTCAGAAGTATCTGCAGAGATTTTCGTCATGGAAGGAGGAACTTTGGAGAGGACTGCAAGATTCCTTTTTCAGTTTATTTATTTATTTAAAGCTTATTGTCTGGAAGATGCCTTTGGATGTACTTTCTTTTTCAATGCCAAGCAATATGAGGAAATTGAAAAATTTTATGATGTGTGGTAGCATGTTTCAAAGAACAGTCGTATGGTCTGCATACAGACTTTTTAAAAACAGTAGAGTGAAAATAATACAATGCTAAAAATGTAGACTTGATACTAATTTTTCAAACCTTGTTTTAGGTTTTCCAAGTACATTAAGCTGCTTCCAAAAAAAATATTAACCACGACTTGTATGTGATACATATGATTTATTTAAAATACTCTATATTCTGTCTTATTTTTCATATAACTATCAGTGTATAACATTTGTGAAACTAAACTTTTAAAATTCAGGTTATTTTTGAAGTCTGGTTTAGGTCCAGGACAGCTATTTTCTCAGAATTCTACTGTAGCTAATTAAGTTGACCTTTTATAACAAAGTAAGTTTTGGAATTTAGAAATTTAGACAAACCGAATTTACCTATTACTAAAAATATTATTCTTCTATGGCAAGAGTTGTATATTGAAATAACATGAAACTCCGATTGTTCTCTGTGTGCGTATCTTTTCTTCCTGCTGCTGCATTCCCTATTTCAGTAACATTTCTCTTTTTCCCTTGTGTACCCACATATTCTGTGTTTTTTCTCTACTGTGTTTTTCTCCACGAATACCAATCTCCTTTTTCTTCCTCTCTCTGTTTTACTGCTGCTGGTGAAGATAATAAGCTCATAAGAAATACCCTGCTGAGACAAAGCAATGGTCCATATCGCCCAGCAGTCAGTTCTTACAGTGGCAGCAGAATGTGTCACTTACGGAGAGTAATAAGTTGGATCACTTTCTGCAGTCCATTCCCTTTCTAATCTCCCATCATCCACCATCACTGGATTTGAGATGTCAGACAGTGTATCCTTAGCTGGTCCTTTTAAAATTCATTTATCAATAATGTCAATGAATTTGTCTAATGCCTTTTTGAGCCTTCTGATACTGTCAGTCTTCAAAACCTATGGCAGCAAATTTTGGAAGTTCATTATGTTTTGTTTAAAGAAGTATTTCCCTTTTTTTTTTATGCTTTAAACTAGTCTTTCATTTATTTTTAATACCTCTGTGGTTTTGCCAAATATGTTTAGCTTACCCACTCACTTGATTATGCAAATCTGAGTCATATGCCCCCACAACCTTCTCCGCTCCAGACTGAATTTGCAGCGCTTGTAGTCTTTCCTGATAAGTTCTGTGTCCATCACCTTGAGCATTAGTTGTCTTCCACAGGGAAGACAGCTCTAGATCAGGTCTGTCTTTACTTCTTCAGATGTGGAGACTAGAGCTCCATACAGTTCTCAAGTAATGGGCTCACACAGGTTTTATATGGCAGCAAAATGATGCCCTCTGTGTTATTCTTTGTTCTTCTGGCTGATGTCCAACATTACTTGGCTTTTTGAGTTGATGCTGCACATTAAACCAAATACTTCAGAGGAATGCCAACCATGCCCAAACTACTTTCCTGGGTTGTAAATGTGAGTTCCAAATTTAGCATTGTGTAGGCCTGCTTAAGATTTATTTTTTTCCCCTTTTAGATGCCTTATCTTATGTGTATCCACACTGAAGTTCACTAATCAACTTCTTGCCCAGTTAAGTCAGGCTAGTGACCTCTTTCAGGAGTTTGTCACCATCAGTACTGAATTTCACAGTCTAAAGGATCTTACTGTGAACTTGGAGATTTCAGTGTTCGTTACCTTTTATAGGTAATAATAATAATAAATAAAATGGGTCCAAGCACTCATCCATGGAGAATTATACTTGTGAATTTTTTTCATGGTAAAAATCTATACAAACTCTATCCTTTGTTTTCTGTTATCTAACCAGCTTTCAGTCCACAAATAAACCTTTTATTGAGTCCCATGACACCTTTGCTTCTTTAATAACATTGCTGTGGAATGTTATTTGAAGGCATTTGGAAAACTTGTGTATATTCATATCCCCTTTATTTACATGCATGCTGACAGCTTAGTAGAATTAGAGAAAACTGCTCATACAGGATTCCCCATTGAAGAAACTCTGCTGACTTCTGCAGCAATCTTTATCTGTGTGCTCTGTTAGTCTTTATTTTACCATCTTGCAGGGATAGCAATCAGCCTTCCCAGTCTACAGCTCCTTTGCGCAAATGGCTTTTCTCCACATGACTGTTTCTAGCTTTACACCAAGAAAAAGAATGAGGGATGTCATGGTTTTATAACAGTATAATATATGGCAGTTCATCTGTAAAAGCACCCGTTTTCACCACTACAGCCTTTAAGTACCACAGTACTAAAAATAGTACTGTAATGGTGAAAATGCTGTAATCATTGACATTTTTTAATTTCCTTCATTGCTGAATTAGAGGCTAGAGAGGTTTCAGTCAACACTTCATCCTCTGTTTTGTAAACCAATCAATTGCTTTTTCAATGAGGCTTCTGCATGTGGACATTGGTCACAATTTGGAAGCAGGCTCTACATCCTGAGTCACAGGTTTAGAGTACATAGCTGAATTTTAACAAATAGACATCCTCTCAAAAAATTATTTACCTAAGTAAACCACGTTTGCTGTCAGATGTTAAACAAACCTGGGTATCTATAAAATATTAGCGGAAGAATTATGAATTTTAGTTTTATGCAAATTAACAGCAACACTTTTGGCTATAAACCCTATTAATTGGCTGACACAGTTTAAAATTTGGTTTAGTTCCGCATTTCCTGAAACTATTCGGAAAGTATTATAATCATTTTCTAAAAACGGTGCCTTTGCAATCTGATATATAAAACCACCACAGATAGAAATTAAGAAAAACTCTTATACTGAAAAATTGCATTATGAACCATGTGAACAATTATACTGGATATTGCATATTAGTACTAGTGTAATTTTTTTTTCAGCTAATAAAATATGTCATGGTATCTTAGAAAAGGATCATTATGTTCTGTACAAGATATTAAAGTGTTCATTGGTAGATCACTAGCAAGCCCAAATAATCCATTTCCTATATTAATTTAGGTAAATTAGTGGTGTAAAGATTACTTTACTGACAGATACATGCAATTCACTGCTTAAAATTATTTAAAAGAGGATTTAAGAGAGAATAACAAAGCCAAACAAAGATTTATACTGAAAATGTAACTGCAATTGTAATTGTTCTGTTTCAAAAAATTATTTTGCGTATTGCACGTAAACTGTATGTCCTAGAGAGCACAGACTGCCTCCAGAGACAGCATGCCAAAAAAGGAGGCATAAAAGGGGGAATGGATAATGTGGAGAAAAGCAGTCCTGGCTCCATCTACTGTCTGTTTGGGTTTTTTTTTATTCTTCCTCTTTTTTTTTTTTTTTCTTGACACCTTCTTGCTTGGGGCATTTGTGGTACCTAGATCCTATATTTCTTTGAACACTGACTGATTTTTTAGCATACTTTTTCTGCTTTTGCCTGCTATTGAGATAGTTTAATTTGGGGCGGAAACATCCCCTTTGTTTTGTATTTCTGAGCACCACTGATAGATTTGTTCTACGATGTTCCCATTAGACACAACTCAGAATAAGTAGGAATGTACTTTTTTTTTTTTTGGTCACCCTAAAATCAAGTTAATTTTGTGGCCTTCTCCTCTCCTTTGTCTGTATTAGTAAATGCTGTAAGGAGGCCCAGGCCCAGTTCTGGAATTGCTGTTCATCCTTACACATATGTTCACATTAGCTGTATCAATGCATAATTGAAAAGTCTACTCCAAGTGCTAGATTTTCATGTCAGTTTTTCTCACAGTCCTCGGAAATAGAAGGATTCTTGGTCTAGATCTGAGGATGAGAATCTGGGAGTCTGGAATGCTACAGATTTTCCCCGTTCTTTTGTTAAATAGGATTGATCTTCAGAATAATTTCTGAGGCTGCTCTAATTTGTGCTAGAACCTCAATCACAGAGACATCTTTTTCTGCCCTAGCTATGTACTGTATAGCTTGGCTCTACTTCCAAAATGGTTTTATCCTTTTAGAGTCCTAATAATTATAAATATTTTACTTGAAAATTTTAATTTACTTGGATGTTCAATAGATTTCAACAGTTACTTTTTTGTATATATTATACAAATGGCAGAATTTTAAATTCTCAATTTTGTGAATGGCATTCACAAAAACTTCCCAACTGGAATTAGTCTAAATAGTGAAATTTGGAAAATGGCTGCAAACCAGAAATAACACTTTGGGGGCAATCCTAGAGTTCAAAAAGTTTTACTGAGCTATGATCCTGAAAAGATGTACATCACCATGCTTCTAAAACATAGTTCTATCTTAAATACAGGACCCCATTAAAACTTCCAAATGGGAAGTCTGACTACAGATTGCAGAAATACTGAAAATACAGTGTGGATGCTAAATATGTAGGCAAGTAAGTCTTTAAAAATACTGATCTTTGCATTCTTAGGTCTTAAAAATAGTACTGGAAGCTCCAGTCATAGTTAAACATCAGAAAAGCATACTGTGACTGAAACTGATAGAAATTCAAGCTTTATTATAGCTTTATTACTAAAAATTAGTAATTAACAAAAGATAATTGGTGAAATATATGTGGGGGTTTTTTTTCAGAAAAGGAAGAACACTTATTCACAAGAATACAGAATTTGCAAATATAACAGCAACTTAGTAATGCAGTTAGGCTAAATATTCAACATTCTAGAAAATACTACAATTCATGATTCCTGGTGGTTTTGCAACATGAGAGGTAAAACCATTTTTGTGATGTGTAAGTCTAGTTGCAGATTTGATGTCAGAATAAAAAACTTTATATTTGAGCAATCCTAACACTTGAGAAGATTAAAAAAAACCCCAAACCCAACCAAACAAACAAAACCCACACAACCACAAACCACAAAGCAAACCAAACCAGAAATGGAGTTGTGGAGGTCTTTGATAAATGCCTACATTAACATAAAAAGTGAGTTACTTTTCTACAGCTTACTAAAGTAGCACATGCTTCTGGATTTTTGCAGTCTAGTAACCAATAATTTGACGTTCTTTTAACAATCTCCCTTATCAGCAATAATTAAGATACGAGACAAGTAAGATCTCTTTTAAGGAAGTGGTTATTTGCTGAAAAACATACATTTGGTTGTTCCCAAACTGCTTGTGAATATCAGTTCAAGTGTTTCCAGCTGCAATAGACGAGTTGGAGTGATACAGCTGTGAAATCATCAGCTGCCTTTTAATCAACAGGTCTGCAATTAAGGAGTCCCTTTTGTTGAAGCTGTTCCACAGGGAACTGCTGAATGCTTCAGCAGACGTAGTTCTTGAATGAGATAATTTCAAGGAAGCAGAAAATATCTCAAAAAGTTAAATTTCATTCAGTTCAAAGTACTTCCTCTCCAATCCCAACCACATACTAAAAAAAGAGTCAATCCTAGAGTTCAAGGTTTTATTATGTTAAATAATATAAAACATTGTTATTATATTAAAAAATACTAATTTTAACCCATTTTTATGTAAGCAGTCACACACACAAAATTAATTAATGTTCATTTTTTATGTGTATTTTTATAGTCTAGTTATTTTCAATTTTATTCTCATGTTAATGTTCTCCCTTATTAGATTTTTCCTCATAAGAATCAGGCAAGTCATAGTGGTCATAACCTCCAGGTTAAGACAACTTAAAATATTGAGACAGTCTTCAAGGATGTGTTGCATCATGCTCAGTTCATTTATTCCCCGAAGTATCTCTTCAAAAATTAGAATTAAAAGCATAGTATTATAAATAAAGATTAAGAAAGGGTCAGTGATTCAGTTGCTCATTCTGCGAACATCTTGTCTGGTATCTTTGGTTTTTTCAATTGATATTAAGGATTTTTACTGTGTAGACTCAATTCAGTTTATTGGTTTATTGGATCTCTTCCCCTGGACATGTTCCATTTCTTTCTGCTGGAGCTGTTCTGTTGAGGCTGAGGTTATTTCTGACAGTGTTTTGAAAGCATTTTATGTGTCTTTTTTTTCAATTTACAGTTCAGCTGCCTTGCATACTGAGGTTATCTTTCAGTGTACCACAAAAGCAATATATGGCAGTTGTATAATGATGTATACTTTGCAATCTACTTTGTTGCAACAAAGACATTTAAAATACTACTGAGGAAAATGCATAACTAGAATTTCTTGTGAGCAAAATTCACCTCTGTATTCAAAATACTGTATCTTTTTAAACTCTTCTCTTGGAGTATTCTCTATACAGCATACATAAAAAATACAGATTCTCTTCCTGTACACATCACATAAAACACTCACGCTGTTATCTGTGGTTACAGTTCAATCACTTTGCTCATTTGTTCTGTTTCAGACGGTTCGCCATGGTTTCCCTTATCTACCCACTGCCTTAGCTTTTGACCCAGTTCAGAAAATTCTGGCAATTGGAACAAGAACAGGAGCCATACGAATGTATCCTTTCTCATTCAGAATTTATGCCATTTCTATGTGTTTGTAATACAGTGATGTGAATTACCTTCTACAAGCACTCAGGTAAGGTTACGGTTTATGTTATGTTCTACTTCATTTTTCTTTACTAAATGCACTGGAAAAGGATGTGCTGTTGAGGAACTGACCAGGTCCTGAAGGTATCCAAAGAAAAAATTTTGATTGCATTTTTAGCATATGGGTTTGGCATATATTGGGTAATATAAACCAGAATTGATTTTTTTTCTGCATGAAAAGTAAGGGTAGACAGCAAAGTGGTAATGAGCAAGTTGTGAATGTTGTGCTAGCAATAAATAAATTCATTGCTGCAATGCAGTTAACCAACTGTAGACATCTTCACTGTAGATATTTATGTGTGAAATTATTTAGACTCTTTCAAGGGAATGGTGGGAAATAAGTGATTTAGGGCAGAACTCATCTCTTCCCAAAGGAGAAGGTGAAACACTGTAAAAGTATTATATTTCTTTTCATTAATAATAAAGGTACTTTGGGGCCAGCAATTTATATGGAGGTTTTTATACAAATAGCAATTTTAAGTTAGAAGTCTACACAGAATAAATGTAATATAAAAGTAATGAAGATTTGAAGACTTTGATTTAAAAAAAGAAATCTGAGAATATTTAAATGTGATATGTTTCAATATGTTCTTCCAAATAATTTTCTTAGTTTGACATGGTTCCAATGCATTCCAATTTAGTGAAAATACGTACAAAGTTAAGGGGAAAAGGAGAAAGAATATTGAAGGAAAGCTTAAAAGTTACAGAATACAAAATGAATAAACCAATATTTTTTACAAACTTTTTGTATCTGAATGTTTATAGTAGGGGACAATGTTGTATAAAATACCAATCTAATATTTTCTGGTGATTTTGCTATCCCTGTTCCCAAAGTAACTAAAAACCTAATAAACCCAAAGGCAAGTTACAAAGTAAAGAAAAATCTCCTCCTGGAGAACCGGCCTGTGCTTCATGTAACATGATTAAAACTTCTTTCCTCCATTTTTGGGTACTCTTGGTCTGAACAGTTGCATTTGCATAAGCCTCATACTCTGTCTGATCCAGAACTTCTCACAAGACTCAACTAAACTTCTAGTTATGTGACAAGCTTTGCTTTGATAGTTCTGTCCTTAATATTTACCTATATGAAGTAGATTAAATATATTGTTTTCAAGAATAAAGAAGAAAATCCCCTTAATTTGTGCACTTCTAGAAAAGTGCAAGTTCAGTAGTCCAGTTATGCTTTCTTCTTTTTAGAGGTGTGCAAGGTTAGAGAGCTGGAGCTTTGTTTCTGGAATTTTCATTGGTATCTTCTGTGAGTGAGGATATTGGGAATTTCATGAGCAATGTAGAGATAGAAAAAGGACCTTGGAGAAGATTGACTCCTGAGCCCAGCTCTTCTTTCCATCTCAGCAATCTGGCTTTTCTAGGAGCAGTGCTGTCACACTGGCTCAGCATTCTGTATCTTTATAAATCCCTACTTTGAGAAAAATGCCACGAAAGAGCCTGAATTAATACCGGTTCATGCAAAATGAATTTAAACCTGCATGTCTCCATTCACACAATTTCATTCTGCCACGAATATGATAGGTAACAATAAATAATTCATTCTATACATATGTTGTGTTTGGCTGGTGCTTCTAAACAGTGCTGTGAATAGGTTGAAAGGAGAGACTATTTGGCTACCATCAGAGAAATTCACCCAATTATTTATTTGTTTATTTATTGGTAGCACCACAAGGGCCCGGTTTGGTTCAGACTCTGTTGACAGGGCAACCCAAAGGCATAGGAAGACTGAGTTTATGTTGAATATTCATGCAATGATGTAGAACAAGTTTTCCTGTGACCAGTGTAAGTCACAAAACAGTGTCGTTGCCTCCTTGTTTTTCTAAAAGTTTTGCAAAGCATTAGTGTTTCGATTGGTCAGAAGTTAACAGGTCTCAAAAGACAAGCTGTTTTATAAAAAAAAAAATAGAGTGTGTACTTCTGTGTTGTGAATTAATGTTTAACATCACGCCTTCAGGTGATCATTTTGAGTAATCCAGCAGCATTGCTGAAATTGACTATGCTAAATTGGCCTGAAATAGAGTATGTTATTCATAAGTTGCCATTAGAATACAGAGATAAATGAAAGTTCATTTTGGTGTGACAGTCTATTTGTCTTTTCCTAGATTTCTTTTCATGGTGCTAAGATGCAACTGCTCTAGCTTCTATAGCACTGGGAATTGCTGTTGCTATGCACTACTGATCCAACAGTCTCTGTGGGATTCTCAAGGAACTTCAAACGCCAGGAAAGGTTTTACCTAGAGTGGTAGCTGCTGGGTACTGGACCCTCATAGGGACAGCTATGCTCTAGCCCACAGGATTGAAACTGCACTCCAAATGTCAGCGAAGGAGTATCTTTGCATTACCAACACAAGCTAACAAAATCTGCTCATAAAGGGCCAAAAATCTGCTCCTGAAACAGTTGCTATGGCATCTGGTTGTTCTTCTCCTTTGTCCTAAACACAACATTTATTTCCCCTGAGGTCTTTTCTCCTGTTTGAAACCTTTTCCCAGCTCCCATATCTTTGATCATTGCTCAGATCATTGCTTGATACCACTCTACCTGGAATATCCTTGCTTCAGCAAAACACATTCAATTGAAGAGGGGCTATGAAATTGAATTCCTTTTCTTATTGTCTCCATATCCTTCTTCTCTAGTCCCAGTCTGGAGAGCCTTCTGATGCTACACACAGTAAAACAAAACATGCAGTCTCTGGTTCAGAGGAGGTTCTCTATCACCATAGAAGGAGGTGAGAAATTAGACAGTTGTTCAGACTGAAGTCTCTTCTTCATTTCAGAGGAAAAAGAGGAGTCTTGGGGTTTGTCACAGTCTCAGTTTGAATATATAGATTAAAATAAGCATTGTTAACAATGATATTCCAGTAAAAGAACTGAAGAAGTGGCATGTTGTGCTCAGATTTCAGGATGCGTATTTCTATATTATCATTTATTTAGCTGGCAAATGCTTGTTAAAATTCATGATAGGTACTTTCTGGAGTCACCAAATCCTTTCTCTTTGGAGTTCTTCCATTGCATCAAATATGGCTTAGCCAGTACAGCCACTTACTTCAAATACAGAGAGTACAATACCTACATATTTTGGTATTGAGCTGCTGATTATTTAGTGGTCAACTGCAGTAAGATATTCTGAAATAGACTCCTATAGCTATTATTTTCTTCTCTTATTATTAAGTGGAAGTTTATCTTAAATCTAGTACAAAGTAAACAGCCTACTGGGTCCAGAATGGAGTCCACACCACTGAAGCTTATTCACTGTCAAACAGGTTTAAATTAATAATATGTTTTTGTCCATGTTATGGTGTTGTATGTTTTTGTCATTAATACGTATTCTTCAGACTAATGGGGCCCATATTGTCATGGATGCAGGTTATGGGACATGCAAATTCTCATTTTCACTGTTTGTTGCTTAAGCGAAAACGTAAGCCATCCACAACACATGCAAGGCTTTTCTAGTAGGCATGACAGCTTGCTGTATTCCAATATTACCAGGTATAAAATGGCCATTTTATACCTGAGCAAACAAAATTTTTCTGACTCACTAACACATGAAAGTGGAAGCGTTGCTCTGCCCCCGCCTTTCACTCAGCTGCACAGTCCTGACACTTTCTTTGCCTTGATTCTGGTGCTTATCAGATATTTCTGTGAGCAATCCAATGCACTAACCTGGCAAAATACTTTACCAGGTTACTTTTTTTGCCAGATTAGCGAACTGAATTATCTGACGTTACCTCTGATGTTAGAATGATGCAAAGAGACTGGAAAGAGGGCACAGCTGGGACTAGACAGAGAGAAATGGGAGAGTAACAAAATTTCGGCACTAAGGAGCAGGTTATTAAATTGACTTGTCTTACTGTGTGAAATTGCAGCTGAGAAATCCAGCTATGGGAGATTGGAGCTGTCTATGAAATTTGCTACAAAATGTAGAAATAGCCTTTCAATTTTGAGTGGTATGAAACAGAGCATGTCTTTTGCTTACATTTAAAAAATCTTACTGTAAAGCCATTTGCAAAACACAAAAATTCTTACAGATTCTGCTCAAGAAATATTGTGCTTTAGTATCATATTTGGAATCATTTTTTTTCTGGCCTGTTTTATGTGTTTCTTCCAATGCTTTAATAGCAAGAGTGATTTTTGAATCACTCCTGTATTGATAGTCAAATAAGGCACAGCAACACTTCTTTCAGTAAGCACATTTTGTGAAAAAACAAACATGACTTCAAGAAGGCCAATGGCATCCTATCCTGTATCATAAATAGTGTGACCAGCAGGACCAGGGCAGTGATTGTCCCCCTGTATTCAGCACTGGTCAGGCCACAGCTCGAGTCCTGTGTCCAGTTCTGGGCCCCTCACTACAAGAAAGACATTGAGGTGCTGGAGCGTGTCCACAGAAGGGTGACAGAGATGGTGAAGGGTCTGGAGCTCAAGTCCTGTGAGGACCAGCTGAGGGAGCTGGAGGTGTTTGGCCTGGAGAAAAGGAGGCTCGGGGGAAACCTTATTGAGCCTTACAACTACCTGAAAGGACAAGAGGAAATCACTTCAGTTGTGCCAGAGGAGTTTTAGATCGGACCTTAACTGGAAAAATTATTTCACTGAAAGGGTTGTCAAACCCTAGAACAGGCTGTCCAGGGAAGTGGTTTAGTCACCATCCCTGGAGGTGTTCAAAAGTCATGTAGAGGTGACACTTAGGGACATGGTTTTGTGGTGGGCTTGTTAGTGCTGGTCTAATGGTTGGACTCAATGGTCTTGGAGGTTTCTTCCAACTTAAGTGATTTTATGAAATTATCTTTGCTCTTTCTGTGAAACAGCCAGTAATCATATCTTTGATTACTATGCCAAGTGAAGGGGAAGGGGAAATCTAAACCCAAGGTAGTTCTGTTGAACAGAATGGTTTCTCAGCAGCTGATGTATACAGAGAGAACTGAGGCTTTTTGTGCACTCTAGAAAAAAAAAATAATCCAGCAAAGAAAATTAATAGCACTAATTAAATCATTGTTCTCAGAGTTCTGAGTAGGCATGGAATTTTACAGTAGTTAAAGGAAATGTGGTAAAGAATGTTTGACATCAGACTGGATGTACTTTTAAAGAAAAGAGGAGAATATAACTTCAGGTTTTGGTCTGTGAGAAGGATGTCATAATATCTAAATATAAAGTGTGACAGATTTACTCTCCCTGGAACTGTTGTTTCTTAATCTAAACAAGGTTTCAGTAGATCTTTATCCTTAAAATAAGCCAACTGTCTTCTATGCTGTTTACTCTGTGTGATTTATTGGGCAGATGGAATGGGGGAAGCACAGACAAGATCATAAAACCAAAGTTCTTTTGTTTGACTTGGAGGAATCATTGATACAATCCATCTTTTATCTCATTGTGCAACCTATTTGAGATTTTTCCAGAGAACTTGAGTGATTCAGGAACACAAATTTCACTTAGTCAGTACTCCTAACATAAGTTCTTTTACAAATTCCCCTGGAAATCACCACATAGAGATATGTATTTTTGCATGTATAGATACCAGGACAGGTTATTACAAAGAGTAATTATTTTCAACCTACAAGAATAAAAAATCATTGTAAAATATGCAAAAATAATCAAATTTACCTGTATTATTAAATTCAACAGAAACAGAGTTTGGGGAGTTTTTCTATACTGAGACTGCTATGCATTTGATTATGTGTGCATTCATATATGCAGACATACTGGGTTTCTGCATACATGCATAAATTTGGATCTATTGGCCTCCCAAGCCTCTTTCATACTTTTTAAGAAGGCAGGTTGAATATGTTGCAGTTAAATGTACTGGACTCTCTTCACTTTCAACTGGTGTTTATCCAGGAGATAAAAGTGGAATCTGACATCTGCAAACAAATCTGCTGATAAAATATAGATTTTAATATATTTGGAGACACATAAAACTGGCATACAGGTGGATTAATCTGGCAGCATTTTAATTGGAGCTGTTGACTGCATTTGTGAACACTATCTGAAAAAAAAATGCTTTCTGGATGTTTGCTACAAATTTTTTTTTTTTTTTAAGTATAATAAAAAAGCCCAACTTACTCTGATATTGAAGCGATAACTAGTGTGATAGTCAACCATTTCGAAGAAGTGATATATCTTAATTAGACCTTGTGTGAGCTTTAGAGCTTTCCCTACCCTTTTTTGTTCAAAACTTTCTGTCACCCACAGAAGTGTTGACATGCATAGGAAGTAATGCACATCAATTTGCTCTGTTTTCCAGTCTGCTGATTATCTTTTTTAGACAAACATCCATGACCTAAATTTGGCAAACATCCTGAAAACACAGACATTTGTAGTCATACTATACACTTAGTTGTTTATTTTGACTCCTTTCTTCTTTTGCTTTTATCTGGCAGATACTCTTCATGGTAGAGAGAATTGATATTTCTCCAAATAACTTAGGAAAGCTAACATCTAACAAGACAAACCCAAAGCACATAGGCACACACACACTAGGAGTCTTTTAGAGACCGTGGACAAAAGACAATTTTGAAGAGCTGAGTCTCCATCCTGAGGTAGAAACGCTACAATGACTCTGAACAATTGTCTTTGCACTGGTAATACCAATGTAGAAAACTTTGAAAGTTTTTGGAATCAAAGAGATCCTCCTATGAGGATTTTCTGCAGCAAGGAATATGGACCCAGGTGATGGTGGTTCAGTAGGAGACGGGACAGATATAGTCACACACTATTTCAGCCAAAACCTTACATGTAGGTGGAGGACAAAAGCACAGCTTTTCCTGATGTCTGAGAAATGGGGAGACGGACAAAACAGAAACTATGATCTCATTCTTCCTTGAAGAAGTTCTATTCCCTCATCCATGGTCGGCTCACTCCCTCTTTCCCTAACTGACCTAGTTTCACTCCAATTCTTAGAGTTCTCAGGTTTCTGTTCCTCAACCTTGACCTGTCTTTTTTTTTAATGGCATCAAACAAGCAATATTCTTTCAATCTCCATCTTTCACCTGACTTGTGCAAGGCAGTCTCTGAATAACATGTTTTTCTAAGGAAACTGTTCAAGTCAAGAACCAAGATGTTTCCCAAGTGCTTCAGATACAGCATTCAAAGCCACACATGACTACAAAAGAAAGAATCAGAAAGAGCATCATGGGAGAAACTAAATTTGACCAAAAGAGGTTGTGGATCAAGATCTATCAGAAAATGAATTGTTGAAGCAGACAAGCCTTAAGGACATCAGAGTATGAATATTGGAATTTGATTCTTTTGTACTATAGCTGATTTCTGTCTGGGTTTTTTGGTGATTGCTCAAAAAAAGCTAAAGCCCTAGTCATCCAATACACTAGATTTTAAGCACCTACAGCAGGTGCATTTTAAATGCCAAGACTTTTACAGGAGTTTGAGTTTCTGTTTTGTTATTTAGCTGTATTTCCTACAATTCAAAATTGATGGCTCCATGACATATTTACGTATTTCAATTGCTTCAGTAAACAAATAATAATTGACTGAATTATGTGGTGTGATCTGAGACACACCAGTTTCAAAGTAGATCATATTATCTTAGCAAGACAGCGTTAATATCTAATTCGTAGTAGTTTCATGTGCTTGTTTTACACTGGAAGATCAAATGGTACCCCATAGGTTTGGTGATTTCAAAGTAGCACTAAAATTCAGAGCTGCCTGTCTGCGCCCATAGCTCTTGTATTTGGTGAATATATTTATTTTATATTAACAGATCATTGGATAGCGTAAACAGATTATAGTAGGGGCTGGAAACTAAGACCTCTCCATCCCAGGTGAAAACCCACTAGCCATGATTTCTTGTTCCATCTCTCTTAATTAATGAGTATTGACTTCTCCCTCAAACGTCCACATCCTACGCTTCTGAACTGAAAGAATCAAGATTTACTGTATTTCCAGGGAGGGTCTGGTCAGGACATTCTGCTTATAGCATTTTTATTTTAAGCAGAGCAACCATTCATTTTTATTCTTCATTTTCTTGAGACACAAAGAATGTTAACTGTTAATGGGGCAATCTTTTAATGCTTTATAAGTGCACCTTTTCATTCATACAATGAGGTAGCTGGTGGATAGAGGCACCTGCAGATTTAGAATTTGTTACATGGATTTTTTTGAGGTTAAAGTTTTCATCTTTAGCATGGCCTGAGACTTGCTTTTTCAAGTGCTTCAGCCTTTAATAAAAAGAGTCTTTAACTTGATTCCTGCTGTTCATATCTGTAAAATAGCAATGTCTCTACCAGCATCAAGAAGTCATTACATTTTTTAAATGGTTGTAAAATTCTTTTAAGATTAAAAATAACACAAATACTTTCCAGAACTATAGACAAAGAAAATTCTTAAATACATTCACAACAAAGCGATGAGCATTGTTGCAAACACCTCTGAATTATCAGGTGTGTTTTAATCATGACTCCACAGGGTGTGGTTTGTAGAAAGTGAACAAATAGCCATCCTTGCTTGTGTATTTCTCAATAAAATAAAATTATGTATAAAAATGGACCTTAAATTAGTTTAAAGGTAACTTACCTAAATTAAAAACATTGTCCAGACAAAAGACTTTTCAAGCTGTCAATTTTCTCAAATAGGATGCCCCAGCTAAAAATAAAACAAAGGTAGAAACCCTAGTCTTTTCTGAAACAAGAGGAGAAGCACATTCTCATGTGAAAATCATCCCTTAGGATGTATTCTCATATGCTCCTGCAGTTTGTAGCTTGCAGCTACTTGAGAGTTTGCAACTCTCAAAATGAAATGAAAATATTAATGAAAAACTGGTTCATTTTAGAGATTCCTTCAGCTTTAATTGATAGATGATTCTTTTGTACTTGAAAGTACAAGAATCACTTCATTAGGCTGACAGTGTTTACTACTGTAAAGAAGCTTTCTCAGATTTTAAGAGTAAATTAAATCACAGGGAAATCAATATCTGCAATAAGAAAACAGCGTAATTTTCATGGTTGTTGAACAACTTAAAGACTTGAGTTAATTTCCATTTTTTTTTTAAATGTTTAAACTATTTTTAAAGGAATATATGTAATGCTGTATGCTACGTATTCCTAAAATTAGACTACAGTGTATGCTACAAGAAGGGACAGAAAAACACTACTGGTTTGATTAGAGGAATAATTATCTTCTGACTTGAAATTCGTTAGTTAATTTAATTCTGAGCAGGCAGGTAGAATGTTGTGCCTTATTTGTCTATTTTAGCTAGCCAGTGGCAGAGTTTGCCTATTCTAGCCCTCTAAGGCTTCACAGACAAGATACTAAGAGACATTATATTGAGTGTTTTTTTTTTTTTTTTCCCTTCTACATTCCTCTCTGAACCAAAGAAACTCTGAAACATGGAGTTCACGGAAGTATGGTACAATTAGGTCCGCATGTTCAGTTCATTCATTTTTCCATTAGCCCTGCATTCTGTCCCCACACTTAGGATGAAAGAATGAAACACCACTTTTTTGAACCCTTGCATTCTTTTGTAGCTGCTTTTACCTCTTCTCTCCTGTGAGACTGAGGTTTTATCATAAGGAGAAAAAGAGAAAAATTTGGTGGTGTCTTGAAACACTCTAGTTGGTTGCCTGGTCCCAAAGCACAGCAATCGAAGTGTCTGCTCTGATTCTCCTAGCATGTGTGAAACTTATTAGAGGGACTGAAAGTTTTTCTGGTTTTCCTAGAGGGGTATCAGGTACAGCAAAATTTATTCACCTGGGCAAAAGCTACCAAAATGGCTGCCGCTAAATAGTTTAAAGATTGCTTCTACTTCCCTAGTTTAGAATAGGATCCTGAAAGTTGGCAACTGAAAAATCCAGCAGTTCTGCTGACATGGTGCAGTTTCTAACACGACAGGTGAAACTTGTGAATCATGGAGATAGAAAGAATGTTCACAGTCTGTGTAATTGCTGTCATCCTTGCTATCCAAAACCAAAACTTTCACTAGTTCCTAATGGTTCTTGATTTTAATATGCATTGTTAAAACATTCTTGGTTTAATATTCCTTTATCACTTTAGTGTGATTATATGGTAAATAATTCTTCAAGATCTAGAGTTAGTTTTGCACTAGTGTAGGAATCACAACTTATTTTCTTGTAAATTTATTTAAAAGTACTTTAAAACGTGGGTGCTAATATTGAGTTAATCATTATGTAAAATAAGCTGAATTTCAGAAAAAATAGATTTCATGAAGTATCTCAAAATCTGAATTAGAAGTAGCCAAATCTATTTAAATCATCAATTTGTTTTCCTTTTAATTAGCAGCTTTGTGTTCCTAATTAAAACTATAATTGTTATCATCCTGCTTGCTAGAGATACCCTTAGAGTCCAAGTTTCGATTCAGTATTTCTCATTTTTGCTTTCTCTTCTTCTTAGTAGGGATTAGAAAGAACTAATATTGTCTATAGTTCCAGCAATGATTATAAGGGATATAAGGGAAAGTCTGTCAGTATGCCATGAAGCTATGAATGGCTATTTATGAATGAAGTTAAGCCTGGTATCAGAGACATAGAAGATCAAGTTTAATCTGCTCGTGTTGCTGCTTATGAAATAATTAAGTATGTTGGATGATAGAAAAAGAAGCTTACCCAAACTAGATAGTTTGAGAATTTCATAGGAAGTATTTTCAAGCTGCCTGAAGAATCAGCAGAGCCTTTTGGGAGGAGCAGGCTCATGCAAGCATCCTTCATTAAAAAAAAATTAATAGCAAAAGCCATTTCTCACCAACTTTCTTAAATACATATTTAGGAAATTTTTTATTCATGAACTCAATACAAGACCACCAACAACATTATCAAGGGTTATTGAAGTGATTATTTTTATACTGTCCATGGAAATGTTGCTTTTTTTTTTTTTTTTTTTTTTTTTGTAGTTCTAGTCAATCTATGGTTATATAATCATAGTACGTATGCCCTGGAGCCTTGTTGTCACTGCTCATTTCAGTTATTATTCAGACATGATTCTGGAAATTTAGGCAGGGTATTTTTATCAACAGAATCTTGTAAAGTTATCTTTTAAAGAGAAATTGAGCTGTGAATCTCCATGTCAGATTAAAGCTTGTAAGCATATAGGATCTCTCATGGGGCTTTTTTATTGTAAGAATTGTATTCATCAACACTCCATATAGTTATAGGGATTCACACATCTCTTCCTAGAATTCCTAGAATTTGGATTCTCCTGATGTGCATAAGCAACTATACTTATTTTTTCTTCTAGTGGAAATTATATTGAATTTATCAACTTTGCACATAGCCATCATCTTGCTCTTTCACAAAGTTTGGTTACGTCTGTTTAAAGATTCTCTCTACACTTCCTAAACCAAATGAATTTGTTACGTTAGACTCTTTAGGTCTTTAATGCATTAAGAAACATAGCAAACTCTATCAAATCTGCAGTGTAATACGGTGGTTTCAGCCTAAGTGCCATTGCTTTTAGACAGCCATTGCTGTCTTCAGAATGTCAAAATCACTGTTGAAAGGGTACTGTGCTCCGTTATCTCCTATCCATTTAAAAAACGGTTTTCAACTACTTGAAAATCCTACTGGGAATTTTTGAAGCTTATTATAATTCAGGTTTTCATTTTGTTGACAGTTAATCATACCCCTTTTTTTTTTTCTACCATAATTTTTAATTTTCACTTATTCTGCAATCATGTCTTCAGTTGCATTGTTTTCTGTTTGAGGCCACCTGTAGCCTTTGGCCAACTGAGGAAGTTGTTGTCCAGTTTCATGACTTTTTAGGAGGCCAAGCAGTACCAAGAGATCAATATCATGGAACATTTTGGGAGAAATTATCATTAGTTTTTGGGGAATGACATTTAGACTAAATTCTTTATTGTTATGTTCTTATTTTAATTTAATTTGCAAGATGCCAGTGTAAGATTTGCTGTTCTGTAATTTCTCACATAATCTCAAGTATCTTTTAAAACACACAAAAAAGGAGTGTTCATAAAGGAATCTTTGCCAATATACCCTGTTAAAAGGTGAATCAAAGAAATATTTAATTTTTTAAATATTTTTGTTTGATTGCTTCCTGCAGCCCTGGGTAACCCAGGAGATTCATCAGGTTTGGTAGTAATTATTGTTTTCTAAGTTTGCCATTTCCAATGTGATCAAAATATTTCACTTTTTTTTTCTTACCTTTATCTTTCATAATACTCTGGACACTAGTGTAAATCTAGAGCAACTCTTCTGAGCTGAATGTGGTTATTCTAGATGGATGTTGTACTTTCCACCTCCACATAGCCTGACTGAGATTTCCCCTCAGGTTTTGTTCTCCTTATTAAAATAAAATAAAAATTTTGAACAAGAACATATATTTGCTTTTTGTGATAATGGGCAAAGAGTTGTACTAAAGACTGGTTTAACATAAAGAAATTTGACTGTTAGCCCAGATACTGTTCTTGTAATCATGAAATCCCCATTGTAAACATTTTCTTCTACCCTTTCCAGGAAAAACAGCATCCATATTGGTTCCATCATATTTAATAGGTGGCGTAGTCTTCACTAGAAGTGAATTTAGGCCTCCGGGGACTTCTAAAACTAAGAAAATCTCTCTTATTAACCAATGCCTATGGGTGCAACGCCAAGCAAAGTGCAGGGAATCATATAGTTCTGGTGGATCTCAGTCAGTGTCTTTAGAATTTAAACACTCTTGGGAAGCATTTTATATAAAGGAAGACAGAATTAATTCATTTTCAATGCTTCCATTTTGCATTTGCAGGTTTCAACTGACTTTCAAATAGAACGTTAGAATAGTTCTAAATTGGTTTATTAAAATCTATACCAATATTAATTAAAATTACAAAAAACAACAATCTAGAAAGAGGGGAAGCAGTAGCTCTTAGGGAAACCTTCAATCACCAAGTATCAAAATTATTAAAATGGATATTGGTAGAACATTTTACAGGTGAGGAAATTGAGGCACAGAAGGGTAAACTCATTTGACACAGTCTTTAAAAAGAGGTGGTTGAAGAGCACAGGTTCTTTGATTTCCAGGCTGGCACTTCAAGCACAAGTTGTTGAATTCAATGACATTTAGACTGAAGGCTCGTGTGTATGTTTCTGATGATGCTTTTATGTACTACCTTCTAGATCATAAGGAATTCAGGATTAATTCCCTTACACATTTACATTGTGCTGCTGTAATAGCAATCTAAAAGCATAATGTGCTAAGGATAAGTTAACTACATACTATATCTTATTTTCCCCATATACTTCACCATTGTTGAGGCTTGATCCATGGGGTTTAGACTGCGTATTACAATCATTGAATGGCATATGTATCATACATGGAAATTGTTCTCAGAGTCATGTTTTGAGCACTCTCATGCATACCCAGGCATTTGTTTATTTTGTCACCACATAGAGAAATGCCATATAAAATCATGGGATAAACGGATTCAGTGTGCACATTCCTCAACTGCAAGAAGTGGTAAAAATTTCATTGCCCAAATTCATGTTACTGTGTGTTATTTTAGTTCCTATCTGAAGTGAGCAAAAGTTAAACAGTATACTCATGAAAACAAAAGAAGATATTTTGGCAGCTACATACTTAGGGATTACATTTGCTTTTCGAGGCGGGGGGCAGGGGCGGGTCAGAACCAGGAAATGCTGTGTAATATGGCCAGCTGTCAGGAAAATTACCACCTGTCTTCAGTCTTGGTCTTAGTTGTTCATAACATTAACAGAACAGATAAATAGTGGTATCCCTATAAGTGAAAACAGTTGATTGATTGATTGATTGATTGATCTTTTTAAATAGGGTTACAAACTATTACCCCGTTAGTAAAAGGCTAAATAAATTCCTTGTACTGTGTATCAGAATATCAAAGTCTCAGGCAGACAAAACTGGCTCTGGAGATCTATCTGTATGTTAGTTTTTTGGTTCTGTAAGCCAACATATGAAAAACCTCTGTTTAAAAGCTGCTTTAATTTCAGTCACAATGGCAAATTATAACCATTATTACTTAGGAGTTCAAACAACCACCAACTGTATCATCCATATTGTAGAATTCTGTTATCAGTTTCTCTTACCACCTTTCTCCCAAACAGGGATTGAGAAGCTTTCAGGTTCTCCTTTATCTCTTCTTGCCTGTCTTTTCTCTCTTTGTGGAGAGATGAGACAGGCTTAATCACTGAATATTCACTGAAATTATGAATGCATATATGAAGACCTGAGCTTTCGGTAGCCCACTGCTACTATTACCGTAGCCAGTTCTCAAGCTACTCAGTGTGCATCACATCTCAAAGGAACAACCTTCACAGGCAAGTTCTATTTCTCTCTCTTGTCTCCATCTATGTTTTGTTACTAATTTCGATCACTTGGGCAACCTCCCCTGCTAAAAAATCACATAAAGCTACCAGGTACTCCACATCTTGCACCCTGAAATACTTTTCTTCCGTATTCTTATGTTCTGCAAAGCCTAAGGAAACCAGTATGTGTTTTTCTGTAGCTCTGCACGTGTATGTCTGTACAGATCCTGAACTGGAAGCTTAGTATTGTCCATCTGGCTATTCTGATGAGATTTTAACAGGAAAAGATAACCAGGAGGGAGGGAAGCTGAAACATCATCATCTCAGGGAGATGACACAGTCTTCTCAAAGTCTTCTGCTGTAGAATACTGTCCTGTTACTGCAGAAAACTCTAATATTCAGTTCCTGCATCTTTAAACTACTTATTCTTCATATACTGTGGTACTTCTGCTGTTTCACAAATCTGCAGCCACTTTTCTGCATCCTCTCGGTATTAGCAGATTAAACCACATTAAAGCTGTCTTAGCAAACCCAGGAATCCTTTACTCTTACCTGCCCAACACTCCTCTGCATGTTACTGTGCCTCTGCACATTTCTCAGGTCTGGCATTGGCCTTTCATTCTAAACAGTCTCAAAGCCTCTCAGAATGCCCAGTGAGTCTTACCCCTTTTGTTCATCTGCCAGAGCTGCCAGCTTTTCAGAGTTCTGACCTTATGTTGCTACTGTTTGCAGCAGGATATATTGACCATATACACTGATATTTGTACGTGAACACAATGTATTTTCAACTATACAAAATAACTCAATAAATAATTTGTGTTAAATATAGAACTTGAAGATTTGGCAGTCATAAAGTAAAAGGACAGTTTCTTCTACTTGCAACTGAAGAATATTCTAGTGAGAGCTATAGCAATTGCTAAGAATGGAACATTAAAAAAAAAGAAAGAAACAACAGTACTCTTTTTAACTTCTTTTAATGCAATTGGGTCAGTTGAAAGGAGGAGGAGAATAAATATCATCTGGTTTGGACAGTTCTTTGAATTTATCAGGAAGTCTCCAGAGATTGTTCAAATATTCTTGCATTTTGAAGTATGTTTTTTTCCAGTCTTTATTAAAACTTAAAGCTTCTTGGTGTGCAGCACCACTGCAGGCTTCACCATCTCTGGGCATGCCCAAGATGGGTACGGGTAACTGGATTACAGTTGAGGTAGGGAAGAGCTCAGTGCTTGACTCACATTGTGCCTGAGAATGTGAATACATGTTGGGAGGTCAGCCCATAATGACCTTTATGCTGCTGCAGACAACATTATTACAGTACCAAAGTACTTTGTGAGCTCATTGGGAATTACCTTCCTGAACTGTAGTCACATCTTTGCTGGCTGTGTGGTTGTCTTTTTGTAACTAGAGGCTGTACTTCTTTTATATTTTACAGTAACTCATAAATGTTTAAGGCAGCTTTTGAGCAATTAGTACTGCTTCTGCTCTAGAAGTTATGAATTTGTTATGTGCAATGATTTTCTTAATGTGTCACCTTAATTGATTTTAGTCAGTTTGGCAAAGAAAAGCAGTAAAACTGAAAACATATAAGATTGCAGTTTTCTAGTTGCATGAATAATGTGCAATATGAATTCCCATCTATTTTCATGAAAAAAATAACAAACAGCTGATTCCACTCTATTCTTAGCCTGAAATATGCTGACACATCTAATGCATCATCAAAAGTACTTTACACGTGAGTTACCTTGGTTAGCAGCTCACTGGGTCCCCCACACTTGTGCTTCCTATTTATGAAGTGACTTTACACTTGTATGCACTTTGTTTCGTAATACTTAAAGACAAATAACCCTTTATAGCTACTAAAATGTGAAAAAAAAATTGTTGGGTTAGAAGTCTCTTTCTACAAGGGGTTTGGGTTCTTTTGCCTGAAGCCATCATGTATTTCTTATTCATGCCTTGTGTGTGGCCCATTGGACTGGAGCAGCTTGTGGAAAGGAAAAGCAGTCTCAAGAAAAAATACCAGGAGCAGCACTAGAAGAATTTTTATGCAGATTTATTTTTAAAAATACACATCAAAAAGCGACTTAAGGCAATGATTTTTTGACTTATGACCATTGGCAACAATTTTTTGAGAACAAGTTGGAAAATACATCTGCTTGTTCATCTGTAATCATTCTCCTCTTAAAATGGGATCATATGGACTGGATATACCTTCTGGAAATTTTGAGGATTCCTGCCTTTATGAGTTCTTGGGTTGCAGCTGAGGTGGATTATTTCACCATCCTACAGAAGGTAACTTGCCAAGGCTAAGAACCACCTGGATAACTGGAAATAGTGAGCTGTGCTGTGTACTTGAACTAGACAAGAAAGACTAAGAAGGAGTGATGCTGCAAGTTGTGGGACTTTCCGCTGCCACTTTACCTCATTAGATCTTCTCCATTTGCCTCTTTTTATCCTTCTCCTCACTCTGTGTGTTGGGGAAATACTGAAGAAGTGTCTCTTTGTAGCATCTCCACAGGGAAGGTCAGAAAACAAAGTACTGAAAATCATTAAATTGTTTCACTTTAAAAAGTTCCTAAGAATATGCAGATCCAGTTCCTTTGTCCTGTAATTGGATTCCCCTTACAATGTTTATTTCATAATTCAGGATCAAAATAACTTAAGCAAATTTGAAGTGTAATCCAGCACATACTATGCTACAGTAAATTATTCAAATTTAAAAATATTCTTCTAGACACCTACTTGAGAATCCTGATAGGAATTTTGGAATTCCAGTTGGTATTAACTTAAACTGAAAGTGGTGGAATAGACCAAAACCTTGCAGCAAAAACTGTATTCTCCTCTTTGCTGCTTGGTGTTCAGAGACAACTCACACATTAAATAAAGTTGCTTTTGATCTGAACGCTTAGAGATATTTTTTTCTTTTAAAGTTATTCAGCCATTAAAAGTCGTATGAGTGGTTATATATTTGCCTAGAGCTTCAGATTTGCCTAGAGCTCCATCATCCATGAGCCCAGTAAAAGCTTTTCTTGAAGTTTTGTTCTGTTGGTAGGGTGAATGACTGGAAACTTCTTTGTTGAAACTGGTCACCAAAAACCCTTTTTTTCTGTGCTGATGCAAAAAGTGCAAGAAATAAGAAAAAAAAAATATTGTTTTCCTGTCTGCATACACTCTCTTTAGACAAGCAATTAATTTACAGTCTTTTCCTTTGTAAAATGCATTAGAAATAGGAACTAAGATTAATATAGAATCACTTGCTATTTGCAAGTGTGTTTCACTTGCTACATTTTTATTTTTAGTATGAACTGGTATTACTATGACAGTTTCAATTTTGATGGTCAGAAAGTAATTTAATATTACTGTAGTTCCAAAATCTAAAGAAACATATTTAAATTAGAAACAAAACTGCAACAGAGAAGTTAAATATACTGAAGAAAGCAGTTGGAAAATCCACTGAAGTACTATAGACTTTAGCAATGTTTTGGAACCTGGGTGCCTTGTGTTAAGTTTCTGGTCTATTTAAACAGATAAGAATGGGCTGATATGTTTTTTCGGAATGAACAAGCCAACAGATCCAAAGTTATTTAATTTTTTTTTTTTTTTTTTTTGTAAATAATAGACACGAAAAAAATGAAGCATTCTCTCTCTCTCTCTCTCTCTCATTCTCTCTCTCTCTCTCTCTCTCTCAGTCTTTTAATCTATTTTTTTTTTTATTTAAGGAGTTCAGGACTAAAATATATAAAAAGTTGGAATGCATATCTAACATTGTCTCAAAGGTTGCAGCTGCTCAGCTATTTAACTAACCTGCCTGCGTTCCTACTCTGAGGGCTGGTTCCATTCAGTTTCCTTTATCACCAGCAAGCATTCCCACCCCCCGCTCTGGCTGCCTGGTGAGCCAGATCTGGGAACTCCGAAATGAACCTGGGGGAAGAGAGTTATTTTTCTTTTGCAGTGGAGCTGTCTTTCAGCACAAACACTTCCCAGTTGTGCTTGAGTGGCAGCAAAATGATCCACAGTGTTAGCATGGGGAAAATAAGATTGCTCAGCCAAAGGGGGCAAAGATAAAGCTCAGAGCATCACTTTTGTTGATACTGTGAACTTAAATTTGTTTAGAACAATCATGAAACCACACAGTAGGATTTTCCCCTTTGCTGTTGAACATTTGATATTACGAATGAACAGAAGATATTAACTAGATCACTTTTCAGTTTGCTAGTCATCTTCAAACATGGTTTACCATCAAAAAGACAAGGTAAAGCATAAAGATCAGAAAAACAAGCCCAACTGAGTTAGGCCACAGAGTTCCAGGTATAATAAGATATATCAAAAGTTTGAGTGCAATTATGTAACTAACACTCTAGATTTTTATTAGCATGTGTGTTGGTCGCTGTAAACTGCAAATTTCAATGAAGAATATCTCTGTTCTCAGCAGCTTCTCTTGGTATGTAGGATTTCCACATATAAGGCTTTGTCTCAATATTTTTTTTCTTATTTTGGAAGGCTATCTATACAAGTAGTACAAAATTCCAAGTGGCTTTTTACCATCATCTTCGAAAGAGTGATATCTGCACAAGTTAACTATTTCATTAGTTTTAAATGATGCCATAGTGGCAAGCTTTCACTTTCCCATTCACATGATATGGGAGAATGTGACTGTGCCCTTCCTAACTTTGACAGTTATATAAATATTTGTGATCACATTTTTGATTTATATTGTTTTAGTCCTGTTGAATAATACAGGTGATCCTAAAACTCTGATATAACTCTTAACCCATAATTTTAATATTTGCCTGATTCTCTGATTTCCATTCTTTATCTCTTTACCCTTTAATTTCCCCGTACTCTGAGGAATTATCATAGACATTGAACCATCAAGCTTTTGTGGTCTACTACCATAAGTGAAGTACTGTTGACATAATTTTGAATCTGTTAAAAGCAGATTCCCACATGGCAAATATTGCCTGTGTACAAATTGTTTACAGCTTCTGTGTGGTTGGTGATGATAATAATAGTAGAAAAAAGGTCCTGGGAATTAAGGCATGAAGATTTGCTCTCTAATTTTGACATTATATTGGCCGCTGCATCATCTTCTATGCACAATAGAAATACAAAGTGCAGGGTTTTTTTTAAAAATCACCATCAGTGGCTGAGATGCTCTTTAGAATGAAATTTAATGATATGTAGCATCCAAGTAGTCAAAGTGCTTTTTCATGTCAACCTTTTCCTTATTCTATTTAGCTAATTTTGTCAGATCTTACTGTATTACTAACTGATAGCTTGTCATGGAATAGTAAAGAGTGTTATGTCTCTGTCTTGCTCTGTCCATTTTTCTTTTCTTTCACTTCACTCTAAGTGATCACTTCCCTCTTGTGAGTTGATTTTATGCATAACAATCTGTTCTTCGCTGAGTGGCTGAGTTTTAAAATGTTTTAGAACGTACATATACCATTCTTTGAGTTTCTGTTCCTTTTATTTCCATGTTGCAATTTCATTATTGCTGATGAAAATGTTGAAGAGAGAGAGAGAGATAGAGAGAGAGTTGTCATACAAAATAATATATTTTTAAAAAATTTCTATAAATGCATGTGTTTCATCAATCAGGCATAATTTTACAATTTAACCAAGATTAGAAATCAAGCAATATGCATGTATCTGTTGTACAATATACATGCACATTAAGCAAAAGAATATACATGGAAAAATGCACATGAAATGGAGCAAACTCCATGAGACATTTGACTTCAAAATTGGCTTGAAGTCAAAAATTGTGAAGTAATATTCAAGTCTTGTTCCATAAGCACTGAAAGGTTGCTGAACTCAGGTAGTCAAAAGGCATTAAATTAACTAAGTTATGCATATGTTTTAGGCTTCTAGTGACTGTGCCAGGGAGCTCTCTGAGTACGTGCCCTTGCATCCTCAGAATGTTGAATGTGCGTAGCTAAGGCAGCAGTTTCGTGTTGCACAAGCAGAAAAGACCTCAGCCAGTTTGTTTGCTGTATGTTGCTCTCTAGACTGTAAGGATAAAAGAGGCATGTGGGGATGAATCAGAACACATGCAGGACAGACATTTCTCATACTTCAGGATTTTCCTAGAGCCAGTGAAAAATTTTGGCTTAATCTTTAATCTTAATCTTTAAAAGTTTGAGCAAGCTATGTGTTTGCAGACGGAAGAAGATTCCACAATCCTCAGGTTGTTAAACAATTCTTTTAACATTCATAGAGTCAAAACCTTCAGGATTTTTTTTTTAACCTCTATAGGCAGATTGTTCTTATTTTGCCATTTTCTTAATCATACTTCATCTTGCTTTTCATCACTCAACAGGCTTTAAGAAAAAAGCAAAGATTTTAGTTAGCTGGGCTTAAGTTCAGGATTTTATCAAGGTTTATTAAGATTTATTTTATTAGTCAAGATTGCATATCTCTTCACCTGTTTCAAATTTTCCCCAACTAATTTTTTTTTCACTGTTTTTTCTTTTAGTTGTGAATAGTGGTGACTCAGAGGATGTATGGACAGTGCAAAATGCTGTCCATTTGAGGAAATGCATTTTGAACTCCAAGGAATGAAGTATCTTGCTTCAGAACTACTCATGTCTTTCTGTTTTCTGAGATGTCACCCAGCATAACATTTGATTGGGGTCTACTGGGGGCCTATGATCTTTTTCTTTCATTTTCTCTTTTTACTTCAGAGCCTCTGAAATAATGTGAGATCTGTGTTTCAGCCCTGCAGCACAGTATTTTGTAACTCAAGACATAGGATGTGTCTTACAAGCTCTAGAGTATGGTAGGATTGCATGCAATGGTATCTGAGGATGAAAAACTTTTGGGTTTAGAGCTGAAAGACTGGATAGGGCAGAAGAAACCAAACCAGGCACAACTTTTTGACATTGTATATGGAGAGTGTTCCTTGGAATAACTCCTTCCGAACAACTACCTGGTTAGGTCTCAGAGTGAACGAAATGCATCTCTTCAAAACAGAGCCTGGAAGCTAAGTAACAATTACATCACATGGACAATCAAGGAATCTGCTCCTCATTTTGCTCCTGGGTATTATTTTACTTAGCAAAGTAGATGCAGTAATCTGCCTTCCAACTGCTCCTTACATTCTGGACAACTTCCACATTTATCTATTGCATTTCTATTCCCTTGGATTTAAACATTAGACAGAAATGCGTTTGATGACAGTTGTCAAATAAGGCAGTCTGGCTACTTAAAGGTACCCACTGAATTAACCAGGAGCTGTGTCAACTATGGCAAAGTCACAGAGGGCTCTTCCCGGAACCAGGCGCCTTAGTTAAAGGCAGTTGCTGTTGTCCAGCATGAATGTTTTATTTTACAATACCCGAATTACTAAAGACACCAATACATTAATCTTAAATATTGCACAAGATATCTCTTATGCATACATTACCCTTCCTATCTTCCCATATTGTCAACGAAGTATCGTTCATTAATAAATGAACATATGATACTTCTCTATTTATTTTTACCTTAGAAGTAAGATATAAGACATGATGTGAAGACATGAATGTACAATTCACCTTTTTCACTGTTTTCCTCGTTATTAAAAAAAAAAATTTTCTTCCGTATTTCTAATTTGCTTCATTTCAAGTCCAGCTTTCAGGAATTGCTTATTATTATGGCTTTCTCAGATTGAAGAACTCTTTAGTAGTATTTTTTTTCTTGAAGATGATTTATAAACAATAAGAAAATAGTCTCAGTTTTCTTTTTGATAAACTGTACTGGTCTCTTATTTATTCACTTTTTTCTTGATTATTTTCTTTCCATTTTGCCTTTGTGTTTATGAATATCACAATATTCAGTGAGTTCTTTTAACATGATCTCCAATTTCATTGTCACATACCCAGAGGCTGTGGTAGCCTTTGTTTTTAGAAGTAGTTTATACTGAGTTACTTTTGGTTTATGATTCCTTAGTCCTGCTTAGACACTACTTTTCAGGAATTGGTCCTCCATTTTGTTTGCCCGAACCCAGGCTCTGGAATTCATCAGGGTCAACTTTTCTACCTTTTACCTTTCTTCAAAGAATAGCCTTTTCAGTGCTTGAAGATGTTACCAGCAGTGGTTTAACTTTCAAGTCACTATTAAAAAGTATGAATAACCTCAGCAACTCTAGAGCTGCACTAGGTGCTCTGACCAAAAAAAAAAAGAGATCATGCAACTATCTGATACCTTTGTTTCTGTCAGGTCTGCAACGCATATTAATAAAGGAATTTTGGGATCACTGATCTCTGAGGATGGGACTTTGGAAGCCTTGCCTTACATCTGTTTGAGAAGGTCATCCTTGGTGATTAACAGATTTGCTCTGTTGGTGATCTGTATTGTGGTTTAGGTGTATTTCTCAGTACATGCTGGTGATATGTAGTACACACACTCTGAAGAGCTGTATAAATCACAGTATCGTAGAATCATGAAAGTTGGAAAAGACCTCCAAGATCATCAAGTTCAGCATTTGACCTAATACCACCATGCCCACTAAGCCACTCATTTTTTGTGCACTTCCAGGGAAGCAGTATGTTCCACTCCTCGGTTTGGAAGATCCATCCAATAGTTATCTCATTAATTTTCAACTATAATCTATCCCCCCAAAAATATTTATCAGATACTGTGGGCTATTTTTCTATACATAAAAATGCAGGGAAACCTCCAGAAGGAAACAATTAATTTGATTGTAGGTGTTCCTGTTTCAGGAAGTGACTTCATGTTTACACAGCTTTTTGCCTTACCTGTCAGTGCTTTGTGTGACCACTGAATCTGTGGTTTGAGAAGTGAAACGAGGCAGTAGGAAGCTTATATTTCTCTGTATCAAGTAAGAGAACAGTATCATCTTCATGCAAGGCTCTTGTCTGAATGTAGCCTTATAAGTGTTCTGTGGCTCATTGCAAGGGGGGAAAATGTACAGTCTGCACCGTTGAACAGTGCTTAGTGTGGACATCTTTAAAGCAGTATTCTGCTTTAAAGCAGTGTTCTGCTGAAACAGAACCCAAATAATGCAAGAACCACATAATAAAAACCTATGACCTGTATTATGTGAAAGATAAAATTATTCCCTTTTGCTTGTTATAATCAGTTTCTTTTTAATGTAATCATTAGCAAATCATCACACACGAGATTAGGAAGGCTATTCTATTTTCCAGTAATTTGTTCATATGCCTTTTGAAGCTGTTCCAAAGGTCCTGCTAGCAAATAATTTAGTTAGGTAAAACAATTTCCTTTGCTGTTTCCGAGCAAGATATTATCAAATTTAATAGCACCAAAAATATACTCCATAACTTGATATTTATAAATTACCATGCTCCAAACTGAAGCTGGATTATATTTACTCTTAGTTTCAGAAGGGCTTTTTGAGATTCTGTTTAGACTTTTTATTTTTCTGTAGCTCAGAAAGTTCAAAGTTTAAAACTAGTATCATTCCTGGAGGCCTCTGGATTCTAAGAGTGAAAGCTATCGCACAGTTGCTGAGTACAAGCTTGCAGGCAAGCTGTAATAAATCAGGACATGACTCAGAATTACTCTGACTCAAGGGAGTGTTTAAATGTTCTCTCAGTAGGTTTATGTACAATGAATTGACCATTGTTCATATATTTGGTACCTAATGGTGATATTATATCCCATAAAGTATTTATTTTAAGTTAGAGAAACTGGCATAATAATTTTTTTTTGATAGTAAGAACAGAACATAAATCAGGAAGACGTGTTTGAAATAAAAGATTGTCATGCTTATATCTGCCATTATAGTTTTAATTCTTTCTTTTGGAAATACCCTAGAGGTGGTGTTTAATTACCTGAATACACAGTATTTTTTCCACAGGATCCCTAACACCATTAAAGTTAGATAACACGTTAATTTGGGATAAGCTGTATGTTCAGTAGTTTTATGAACATCATTTGGATGCTTACCTCTATCACAGTTATTCTCCTCTGTTCCAATGTTATGAAGAATATTCTAGTGGGGATGTTTTGCATTTCTTTTTAGAGAATTCACTGCTATCAGAACAAGCTTGTTGCTTCTGTAATGCTACTAAATGGCTTCCAAGGCATGGATGTGTCATGCATATAGTCTTAGAGCCCAAAAATCTTGGATGAGTTACTCCTGTTTTCTCTCTGGGTAGACTTAGCTAGCAATGCATTCTGCCTGAGGTTTGGACATCTTAAAAGAGGAGATAAGGGCATTGATGACATTTGTTGAAGAATAAAGAGTGTGGAAATCAGCTCCCATTCAAACCAGCATCTGGACAGTAGCCTCCTACCTACCAGGGAGCAAGGGAAACTGCTAAATTTTATTTGTGTGACCCAGTTTGATCTCCCCAGCAATTATACTCTGCAGTGACAGCAGAGAGAATAAGGTGAGGGTTTATGCAGAGCAGCAGGAACTTACATCAGTAGCCACACAGAGCCATAAAAAAAACTCTTAACCAGACTTTTTACAGCGTTATTTTGGGAGAGTGGGACTCTTAATTACTCAGGTACCTCCGAGTTCTTTTCCTGCTCTGTTTGTCTTTTTAATTCAATAGATACTTTTTGCCTAAATCTCTTTGACTGCCACTTCCCCACCTGGCCACCTCCAGGGGGTGGAGAACACTGCTCCCATTCACAAACAGTTTCTGACATTTCTGTCCAGGACATTACACTAGTAACTAGTATAAGAAAAGAGAACAAAAAATGGCCAATCACTGTGTATTTGTATACTTCGAAGCATATTCTAAGATGCTCTGGTAGCACAGCTCTTGCATCACCACCTTGTCTAGGAGCTAAGGAGAAGGCACTATCAAGGTCTGTATATAAATGAATATTCTTGACTCAAGCCTCCTCAAATATTAGTTTTTATAAGGATATGACATACGGCATCATGTGCTGTGTATCCTCCAATCTGTTGCATGCAAAACCACCTTGGTTCAAACTTCTGAAATTTGAATTTCAAAATACACAGTTACACATGCAAAAGGCAACTGGTTATACTATTCTATAAGGATGACCTTAACATTTAGTTACTCATTTGTTGAAAGTGATATCCTAAAAGAATGAGAAAAAAACCCTATTCAAATGGAAGGAATAGCAGAATAGAACTAGCAGAGCTATTTAGAAATATCTTCACCTCACTGGAATGTGAGGATAAATCATCATTTTGGAAAGGTATGTGAATAAAATTTAAAATGGATATTCTCAGTTTTACAAAAGGTTGCATGTTTCTTATCAAGACATGAAACTGTAATCACTTTCTTTTCAAAGTAGTGAAATGAGAAAGGGCAATGACAGTTCCAAAGATAGGCAACATGATTTAAAATTACTGACTAATGCTTTATATAAATGCAGAAATGGCAAATGGGCATTTATGACTGCAATATACTGCCTGAATTATTAAATAGCTGAGGAATGAAAATAAGCAGAATTTTGGCAGACTTCTTAGAAAATCTCATGCAGTTTGCCTTGTCCTTAATTGCTGCTCTTTCTAAGGGAAAAATGCTTCGATTTTATTAGTTTGTTTCATCTATTTAGGCTATCTCATTGACACTATTAAAATGAGCTATCAAAAAAAAACATTTCAGGAATCGCAAAACCTGTAGAATAGTCTGCCCTTTGCTGCTTTCCTTAATAAACTAGAAATCAAGAAGGCCCAAAATCTCATCTCACTTCTTTGATTTGTTATTACCATCTTCTTATGCTTCAGAGTCCTAATCTTTGTTAATGGTATTTAATTGCCCTCTCTCAGAGTTAGGAGGTTGGGTCTTAAAACTTGAATAAAAATTTGATGCTTTTTTTTTTTTTTTGTGCATCAATAAGACAACCCGTGTGGATGAGGATTAATTCAGGAAGCTTGGATACCTGTTACCATACAGACGTTTACTTAGGTTTTTTAATTTTGCAAACTGTGAAAGTTATCTCAGTGTGTCTTTTAGAGGTATTTGGTCTTTAAACTATTATTGCTGCAAAAACTGAGAGTTCACATTGTTTCTAACTACAGAAATTCTTAGATCAGTAGACAAAGAAAACTGAGCTTGCTTAACTAAAAAATCACACCTGCTTTTTAAGTTATCTGGGAACGTAACTTGAGATGTACAACATAAGCCTTGTAATTTGAGCTGGGACAATTCTTGCCCTTTTTTTGGCATAACAAAGGGCATAAAAGAAATAAGTGCTTCCACAAGGATTAGTTCATGTGGATACTGTTGATCTGGTTCCTCTTGTGATCAAAGGTCATGATGAATGCTAAAAAGAGAAAGTGGTTGAGAAAAAGGCCAGTGACTTAGAGGAAGGTTGTTATTAGAGGTGGCTCAGTAAATATTGTCTTTTCAGCTGTAAGCTGAGCTGTGATTTCTGCACAAATTGTTGCTTCCTGTTTTTTTCCACTGAGTTCAAAAGGCCAATTCTGATCACTGAACCAAATAATATGAATCATGTAAGATTTAGGGAAAGTACAGATTTCCAGTAGAGTAGTCATATTCTGTCATTTGAAGAGATACCATCCAGGGGGACCTGAACAACCACTGAGAAGCTTATGAAGTCCAATAAGTCCAAACTGAAGGTGCTGCATCTGGGTCAGGGCAATCCCAGACATGAAAACAGACTGAGACAAGAACTCACTGAGAGAAACCCTGTGGAGAAGGACTTGGGGGTTCTGGTAGATGTTAGAATGGGTCCAGAGGAGGCTCCAGAGGGGTCTGGAGCACCTCTCCTATGAAGACAGGCTGAGAGAGCTGGGGTTGTTCAATTTTCAGAAGAGAAGGCTCTGGGGAGACCTCACTGTAGCCTTGCAGTACTTAAAGGGGACTTATAAAAAAGAGTGACTTTATGCAAAGACAGATAGTGATAGGGCAGGGGGGAACAGTTTAAATAAAACTAGAAGAGATTTAGATGAGATATTAGGAAGAAAATCTTTAGGTGTGGTGAGGAACTGCAACAGGTTGCCCAGAGAAGCTGTGGATGCCCCATCCCTGGAAGCGTTCAAGACCAGGTTGGATGGGGCTTAGAGCAACCTGGTCTAGTGGGTGGCATCCCTGCCCATGGCAGTGTGTTTGGAACTAGATGATCTTTAAAGTCTCTTCAAAACCAATGTTTGATGCTATGCTTTTATATGTGATCCAGGGGTTTGGGAACAAATGAAAAGAGATTAAGGAGGTATAAAGTGAGATCGCCTTCGTTCAAAGCTTGTGTTAGTTTATGGAGTGAAATCTGAAAACCAGAACAAGGACTATGTTTATTTTGTTGGTTTTCTCCAGGCTATCTACACAGTTTAGTTTTTCATGGTTATTGCCTTAAGTTAGTTTCTGTCTCCACATGTCGCAAGAGGGAAAAAAAAACCCCTACACAATGTTTGCTATATTGTGGTAAATGTGCATTCATGGATTTCTTGGAAGTCTTTTGACTTCCTTTGTTCTCCTTTAGGATTTTCTGTTGTGTTCTCTTTGTACTTCCATCTTGTTTCTAAGGTCTCAAGGATGTAAATGGAAGAATTTTCACTGTAAAATTCTTCTCTGTGCTAGCAACATACCAGTCTGACATGGAGGTTCAGTGGTTCAGAAACAGTATTTCATAGACCAGCTATTGTATATCCCTGACTATTCTTCAGCTTGAAGAGTATTCCTTTCTTCTTTTCTAGATTCTTTGATCAGCATTCTGATCATTCTGCTTTTAACTGGTTGAGGCAAATGCATACAACACTGACTGTGTAGTGTGTTGCAGTCTACTTTCATTTTACCTCAATCTTTTCTCAGTATTTTATGCCATACCAGCTTTGACCAAAATTTACATTGTTGGTTTCCCACACATATTTCCAAGATCTTAGTTCATAATGGAAGGTGATCATATTAGCACAGCAAAGCCAGTTTCATAATATGACTTCTGCTAGCTAAATTCTGAGTCTCCAGAGCTATGAAAATGGTCTCTGAAAAATCCAGTGACTACTGCATCAGCAGAGAAGCAGGACTGAAAACTTACTGCAGAGTGAGTCAGATGAAAGACAATGAAAGACCATTTTAGAGATTTCTACAGTTTTGCAGTTATTAAAAGTGACATTGACATTTTTCAAAGTAAATTTTGTGTCTCTGGAGGTGCCTCTACAAGCATTATGCATCGTGCAGCCTCACTTAAGCTATCTGAAGCTTTAAGTGTTCCATGGTCTTGCCTTGTCCACTGCTAAAGAATAAATGTGACTGAGGCAGTGTCTTCACTCACTGAGCAGACATTGACTATGTGCCAAATGCAGTAGGGAACAAGTTGGGTTTGATTTACTTACTTGGAGATTTTTTTCCAGGCTGGATGGGTTTTAGTTCTGTTTTCTAGAACTGTAGAACCGTCTTCCAAACACCAATCCATCAGAAAATGAAATGGGGAGGTGTAGGGTCTAGGTTTCACTTTCAGATTTGGAGGAGCAAGTTAGCATATGAGGCCTCAGCTTGACAGCTCTGTTTACATGTGACTCATATAGAGAGTCATGGTGCATGACAAAATGTCTCACTGAACAGGATGAGCCTCTGACATGGACAGTGCAGGACAAGAAAGTGGGAAGTGTGCAAGGAGGGCTCTGATTTGGGCAGAAATGTGTGGTCTTATGGCTGAAGAATAGAGCATGCAGGTGCTGTGGTTTAACCAATGGCTAGCAGAAAGGAAGAGTGGTCAGGGTGGAACATCTTTCATAGTTAAATGGAGATTTTTGATATGGACCTTATAAGGAATGGAAGTATTTTGTATTTATTTTATCAATACTGCATTCTTCAAATTGGAGACTGGTGTCCAGACTCGATACTAATGTCCTTAAATAGGATGAAATGAAAGATATTTTTCATTAGCAACTCAAAGATATCTGTGTAGTTCATGGATTTTAAATATTTTCAAAAATGAGTTTATATATATAATACTGTTCTAACACTTCTGGAAAGATAACCCCCTCATACACATTAGGATGTGATTTTTGGAGTTGGGTTAAAGAAGAATAATAATCAGCAGAATTCCCTCAGACTTCATCCTGGAGCTGCAGAAAGATACTGATTGACATCTGCATTATTAGTAGGGCTTATGTTTTTTAGGGAGACTAGGCCTAAAGTAAAACTAGACTATTTTCTGTAGCTTCTCATTATGTAACCTTACTTTGCTCTATAGAGTACAAATGTCTGAATACTTCCCATTTAGGAATCCATGGAAGTTTTCACACAATGTAAGAATAGCTTCTGTTTAATTATCAGTTTTTCACTCTGAAGAAATAAGCACAGTGAACTATTTTACCAAAACTGAAATAAAAGGGAATTACAAGCTGATAGTGAAAGATAAATTACAGCCTTTGCTCTTTTAATAAGTAGTATTTATTCAGTTACAGAACCACATGAATATTTTCTGATTGTATAAATTACAGGATATTCCACATTTTAAGGTACAAATAGCAATAGTAGCAACCATTTAAAATTTAAAATTTATATTTAATTTATAAATACTACTGTAGACGGAACTATAAAACAATCACTCTATTTTCCTTTTGTAGATTGATGTAGTTTTAAGTAAAGTAATCTTGAATTTTCAAAATACTGCTGGTTTTACTAATTTGTTTATGTAGCATGCTATGTATAGTTTTCATAGTTTTTTGGTATCTCACATTCAGGAGTCAGTTCTGAAGTATCTGCACTTTTGCGTCTCAGTGAACACACAAAGCCTTTCATAGGAATCTGGCCACAATACATTTGTCACTGAAAACTGGAGTTTCTGAGATTGTATACACACATAAGTGTATGTTTGTCTTTTATTTATACATACATATTGTATTTACATTTGTGTGTGTATATATATATGTATATGTATATATATAAGCTGTACTGACCAACAGTGTTCTGTATATAGAGTAACACAGATGGCTCGATAGATTGAAAACTATATGTACGTAAGGACAATTCAGAATAAATAGTTATCTGCAGAATTTGATGAAATCTCCTGCTTTACCTCCAGACAGATAGTTTGTGAAGGGTAGAAGATAACTTTCTGCAAAAAAATCAGCCAGTTAAAAAAAACACCTCAAAATATGGAGGCAAGAAAAAAAAAATTCTAGGTTTTAGTAATATAAAGTAAATGTCTGAGGTGTTCTTTGAGGATAATATATAAGTCAATCCTAGCCTTTATGAATCTATGAAATAAAGATACCAAATAGTATATTGACAATGCTTTTAAACATATTTTTATATACCAGATATTGTAGTGCTGTAATTACATAAAGCTGTCTGCAGAGCTTTACTTCATTACTTTTTGTTAAGGCCAATGAAAATAATAAATTGCTACGTAGCTATACATTTTTTAAAATAGCTTATTAATAGTGGGAATAGTGCAATACCATAAAAATATCAGACATTGTATGACATAACTGAAAATATAAAAAATATCCCAAGGTTCTTCCAGATGCCAAATCACAAAAATTATTAATTATATTGAACAGCTGAAAGAGAGAGGTCTTTCTTTTAATTTACAAGGGTTTCATCTACAAGTTTTCTGGCTGGCTGGATCCCTGGGGGAAAGGTTATGTCCCTGGTTTCCTGTTGAGTCCTCTCAGCTGGGGGGAAGGTTCCAGCTGCGAGCGAGGGAAGAGTAGAGAGTGGGAAACAGCACTTGCAGGAGCTTGGTGCACAGGTGGCTCTGGTGGAATGAAAGCAAGAGACCTTTTGTGGCTGCCAAAGAGGAGCTGTATGGGGCTAATGTGCCACTTTTCAGGTGAGCAGTGTGGAGGTTTCTTCTTGCTAACTTGTATTTGTAGCCACCTCACTCCCAGCAGGTCTGAGTTTTTATCTTTCCCAGGGTTTTGGGTTGGGCCCTTAGAAGAGCTAATGCCACTGATCCTGAGCCCTTGTGGAACTCTGGAGGTTGCCCACTTGGGAGGAAAGGAGCAGGTAGGTCTTCTGTAATGTGTGATCGCAGTAAATTTCTTCACATTCAGGGACAAGGTTATTTTGTCATGAAGCAGTTGGCAATTTAGATAAAGATTAAAAAATTTGATTTATTTCCCATGAAGAATCAGAATTCACGTCTTATTTTTTTTGAGAAGTGTTTACATGATATACCTCTCTATTTATGATTCTGTACCTTGATGTGAGGGTTATTATTTAGAGAATTGGTTATTTGCCTTAGCGACAGGAGTGTGTGGTAATGTTACTGAAGTTTAACAGATGACTGCTACATTACTAGCTTAATTCTGCACTGGTGGTTGAGTATTTCTTGTAGCAGACATATAAATTACCACCATGTGAAATCTAGATTAGGGCTATATAACCAGAATGTAGTGCTTATTAGGGAAACTTTCACTGTTTTCTCTCTTTTTTTGCTTGCCTTGTCTTTCTGTGAGTGTAAAAGACAACTGTAGAAATCTTGATAAATTTACAGGAAAGAAACAAAAATTATTTGGCCAGAAGAAATATGTTATAATGAGAGACTTGAGGATCTTGATCTCATTTAGTTTATTAAAAAGACTAAATGATTGTTTAACTGCTTTGTACGTGTCCTTTCATAGGAATAAAATGGCTACTTAAAAGTTTTCCTAAACTATCAGAGAAATATAGTAGTGGTTTGCAATTGAAGTCTGGCTAATTGCCTTAATATTTTTAGCCTTATGTGTTCTTAGTATTTCAAATTAATTACCAAGGAAAGTCATTCATTTCTTGAAATCTTAAAATTTATTGCCTTTCTGCAAGACAGACTTCTGTTAAACAGAGAGTATTGCATTCATTGAGCTAATACAAGAGGTTGGAATAGGTATTTTCATGCTTCAACAACCAAGAAAATTTGCTTTTTACCCATTCACCATCAGAGAATTTTAGTTCTAAAAATTTAATTTCAGCCAGAGTAATCTTTTTTGTAGTACTTTGGCTCATGGATTTTTTAGTTCTTACAGTTTGTTTTAGTGCTAATCCAGCAATTTTAGCATATTGATAAAATTGGAGCTGGTAATAGAAGAGAGCTAATGATGAAAGGTTGTTATAGTAAGAGCTTCAGTTAGACAATCAATAATTGAATACTTATCCATTTTATAATACCATGATACGTTACACAGTGTTCTGAAATAGATTCAGCACTAGAAGAAGTGGGAGAGTCTTGGAAAATTAAGAATTAATCTAGTTCAGGTTTTATAATCTGTCTTGCAAAAAAATGTCAAAACATACCTAAATTAATGCAGGACACTTTGATATGCAAAGTGCCCCAGCGAAGAGCTTGGAATTTGTGGTATTTAAATCAAACGAGGCTTAAAACAACAAAGAAGCTGCCCTCATTTATGCTTTTCCACCTGTATTTCTACCAGGCCCTTGCTAGTAAACAATTACAGGTGCTTTGCTCTTTCGCATTTTCTTCATTTGAAGAATTTCTTCTCTTCAGCAGGCAGCAGAGCAGTGAAACCAGGGTTCAGCTGTGGTATTTGCCTTGTGCTTGAGTAAGAGTCTTGTTGGGCATATCACTGTGGGACAAACATGGCCAGTATCTGAGCATTTCCTATCCAGAGATAATGTTTGTTACAGGAAACAGGGTTTTAAAAACATTGCAGTGCAGCGCATTAAAGCTGTTGTCATTGCTCTGGACTCCGTCAGGTAAAGCAGAAATGCATAATGCACTGGTCATCCACAAACATAAATACCTTGAAGTTGATAGAAACTTGAGATATTACCTGTACTTCTTAAAAACAGTCTCTTCCCAAAACCACAAGAAATAGCAACAACAACAACAAAAAAACCCTTTCCCCTGAACCTCTAGGTATCAAAACAGCTATTTTCCTCTTTCAGCCAATGTAGACTATAACAATGATGGGGCAGAGTATCCAGCAGAGAGGAAATATCAAATTTAGCATTGTAAATTAGTTTCTTACCTCATTTTATTTCATGATCCTATTAATTAATAAACAAAAAGAGTAGAGAAATAATGTGTAGTGTGTATATTCAGAGAACAGAAGAAGTTCCAGATGAAACAATACTTTCCAGGTGAAACAATATCATTGCAGTAGTAACTGGAGCAGCAGGTAGACTGTATATACCCTCATTGCAGAAATGTAATTTGCAGGAAATGAAAGAAAATGAAAAGTATTTACTGTCATGAGATAGTAATGGAAAATAATAATTTGACTTGTAACCTTGATTCTAGTGTGATGTAGATTGTCAGTGCAAAAATTAATCCTCCTAAAGCTGGTACCTTTTCTATTGTCTTACATGTGTTGATTTTAATGTGTTACTGATTTTCAAAATAAAAATGTGAGAAACCAATAGTATATATTGCAGTTATTAGGTAGATAAACCATTCAGGTAATTTAAATGCTATTTGATAAATATTGTTGAATCTATTCTTTTTTGATGTCAGAGGGACCACTTAAAATTTTATAATACTATCACTATCATTTTACAGTTCCATTAATACCATCTGACAGATGATTAGTGTGCAGTGAATATGAATGCTAAAGATTAAAATAGGCTGTGGGAAATATAAATGTCTTTGTGATTTGGATTTAAAATCTGCTTTGGTGTGCATGCCTTAGTTTAAAAAAAAAAAGTCATGATTTTTTTATGGGCTCACAGAAATCACGTTGAGCAACCAATGCTGTTTAACTCTTTGTAGTCAGGGAAATGCAGATCTTAGTCCCAGAAAAACCTTTGGTGTGGTCAATTTACGGTTCCCTTATTCTTAGCAGGATCAGCATGGGAAATGTTTGTCAATAAGGTAGAGATAGAGCTCCTTCTCAAAAGCTAAGTGTTTTAAACCAGACAAAATTTAAATGAAGCCACAAGGAAAATTGGACACTGAGTTTGTTTAGGAATTAACTTCTTTTATGTGTATAGAGCTGAACTCATTGGCAAATATCTAGAAAAGAAAGTTTCACTGGGGGGATGTAACAATAGAGGACTTTTTTTTGTGGTTTTCATGTTCTTGTGGGAAAATCTGTGTAGATATTTATTAGAAATCTCCTACATAATCATAGCTCAGCTTGCAAGAAAGTAGTTGTTGTAGATGCCTGTCAGTTTCAAGTTATGATACCTGTCTAGCAGAGAGGAGCGGGGGACCTCAGCAAGAATAAACATTTGCTTTTAAACATGGTCAGTTTGGCATCATCCCTTTTAGAGATATTTCTTCTCTTTCCATTTACTTACTAATCAATTTTTCATTCTGAAAATTAGTGTTATGACATAAAACATGCAGACTGTAACTTTATCCAAGCTATGACCTTACATTTTTATCACATATTAGGCTGTGAGTATGTCTCATATTTAGGAGAGATACATCAGCAAATTTGCACAAGAAAGCCTCCAAGCATTCTCAGTAGCTGTGTGTACATCATGCCAATGCTTGTTCTAATACATCAGTATTCTCAGAAGACCTTATAAAGCTCTTGCTTTATCTATACAGATACTGGCATTTCCTTGTGCAAACCTAAAATCTAAATCTGTTTACCTGCTCTTTAAAAGTTTGAGGTCCTTCCAAAGTATTAAAATCAAACATGAATAGTCTGTGTGGAAGAAAATTGGAGATTTTTTTTTTTTTTAGGGTTTTTGGTTTGGTTTGGTTTTTTCCCCACTTTGGAGTATGCCAGAAAGTAAACCTTCTGTTTCACTGCCATTCCTTAATTTTTAAATACTTTTTGCATTATGAAGTTTTGATTGTCCTACACTGATTCACTGACTTTCTGACAGGAATGATATAATTTTTCTGCCTCTTCTAAACACTAATCTATTATATCCTTCTTTCCTTGCTATCTTCGTATTTGTCCCCTCTCTTTTAAACATTTCTCTCTATTCCAATGTGTCTGTGTGTGTGTTTCCACTTGTCTTTTCCATTCTGATTTTTTTGAGCTGATTAAGCAAATATATTGGGGTCCTTTTCCACAAAGCCTTTTTTAATAAATATATATTCATTTGGAAAGTTAATAGACTCTAGAGTTTTAAGTATTGAAAAACTCCTGCTCATTTTGATAAATTAAGCCACAGGGTGGGGGCAACAACTGAGAGCAGGCAGTCCAATTTCCAAATTCAGGATCACTCTGTTTTTTTCAGAGACAGACATTCCAAGCAATGTGATGTTTATATACACCGAAGTGAAGCAGAGATAAATATCTCTCTTCCCCTGGACTTTGCTCCATATCAACCTTTGTATTCGTATTCTTTTAGCTATCTTAAAATTAATCTAAATATTAGTTTTTATGCTGATTTGGGAAAAACAGGACTTTTTTTCCCCATTTTGATTAGTAAATTTGCATTAGTAGAAAAACAATGCAGAGTTGTGGAATACAGTTTAATCTTTAAGAGTTTAAACTCTAATCTGCTTTTGAAGTCTGCAGACAGTATAGGATTACAGAAAGGTGATTTTTTGTGATTATTGGAATAGAATAGATATAGCTTTTATGTTACTGAATGTCCAGTAGTGTCTGTAAGATTTTAACAGAATGAAAGCTAACCACCTCCATGTTTAACCTCTTTAAGATTTCTGCTTTGACTTTCACACTGGTGAGAGTTGAAGACTTTAACTAGTCAGTGGTCTCCCTTTCTTATCCTACCTAAGTTTATATACTAAAGTTTCAGTATGGTCATATGAATAATACCTCCATCTTCTGAAAATTAGTGTGGAGAGAAGCCTATGCAATTGATGTGTGTATACACTGCGAAGCTGGATTTCTTCTTGTTTTGCTCCAGGTTTGTCTTTTCTTTTGCTCATGCTACATGAACGATAGATTCCTCTCAGGGTTCTGTCTCTCCCTAGATGAAACCTGGCTTAATGATTAAAATTATTATGGGGACTTCTCCAGAAGGCAGTATGAATGGGCTACACTGTATCTTGCTTCCTCTACACAGTTTGTTTCCCTGCAGGCTTCCTCCCTCACATCACACTGCAGAAACACAAATTAGATTGAGCTTAAGGCATTTTTCTCATTGTCTTGAGTAGAGACCAAGGCCCTGGTAGTGTGTGATATTGTGCTGTGCTGGATCTGCAGCTGTTACTGCAGATCTGCTTCCTGACACAGATGACATAACCAGTATATCTTGCCAGAGATTATAACAATGGTAAAGCAGGGCTGAACTGATAGTCATCCAGCCTCAACAGTCTCTGCTGCTTCTCTTCATTCTGTAGAGAAGGATTTGGATTACTGGAAGCAACCACCCCCACTAGCACCGTTCACTGTCAATTACCTTGCAGAGCCCCATAATGATAGATACATTTCAACTGTGGCAGTGTTTCAGTTCTCTCAAATTCTGCAAAGAATAATCCCTTGAAGAGAGGCAGAGCTCTTAGTCTTTTCAATTTGAATTGCCAAGGAAATGTACAAGTAGTTTTGATTCCTTTTAATTCTTGTCCAACAAGAATTGGGTTATTCTGAAATACCACCGTATTAGTATGGTAAGTTCTGGAACAGTGTCCTGCTTCACTAAAACATGCAGACTTTCAGTAATTGGCATGGAAAAACTGGGATCCTGAGAGATTTCCGCTTGTCCTCTTTTATTCCCAGAAGTAGTCAGTCATTTCTTAAAATGCAAATACTCCTTGGAAGTTATTCAGTACTCACCAACCATGCTTTCAAACCTTTACTCATGTTTTAACCCATGTTAACTAATGTGATTATAAATTTTAATTCAAGTAAAACATAAATGTGTATTACAGCTGACATCAAACATGAACATGGTTTGTATAACACAATCTACAAGTGTCTGTTCAAAGTGGCAAAATCGTAGTTCATACCCACTTATACCCAGAAGGCTTCCTGAAATACATTTTTAACTAGCTGCTGGTTACCCATTTCATGTATCTTGAATGGAAGGGCTGATTAACTGTGGCCTGTATGGTGCTTTATTTCAAAATCTGATAGAATAATTGTGTGGCTCGGGGGGGTTATAAAAGTGATAAATGTAGATACAATTTAACCTATATCTTGCATTAGAAAAAAAAAAAAGTGTCTCTTCTATGTAATTTGTTGCTGAAAACTCTTCTTAAAAAAATACGTTTTACAATAGTAGAAGATAAAACTATTTAAGGTTGACTGATACTTGGAATCCTTTTCAACATAGGTCCATTTATAGCGTCAATTATACTGAACTAAACAAAAGAATAAATTATTCATTGAAAATTTGTCAAATGCTAAATTAAATTTACTTCAATTAAATTCTTAAATTTTTCTAATCTTATTTATTCTGACTTGAATAGCTTCGTTGCCAGTTTTGGCTTCTATTGATAGCATGTGTTTCTGTGTGTTTTGCATGGCCATTCTTAGCTAACAAATGAAATTCTAGACTAACATCTTTCTTTACTAAGAGTTAAAAATAAGGATATTGATTGGCAGAAGAGCTGAATATTAATATAGTTTAACTGAAATTTATAGAAGTGTAATTTGTCTGTTTTCCTGGGGCAGGAATGAAATTACTGCCTGGTTTAACATATTGAACTTCCATTTAATAAGTTTCTGAATGTGAAGTATTTTCTGTGTTGTACCAGAGACCTCCTGGAACCATCCAATACTAAACAGATGATAATAGAACTGATGCAGTGGATGAATTTGAGGAACTGCTCATCAGCTGGCTAACAAGCTGTGAGCAGTTTCTTGTTAGGTAATGGAATTATTTAATATTTTAGACAGCACTGCTCTGCCTAAAAAGAACGTGGTGTATGACCTCATCATCTGTATTATCTTGTGGTTGGATAAACACTGAAAAGTTTGAATTAAAGCCTTTTAAAGTATTTCTTTTGGCATATTGATATTATAGAGCACACTCCTTGGAACAGTGGAAGTGTTCAAGCAAATGAATCTCTAAACCCCTTACCACTTTCAAGGCCTGAGTCAAAATCAGGTACCATCTTTCTCAGTGCATTAGTACCTGTGTATTGGTGCCATTTTTTCAGACCAACGTGCCCTTGCATAATGTATCTCTCTGAGAATATAAGTATACTTACAACTCTCAGTTAAAAGGGAGTGTTCTGTAATGTCATACATGGAAATTTTCCGACTTATTAGTGAATAAGGCTGAAAATGCATCATTGAAGAGTCCATTTTAGTGCCTCAGAGTTATATTTGCACAGTATACCTTGCTGCTTATTCCAGTACAATCAGAAAACTTGACAGAATGATTATTTAATTTTATTTATAAAGTTGAGTTTGCACAGTAAATACGTGAATAAGAATACAAGCTCTGCTAATGATCTATTATTGGATGATCACCTTACTTTCATAACCTAATAAATGTTTTAATAGCTAGTAGGCTGGAGAATTTCAGGGACTACATTTCTTAAAATTAATTCTGGAATTATTTTCTTTGTTGTTTTAGCAGATAATTGCAAATTTCAGTTTGAAAGAAGAGAGGTTAATTATAGAAAGCATTTGTTCCCTGTTTAAAGGGGGGTTTGAATGTCTCATTAAGATGTTCATAGCTTTTCAGAGGAGTATAGAATTATCTCACCATTTCAGTAGAAATTTTTCACTCTTTCAGTTCCATATTGATTTGTTGATAAGACTAAACGAAGTGGTTTGGAGACGGTCTTAGCACCTGATAATAATAACATCTAGGACATTCCTATTGCAGGACTGAGTACAAAATTTCCCACGAAAAGTAGTCAGATATATGCTCCTTATTGCATGGGCAGAGTCTTCAAACTCTGTAATTACTCATGAGACACAGAACTATAGTTGTGTGGGACTCATTTCTGTGAAGTACCTGGCATGAAGAATTATCCAGAGGTAATTGGGACAACTGTTAATTATCCTATCACTATTCTTTCCCCTATCTGTATCAGCCAAAACAGTGAAACACTGTCGGATAAGAAGGAAAATTATTTAATCACCTGCTCCCATCTCCTATGGACTGCATAACTTGCCACAGGAGCTTCATCACCTTATTCCTAGCCTGCCGGTTGGGGCTGGAAGTAGCATTTGAGAAAACATGCAGTCTTGTTTTTAAGACTTCCAGTAATGCCTAAGTGCTGTCTGTGTTTAACAGAGGAAGTGCAGTGTGTATCCCAGCTCTATCATGATACCAATGAAGGTTTAACTCATTATTTTACTTGTATAACTTTTCCATAGCAACTAGAGGAGGAATTAATATTTGGGGAAACATATTTTTGGTTTTGGTTACATTTAGTTTGACAGGGCTTTTGACCCCTTTTAAAAAGACTTATGTGAGCAATTTTCATTCTCTGTCCTCTGTTGTCACCAGTTGTTCTTCATAACTGCCAGTTAAAATCTGGACCTTGTGATCACTGTTACTAATGGCTAAAAATGCAGCAACCACTTAAAAAAAAACTCTGCTGTAAAAAAATATGAGAAAACTTAAGTTTTGATCTTAGGTAGAGTTTATATAGATAGTCTTCCATTTTTGCTTGAAGAGCACAAACAAAACTTCCTTAAACCTTCTCCAAACCTGTTATCAGCAAATTCAGTGGTAGAGTGTACAAATAGGAAAAGCAAATGGTAACACAACACTCGTGCTTAAATTTTAAATTCAGTTGGTTTTAGTATGAAATCGTTGTAGATGGATCCATTTGTCATCAGTGACTGCACATGTGATAATCTGCATCTGTTACATGTGTTCTGGGTGTACAGATACACATGGAGCAAATACTGTGTTAAATATTAATATCTGAGGGCTGAGGAAAAAGAAAAGAAAATCAAAATGACCAAGTTAAAGCTACCTGCGTGGTTTCTTTGGTAAGGCAGAGTGCGTTAGTCTACCATCTGTGCCCAGTGAAAACAGATGGGCAGCAAATGGTATCATTTGCATAGTCCTCCTAAAAGGCAATAAATTGAATAAAATGGAGTTGGGTTATCAGGTTTTTTTATCCATATCTCTATGTGTTGTTGCTCAGGATCTTGGTTGTGTTGAAGTGATTTTCTGGCTTTAGAACACACAGCCCTCTCATTTGTGTCGTTTAGTTTTCCATAACCTTTAGTGTGCATTAGGGCAAGAGTATTCTTCTGTCCCTGTTTATTCTCTCTGTAGCTTTTTACCAGATGTGTTTGTAAACAAACTTTACAGATATGTTCCCCCTTTCTATTCCCGTATTTTTCATGCCTTTGACTGAATTTGTGTCTGCATTTGTAAATGTCTCTGAAACATTAGCCCATGTGAATATGATCAGTTATACTGTTCACTCACTTCTATAGATTTCAGTTTTCACTTGTGGCTGCCTTTCTCGATTTTTATCTGTATGTGTCACTGAACTTGCTGAAGTTTATAATTACCTGGGAAAAAAGAGGAAGCCACTATAAACGCAACTTTATAATGTTTTTTACTACTGCATGAAGTACAACCTCAAAATATAGACCTTTCAGGGTAGCTGCCTGGCGATGTGGAGCTTTTACAGATTAGTAACTAAACAAATTCTCTTTTGGAGGTGAATTTCAACTAGGAAGTTTCTGTTAATTGTGATATCTGTGTGTGTGTGTATATATATATATATGTGTGTATGCAAAAGGAAATTGAAAATTATTGATCCTCCACAAGTGAAATATGAAATTATTCACCTACATGTGAACTAGATGATCTTTAATGTCCCTTCCAAACCAAGCAACTCTATGATTCTGTGATTTATGTTATTTGGAAAACATTGCCTAGAGTTATCACCTATAACTACTTTTCACAGTTTACTACTTCAGGTTTAGTGTTGATTGAGTTCAGTTATATGGTTATTGTATTTGTATTCTGTTCCTGGAACAGATGATTCCAAAAATGACAAAGACCTTGAAAAGCAGTCTTATTCAGAAGAGATGAAAATATGTAGTCTTATGAGTTTTCCTAATTCATGAGGAATCTGCAGATACTTTGGGAAATAAAATAGCTTCTAAATTCATAGGAATAAAAAAATTGTGAATAGAGTGGATGTAATTTGCATTTTACTTGAATAAACAGGCATATTTTTAATAATATTCATTCAGATATCTGACTGTAGTCTATATTTATATAGACTTGCCATTAAATACAAACTTTCTATAGGCTTTAACCTGGAAGAAATCAAAGTTACCAAAAGCAAATTTTTCAGCCAGTATAGATCATAATGGATATTTAACTGTCCTTGAGATTAACTCTTACAACATTTATATGCATGAACAGAGAAATCTATGTCATGAAAAAAAAATCAAGACAAAGGTCATGGTAGACCAAAATCTCACACTTATTTGGTGCCAAAAAAGTTCAAATGAACTCATTGTAAAACTGAATCCTTCTATGTTTAAACCAAAACCCACTAAGAGTTACTTTTTAATGTAGCAGCACTCAGTGAATCTACAGCAAATAGAAAGCCACAAAGCTAGGATTAGGTTTCATGTCCTTTTTAAGGAATTCAGTAAGCCCAGTTACATGAAGTTAACAGAATGAAGGTTGCTGGGGAGGGCTCTTATTTTTTGCAAAGCAGTGGAGAACTCTCAAAAATCATACACATATTTGTTACCAAAACAAATTGGGAAACCATGCTGTTTATGTTACATACACATATTAAAAAATATATATTTTATATAAGAAATAATAAAATGCCATATACCGTTCTACGTTGTATTACAGAAACCAAGGTGATGTGTAGCTCTGTTTTTGATAGTTGAAAGAAGCTGCGCACACATTCTAAATCATGTATAAAATCACATAGAACTATTCAAGAGCTAACAGAATTGCTGGTGACATGAAAATAAAGGAGCTCAGGGTATTTTGTTTTTATTTATGCAGAAGATGGATAAGATACAGCTTGTTCAGACTTTCAAAGCAGGAAATTTCTGGTAATAGAAAGTTATTTAATTTAGCATAAAAATGTATAAGGAAATGCAAAAGCTTGAAATGAAAGCTAAATGTATTGATTCTACATATAGCATGACATTCTTAATAGTGAGGATAACAAAACACTGAAGCCATACACTTCGGAAATCAAAAAGATAGAATATTTTCTGTAAAGAGAGAAAACAAAGGTTGAATCCCATTTGAAGCACAAAACCTCAGACTGTGGTGTTTATTTGTACCAGAATATGTGCTGTCCTTAGTAGACAAAAAATTAATGTGTGTGAGACTTGCAGAAGACTTTCAGCTCCATGAGGGAGCTGTAAAACTATATATTCCAGGAATTGAATACTATGTTCAGAACTGCAAATCTAGGTGCTAAGGGTGATGTTTTCATAATTGTTATGTTTTGTCAGAATCCATCCAATGACACAGATACAACTGACTAACCTTTTGCTTGGTTAGTGGTGTTGTTGAATTCTTTGATCGTTCTAGTACTTGACTATTTAGATAAACACATTGGTGCTTTTTTTAACTGATAAATCACTCAATACAGTGGAATAAGTCTTCTGCAAGAAAAAGCTGTCCTGTATTCAGGTTACACACTAAATCAATTTTGCAGTTGGTTTATGTAATGGTGTAACCAGCCCACAAGCATCTGCTCTTAGGGTGCTGCATAGTCCTACTCAAACATGTACCAGTCAGTGCAGATCAGATGACAAGGACTCCTTCAAGCAGCAATGCTACTTCTGCAGCACCCCACAATTCCCAAATGTTTTAAAGGAGAGGCTATAAACGGAGATCGCCCATGTCTGTGTGTCCCTTTTAATAAAACAGTGGATGTGAGATCATGGTTTCTGCTTAGTAATTATAACCTCTTACTTTAGTGTTCATTTCTATACATAGGTTGCTTTTAGTCATGGAAGAAGTTAGTTAAGTACTCAAAAAGTTAGAGCTGCTTATTTACATAGCTTGGTGTCATTTTCTTCTATGGAAGAATTTTAATTTTGAAGAAGGTGCCATGTGTAATTTAAGAATTTTTACTTGACAGGGAATATCTGTTAGCTGCCTTGGCATGCCTTGGTAGGAGGTTCTTTATGATATCATGTCTTCATTTCCTTGTCCTTGCAAAGAGGAATGAGTCAGACTGCAGTTCTTGTTATTGCAAATAGATTTAATCTCACACTACTGAAGAATTACCTATCTTAATGAAGAAAAATATGTCTTACCTGAGCACCTTCTGGTCCTAAGAAGCTAAATATTTGCTACAAGTAACACTGATCTCACCTTCATGAGTCATTTCTGAAGTATCTGCACTTTTGCTTCTCAGTGAACACACAAAGACTTTCCAGTCTTTGGATTCCATTAGTACTGAACTCTGAGAATAAGAAGACACATCAGATTTGTCTGTATCATATAGTAAAAATGAGTCACAGAATAAAAAAGCTGTCAGGTGCTGTGGAAAAGTGTGGTCATAGATCATGCTATGAAAAGCTTTGGCCACTGATGCCTCTCCTGTGTATGTAATTATTCACTCGCAGCTTTGATTTCCAGTAAAAAATATTCATATTTGCATGTGCTCTGACATCAGGCATTCAATGTACAGGGAGCATGAGATGACATGAGAATATCGTATCTACACTAACCAATCTTTATACAAGTGATCAAAAGGATTTCAAGAAAAAATCTGAATGAGGTTGTAATATTGGGAAATGGAAATTTTCTTCAACTTGTGGAATGGCCCAAGATATGAGAGTGTAAATTCTTGGTTAATAATGTATTGTGCTGTCATGGAAGTCTTCATCCTGGAAACTAAATCCAAGTACTTAAAATTAGGCCTCTCATCTACAACTGATTTTTTTGGGGGAGCAAAATAATGATTAAATTTGAAATATCAGGATGTTGAAATACTCTGTGAAAAAGTGTTGCATACAAGTGAATGCAGAGCAAAAAATTCTGTTTCTCTCACACAGATCTTAAAACAAGGATTAAATGTCATTTTCAGAAAGCACTTTTTTTTCTGTTAGAATGTTATTACTGGCACACTTTCACTGCTTGACGCACATAATTCTTATTCTACTTGTTTCACTCTAGGTCCCACAGACATCCAGACTTGGTTTTCATCTTTTTCCCTTTTATGTATAAATGTTGCAGGGGGAGCTCCGGAGTCACTGATTATCTTCACAGAAGTATGTATCCAATGCTTCACTTTATCCATGAAATACACGGCTTATATACAACTTTTCCGGGTGCACACACACGTTTCGGCTATGCCATTGGCCAAAGGGCACCTGTTACTTTCTTTTTATTGGTACTCAAATCCAAAGAACACACACAAC
>JAWWES010000001.1:24842538-24860491 GCA_035583135.1 Lophotriccus pileatus
TCTGTGGAAACTGGATTGTGCATCAAAAAGCCTGCAGCAGCACATTATACCCTGCATTATTCAAAATTCCCTTAACATATAAATTAGGATAATCTGGCATGTCTGTGAAGGCCCCTGGGAGATCCAACATACTGATAAGAGAGAAAAGATAGCGACTGACTTTTATTCTTGGAACCCAGGGTGTCTACTTAGAGATATTCAGATGTATTAGTCCCCCCTATTAATATCCTCAGAGATATTCCATTCTCCCTGATAGCAGAGTCATTCTTTAATGAAAAGGCAAAACTAAAAGGAATAAATTCAGTCCAAAGCCTGAACTGTAAGCTATCTCTGCTGCATGACCTGATAGAATAGACTGTTGTGAAAAGATGTGGTAAGGTTATATTCCTCCATGCTTGGCAACAAAGCACAGAATTTGCAGAAGATGGGGTGAAGTGCCAAGAACATGTGCCAAGTCATCCTATCTCTTCAGCTCCTTCTGCTGGAAGGGCCTCACTGCAGCTCCCGGAATGTTTGAAAACCACCATCAGTCAGTGATAATGCTGCTATTTAAGCTTCAGTCCTTACTTCAGGGCAGTTGGCCAGACTGAGGCAGATGACACAATTTCTCTCTTATTTTAGTAATTTGTGAAGTATTTCAGGGTGAACACTGATACATACCAATGTGAATTTTTGGAGAGTGCCTTATTTGTTTGGGATATGCTGAGTGATATCATCTACTTTGTTAGGATGTTTCCTAGAAAACTGACTTAGCATGATCCTGATGCTGGAGGGTGAAAGATGCTTAATCAGGGCAATGCCACTGTAATTTTCATTAAGGACAGTCATTAACTAGTGCCATGTATTTGTACTGAATATTAAACTCAAGTTAAAAGGGAAAGCACTTACCTGTTAGAACTTCCACTTGGTTTGAAATATCCAGTGGGTTGCTTGCTTGCTTGGTTGGTTTTGGTGCTTCCTCTCACGTTCCAACAGGTAGCTGAGAAGAACATAGAGTGCCACAGAACAGTCATTCAAAATGGACCAGAAGATTACCACCAGCCTTTAAAAATAGTAGGCTTCAATACATCTTCATTGTCCATTTTAAATAGGTTGTTTATATTATGAAGATTTTTATTATTTTATCAGTTATGATCGTATTCAGGACTAGAGTTTGGGAGCAAGCGGCACATGGAGTTAATTACTTTCTTCCTCTACCTTGCAGTTCTACAATGTAATTATGATGTTTTATACACAACTTTTCATCTATAGATACAAGTTTTATAAAACACTATCTCCAGCTTACAAATAGAGAAATGAAGACACAGGGAAGAAAATACACTTTTTTTTTTTTTCCTCCCTAAGGTTATCCACTAGACCAGTTGGCAAAATCAAGGGTAGAGCTCAGGTCTCTCAAGGTCAGTGGTACCCATTAGACTCCTTGTTTAACAACTGGAAAAGTTTAATTCATACTTTAAACTTTTAAATCTAAAAGTTGCTAATTTATGGATTAGACTTCTCTGCAGCCAATATTAGACCAGTTTACTGCATTTCTCTTCTCCTGTGAAAGGGGAAGTAAAGATTCTGACATTTACCTGCAGGTAAAATAAGTGGACAAATGGCTTTTCTGCTCGAGATTATATATTAGAAGTAGATAAGGCTTGATGTTGTAAAATCTTTCCTTCTGATCATAATCCTGATGTTTTTAATATGTATGAAGGTGCTTCACATGTTTCACAAAACATGGTTATTAATAATATATTTCATATTTCTCCTTTTGTTTTACTTTCTGGTAATGTTCTGGAATAGTGGTTTCTTGTTAAATTCTCTGACTCAGAAGGGAAAGACCATCATCTAAGTTAGGGAGATGGCAATTTAGCCCACAGAGAAAAAATACCCAGAGAGAACAGATAGAAAGCTACATTCATGATATATCTGGACAACAAGTGTGTCAGTGTTGCTTCCAAGTGAACTCATTGAGTCTCCAGAAGCCATGTGGGTGCGGTTTCACTCAGACTGGAGATTAGGCTAGGGAATGCAGTCCATAGGTTGAGTTGTGTAACTCTGACGTGCACTGCATTGTTTTGAGATGGAGACCAACATGTGAGCTTTTATGAAAGTGTAAAATGACTCATTCTAAAAATCATTTTCTTAGATTTAAAAAAGAAAAGCTGCTGTAGAAGAGTGTTACTGATGTTAAATCCTAAATTATTAATTTATGGTGTCTTGATAAATGCAAAAGTCTGATACATGCATGTGTTATATGTACCAATAATGTATTAAAAATAAACTTAAGATGCATCCTGCTGAATTTGTGTGTTAATTCATGGACTTTATTTCACAGGCAAAAAAAAATACAGGCAAGAACAGATCACTCACAGTTGCATGTGTTTCAAACTGATGATGATGGTACTTCAATTAGAATACTGGAAAGTCAGCATAAATTCTTTTGTTTTAAAGAAAGCAAGAAGAATTGAGGTTAATTAAAGATTAGTTGGAGTTTAATTGGTAGTTCTTTTTATCCCCTCTTTACTTCTGGTAATAACAGGAATGTTAGAATCCTTGACTTTGATGGCAACAGACTGGGCAGGCCTGGTGTTGATTGCTACTGCCAACATGAAAGTGGTGCTGCAGTTCTGCAGCTCCAGTTCTTAATCAATGAGGTAAGGACATATTTACTCAGATTCTTCTGTATAAATTTAGTTGAATAAGTCCATTAATGTATTGTAAGTGAGTGATATAACTTCTCACATTGGCAAATTGTGCCAACAAGTAAGTGGCGAACATCCAGAGGACATTCACCATGCAGCTTTTTTAGAAGACTATTTATGAGACTTCATGCAGGGAAAAGTATTGCCTTCATATACATCAGTATAAAGCACTGAACAAAAGGCAGTCAATATATGAATGTGTGCAGGGAGATGTAAAATCCATTAAATTACTAAATATGCTGCACAGTCCTGTTTCAAATAGAAATTAATAAATGAGCTAAATCTTTTTCTGGAAATATATTGATGGTTATTGGCTGAAAACTCCAATATGGGGATATGCTATTACTTGAAGCAAGGAAAAGCGATTGCAGAGATCATCAATCAAACCATCATGCTTAGTCTTTGTAAATAGTTTGTTTAAATCAAGTTTAGACAACATAAAGAAACAGTGACAAATTATACCTTGCTCTGTGGAAGATTTCTGAAGATGGTAATAGGCAAGAAGACTTTCTGGAACATAAAAATCAGGTTTTTTTCTTTAGGACCTTATAACTTGGCCAAATCTAGTCGTAGTTCAGTTTTGATTAATTTTCTCCCATGACATAAGGGAACACTTTTGAGAGTTTCAAGTCCTCTCTCTAAATGCGGAGACCTCAGAACTTCTCAGGAGAAGAGTTCTAGTTTTCTGATTCTTTAAACCTGAGAAATATTTTTTTTCCTACATCTGTTTGGAGAAAGCAACTGAACCACATAAACTGAGGAAGGAGGACTAAAACTTTAGAAACAATCAATACAATGAAATTCTTTAGAAGAATGCAGGGATGAAAACAGGCAAGGTTTGAATCAGGTTTTCATTAGGTGACCGTCAAAACCCCTAATACATAGAATTAATTTAACTTCTGTCATGGGCATTCTTTCTGACTGTTTGGGAGATGAGAATTAAAGCATGGATTACATGTATTAGAGAAGGCTCACTGTTGTAAATTTCATTGGCATAGCTCTGTGTTGAAAAGGACGGTTACTGGGATTAGGAAGCAAATTCAAGATGCAAAAAGAGAAGTTTATCAATCAGTCGTAGTTGGTATGAACTAATCCTTTCAGTTACATCCTTGCCCTTCCTCACCATTGCCTTCTGTTTGTGCAATGTCTAGTTCCTCTCTGCGATAGTAATACACAAGGATAGATTTTCTGTAGTGGACTCGTTCTGAGGTGTAAATGTAGTAAACCACTGCAGGAGCAGTTCAGCTTCCTCTGCAGTCATTTTCACAAGTCGTCAGGATAGAGTGAGGAGAAAGAGAGTCAGAAAATTACTCCAAGCTGCCCAGTCAGATAGAGGTGTGGACTTTGGAAGATGTCCATTTTCGGGGCAGTCTTCCTAGTATTGCTGATCTGTGATAACAGCTTTGTCCTTTTGTCTACATCTCTTAGTTCTTCCTGGGTCCTCCCCCCCATTACTTGTCCCTACTTTCTCAATTGCACCTTCTTTTCATAATTCCAGTTTTGAATATTCACATTATTGTAATATGACTACTAAACTGTGCTTGGCACTGTTGCTTTGTGTGCATGTGTGTGCACTAATCCCTTTATCCTTCAGTTACATCCTTCACAGTCGCCTTTTTAAGGAAGTGTTTGTTCACCATTTTGTTAATCTCTGTGCTTACATGGAAATGCATGAGAGTGGACATGTATAAAGTTGATACAAAGCTTTAATTCGAATTTAAAATTGATGGAGTTTTAATTTGATTTTGTCTGATCTAGTACGAATTTAAAATGTTTAAATCTACCAGATTAGTTCAAATTTATTATTATTTATTGTAGAATTTTTTTTTCTAGATAAAAGGAGCCATATTTCATAAACTGTCGATTTTACAGATAGATCATTAACAGTGAGGATCAGAATAAGACAGGATCTGCAGAAAAATAACTTGTTGCTGTATTTTGTGTCTGCTCTAGGGTGCTTTGGTCAGTGCATGTGCAGATGATGCACTTCATTTGTGGAATCTCCGACAGAAACGACCAGCTATCCTACATTCTCTGAAATTTAACAGAGAAAGGTAAGAATATATGACACAAAATAAATATCTCATTAAAAAAAACCAAACCCTTATTTTCTGGGTTTCTTATCATTTTGCCTTTCTACAGGTAAATATCTATATATGTCTTGGTTTTTTTTCTATTAGTCTTGTTTCCATAGAACAAAAACTTCACTTCCTGCAGAGTTCTCAGAACGGGAAAAATTGTGTCTGCTTTTTGTCGAAGTGTTCCTCGTTTTACCTTCTAGTTGCATGAACTGCTGTGAACAGTAGTGTGGGGGTGTTTTCTTAAGACGAGACACAAGCACTGTGATCCTTTTGGCTTATATGTTGTTCAGTATTAGACAGAGTGGATTATTAGAACCTCAGCTGGCTGTAGGAGGGTAATAATTATTTTCTTTACCTTGAAAGTGGTTTATTTTTGTAATATATTGGAAGTTTAGCAGAAATAAATTAAGAATTTGGAAAACTACAGTAAATTTTTAAGTGAATCAGAGACTCTTTTCCTAAATATTACTTTATGAGTATCTAATTGTAGGAATCCCTACTGAAAATAGATTAAGTAAGTGGTTGTAATTTTCAAAGTCAAAGAGAAGCTGAGCACTTTAATCTGCATTTAGTAAAACCTGCTATGATGTTACAGAACTTCAATGCTACATTTTTATTAATATTAAGAAAAGATTCCCCGTTTCTACTAAGGAATTAAGTCAGTAGTCAGAAGACCAAGATCCACTGCATAAATGCAGCAGTTATTTTTGACTGGAGATTTAAGTGGTATTGTCATTCTCTTAGCATTTACATTCAGTGTTTATTAAGATGCAGCAACTTTTTTTGTTATTTGCTTGTGCAAATACAAAAAGTGGTGAAAGGTACCTGTACTTTTACTAGAGCTGTGAAGTAAACAAACTCATCAAAGCTTTAGCTGCAGCAAATCTGAAAATTATGGAAATACATTTTTCTTTGTTGTTTATTATCCAGATACATGTCATGTTTGCACTCAAATGTCACCAAGGGGCATGTTTTGTTGTGGGAAGTACAACATAATAATTTAGAAAATGTACATTCTGATTCCAAAGAATTTATAACCTATAGCAAAAGTGTATCAAGTGGTTTCCCTAACTGCGTGAGGGAAGATGAAAAAGAAAAATTATGTGTACATTTGCTAGCTGCTTTTGAACAGCAAGTCATTATTTTACATATGTTGAAATATTTGAATCTTAGTATTCTCATCAGGCAGGTGCATTATTCACAATTTGTCATTGATAAATCTAAATATTGTACAAGTTATTCCAGTACATCGTGGTCTAGCTCTCCCAGCCACCAATCTGACTTACAACCTAAGGAACCAATGCTTATGAAAATGCAGTCTTTGTTCATCTCTGTTTGCCTTCCCTTCAAAGAAAGTAACATGGTATCTTGGTCGGTATTTTATTGGAATTTCTTGAAAAAATAAATTCCCACGCATTTGTGCTTTGTTAAGAACAAAACATTTGTCATCAGGTTTACCTAAATTTTCCTTTTCCTCTGGCACCCTGAAACACTGGGCAAAATATTTGCAAACAAGTTATTTGGAATACTGGAAAACTTTGCTTAAAACCAAATTTTCTCTAATGATATTTTTGAACTGAGGTTTAAATAGGAACTGAGAATGTAGTTATTTGTAGCAAATTAATGGCTAACTATACTGCCTTTTATCAAAATCTAGTAAATTGTGAGTAAAAAAAAAACCCTGTTAGTTCTTTTATGCATATTTTAAGTAACTGGTTCAATTACTGCCATTTAAATAATTTTTATTAGCACATCAAAGGCTATAAGGCAAATATCCTGCTATATTATGTTGTCAAAGAAGTAAGTCCACTTTTAGATTAAAAAAGAGTTTTCATTAAGTACAAAGAGAGAACATTGTAGGCAGTTCATTTCTTCTCAGGCTTCTCTAGCACTGCCATAAACTTCTGGTTGGTTGGGATTTTTTTTCTGAGCATCTCATTTTTATTACATTTTCTTTTTAAACACTTATCAATTAATTTCAAATCATTTAACTTTCAATTTTCTAAGCTCAGTTTACACATTTAGTGGGTAAAATTCAACATAAACTTCTGGGCAAGTAAAATAAAGTAGGGCTACTATATATGCCTAATAGAGTTAAGTCTAAAAGAGAACTTCCCTTTTTTCTGCATATATTTTTGGTGTTAGAGAAAAGAAAATGTAAATTATGTGATGCTTTGCTAAAAGAAATCTATTGCAAAATGGATATAAGGGGAATTTGAGATGCTGATAAAGCAATAAGATAAAAATTTATTTTCTTCAAGAAATTCATAGGTATATTTTTCCAAAAAGTAATGTCTTCATCACTCTTGGAACAGTTACAAATATTTCATTTTCACTCTTCCTTCTCATCTTGCAGAAGGTTAAGTGGAGGCAAGATTCATACTGAATAGAGAAAGATTCTTTCATTTGTATTAAGTTTGTGACCAAATGGAGGACCTGGTTTTGATGTTTCTTAAATGGGGAGAAATGCTTGTTGAGAGAAAATACTGATACATGATTTCAGAAAATAATATGGTATTGAAAAAGGCCATACAGGGAAGTGTTTAGACAGCCAAAGGCTAGTTCTTACAAGAATGTAATTTATAATGTAATTTAATTTTAGCTTTAAACAGCTTCTAGAGAGTCAAACATGTAATTATTCAGATGCATTTTGACTATGAAAATGGAGCATGTGACTCCTTCAAATTTTTCTATTTGCACATCTCTCTTGAGGGTTTATAAAAATTGTAATTTTATTCATACAGTATGTTTGTCTCCTTGATGCGCTCTTTGGTTTAGATTTTTGAACAAATGGCAGATTTACTTCATGAACTGATGTAATACAATGCACTTAAAGTTCTAATATTTTATTTGCTTGTGATGATGAAGGTAACTTTCATGTAAAATCAGTTTATTGTGAGTTTTTATGCTATTTGATGCATGAACCATACAGCTGTTAGATTCTGTTAGATGGATGAATGCTACTTAAGTTTTTGGCTAATCCTCAGTGGACCAGTCATCATATTGTTTAACTGTTTAATTTGCAATTTGCTTCTGCTTCTTGACATTGAAGATTGCAGGATAATGCACTAAATCTGCTCTTAACAGTGTTTCTGTATATGTTTCTGCATAGGTTTCTGCAATTACTTCAGTCAAATTTCCCAGAGCATATACATACAAATATATCTCCCCTTTCCTTCCCGTAAAAATAGAAGACATCTGTTCCTTTCTTTGCTTGTTTGTAACAACATAGTTATAAAGAGCAAAGAACTCTTAAATGCAGCACGCTAGTTGTCTTTCCCTTAATATGTAGCATTCAGTATGAAGACACTGAATGGTTTATGAATAATAATTCACTGACAAATTGCACTTTTATAGCCATTAAATCAGAGTTTGCAGCTTCTTCAAATTTATTTTTTTCTTCTTCTGACCTATTGTTAAACTAATGATGATACAACATTAGCAATGTTAATTTGTCTCATAATTCACTTTCCTTTACTAAGTACCTCTTTGGAGCAAGTGTAGAAGGAACACTGAAGAGATATAATGGCAGATATTTTTGTTTTACGGTGTAATGCTCTGGACTTTTTAGCAAATTATATGTTTTTGCCATGTATCAAAATATAAGGTAATCATCTTAAATTCCTATTGCTATATTTGGAGTGTGATTCAATGCATTAAGAACCTTCAAGAGGATATAAATGTAAGCTTGGCCTCATACCAAGAGCTGCAATGATAAGACAGTTTCTCAAAGACATGCTTGACTGTAACCTATGATTGATAATATGTGATTTGCTGTTCCTTTTATGAATACAATGGAAAGGTAAAACTTTTTAATCTCTGGAAACACTCTGTAAGAATCTCCTCAGTATTTTTAAAGGTTAACCTTATGGACAACTTCCATACATTAGTGCCTCCTTTTCCTTCCTTGATGTCATAGAAGATACCAGATTCATCTGTCTCTATCTGCTACAAAGAACATTAGGATGAATTAAAACCAGTGAAAACTATTATAGGTCTTAATTGGTTTTTTTGAACATTAAGAGCAGACTTCATTAAGTACAGCTTTAAATACACAATATTCATGTTTAAGGTTAGTGCAGCTGGGATAGGAAAACCAGCAAGGATTACTGTGTGAAATCCATGTCCTTTAGGCCTGCAGGCACGAGTTTCACTTCTGAACACAGTTCTTCTGTAATTCTGAAGCTGAGCTGGTTCAGTTGTGTTGACTGAGATGGGGAATAGCCCCTCCTCTCTTCCTTCTTTTAGCCAGTGCTAACTGGTGTGTGACAAATGAGCCACAACAGCTTACCCACTGACTTAGCATACATGAACACAGTATACAAGTTCTGTTGGGTCTGTACGCCCTCTGCACTGATGCCATGACAATATCGTAAGTGCCCTCCTGCAGAAGAATCACCAGGTGACACAATCTGTACAATTGGCTTTGAGGTTCTAATCTGTGACGCTTCCTTCAGTGTTAAGGGTATGCTGGCACAGAGGAAGAGGAGCCTTTTAGGTGGGTGACTTTTAGAGCAATTTTGTTAGCTGTAACTTACTATTGATTAGAAACTTGACTTTTAGAGCTGAGATTTTGCAGTATTTGAACAAGGTGATTGAGATCATATTTTAATATGGTCTATACTCTTTCCTGAGAGTAGCTCTATCTTTGTCTCTTTGTCTTGCTGTATCTTTGCAGGATTTTGTATCCTGTGTTGTTAAGAGTATTTTAAATAAAAATAAATAAAAAATTGTTAAGAGTATATTTAAATATCTTCTTTGCAGAAAAACTTCATCAAAATGACTGCAAGAGGCTCTTGAACAATACTGGTGACTGCTGTGTTGTCTCAGCAGTCCCTGTATCTGTTCACTTGTGTGATAGAGACTTGTGAGTTAGTTTAAATAACTTACCTGTCATTGCCTGTTCAAGGAACTGAATTCCTATGATAGCTTGCCTGCTCATAAATGAACCTCCTGGTTAATATTGTGTAACTGCAAACTCTGTATTGTTTATGTACTTTTAAATTAGTCAGAGATCTGTCATCAAGCGTGAAAGTAGCTCAGTGCAGTTACACAGCCATGCTGTACCACAAAACAGATTCTGATCACATGGTGTGGTCCAGCACTTGACTATTCCAAAAAACCTGCCACAGTTTCTGAGTTCTGAAAAGGACTCTGCAAATTCTCTCAGGTTGATGATGGAAAAAATGAGGGCCCTAAGAGAAGCCATGTGATTGGCCTTCACTTCCACATCTTGAAGAAGGTTTTGGGGTTTTTTTTTGGTTGGTTTTTCGGGGGGTTTCGGTGGTTTTTCAACCAACCAATTTGTTGGTTCATTGGTTTTATGAGTGTGTTGTGGTCTTGCATCAGCATTTGTCACTTTTGAAAGAATGATGCTCAGCGGTTTCAAAAAACAATTTTTTCATGCAATTATTTAGCTTGAAAAGATTCCTGAAGCTCATAAAAAAACTTTGATTCGTTTCATTCTTCTGATGGCAAGAAACCTTCCAGCTTCCAGATTTATTTTTATGGCCCTTTTTTCCTGTTTATGATATTCTGGTATCGACATTGTCATACCTTCTAAGTACTTTGTCTCTCCTTTGCAGATAAAAAGCAAGGAGATATTGATACGCATTCACAACATGATGGTTTTTTGTTTGTTCTTTTTTTTTTTTTTTCCACTACAAAAATTAAGATTCTGCATTTCCCTTTAAAAATTTTTGTCTTCCTTCCCTTTCCTTTCCTTTGTGTCCTTCTCCTCATAACAGTTCTCTCTGAGCTGATGATTCATCAAGGAAGCATATTCTAGATAGGGTCCCATCTGTGCTGTGGCCATTGACAATACCATTTTCTTTTGTAATCTCTGCAGGAATATGTTTACTGATGCATGCAAAAATGGCATCTTCCTCTTATGTGGCTTCATCTTATCAGTGTTTGTGGTCTTGCTGTGATTAACTAATACACCCATTACACTTCTTCCCTGCTGTATATCTAGCTGGCAGGGAATGTGCTGCTTTTCAGTGCAAGCCTTTAACTGTGGAAGCAGAACAAGAAAAGCAAAATTGAAATTATCTTTTCCCATCACTTCTGTATCATGAGCTCCAACTCTAAACTGGAAGTTCTTTGAAGTTTGAGGCTGTGCCCTTTGCATTTTAAATTTAATTCCATTTCTTGTACTTCACTCATTAAGATTGTCCTTCCTCTGTAATATTGTGTTCCTAAGAGGTTTCATTAGTATTAGTACCAAGATCACTTGCAAAATTACAACAGCTGTAAAACTAATACTTGAAAATCTCTGAAATATCCAATAAAATATTTCCTTTTCAGTAAAATCAAGTGGAAAATAGACATTAAAAATAGGATTTTATAGTGATGGTTTTTATAAATGCATTTATAAATGCTGAGTTTTGACATATGCTATATTTCCTGTAACTGGTATATTTTGGAATAGTCTACCTTTGGTAAACCTACCTTCTATATTTACCATAACTTTTCAAAATGTGTCCTTTTGAAACTCAGAACCGCAGTTAGTGTGTATTTTCAAGTATATATGAGCAAGTAGTAATAACATTACAGTCACAACATCATAGATAACAACATGGCTTGGGTGGGATTTGTAATGCAATCTGAGTTGGTGTCACTGCAGGAAAAAGTGCTGCAAGAGTTTAAGCTGTCTAGTTTAAAACCAGTTTTGTTTCTTCATGCTTAAATCACACCAGGGTAGATGTGGTGTGATTATAATATCACAGAATTCCTGGTCAGATTTTTCATTCTAGAATATTAGAAGGATCTCTGTTTATGTCCAGATTCAACCTTGAATTTAAGAATTTCTATTCTTTTTTAATGGTGACTTTAACAGTCTTTCCTGAAAGTAATTTTTCATCCACCAGGATTCTGCCAATATTATTTTCAGTTTCCGTTCATTTTCTCTGAGAAAAAGGTGTCTATTCAAGAATCTATTTTGCAAAACATCTTTGTGAAATTTTGTTTTTACTTCAATAGGGAAGAAAAACATGTCCTGAATTATTTAATTTTTGTGTCTCCTGGCCACCTCTGGTTGTCTGCCTGGGTAACTTCTGTGTTGGTTTCTTTCCTCAAGAAAAAATCCTTTAGCAGTAGACATAATGTTGCTATATGCTGCCAAACCTTACATCATATGCAGAGCAGTGTGCTTATTGTTTCTAATGCTTTGTTTCTAATGTTTGTCAGTAGATTTATGCTTTTCTGAGAAAACACAGAGTAACATGTTATGTTGCTTTCACATAGCAGCTGTGTTACCAAATTGCTCTAAGGCCAGGTTTGGATAGCAAAATTTTATATATATATATATATATATACACACAGCTATACACTGAACAATTGTGTTTCATTGTCTTAGTCTTAACAGATGAGAAGCCTGATACTGTAATACAAAAATGCATCATCTACCTCACATCACACTTAGTTATATCAGACAAGAGAAAAAAAAAAAAAAGGTGCCTTTTAAAACTTAAACAAGTTCAAACAGCATCAAGAGTCTATGTTATCAGTTAGAATTTTCAGCTTGCTACAGTTCTCAAATTAGAGTTTTGAGACATCTTTCATAGTTCCGTTCAGATCTAGCCTTTGACCTTTGTTATATGAGATTTCCACTCATATCTTAAAGCACTGAGGAACATGCACCCATTCTGTTGCAGTAAGTAATTTGGTTCTTGGAAACCACACCACCTCTATTCTGCCCAGGCACATGTCAGCTTCAAGCAAGAACCCAATGCTATGATTTAGGATACTTTTCCTTCTGTCACAATAAACTCTGGGCATTGTTCCAGTAAATCAGAAATAGAGCTAGTAATGTCAGTGTCGAGATTATATCATTAAACAGTACATGAGCAGGAAGAGAAGAGAGACTACAGATTGCAGAAAAACAAGGACCATTAATCATAGAGTCTCTGTCTACTGAAGCGTAACAAATGAGAACAGCTGGTCTCCAATAAGTCTACATGATTTTAATTGATAGAAGTTGTTAAGGAAAAAAGTGTGTATACACAGAAAAAGCATACACATGTAAAAATGCAATTTTTTTTACTTTGAAGTCAATTTCAGTAGTTCAGTCTTATCGTGATTGTAGAGTGTTGTTCAAAATAACTTGATGGATATTGATATAAAATAGGTTTTAAACGTACTTAAGTAAGAAAGTCTGACAAACACAGATTTGAGTATTTTGCAGCTAGCAGAGGATTAAATACTAACATATTTTTAGTTTACTTTTCTAAGAGCTTGTGAAGCCAAGCTGTTTAACTAACAAGAAGTTTCAACCTTTCATCTTCGAGCTAAGTCTCAATTTATTTTTTTGTAACTATGAGATTAGGAAACAAAAACTGCATCTTTGATTTATATCTTCAGTGTTGGGTGAAGGGATGAGAAAAACTCTACCTTTAGGTATTTTGGGTTTTTTAATGCAATTGCTACAAAATCAATGAAATTAACAAATCAAAAACTTTATCTTTTGAGAATACCATCTCCCTCTTCCACCCTTTGTTATTTGGCTTTCATTCATTGCTAAGATATTCAGTCACTCTTATCATGCTCTGTATTACACATCACTGTCACTGTGCTTGGTATTACAAACCCATATGTACTTAACCTTCAAAGAAATTTATGGAAGACAAATGAACTACTACAAATAAGAAACAGTGATTTCACAAGCCAGTAGACAAGAGAAAGATCATGTACATGAAAGCAAGAGTCTGTTTGCCAACCCCATTTCATTAATTTGCTCACTTCACTGATTTGTGGAGTTTTTATTCTCATCTTTGTTGTCTAATGACCTTGAGTCGGCATCAGAAACAAACTAGAAGATAATGAAAAGTATGCTGGATTCTTCCAGCATCTTTTGGTATTAGAGGAAGCAGGATTGCATGTAATTTCCTTGTCTTTTTCTCTTGGGCCCAAGCTTTTATGTTACACCTGTTCAATCCATGGCATTACTGCTGTGTAATACTGTACTAGAGATTTAGCCAGGAAGAGTATGCCACTGTCATTGTCTGTGATCCTGCTCCTACAGGTAATGCATCCCAAGGAATTTGCATTCAAAACCATAAAAGGCAGTTGACAGAAGAGGGTGTCTCTTTGCTGTGCATTTGCCCAAAAGGAAGGAAAGTAATTTTCTGTCACCCTGAGCATGAAACAGTTATTAGTAGCACAGGCTACAAAGGTTGTCATGTCCTTGCACACTGGAATTTCAAGCATGACTTTTAAGTTGATCTTGAGCTCCAGTAGTGCCCAGTAACATTATGCAGTGCTACAGCAGATAGCCTTTAAGTTATTGAGGCTGTGAATTTAAGTGCCTGTATTCTTATATTATAGGAAGTTATAGTGCAGCTGTCCTTACGTATGTGTTGTGGCATGTTGAACAGCCCAGGTTGAACCTCTGTGGAGTTGTAAGAAGATTAGGTATAAGAACTAGGTTAGTTATAAAACTGGGAACAAAGGACCAGCTGCACTTTGTCCTTGTAAAGGCCTTGTAATAACCTCATAAATTCAGTCTTTATTCAAGGGAGATTTCCAGGTTTACTAATTTGATCAAACAGAATGCATCTAATATGTTTTTGAACATGCTTTTTCTGATTTGTTTTAGGTTCTTTTAAGTTTGAGTTAGCTGCCTGTAAATAATTTATGTTGATACCCATTACGTATGTTCATATAGTTGCTACACTAATGTTTTATATGGTTAACGTAAGTATTTGTATCTTAAAACAAGTATTTATGAAATGCTGTAAGCTATTACTTACAATTGTGATTGCAAATTCATCTGAAATAGTAAGGTCACAAATCAAGAATGGGCCTAACTTCAGGTTTTTAGGGTTGTTTCAGATTAAATCAGTAGTAAAAGGAAGAGAGGAACCACAAAGATTTATTCCTTATATTCCAGTACAGAAATTAAATTACTGCTGTTGAACAAGCAACAATGACTTTAATTAATATTTGTATCTAAAGCAGTACAAAATAAAAACAAATAAAACTGTTCTGTGGACAGATTGGGTAAAATGAATACTTTGACAAACCAAGTTTGAAAGGGACCTTGGCGCTCAGATGTATAGCACTAGAAAAGTAACTGTTACTATTGCTTTGACTCTATGTTTCATTCAGATTTATTTGTAAGGAACATGCCTCATGTAAAGCAATTCATTTTACTGGCTCTTTCTTTAAAACTTTGATCTCTACAAATGACTTTGCAAGGACTGAGCTGAAGTCTTCAAGTGGTCCTACAATTTGCAGTTCAGTCAGGAAATAAGCATATTAGTGTGTGAGCTAAATGATGACTTGTTTCACAGTTTCTAATTGTAAATAGTTTGTGACTTTCATTAATAAGCTAGAATTTATTGCTAGAGATGATTCACTCAGTAGTTATAAAATGAATAGTCACATTCAGCTCCAAATTTGATAGAAAAATAGAATTAAGTTCTAATTATTACACTTCTCATTAGATACTCTTCACCTACCCAAGTCCTGTCCTAACCTTTATTTGCAATGTATGCACTATAGTACATAATCTTTTGGGATTTCAGTAAAGCTTTTGATACTGTCTCTCACAGTATCTTGCTGGACAAAATGTCCAACCCACAGCTGGATAAACACATCATGTGGTGGGTGAGCAATTGGTTCACAGGTCGAGCACAGAGGGTAATAGTCGATGGGGTACCATCAGACTGGTGACGTGTCACTAGTGAGGTTCCACAGGGCTCCATCTTAGCCCTGGACTCTTCAACATCCTCATAGATGACTTGGACACAGGACTGGAAGGGATACTAAGCAAGTTTGCAGATGACACAAAACCAGGGGAAGCTGTTGACTTCCTCAAAGGCAGGAAAGCCCTGCAGAAAGACCTCAACAAATTAAGAGGACGGGGCAATCACCAACCATGTGAAGTTTAACAAGGGAAAGTGCCGGATTCTGCACCTGGGATGGGGTAACCCTGGATGTACCGACAGACTGGGGAATGAGATGCTGGAAAGCAGTGACGCTGAAAGAGACCTGGGGATCCTGGTCAGTGGCAAGCTGAATGTGAGCCAGCACTGCCCTGGCAGCCAGGAGGGCCAACTGTGTCCTGGGGGGCATCAGGCAAAGCATCGCCAGCCGGTTGAGGGAGGGGATTGTCCCGCTCTGCTCTGCACTGGGGTGGCCTCACCTTCTGTACTGTGTGTGATCTTGGTTACGGCAATGTAGGAAAGATATTAAGCTCTTAGAGAGTGTCCAAAGTAGGGCAACAAAGGTGGTGGAGGGCCTTGAGGGGAAGCTGTATGAGGGGCAGCTGAGGGCAGTTGGTCTGTTCAGCCTGGAGGAGACTGAGGGGAGACTTCACTGCGGTTACAACTTCCTTGTGAGGGGAAGAGGAGGGGCAGACAGTGATCTCTTTGGTGACCAGTGACAAAACCCAAAGGAATGGCCTGAAGTTGTGTCAGGGGAGGTTTAATCTGAATACTAGAAAAATCTTCTTCACCCAGAGGGTGGTTGGGCACTGGAACAGGCTCCCCAGAGCAGTGGTCACAGCACCAAGCCTGACATATCAAGAAACATTTGGGTGATACTCTGAGGCACACGGTGTGACTTCTGGGGATGGTTCTGTGCAGGCTTAAGGGCTGGATTTGATGAACCTTGTGGGTCTCTTCCAGCTCAGAGTATTCTGTGTTTCTGGGATTCTGTGATAGTCTTAAAACAAAAAATATTTGAACAGTCTGTATAATATTCAACTGGAAAAAATCTAGAGACAGAAATGCTCGTGCAGTATTTTAAGAATATGATTTACCGTAATATTCCTCTTGTGTCCAGATATCCCTAAATAACAATGGACTTTACCTTTTGTTATGCTGGCACCAGGATCTAAGGAACTAATGCAATTCGTGAAAAGTCTGTTTTTAGTTCTACTTCACTTTCTTCTACATAATTAAAACATAAAATAAGATGAAACAGTAGATTTTAGTTCAAAATAAGTGTTGACTGATAATGTTAGCAGAAACATAGAAGAAAAACATGAAGAAAATATATGTGAAACAGAAGATTTTTCTAAATTTAAATTGAAACTAAAACTAAATCGCACTTATGAAAAACATGTGGACCATAAGTATCAATCTCAAAGGCATGTTTGGTTCATTTACTTTCTGCTAAAATTTGTGTGTGTAGGGTTACTATAAATTTTTGAAATTATGTTATGTGGTATTTGGAGAATCCAGTTTGAACAGGAGAAAGTTTCATGTTGTGATATAGTATCACCAACACCCTGAAAGAAAAAAAAACTGTCCAGGTATATTGCACTGCTCTATATTTCACGTGACTACTAGTCATACCAGTTAGTAATTCAAAGTATTTCCTGTGCTCTTATGTCAGGCCTAAAGACTGTGCATACACTTCAAACAAGTTAAAATAAGAGTTTCATTTAAACATAGGAACTCTTGGTAAAGAAGTTAATCTTGGATTTCTGCCTTCCTAGGACTTTCTGGTATATAACAACACTCTGTTTCAATAACACTGTTGTTATTACTATGCACAGACCCAGTTCACATTTATCTGGGGAACTGCACAACCATCTGCTGCAAACACATTGCATTATGTGGATGGCAGGCTGCATGAATTGCTGTGACTGTGCATGTTTTTTACAAGTCTTACATAGCTGATGAACTCCAAATTCATATATAGTCCGATTAAATACCTCCAGAGACCAAATAGCTCTTCATTTACATCCTTTGCTTGATCTGCTGGAAATAACTCCTTTTCTTCATTGTCTATAGCTTTAAACTGTGCTTCTGTTTAGGTACTATATGCCCTATTTCCTCTGCTGTCAATATTAATTGAAGGCTATACAGGCCACAAAGAGCTGATTTGAAAGAGGACATGACATAACATCAGCCAGTCATTGGCTATTACCAGGAATGATGGCCAGTCTATCAGGTGGCAAGAGAACGGCTTGTGGTTATGACCAGCTGAAGGAAATAGCATAAATTAGTGGAGAGTACTGGAAGCAACAGAGGATGCTGAAGAAAATTCCTCAAGTCAGGAGGGGAGCCATCATAACAGTAATGAAAAGGTAGATTTCTGATGTGCATAACCTGCTTAAGAAGGTGATCAGCTGTTGAAATTAGGGTATCTGTTGAGGTTAGAGGGGTATCTCCTGGAGAGGGTCCTGCAGGCAGCTCTGTGGAGGTTTTCAGGGCTGAGATCACCCCCCCG
>JAWWES010000001.1:24868337-25028934 GCA_035583135.1 Lophotriccus pileatus
TCAGCAGGAGGCGATGTGGAACCGCTGGGAATGTAGAGCCTGCAGTTGTTAGAGTCGGTCAGCAGGGGGCGCTGACAGGTCACCGGCAGTCACCACGTGTTGGTCTCCGCGCGCCGGGGCAAACTGGACAATGGAGCCCTCCCCCAGAGGAAGGGAAGAGGGGGAGGGAAAGCACAGTTCCCAGCGCTGGAAAAACTCACTCTTTCCTGCTGGTCCCAAACGTGCAGTGATGTCACTCTGTCCCTCTAAGATGAAGATTCAAACGAAACAGCTCCAAACAACTGATGCCCATTCAGAGAAAAGGGCAGCAGCTCCACAGCAGCCAGTCCAGCACCTCCCATGGCTCCTGCCGCTCTCCCTAGCACTGCCCCCCACCCCTGCCAGTCCCGAAAACTAGCTCAGATTTTCTCTCCACCCTCCGTTTCTGTGGTGACAAAGCCAGGCAATTAACATATCAATGCTGTTGGCCAGATCGTTAACTTGGGCCATTAGCTGCTTGGAAAACAGCCCTGACCAGCTCCCCTCCCCCAACACAAGCAGGGAAAAGGAACGAATTCCAACTTAACTTTAAGAGCACAAAAACCATGACAGAGTGATAGTGGGTTTATGACCTGTTCTGAAGCATCTAGTAGAGATATATGTCAAAAAGATGATTGCAATACCTATTTTATCCTAGGAACTATTGTCTTCTCAAGCAGGACAGATTATTCAGCTGTCTTAAACAATGTCTAATGTTTGTGAGAAACTAAGGCCTGAATAGAATAATAATGCAAAGGAAACATTAAATTTTTTTTTTAGAGTACTTTCAGTGCTGAGTCATAACTGATTTTAGAAGATACAGCAAAAATTTCTTTCTTAAATCATGTGCACTGTCTATGTCTCAGTGGACCTGGCCCTGTCCAGAGCTGAGAAAGGGCACAAGCATATGGGTACCAATTCTTGTCTCAGGCAGTTGTATCATCTCGTGCATTATCACTACTTCAGACCACACTGAAGCAACTTTTCAGCTAAGAATGAATAACTCAAAACTTTTTCACTTGTCATTTCTCTGTCATGTAGCAGAGCTAGTCCTTTGCCAGAGGTGTTAGAGGCTCAGGATACTGTTTGGTTTTCTACTTTCTGATAAGTAAATGGTTTCTCTCTTCTCCCTCTGAATGTTTGGAAACAAACATGGAAGAGAAAAATAGTCAATGAGCCCAGCATGTCTCCATTTACTCCAACTACAGTGAGATTGATTTTCACAGCAGGATCATACATTTTGGAAGTTCATCTGGTGTTGGAAAGGAAAAGAAGGTCTTAATATGTGTCCAAAAATGAAAACCCTGTATTATAAGCCCCCAGTAAGATTCCAGTGTTTGAACACTCCACTGTCTAATGAATAACTGAAACTTAGCAAAATTTGTGGAATTTGAAGTATCAAAGAATTGGGCAAATTGGAACCCAGTTATGACAGAGACGTAAGGTGATATTTCCTTTCTTAGCCCTTTCTCTGCCTACCCTCATTTCCTACAGTGGTGACTCAGAGCCAGCAGTTCCAGATCAGTGAGGGAAAGCAGCACACAGGAGGAGAATAAGAGTCTAGAAGAATCCGCCACCCCTCTCTGTGTGCAGATCCAAATGGATGCAGTTTTTAATATGAAGAAAGCACAAGTTGCAAGGCATCCTTCTGGACATTTTAGAAAATGTATCTAAGACTCAGAGCTGCATCTTGAGGTTGAACTGATTCTTACTTACTTCAGTTCCCAACTTTGATTCACAGTATGAGAATGATGAATCTAATTTATTCTTTTAAATTTCTCTGTGGTTCTGCCAATGAAAATAAGGTCTTAAAGTCCCTGGTGCACTGCACCTCTGTGGAAAGCAGAACTGCAGAAGATGCCTGACTACTGACACTACAGAAGTATCTGCTTATGCACGTTTTCCTCAGCACCGTCACATTCAGTCAACTTCAACTCCATAGCAATGACTAATATAGACGTTTTCATTTTTTCCCTCTCCTAACTGCTTCTATCGCTTTCTAACATCAGATTTTCATTATTCTCAGAAATAATCACAGTATTTTTGTAATTGTGCAGGTTATTTTTTTTTTCAAAAGGAGAATTGTTTTGATATGATTCTATTTCGTCATAGATTACTTTTACCTGCTTTAAAGATTGTCTTGGTATTTGAAGTTCTTACAGCAGTATTTAAGTCATTCAATTTCTTAGAGTGCACAAAATGTCCCAGGATGATTGAGGATTACATCTTATACGTATTTTCTACGTTTTGCTGAGTCCAGATTATAACATTGCTGAAGACTTCTTTTTGAGCTTTCTAATTTTAAAATAAAATAATTAAATAAAAGCTTCCATCCTTACAATGAAGACTGTTATGAAGACTGTTTTACAGTGAATGGTTTCTTAATTTCAGTCCTGTTCTTCTGAGTAAGAGTTAAGTCTTACAGCATACCCACTCTCTCATCTCTCAAAATGAACATGCACCAAATAAATTAATACCTGCTGCTGTCAGGAATAACTTCTGATGAAGTGCAAAACAGCTCAAAGTATCAGTAGCTTCTTAGCAAACTTCTACTTCTGTACAGCTGTCATGGGAATCTTTTGTTCCATTTTTCGGTTCTGCAGTCTGTTTTTGTGGACTTAAAGGTCAGCAAAGGCTATGAAATGTTACAAAGTTTTGTATCATTAGCTAATACTTTCTTTTTGCTCGGTTGAAGGTAGCTTTGGTCTGGGGAATTTTTTACTGCAAATCATTGCTGTTATTTTTTGGACTTGACCTTCTTTTGTTGTTGTTTTTTTTGTTTGGTGTTGGTTTTTTGTTTTTATATATATGGACTTGGTTTCATGTTTTATGTGTCTTTTCAGAGCTTTTATTATCTCAGTCATTCTCAGCTACTCAGTACCCCAGTTGCTATTTGTGAATGAAAAATTCTCTGCTCAACTATTTCACTTATGCCTTATTTTCCTCCACTGATTCTTCCGTATTTTCCTCTTTCTCAAGGAATAGGATATGGTTAGTGTTCATGCAGTTTCCCAAAGCCAGCTTGAAGGAATGACTATACTTGAGTATCCGGCATCAACAGTAGTGTGCTTTACTCATGGTAGCTGCAAATATGGTAGGTTTTCCAGCATCTCCTTGTCCTTTCCAGGAGCTGTTGGATCTCTGCTTTTGTATTTAATATACTCCAACAGTGGTTTTTTTCTTTGTAGGCAGTTCCACAATGACAGAGTACAACTCTCCAGTCTCCTTGACAACTCTACTGTAATAGCAATGAGGGGAAACAGAACATTTTACGCATACTTAAACTACTTGAGGCAAAATCGTTTTTGTGTGTAGACATTTCCATCCATGTGCAGCATAATTTGCTGTATAAGAGTAGTAATTACTGTATCTGTAGCTCTGATAGTGTTTCACAAGTTCTATAAATTATTATCATTATTGATATAATACAGTTAACAAAATAATTGCTTCATTTAATCCTGCTTGTAGTGCAGTCATGATGTCCACCCTTAGGAGAAATTGACCATAGACCCTAATGCCTGGCACTCCTTTTACAGACAACACTTCTCTAGGGATCCAAAAGATATTGCTATTGTTTTTGCTTATCCATACCTTCCTTGAGGAGACAAGAAGAGACAAGAGATCACCCTTTACCTTAGAAAGACAGTATGCCCTTTTCTCCCTCCCTTTGTTCTGAATTTGCCAGTATTCCTTGTAAAGCACCAATAGTGGAATGGCCAAGCAGCTCAGCCTGCACACTGGGTGGTTCAGTGGGCTGGGATAACTGCCCAAAGCAATATCCCTTGTCAGCCTAGGTGTGCTTCTGCTACTATCTTGTTTGTTGCCAGCTTAGTCATACCTAAACTTTGCTTGTCTCTGCTCCTGCTCCTGTCATCTGTCAGCCATTCCTATCTGGCTAAAAAGTGGGAATTCTTCATCTGCCTCTTCATGTTTTTTAATTCTTATTCTTATCCTTCCTCCTTTGCCCATCATAGGGCATAGGCAGCATGTACCCCCAACAGATCTAGTTCTTTCCATCAACATAATCTGACCACTTCAAATAGGTGAACTGTGTCAGAAACAAAGTTCAAAGCAGCCTAGAATGTCCCAAACTGTCATATTCACTCCCTCAGGACAGATATAGAAACATGTGTGGGTCTAGGAACTGCTTGCAAATAACTCATCTTGCCTCTCAGTTCACCATCACTGCCTACCTACCCTGCCTGCTCCAAGGTCTGGTGTTGTGCAAATGATATTTTTATTTAGGAACAGGTTATTCAGAAACAAAAGCTCAACCAGAGGGGTCCCCTCTGGTGATTTAGCTTGGATTGGATGACAGCCAGATCTCCTACCACCGGCATCTCTGCAAAAGTTGTTGTGTGCCATGTCTAGGGCCAAATGGGTACTTGCTGCCGGCACCATTAAAGACAGTCTGTATAGAATATTACTGTATAAACCGTCTGTCCACTGCTTTCCTGCTGATATCACTTGATGGGATATGTTGCAAAATGCCCTTGCAGAAGCCTTGCTCATGGAGACCTCATGTAGGAAAGTAATATACCCAATATCTGGGATGTCTGGAGTAATATTTCACTGTCCTTAGCTCAGAGATAAATATCAGAGAAGCTCTTTGTCACTCTGCTTTGGCCCAGCTTTGGTGTTCAGTGAAATAGCTGAAATATTTGAAACATTATATGGGGAAAATATATATGAAAAATATATATGAGCAGAGGAAAGTGTGCATGCTTTTAAGAGTATTTGAGCATACGGATTTGAGAAGGAGTAGTCTGTGAGGCTATGAATCAGTCCACAGTGTTTTAATGTATTGGCTACCTGGGAATTTTTGCATACTACTCTCAGTCTTGATTTGGAGTCTGACCTGATAGAGCAGAGGATGGTTTTGCTGCAGTGCACTGTTTGAGACAAAAGAAGAGACCATTAATTTAGGAAAATCCTTTGAGCACTTTGGCTGGAGAGCCTTGTTTTGGTTTGTTTCTTTAATTCTCTCACAGTTTGTTTTAAAACTTGGAGCCTAGGTAGTTTCATGTATGGCTTCCAGATAAATTCTTCACTTTATCAGCTCTGCCAATTGCTGCCATATTTTTTTCCTGGTGGCCTTTGGCAAACCAAGACCAGCCATTCAGGTCTAAATGGTAAGCTGAACTCCAAGGAACCTGTGCTCTGCCCTGAGAACCTAGATGGAACAAAAGTCCTGTTTTGTGCAGGCATTCAGTGTGGACTGGTGCTTGTCTTCTTGCTCTGTATGACTGCCAGGGCCTAAAGGTCTGGTCAGAAAAAAAAAAAATTGAAAAATTTTTATCTGTCCATTCAGTTTCCTGTGATTTGTGTTTTCCGTCAGGTGCTAGACATTAATGATTTCAGTAGCGATCCCTGTACTAAGTTGCATACAGCTTGTTGGTACATGTGACAAAAAGAGAAGGGATTGCAAGAACAGCAACTTTATATAGGCTTATCAAGACTTTTGGGGTGGGTCTTGTGGCTGAGGAGCCTCACTAAACATGCATTGTGGCTGTAACTGTGTTCACTGTTCTAAAGATGTGTAAAGCTTTACAGATTAGACAAAGGCAAGATGCTCGGTTTCTGAAAACCTGCTGCAGTAATGCTAAGAAGCTTCCTGATAGAGCAGTGTAGGTGAGGTTAATGAAGCCCTGTCATTAATGAGATTGGAACTTGGTGAGTCATGTTATAAGTATTTGAAATGAATCCAGTGAAGACTTTGCAAATCCTTGACAGGTTAGCCTTGAAATTGAGCAAATGAGAGGGAGGGTCAGAACAAGAGAGAGCAGAGAATATAAAAGGCAAAAAAGCCTCAAGAATGAGAGGGGTGGGGGGAGAAATTACTGTAATAGAAGGCATAGTGAGATTTAAAAAAAAAAAAAAGAAGAATGTAGGATTAATTGACAAAGGAGAATCTTTGTTTATAATGGCAAAAATAGAGGAGAACATGAAAAGATGTCAGTAACTTTACCTTCCCCTGCTGGGCTTTTCACAATTACTTTTATACTGTTGGAGGTAGATGTTAACACACCTAGAAATTAAGGTAAGCATCTAGCTCTTCATACAAAAAAACCCCCACAAATTTTAATTGATTTTTGTCTTGCAGATCCACAAAGACTCACCCTGGTCCAGTTGTACATTTAAGTGACAGCCCAAGAGATGAGGGAAAAGTGAGTACAACTAATGGTATAAAATTTTGCAACATTTCATAGCCTTTATTTGCCTTGGTAGCTCCTTCTTTTTGGTCACTCACTAATTTTATCATCTGCTTTCTTTCTATATTTCCAGTTCACTTTAACTATTTTACAGTTTTTAAGAAAAAATTATCTTTGTACAAAAAACATACCATACTTTAAACCATTTAGCCATCCAAATTGTTCATGATTAAATAAACCTGACTTTGTGTAATTAAGAATTGGCTAAAAACTGTATCATTGGATAAACATGCTATTATGAAGTCATTGTTGTAAGTTTTCATAAGATAACAATTCTTTTCTTATACAAGAGTTTTAACTGTAGTAATCTACATCTGTTGCTGCTGTTTGCTATTTTCAACTCTGTTCACGAAGAGCTACCCACAGTTGGAATCAAAACAATCAGAGCACCAGGGTTGTGACTGATACCACCAGGAAGCAAAATCAAAGTTTGCTGACTTCATTTGTATGGCAGCTTTTCAAAAATGAAGTATGGCTGACAGAATACCAGTTTTATTAGAGCTGTTCACTTATCCATGGCTACTGATTTTTTTATACATTTTGCCTATGTAGAAAAGGGCATTTAACTCTCTCATTGGTTTTAATAATTTCTAGCAATTGCATTTTTGAGTGTATTTATAAAGTACTGAATCTTAAAAATGGTGTATCTATTTGACAGTGTCCCTCATATAACAGCTGATGGTTGTTAGAAACTAGCAGCAGTTTGAATTTTTGCTACTGATATGGGGGATATTATGCTGAAATTATGGGTACCTAAAAAAGCACTGATGAGTACATCTGGTTTTCTTTTGCATTATGCGTCCTTGGACTTATCCATATTGCAAGGTGAACTATGTACAAATGGTGTGCTTGTGAGCTAGCCCTCCAACAACTTATATGGGATCTCTAAGCATTTTTAGAAGCATCACAATAGATCAAGCAATTTAGAATACTATGAAACAAATTAGACATTGTGAAGTGTAGTGTTTTAGCCTCAAACACGAAGCCATCAAGAAATGCTATTTAACTATCTATGGCAAAGTGCCTGATAAAAGTAAAGGTTTATTTACGTGGCATCATTCTTGTTTTCTGGCCACAACAGAAGCTGAGGGTGACCTAGGCATCTAAAGTACACAGTGTAGGGAAAAAGGATATGAAAAGAAAAAATTGTCTTGTGAGTGAACATCCCTTACAGGAATGTCAAGCACCGGGGTCCAAACAGAAACCTAAAAATACTTTTTCAGCAGAAAGAGAGAAGATGAAAAGGAGCCAGGAAAGGGAGTTAGAGGAGAACTGGCTTGGAAATACAAGTGCTTGTTGCTCAGAGGGCATGTGGAAGACATCTGGACAGTGGTGAATTCCTAGCACACTAACAGCAACAGCAAGATCAGACAGATGCCTGTGAAAAACAAAGATTGAAAATTTATGGGAAGAAAGAGTAGAAAACATAAGCTATACTGAAACCATCCCAGTGCAGCTCTTTATATCACTGATAGAAAGAGAGTGGTGTAAAGAACAAATTGGTGCTAATAAAATCCTTGCAGATTTGCAGACTGTGGAATTGTTAGTGTTTGATGTTTACGGGAAGATACCAGTAAAATGTACACACAAATGTAAGAGATCCAAGCATTAAATCAAAAGACATAGCTCTAGATAAAAAAATTCAACAGAAGAGAAAAATATTAAACTAAATTTTTCAACCAAGTCTCAATAAACTTTGGTTGAACAAATGAAGAATTAAACAAACATTATCCATAATGAGGAAAAAATAAAAAAAAAATATAAAAAAATAAAATAAAATAAAATAAAATAAAAAAAAAAAAAAAAAAAAAAAAAAAAAACCAGCTTCTGGCATTTTGCTGTTCAACATTGGCATAAATAGCCTAGAAAACAGAGTAAGCTCCTAAGTGGACTTTAGGAGTCTGAGAAACTCAGCAGTAGAATGGCAGGTTAAGTACTGTCATTTGCAAGTATTCAGTGTAAATGATAAGTGATATGTGTGGGGGAAAATATTTAGGACTTTATGTATTGAACAATGCATCTGAACTGATGACTACTGTTTGGTATCAAGAGCTTTAACTAATGATTGATAGTTCAATGAAAATGTCAGCTCAATGCTCAGTAGTGAACAATAAAGAAAATCAAAATTAGGCATTATCTGGAGAAGAACAGAGAACAAAACAGGGCTATTAAAGAAATGCATGGTTGACCTGCCTGCTGAATACTGATCTTAACGCTCCTTCTTCTTATATCTAAAAGGAATATAATTGTGCTAAAAGAGGATAAACAAGGTTTCCTATATGAGAGACAACTTAGTGAAAGAGGAAAATTCTGTGTAAAAGACCCAATTCTGATTCTAAGTTTGAAAATTGCAATGATGTGAAGAGGATGAAAACAGCTCATGGTCTGTTTCAATACAAAAACTAAAAGGATATCAAATGAAGCTGACAAGTCAGATTCCAAACAAGCCAATTAAGCACTTTTTCAAATGTACAATGGGTAGAAGCTATAAAACTTTGTCCAAATGCTGTTGTGTGTGCTGAAATTTTGTATTGGTCACAAGGAAGATTAGAAAAGTTAACAAAAGAGAAATCAATTTTAGGGTAACTGAAGAGGTTTGATGAATTCTCATAAGAAGTTCTTAAAGACGAGGTTAGACAGAGCCATGTGTAATTAGGGAGATGGCTATGTTGGAATTAGAAAATTACTTAGTTTGAGAGAATATGTGAGAGTATGACAAGTACTTGCCCTCTTCCCTTACTGTTATTTGGTAGTTACTCTTGGCCATTTCAGTACAAGATACTGTGACAGATAGACCTTCTATTTAATTTAGCAGAGTTAATCTTAGGTGAAAGAGCTATTTGAAGATAGGTTTACTACTCTGCTTAGCTCCTCAGCTCCTAGTTAACAAGAGACCACCAAGAAGTGTTGATGGGAGAGGTCAGACTCCCCACAGCACTTCATGATAGGCAGCAGGTGAAAGTGTTCTTTGCATATGTTTCAGGAATTAAATAGTTTGCATAGATGAGTTGTAGTCATTACGCAAAATATAGATATTCTTTTTTCTACAAGAGTACTACTCTACAAGTACTCTGCAAGGGTTCAGTGGTATATTCTTGTCTGGGGTATCACAAAGTTGTTTACACATCTGAGACTGTTTCACTGAAGTAGATAAATGTTTCTCCTATGTGCACTGAGTGGTTCAGAGTCCTAAAACACAGTCAAACCTTTCCAAACCTAGGACAGTCATAAGATCTCTTTTTGAAAACCAGGGAAATTTGTGTGCTGACAGTATTCACTAAAATTCTTGGAATTCCTTCAAGTTCCAATTTACATCAGTGGCTGGTGATCAGGTTCTTTGTGTCAAAAGAGTGAACGTAATTCCAGAAGACTTCTGCCATTCAACATTTTTCCAGAGTGCCCTCCAGGCGAACTATCTAGGCAGATTTTGGAGGCAGTCTCTTTTATGAATCTAGCAGGCTGTGGCTGGAAGACAGACATCAAAGAGAATTTGAGCATTTAATGTGTCACTGAAGAACAATTTGGGGACCTAGTGATTAAGTTCGTTAAATATAACTGTGTCTGCCAAATCAATGAATAGGAACAGACTGAAGTGCACAGACATTTATAAGTGGCAGATCTGAAGCAAACATGATTTTTCTTGCTGGCAAAGGAAAAGACATTAACTGCAATGATCTGCAGTTTCCCAGCAAATGGAGAAAGCTTAATAGGAAAAGGTTTAATATTATTAACTATTAGCTGGTGGACTAAACTTCCTATCTCTGAGTCTGAGTTCTGAGATCTAATAATACCTAAATACAGTGTGCTTTTGGCAGGCTTGTTTGTTTGCATTTTTTCTCCCAGCTATTTTGTGTTACCAGGACAGAGGCTTGCTGGTATGTGCCAGGATGCAATTAGTTGATTGTAGAAGATAAATATCTCCACAATACCATCACTGAAAGCGTTTCATGAAGAAAGATTTAAGTCAAAACGTGGGGCAACTTCACTACATAAGGAAGATCTTGCCAGGTCTTCTCTCTCCAAATTCTGTCCAGCCTTCTGCACGTTTCATAACCTAGTAAAGTATGAGTAATTAAACTGTGCCAGGAGGGACAAGTTGTAGAGAAATCTTTGGGGTTTTTTCCGTCCTGGACTCCTTTTATACACATTTTTCTTCTTTGTCTTTGTTTTCCCTTCCAACTGCATTTATGGATGTTTTACTTTTTACCTTTGTTACAGATGTAGAGCTTGTCTTAGAGACCTCTCAAGTGATCACCATGACTGAGAGGAGTGCAAATGTTTTAGTTTCCTATGGTTCAGACAGGTTAGAATCCAGAGCATCATAAATATACTGGCAATGAGACTTGCCACGTTCACCCAGTTGGAATTGTGACTTTAGTGTCGTACCACACTGTTAGTAGTAAAACAGCATGACTACCATCTGAACAAAAAGAGAGACTCCTCCTGGCTATGCTGCAAATCTGTTTACCTTTCAATTTATTCCCTGAAATCACAACACTTTGTATCTTGCCATTCTGTAGTGCTGTTGTGCATTAAGCATTTCAGCAACAGATCAGGTGAAATGGAGTCTCTGATACAAGGTATTTAACCTTTTAGTAATTACCTGGAGCATGATTTCTTTGCAAAAGAGAGTGACAGGAAACAAAAGACAAGCTTTCTTCACCAGGGAGAAAGGCTTATTAAGAAACGGATCACATACTAAACGTTTTTCTATTCCTTCAGTTTTCTGAATATATTTGTATGAAAGCTGAGATGAAAAGAATACCGGTGGATACAAACTGAACTCAACTCGTTTGGTACCCAGCTGTAACACCAGCAAGTGTTTGTTATGATGACTGTAAGGAGGGCACTCAATCTCCGTAACATATTGATTGAAATACCATTTACTGGAGATAATACAAAAAGGAGGATGGTAACCCCAAGTCATGTAGCACTGAATGAACCTCTAGTAAGAGCACATCACACTGTGCTAAGTCCCCTCTGTGAAGAGGCTTGCCAGCATTTTGGTCTGGAGAACTCAAAAGATTTTTTGGGGGAAAAAACCCAAAAACTTCTGTCCATTTCTGCTGTCAAGCAAAAGGAGGTTCACATGAGCTATACTGCCTTACGTTAAGACAAAGGCAAAGGCACAAGGATGCTGTAATTGCCCTTACCAAGTGGGAGCTGCCTACAGGCTTCTTTTGAATTAGCCAGCTACGTTTACCTTGTGGCCAAGGAATATGTGCAGCACAATGCAGGCCTGAAGGCCAACTGCTGTGTGTAGCACAACCTAGCACAGCACAGGACTGCACCTACTCAGGTTAACTGCTGTGTGGATCACTAACTCCTGGATGTACAAATGACTTCGGTTTGGGATCACTACACTAACAGTGAAAACAGCCACAGTAAGACACTCCTTTGTTCACTCTCTGAATGGCAACCTATTATCCCAGAGTACCATATGGCATCCTGACACAAGTGCTACCCAATTAGCTGCATGCTCTCTGACTGCCACAAAATCCCACATGGAGCCATCCAGAGCAAAAATGCTAAATATTCTGGAATTTCTCCAGCACAGTTTAATTTTTTTCCAGCAGCATAACTCTTAAGGAATCAGGTATTGTTCATATTCAGGTATTAACTATAAGTAATTATCAGATTAGCTACTACATCTCCACATAAGGAATATTCTCCTGGCAATATAAGGAATCATATCCAGTAGGACTGAGAGTATCTTCTGTAGCAGTATGATGTATCAGTCACCCTTAACTTGGAAAAAAAGTGATGTTTGCTTAGTAGCCCAGCCAAGTTTCATTTTTATGACTTAAGCAAGCCAAAGCAAGTGATAGCAAAGATGCTGTTAAACTTTCACTGACTAAGAGATAATCTTGTCACTCTTCTGCTCAAATTCTTAATATAGAAACTGTAAATTCTTGCCTGCATTCTGTGATACATGTGTTTATAGGCAATGAACAACTGCAGCTATCACTGCCAGTTGTATAAAATATTCTGCAGCAGAAATGTGTGAGTCTTCCAGTTTGGTCATTTCCAGTCTTCATATTCAGGATAGATTCTTAGGAAGACAGACTCTATGGGAAACAATTTCCAGGACATGTAAGTAGGCTAGACTTCATATGCTCCATAAGATCTGAAATTAATTGTGTTCAAATGAAGAGTACTCTACTGTGCCAGATCAATATTTCAGTTATTTTCAGTGGAGACAAGGAGAAAGGATTGTATTCATTCTTATTTTTCTCCTGAGTATTGTTTTTCTACTCATTCATCTTTTCTCAAATCTTCTTTGCTGGTATTTCTGAGGTGTGCACAATAATATGATATACCTGTTATAGAAGAACAGGTATAAGTTGGTATAAACAGGTAAAAATTGGCATATCAATTAATTAATTTTTAATTATTAGGAAAACAAGCAATTTATTCTTCTGCAGGAGGAATTCTTTAAAATGTTTTTAAGCAATAGAAGGAATAAATTAAAGGAATATTAGTAGCTGAATGACAGATTAATCTGTTGACACTTCGGTTTGAAATTAAGTGATTAGGTGTCAAACATTTTCCTCTCCAGCAAGGGGCAAGGAGGGTAAGAGCTGATAGGAACATGCTGCAATCTTATTTTTTCAGCAGATATGCAAGTGTGAAGAATGCCCAGGCACATAATCTTCGGGGGGGGGGGGAGGGGGAAAGGTGTATAAAGCCATTTTTTTCCCATACCACATGTTAAATTGTCAGTAATGTGAAGTAGTTTATACTGAAAGGTAATTTGAAAGCATGGTATTCCATGTAGAGCAGATTACAATCTTGCACATCACTTTGACATTTCTTTTCATATTATTCAATATCTGTATATACATTTTGATTCAGAAACTGTAATTGTGTTTGTTTCCCTTCTCCAGCTGTTGATAGGCTATGAAAATGGGACTGTCGTATTCTGGGACTTACGATCTAAAAGAGCTGATCTGAGAGCTTATTATGATGAGGTAAGCAATTTCCATTAATTCAGAAAATCCATTTTTCAGCAGTTTGCCATATGTCTTACCAAGCAGATGTATATTTGTCTTAAGGCATTGCTGGTTCTGGAAATTCTGTTTGTGCTATGCTTTTGAACAAATTATTGACAATACAAATCAAAGCCTGAAATCTCTACTTCTGATGTGTTAGGCTCTCATGAATGTACTACGACACAGAATCTCTTCCTCTTGATTCTGACAAGTTCATCAACTTCTGTGTGGGGATTCTCAGTTGAACAGAGTGTAACAATAAGCTGACCTGAGATATAGCTACATAAGGAATTATAGAAACATCTTTAATATGTAGAACATTAATTAGAATGAAAGACAAAATATTTGTACAGCTATTGATATTACCTACTACTTAAGATTTGATTAAATGGTTTTAAAAAATTATAGTGGAATAATTGTTTGAAAAATACATATATTCCTAGTTGTTATGCTTTTAGCACTAGCTTGACAGAAAAACATGCTTTGTTCTGCCAGTCCTTCTATAAAGTTCACCATGGCTGAATGTGAATGCAACTACAATTGAAGGTAGAAAAAAACATTTTCTTTTAAGTAATCCAGGCAGTAATTGGTCTCCTGTTGTTCTCTTCCCTTCTTCACCTTGTTACTTCATTACATGTAAGGAGTATACGCATTTACTTCCCTCTAAAAAGTATTCTTAATACATCTGAATCCTGTACTCTTTCAGACCTGCTTTCAGAGACACATTAAAACTGCTGTGAGCTTCAAGATTAAGTTTCTGAGCACCCACATAGCAAATGTTTTAAAGGACAGAGTGTGAACAAGCCAGCACTTAAGCTTCTAGACATGCCCACTAAATTGTCTCTAACTGACAGTCTGCCTTTGCATACACTTGTGAAATTGCACCTGTTCTATTACTTAAGGCTGGGTGACTTTTTCCTTTTACAGGTCTCCTGGGAGAAAGTCAGATATGTGTGTCTGTTCGTCAGCTTTCCTCTCTTGTATTCAGAATGAGTCTACATAAAAGAGGTTCTTCATAATACTGTTTCCTTTTTTCTTGTTGAGACAGAATGGTTGGTTGGTGAAAATTTCTCATGCAATTTAGTTGATCCACATTTTTCAGTACTATCCTCAGGAACTTTTTTTGGCTGCCTTTCTATCAGTCCTGTACTTTCCTTCTCAGCGCTTTCCTCCTTCTCTTACTTGCTGTGTCATTACTCCACTTTGTGCAACTTGTGCTGACTTCTTATCATCCACTGAAATAGTTGCAAGATTCTTATTTTGTTTTTAAAAGGGTTGTGTGACTAGCCATATTCCAGACTTTCAGGCTCCGTGTTCATAATATTCCAGATATGCTATGATTCCCTTAGGGAGCCACTAAAAAGGGTTCTTTTTTAAATCCTGGATTATATAGCTTTTGTGAGTCACAAATTACTTGTTCAGCATGTGCCACTTGGTATTTAGCACCAATCCAAGTTTTTAAACCTAAGCCTCATCTTATGGATTGGTCACCAAAGATCACAGTCCAAAATCATTGTTCCTGTTCCCTTTCACCATGCTCTCTGGATTGATGTACCCTTTGTGCCCCATGATGTCTGACCAATCTTTCAATATTTTTCTGGCATTGAGCCAGCCAGTTGCAGTTGCAGGGTATTTGTGAAGTTTCAGATAAATTACTGTAAATGTTCTGTATCTTTATTAAATACCAGAGTGCCTCTTTGCACGAGTTCTGAATAAAATTAATCCACCCTCATTTTTCTCACTGTCAGTATACTTTCTTTAGCATCAGTTTTGAAACTAGTGTAGTCACCCCATTTGATACTAAAAGAACTGAAGATCTCATCTAACTCACCAGTTCATCTTCTGGAATCTTATATGATCATCAGATGGCACTGTCTTTCCTGGCTCATAAGTGGAGCCAATTCTTCTGTTTAGTATCAAAATTTCTGCTGTCACCAGGCTTCTTGATTAGCACTTGGTGTTTACTGTGAGTAACAGCTTTTTTTCTTATCTTTGATGGACTGCTAGTGTAATTCACTGAGACAAGTTCTTTCTTCTCTATAGGCTTCTTCAGGTAGCTCTAGAGTTTGGTAATATCACTCAAAATACATGTTAGCACCCTCAAGACTCCATCCAAATACTCATCCCTTCTCGGGATCAAGCCTCAACTGGATTTTTCCTGTGTTACCCTTGATAGCATTGCATTTTGGTCTTCCCAGGCCAGCTGTTGAGAAGAAGATTCTCTGTTGTTATTCAGATTTATAGAACCTGTTGTTGTGCCGCACAGAAATGAGAAGCAGGTACTTTTTGATAGAGAAGAGGAAAGAAGGTTGCTAACTATCTGTCTATAAATCTAAATATTCTTCCTTTTTGAGTTCAGGATGGGGACTACATCTGCTGATATTCAATTGTTATAGCAAGGAATAATTTCTTATCTCATGAATTTAGATATTTCTTTTCAGCCACAGTCCTTTAATGTCCTTCTTGCCTTCTTGAAAACTGGGACAATGTTTGCCAGCTTCCGGTCAGGTGGGACCTCTCTGGGTTACCAAGACCCCTCAAACATCATTGAGAGAGGTTTTCTGATGATGTCAGCTAACTTTTTGAGGATTCTGGGATGAATCCCATCAAGCCCCATAGATTTGTAGGGATCCAGCTGGAGCAGCAGATCCCACCCAGTAACAGGGTTGACTGAGAGTTGATCATTCTCGCAGTCATGGTCCTCCAGCTCAGGGCACTGAGACCCCCCCAGTCTGTCATCCATGTTGAAGACAGAGGACAGAAAGCATTAAACATCTCTGCCTTGTCTCTGTTTCTGTTTGTGAGGTGACTATCCTCATCCTGTAACAGATCATAACAATTTCTATATTGCCTATTGTGGCCCTTGTTTTAAAGGTCCTGCAGTACTACTAACACAAAGGATTTTTAACATTCAAACAATAAAATTAATATAGTTCTTGTTCAAAATATGGTTAAAAGTGATCCTAAAGACTCTTCACTGAATTCTTTTCAGTAAAGAGAATTTTTGATTGGGAAGGAACTGAAATGGTGTTGGGCACACTTAATTTTAGTGTGTGTTGTGTATGAGAGAAGATGGAATTTATATGCAACCACTGTGGGTATTGCAGAGGGAGAACCATACCCAATCTGGAGTGATATGCTTTATGTGCATACACTGTGTGAACATTCACATGAGTCACCCACCATGATGAACTTCTCTTCTAAGCACATCACTGCTCCTTTTATGTGTGGATGCTAACAAAGTGGATCAGAATCTAGACATATTCTAGCAGAGAGAAAATTCGGGACTTGTTCAGTGCCATCTTACCGTATTAGCCATGACTCTCAGCTGAGACCTCCAGAAGTGATTCTATGGTTTTTTTCGCCCATTTCAAGGCAAAGTCTAACAGGTCAGTTTGAGTTGCTGCTATGCCAGCTGTCCGTGACAGGATCATTCCACCTCAGCTCTACTCCACAGGAGGTTTGTGCTGGCAGGGGACACCTGGTAGCTGAGAGGCAGTTTAACAAGCAGCTTGTTACAGTTTTCAGCTGCTAGTTACAAACTCCTGCTCAGACACAGTTAGTGACTGTAGCCATGTGAAATGTTTCTAAGTGTGATAGCCAATCAAAAGCAGATCCAAATTTGGCACAATAGCAAGCGTGAACGAGCTCATGTCAGAATTAATTTGCATGGGGATAGACATGCCTTCAGTGTAAGTGAAGTAATGTTCCCCACAGATCAAAGGTTGTTCCTACCTGAGGGCAACAATATCAGACTCTGGATGAACCATCTGCTCATGTTGTCTTTTGTTGCTTCAATTAAGTTTGGTGTCTTCTGAATCTTTAAGAGGAATTGTGTGCCAACTCCACTCTAGCAGGTAGAAGTTTGAGTGATACCCATTATGTCACTCAAAGATAAACATCTAGATTTTGTTCAGCTCTTTTGAGTCTTTTTTTTTTTTTTTTTTTTGTCATGACTATCTTACCTAGTATGTTAGTCAAGCATTCATACACAAGGCATGTCAGATTCCTATTAAAACATCTGGGTCATCTTAATGCATTTGTGGCCATGCTGTCCAGCCTCAGGAGCTGAGTAAAGCTTTGGTAAAAGGTTACAGCTCTTTTGTTTGTTTCTGCTGGTACTTCTGACAGACCATGAGCCATAACTGACCATAACAATCAATATAATTGCTAAAAGAGGAGGACCAACAGGGATTTTTGAATAGTGACCAGTAGACTTAGTTTTATCTCGTCAGCTTGAGAAAAATTGATGTGAATAACTGCAATACTGACTCATGAACACCCAGGCATGATTTTAAAGTGATTTGAATAAGTCAGGTAAATGGCTATATGCAATTTTAAGTACATGCAAGGCCTTAGCATTTCCCAGGTTGAAAAAAAAAGGAAATTTCTCAAACTGTATTCAAAAGTAGGTCTCTTTTATTTATATTTACATAAAAACATATTGTGTTTTTTGCTATTTGGCAGCGAACATTTCTGGAAGGGATATGGATTCAAGGGAGGATTCTGTGAGTTTGTGCTTCTGAAGGGAGTGTGTGAGAAACAGTGAATGTTTTGTCAGATGATGGTTTTGTTTATTTCCAGCACATACCAGTGAAAGTAAAGGAATTACACCATTATCCTTTCAGCTAGTTTGATGTAAATAGATATTTTCAGTCAGTTCCACTAATTATGCACAAAATGTTGAGAATGGTGTGTTAATTTTTCAAATGTTGCTTTTTGGCGTACAAATATTCATCGTGTGGTACTTGCAGTGTGCAGTATTCCTCTTCTCTAATGCACTATCTGTTCCAAAGTATCTTACATCACTGTTTGGGGAATTTCCTAGATCAGTGAAACAATCCTGGTCTATATAGTGTTTTGATTTTTACACTGAACATCACGGATTTCTGTGTACTTGCTCTGCAACTTAAGTGTGTGAGTGTGTGTGGAAATTGTTCAAGAACAGTGTACTATGTCCTCTGGGGAAGACTGCATGAGTTGTATGTTACCTGTAAAATTTGTTACACTGAATTCTCTGTAAATTTGCCAGATTAAATACTTCTGAGGGGAGCTATCACACATATTATAATTGCATTGTATGTCCCTTGTTCTTATACTTTTACCGTAATACTCTATTCCTTCAACTTTGGTCTGATTTAGTAAAGGCTTCCTTACATTATTGTGTTCTGTTAGCCTGTATGGTGAATTGTGGATTACAGCTGTTGGTTGCTAAAAGGTGATGGTAATGGACTTCAGACAAACAAGAACCCTGCAACTGTTGATATACCATTAGATTAATATAATCCAAAGACTTACATTAAAATATCTGTGTAGACTGTAAATACTGTATTCCATTTCAGTTCCAAGTTCTTCTTTAATTTCTCTAGGCTATTCATTCTGTCGCTTGGCATCATGAAGGGAAACAGTTCATGTGCAGTCACTCTGATGGCAGCTTGACCCTATGGAATCTGAAGAGTCCTAACAGACCATTCCAGACCACAATTCCACATGGTAATTTTGACAGTGAAAATGTATAACTAACAAGCACTACAGTGTTCTCAATGCTGTTTAATAATATCTCTGTTTATTTAATTTTTCACTGTAGCCCGGATCCGGAGTTGCTTCTTGCATAGTAGCTGCAAACTATTATAAAAATCAGCGATTTAGATAAAAGTTTTTTTTAATTGATGTCATAAATAGCTCTTTTATCCAACTCATTTTAAGAGTCTCCTGCTTGCCTGTGAGACCTTCAGGCTATGGGATTTTCATGTTTCTTTCTTTATATTTTGTAATTATGTGCTCACATGCAATTTTTACAAGAAGTTAATACAGTTTGTACAAGGCACTGTGTTGTTTGTCATGGTGATGGTACAGGGTTTCCCAAATAACTGCAATGAAGAATATAAAGGAGCCATATTAAGAAATGGGCTGTATCTTTTATGTCTGGGACTTAATATGCCATTGCTTCCTATGAATCAGATAAAAAAGTATTGACTCCACTGCAAATCAATACATTACCAAGAAACCTGACTGGATGGAAAGGGAGGAAGAAGAAGAAGGCAAGATCTATCTAGCCCAAAAAAGATTTAGCATTTTCTTAAATTTCCTTCTATTTTATCATTTTTATTCATAGAATTGTACTTTATGTCAGAGAGGACCTCTCAGAGGTCATCTAGTCTAACCATCAGGTAAAACAGGCCTGAGCCAATGAATTTCAATTGTGTGCTTCATTTAATTTTATCACTCAACTAATAATGCTCCAAAGCATGTAGCATTTTGTCAACAAAAGGAATTGAGTCAATCTAAGAAGGCTTAGGAAAAAACTAAGCTGTTTATGGTCATAATGCGTTCAGAAAAGAAGGTGCATGATTAGTCTAATGCATTAATTGTTAGTTAAGTGCCATCCTCAGTAATCTGCATGGGATTTAGGTGTTTTTGAAGTGTGGTCTATAGTCCTTTAGATGTATGTGGCAGAAAAACACGAAGACATAATAAATGTTATTAATTTAGACAATGCATATTTTACAGAAATAGGAGCTAACAGCATTTCTGTAGCTTTAAAGTTTCATTCTCTTATGGTTCACACAGTTGCTTCAACATGTATGTTTTAGTTTGATAGTTCTATTATCATGATGTTTTAATAGAGTTTTCATCTTCTTTCTTTCCTCAGGAAAAGTTCAAAGAGATGGAAAAAAACCTGAATCTTGTAAACCAATTCTAAAAGTAGAGTACAAGACCTGTAAAAACAGGTTTGTTTTTAATTTTGCAATTCACTCAATATTACATTCCTGAGTTAGAGTCCTTTTAGAATCTTTCCTGCTTTCTTTCTGCAAAGCTATTTATTACTATTTGAAAACTAAACCTATAATGTAAACCTGTATGTACAATGTAGACTTATAACTACTTTGTTGTTTTTAATACAGTGAACCATTTGTGATATTTTCTGGTGGATTGTCATATGATAAGCCTTGTCGAAGACCAAGTTTAACAATCATGCATGGGAAAGCAATTACAGTTCTTGAAATGGATCATCCTATAGTTGATTTTTTAACTCTTTGTGAAACCCCATATCCAAATGGTGAGTTTGTTAAGCAAAATACAGTTAGGGAAAAAATAAATGAAGTGATCTTTCTCATACATTAATTCCATTCCAGGGACTTCCATTCTCACATTTCTCTTCATCTCAAAAAAAATTACATAACTGAAAGTACCTGGAAATTGTTTGCATTTTCAATATAGGAAGAAAGTGATGAGTGGACAATAAAGCATGCATAAATCTTCACATATAAGATTGGAACACATGGGCTAGTGTGGGGAAATACTGTTATTAATCAAACATGTGTGCTTATATTTCTGACATTTTTCATGATGCCCAAAATCTACAGATTGCTAAATTATTGAAGATTAAACTATCATTTATCTGCAAAAAAGTTCTTACACTTCAGCATGAAATGAACTGCTAAAAATGCTTGTTGCATTTTGTGGGACTGATTCTGAAGTATATTCCCAGAAAATTCCAGAAAGTAAATTAAGAGAAGCTGTAAGTTAAAACCAAGCAGAGTTTAGCATTTTAAACCCTCAAGCAAAAAAGTAAAATAAATCTTATATACATAGCTAAATCAAATACATATTAAATACACTTAGTAAAGATAAAGTATATATTTGTTACAATGGCATACAAAAATTTAATTTTCAGTGATCAAAGTTAGTTTGAGTTTTCATTTAACTGTGTCAAATACTTCCCAGTACTAAAATTTTGTAGCATTTTTCCTTTCTTACAAGATAATATTTAAACATTTTGGTTTAGCCTGTGTTATTCATAGCCTTGTATAAAACCAGGCAAAAAATAATGTGCATTTTTAGCAAGACTGAAAGGAAGCTGAATCAGCTGCTGTCATTTACTCATCATTTTGGCATCAACCATCTGAAGAGTGTATTCTGAGCTTGCACATGCTGGATTGATTTGTTGCTGTTGAAAAGAGAGTCATAATTTCACATTTATAATTTTTACATAACTTTTATCCTATGTAAACTAATACACCATAGGCATCAAGGGAAGCATTTGTTTGTCATTTTAATTGTTTAATTTTGATAAATGGAAAGAGAAGCAAATAAAAAAACAAACCATATAATCTCCTGAAGAGTGTGCTGGAGGAAGGAGCATGTCAATACTTGAACTGAACACAGTAGACTTACAGGATTCATTTGGAATATTCATTTGGAATATTCTCTTGGAATCAACCTTGGAAATGTGAGCATTGTGTATCACAAAGTGAAATGCCCAATCTGATTTTGAAGAGCAGTTGTACACAGTAGAAGTATTATTTCTGGACAGCAAAAATTTGCTTTATCAATGCAATGACACATACAATTTATTATTTCTTTACTTTCAGTCTAGAATCATGCTGTTAGGCTGTAATATTCCAATTCTATTTTGCCTTTGTATATTGGTCAATAATACTACCCAAAAGTAATTTTTTACTTTCTCTCTGGCCCTAGTGTCCAGATTTGTCTAGTTTGTGCATGTGTCAAGGATTTATACCTTAAAACTTCTAATATACCGTGAAAGTCTGCAGAACATAAATATGACTTGCTAGCTTAAAATGGCTAACAGAACTCCATGTCTTTTATACTTGACTCCTTGCTTACAGAATTTCAAGAACCCTATGCTGTGGTTGTGCTTTTGGAAAAAGATCTCATTGTTGTTGACCTGACACAAAGCAAGTAAGTCTGAAGTTTTATACAAATCTATTTGTGTATTTAACTGTTCAGTAAATTATCATAAAATTCTAAATGTTATCATGTGATGTCATTTTGCTATCCAAAATCATTCACTTTTGGAAATAGTTCATTCTAAATATTTACTTCCGCCGTAAGAGCTGAGATCATCTAATCAACAGGAGCTTATGATAATATTTGTTCTTAAACTTTAGAATAAATCTCAATCTTCAGTCCCTTCAGCATAGTACTCAAACATTCACTCAACACCAAAGTTAAGTAATACTTGGTCACATGCTGAATTATGTCCTGAACATATGTTTTGGAATTCAGATTCAGCTTCTACTTACACGCATGCCTAACTAGACTCCACAGGATCCACCACTTAAGTATCTCAATACATAATGGCATTGATTTATATGGATCTACAGCATTATTTCATGATCCGGTTGCTGGTTTAAATGACAAATAGTTCTTTCATGTCAGATTCAATGTTCTTGTCGAAGAGAAATTATGCATCAAGTAAATCCAATTGTTATTTATTTTGTTCTGCCTATAACACTATCATGTACATCCATGTTCACCCTTATACAATGGTATAATTAGGAACAGATTTTGCCCATGATGTCGTTAAACACTTAAAGTGAATCATGCTCTGATCTCACTTACCTTAAAGAATCATTCAGATCATCTCAGCAATGTAAAATGGGCATAACTGAAATGAGAACCAAATATTTTTCAGTTGTGAATAACATTTTGCAGTGTACCAAAAGTGAGGCCTTCTTCCTTATAAGATCATTCAAACTGATGGAAGTGAGGAATAAACTGAGATCTACTCATCTGTTATTGAAGATTTTCATTGTAGAATCAACAGTCTACCAACCCAACAGACTAAGCTACTCGATATAAAATCCAAAGTTGTATAAGTCTTAGTATGTATCACATCCATGAACCTGAAACTTCTAGAAAATGTGTCACTTCTGTATAAATTAGATTTTGAGATGTTGGAAAAAATTAGTTCTTAATCATCACTGACACAAGTAGCCCTATTAGCCTTAGGAACTATTCACATGACTGGGTATTTATGTAACAAGAGGATTCTTGTCACAGCAGTGGAATTTTAATATCTTTATTTGCGTAACTACACATTATTATTGACATGAAAAGCAATACATAACTTTGAATAAATAAAGGAACGTGTATTTCATTAGTAATGATTTTACTTGGACTCTGTTATACTCTTTAATATAAGAATATGTTTTATTCTATGACTCAGTGTGACAGTGCTTCTAATAAATTGTCTTCCTTAACTAGTTTTCCAATCTTTGAAAATCCATATCCTATTGACATTCATGAGTCACCTGTTACCTGCACAGAATATTTTGCGGACTGTCCTCCAGATTTGATTCCTGTACTCTATTCTGTAGGAGCAAAACATAAAAAGCAAGGATACAGCAATAAGGTAAACAAAATCAATATTTTTTTAAGCAAAGGAAGTAGGTGTATAACCTATGTTTTTGTAACATCTTACTGAATTATTTCCATTTTACTTCTCTAATAATAATTTTCAAGTTAGTCCAACCAGCAGCTTAGTGGCATGTTTACAGGTTGCTATTTGTCCCTCACAAACACCACCACTTGATCACAACTGTTAATTATCATTATACAGAACTTCAGGCCGCTGGAGTTATTCCAGATCAGATTGAGTTAAAGGAAAACCATCATGTACAATTCAAATATTGTGGGTTAACTCTATCAAAGAAAAAAGTGAAAATGTTATAACTGAAAGACTTAAGCAGAAGAGTTTCAGTGAGTGTTGACAGCATGTCTGTGAGATTTGTTATTAAATAAGGATATTATTTTACTGAGCTACCAATGTCTTATCATAATGCTTTTAGAAATAGGACAAGCTGCGGAAAGAAGAAGAGGAAATGCAATTCATTTATAAATTTCAAGCTTTAATCTGGTTTGTGTTCTGGCTAGAACTAATCCATCATAATAAATAAATTAGAAAAAAAATAGGGTAAACAACTGAGACTTCATCAATTTTCTATTCAAATGAACTCAAGTATTCTCCTTGAAGCTGCGTTATTTTCCATGAACTCAGAAACTGAGCCCTCTCTACTTCTTTTGTATCTTTACTCAGCAAAGTACTTCAGAAAACACTTTTTTCTCTTCTTTGAGTCTATCCTTACCTCATATTCTTACCTCATGTACTTTTCACCACCTACCTGTATTCATTGCGTACTCACTTGACCCCTTGCTTTATTTGTGCTCATACAAATATATACCCTGGAGGTAGGTAGTCACTCATATGCCAGCCACCCATTTCTGTACCCACAAGCATCCACTCCATGTATCCAAATAAACACTTCGTGCTCCCAGTTTTTCTCCACCCACTCAGACTCTGCACACGTCCTCACCCACTCTGCACATACGTCATCCGCCATATCCTGTATCCTGTATCCATACATGTCATACTTTAGGCACAAACCAGCAATTTGCTCAACCAGTCTAGACCAAGAAGAGAATGGGAGTCTTGCCACTAGTTAACAAAAGGCAGAGAAGAGATGATGATTTTATATGTTCTATAAAAGTTGCACTCTGTTATCTCATTGCTTCATGCTCAAATGTTTGTTTCTGGGTCATCTTCTTCAGTAGTCTTCATATTCAAAATAGATTCTTGGTCTATTCAGTGTTCTATAGAAACTTCCAGAAACAAGACACCTCTAAAGACTAGCAGAACTGTTACTCCTTCCTCTCGTTCCTGGTTTAGATTGTTGAATGTTAGTTGTGCAGAAATATTTTAAAAACATAGAACCTTAATTGATAACATAAAAATGTTAAGTTTCCAAAACCTGAATTGATAAAACAAAAATGTTAATAAGCTGTAAAAGCATTAAATGATACATACTTTTGTTACTTTTATGAGTTTTATTTCTTTTTGGAGGAAGATGTTGTCCACTCCTGAGTTTAAAAATTAACCAAGCAAGGTTCATCAGAATTAGCTGTGATCTCTGTACTCTTGTTGTTTGTTTAGGAATGGCCTATCAGTGGTGGAGCATGGAACCTTGGAGCTCAGACATATCCCGAAATCATTATTACAGGGTGAGAATGAAACTGGGGATTGGTACTTCTAAAATGTTAGTGTCTGTTCCTTTTTGTTAAGGGTTAGCTATACATAAGAGTTGAGCCTTGACAGCATTCACTTATCCTGGCTCTTCTTGTGAGCAGTGTCACCACAGAAATTCTCCTTTGCTGTAAAAAATAGAACTTAGTACTCAGGGACAAGTTGTTATTATTAAGAAATACCACTTGAGGCCCCAGTGTCAGACAGCAAGTCTATATACTTATGAAGCTGGGGTCTTTGGAAAGGAAAATCAATTGTAAGACAGTATTTTGGCCTTCAAGGTCACAGAGAATAGCTTTAACAAGGGGAGCAGCTGTTTTTCTATGGCTGTTGTCCTTTGGCCTTCTGGGAAATTTGTATCTCAGGAGAGTTTAGGAATTCATTTTAATACCCAGAGTTACTGAGGGTGTGGTGCTTTAGGATGAATTTCACCTTTTGACTGGAGACCCATATTAAAAAGGTATAGAAAGGCTCAGATTGAAGTAGGAGCCCCATGAGCAATGCCTGCTGGATTTTCAAGGGACCACACTGTAAAACAGAAGCTATTTATCTAAGATGCACACTGTATTACCCTCTCAGTCATGCTGAAGATAGCAATATATGTGATAAATTGTTATTTTCAATGATACTGAACACCTGCTTTTAAAAGTAAGGTTACAATAGTACCTATAACTGATGAAGGGATCATTCTCATTTTATCAGAAATGTCTCCTTTCTCCAGCTTTACTTCAGGGATTTTATGTTAATAAAAAGAATACAGCTCTAAGGTATTAAGCAAAACAAAGTTACCCTTTGTCCTTTCGAAGTTCATTATACATGGTGTTTTTAGGATACATAAGCTTGATGCTGGCCCACTGCAAAGTCAAAAGTGCTGTAACTTACACTTATCATTAGTATACGAAATAATTTCTTCTTGTTGAGATCTTAAAATTCAGTGGGGTTTAGTTCTCTGTAGGAAATGCATGAAAAATATTTTATTAACCAAATCAAACAAAACATTTTCTTGTAGTTAGTATGTATATTGTTAATATATGGTAAGGTATAGAGAGTTACCACATGAGCAAAATACAGTTTTTCTGTTTATATCTATCAGTCACTGAGTAGATGATGTTTTATAATTGAATATTGTTTTAACACATTTAATTTTTATATTTTTTTAAGCCATGCAGATGGATCAGTAAAATTTTGGGATGCTTCTGCCAGTAAGTTTCTAAAGTTTGCTTTTATATAATGCTGACAAATCACACAAACACATAGAAAGATAGATAGATAGATAGATAGATAGATAGATAGATAGATAGATAGATAGATAGATAGATAGATAGATAAAACATGATATTGAACAGTATGAGTAGTAATACCTGGGCTGATATACTTAGGAAGAATGACGTGAAATTAAGAAAATTTTTATTAAATTAAGGGAAAAGAATGCTGCTAATGAGATATATTGGGCAGAAAAGAGTGAAAGTCTTTAAGAGGCATAATAAATCAAGATCCAACATACCAAAACCAGTGAAGAATGAACCACTAGTAAAAAATCCTTAGGGCACATTCTTCTTGTGTTTATAGAAGAGTGGGCTCAATCAGATCTAACATTCAGTTCCAGTTCTCATGTCTCTTCTATTCTGAGTACAGCAAAGACTTTTTTACAGCTAAGTAAAATTAAAATATTAAAATACAATAATGCATGTCAATACATGTGTAATCCACTGAGGGTGGAAAAGACCTAAATCTTTTCTTGTCCAGTCTCAAGTCCCAGTAAATTATTGGGAAACATTTCCATTCACGAGAGCAGGAAAAAGCTTCAGAAAATGCTTGTTCCATGCTATCTGGCTATAACTACACATATCAGAAACCAGCATTTCCCCTGCAGAAAACACATATGTACTTCTTAGTAAAATGTATTTATTAAAAATACACATACATTTTATGTGAAAGTTAAAATATTCTTCTTCAAATAATGTGACTGTGATTTACCAAAGATCTTTTAGAATTACCTTGTCTTCTGTCTCTTCAGACATGCAGGGACGTCTGGGTAGATCATCTCTTTTATGAGGTATCAGCCTCTTAGGGAAAAGGAAGTGTGAAAGAAAATCTTGTGTGAAATTTTAGGCATAGAGAGATTTAATATGACCCTAATAATCAGTCTGTAATGGGGGACAAGATTGTGGAGTATGAGATACTCAAACTACTTGCTTGCTCCACATTGTGCCACAGAATTGTAATGATTAATGCTGCAAATATGGGGAACATTTACAAGATTTTAATGTCAGCTAAACCTGCTGACTTTGTCAGGTAATCCCCTGTTTGCCTAATACCAAATATTTTCAATCATCAGGATGGACAAGAAGAATATGAGGATTTCCAAAGCCTCATTTCATAAAAGTATTTTGCATAGGCACATCAACTGAACATGACTATGGGTTGTTTTTTTAATATATAACTTGTCATTTTGGAAATGGAGGAAGAACAGTTACATGTACTTAGGGTTTACATCTTCCAGTATTTTCAAGCTATGGTGAATACCAAAAAAAACTCCACAATCAAACAAAGTCAACAGTTTACCAGCAAAGACAGAAATCTGAGAACTTTAATATGAATGAAAGTAGGATAATTATTTTTATTTACAGAAGTAGAGTGAGACATTAGACCTTGTCTTGTGAATATTTCATTACATACTTACACTTTTAACAGGAATGTGCAAATACAGGCCCTAAAGTTAGAGTGAAACAATACAGACTGCTGGAAGTCCCCATATATACTGCACAGAAACCAGTGTGCTGGTTACCTCTTCTATAGTTCTGGCAGAAATGGAGAAAGAAAAAACTTCTCGTAGGGAATATAAACATGACCTCCCTAATCAGTATATACATGCTGCAACAGGAATTTTTCTACATGGTAAAAGCTTAGATGATCACAAATATTCAATAAAAATACCACTGCATCTCTGATGTCCTGGTCTTAGTCCTGCCTTTCAGGGCATGTATCGTGTTACTCATAGCATACCTGGTACTTTTTATTTACAAGGTATTCATTATTAAGAAGTTTTAGTATTTACAAGTCTTAACTTTTTTAATGGAGTTCAATATAATTTGAGATTTTCTAGCAAACAAAATATCCTACCCCTATTAGAAGGGTTTTTTTTGCTTTTAGATGTATTTTAATTGTGTAATTTTGTATCTGAAAGCACAGATTTTTGAGAGACTGGGAGTTATCCAAATATATCTTTGCTCAAAAGCCATTGCTGTTTCTCATTTGTCCTTGTGCAGATGGCACTTAGTAATTCAGAGAAGCACAGACTTTGTGCCCTATGTTTCTATAGGTCTTCCAGTCCTACTGTGCATGGACCCTTGGTGCCTGATTCGAAGTGCCACTCCAGATTTGCCACTGGGACTAAGGGCATCCTGAATCCTCTTTCACTGCCACTTAGGGCAGGAAGAATTATTTATTTATTATAGAAGCACTTGCTGTAATTTGTGAAAGTTTGGTAGTGCTTTATGTGCTAAAATTTTTTTAAATATTAAAAAAATGTTATGCTGAACCTCCTGGAATATATCTGCACTGCCAAATGAAGATGTATTTTTGCTGTGTTCATCATCTGGTTACATAACTAAAACACTGCTCTTTCGTCTTCCTGCTGCTCTTGTTACACGGGCTAGCTAGGCTGAGCTACCAGAGTTACACAAATGTATGGAACAGCTTTGTCTTTATGGATATACACATATTTATAGGTGCTGGGCCTGACTTTTTCTGACCTTATGCAGTTATTAATTAATGCCACTGAGAAATAAATGTAAAATTAATAAAAACAGCAAGGAATGTCAATAAAACATGATGGGGTTAATTATAGTACCTCCAGAATTCACTGCATGGAGATCTAATCTTGACAAAGGCTTCTGTATATTAGGATTTTTTATACAGGTATAAATACAGATATACTTATTAGTCATGAAATTCGAAACATTTTTGAACTCCTGTTAGTTCAGAAAGCCTTTGTGTTGACCAGGCCACTGGAATGATTTCCTGATATTTTCTCTTAAGTTTTCACGCATTCTAGCAAGATAATAACGTCAGACAAATAGAATCTTAGTTTCACATCTCATTAGGAAAATATCAGTATTATTAGAGCCTCTCTATAACACTGAATATAAGCCTAATAATGGATAGTGTGGTTAAAATACACCTTTGACATCTTGTCCCAGAAAGTACTAAGAAGTATTTCACAGACAAATGTCCTTTAGTGAAGTATTAAATTCATGTCCTACCACTACTGTGTACCAGAACAATATCTGTATAACAAGATTCCTTGTTATTCCACAACTAAGAAAGTAGGAATTGAGAAATTTTATGTGATGTGCTTCATTTTAGTATTTTTATATGTTTTAATGTATTCCAGTTACTCTACAGATGTTGTACAAATTAAAAACATCAAAGGTCTTTGAAAAACAGAAAGTGGGAGAAGGGAAAGCAACAGCTGAGATTGTGGAAGAAGATCCTTTTGCTGTTCAAATGATGTACTGGTGTCCTGAAAGCCGAATTTTCTGTGTGGCAGGAGTTTCTGCATATGTGATTGTTTACAGGTTCAGCAAACATGAAGTAAATACTGAAATTGCAGTAAGTACTTCAGAATTTCACTCTAAAGGAACATAATTTCTAAATCAAATTGCCTTGCTTTATCTGTGCTCATGTACTTGAATAAAATATCAAGCTGTATAAATATAGGCTTAGAGACATTCAATTTTAAACCTTTTCAGTGAAATCTTGATCTTACTGAAGTTACTGACAAAAATCTGAGGGTTTGGAAGCCAACTGTCCACCTTTTTTTGCTTTAATAGTAACATACAGTACAGATTTCAGACATACTTTGTCTTTAAGACTCTGTTGTATTTACCTGCTCTAAAATTACTGGCTGCGGTATGTTTTTATCAGGTTATCTTCATTGTGTACATGCCTAATGCTCTTTTTAAGTCAATTATTTCATCTTTGTGTTCATAGTCTTTGTACTATAAGGAGCCCGAAAATTATCAATAGGTTTAGCAAAATAGAAGAGTTGATTTTTCTTTTGGTTTATGCAGACTTTGTTTCCCTAAAAATGGAAACCATATCAAATGCCAGATTATTTATGGCTAAGCACTTGATGTTTTCATAAGCACTGTGTTGCTTTGTCCAGTTAAAATACTCCACTGTCTTCATATTTAAGCAGTCACCTTGTTTCAGGTAGAATCGTACAGACTGTGTTCCCTTAACTGCACCGCAGTCAAATTATACTTCATCATTGTTGAACAGTGATTCTGACTTTAATTTAAACCTCGCCTTTTCGCACAGGAGCCACAACCATTTCTAACAATGTGACTGAACAGTATTTATAATGTAAAACATTCTTTCTTAAGCGTAAGAAGTTTAATAGGAGACAGATTTCAAGGCAAAGCCAAGCTAAACATGACTGCCTTCTTCTTCAGGCTTGCTATTCTCTGGTGCTGAACAGTTTGCAACTCCAGACACACTCTGGACAGAAAGTATTTCTTTGTGTCTGCCAGCTCTCAACAAAACCGTATTTTGCCTTATATTTTCCAAGTTCCCTGATTCTTTTCCTTTTCACACTATTTTAATGTACTTTAGAAAGTTCTAGTGTGGTAAAAAACTGTGTCATTTTTGGCCTGTAGCCATGTGCCATCTGGTAAGGTAATTCATTACCTATGGCGGTTCTGCTGTTTTCCACTATTTTTTTCCCCCAGAGGCAATTATTAAGCTAGCTGAACGTATCATTTCAGGAAAGTTTTAAAAGTAATGAACAGTAATTTTATGTTACTGACCAGCCCATGTATAATGCTGCTAAAATTACTACATTTTAGTATTCTTACGTTGTTCCACAGCAAGTGCACCTTATCTTTCATTATCTATATTTTAATTTGTTTTGTTTTGCTCTCCTTTGTTTTTCTGGCTGAATTGCATCATTACTAGTATTTTCCAAAGTGCTGTAATATGTGCAATTTAACAATTTCTCAGATTTCATCTGTAATTAATAAGCATTTAGATAAAGAATTGTTCCCTGAACATTAAATTATGCCATCTTGGTGGTATAGTCACTGAGTTTCCCTGGGTTTTGTGCATGCCTGAACTGGGCCTTCTCTGCATTTTTGCTGCATGCATTCAAATCTTCACTCTTAAATGATGGGGAGATTTTTTAACCATAGGTATGGAATTTGCTGGAATGTGTACCTGACTTTAGGCCGTCTGGCTTTGTCTATATTGAGAGTGAGCTGGTCAATCTCAGGATTTCTTTGCTGCCTGAGTTACAAACCACCTAGTGTCCTCCCTTCTTTATCAGCCAGTCTGAACTTACCTTGAGTTCAGTCTACAAATCCAAGCATTTTAAGGCCCCCCACAGTAGTTTAACTGGCTCATGTCAGTGTTGTAATATTATTGCTGTGGTAAATGGAAAGTGTGGGGGCTACTCAAAGGTTTCTTCATGTAGCTGCTGAATGTGCCTTAGAGTCATAGACTGTGCCTGGGATTTCCTCAGTAGAAGAATTATTTGCATCTTTTCATATCAGATTCTTGAGGCAAGTATTATCCCTGACACAAATTCTGCTTCATATCCAAACTCAGAATCATTGTCATGCAGTGGTATAAAAAACATTCGCTGCTGTTTTGTTTGTTTTCTCATCTGAATCTACTCCATCCTGTCTCAAAAGCATCTATTAATTAAATATAATCACTTTCTCGGTGATCAGTCTTTCCTCCATAAAGCTCCTCTTCAAAGCTCTTGAGAAGAACCATAGGAAAAACATTTACATTAATTTGAATGTGGAAAGGAGAATCAATTAATCTAGTGATGGAATCCTCCAAAAATATCTTTTCTGTGTGTCAAAATAAGTTGGTATGACACCTCTGTAACCTCTCTAAGATCAGTCAAAGCAGGGACAGAAATGTAAGAAAAATTCACAATTGTGTTATTAGCCTAAATTTTTCCTTCTCTCTGCAAATGCATGATAGCTAGAACGTAAAAAAAAAATAATTTTAGTAGAGAGAAGGATACACAAAAAAAAAAAAATCCAAAGAAGAATGATGCAATTCTAATTTGGCAAGCAGAAGAACATACTCTTCAACAATTACACCACCCCAATCTTGCATAAAGATTAAACAATATTATAAATTGTTTCAGTCAGCAGCAGTTACTTCCAGATTAGATTTTCCTGAACTCAATATTTCACTCATTATTCTTTGAAGGCAAATGCTGTCTATAGGTTTCTTTAGCTGATTCAGACAAAGAACATCCATGGGTTTTGCAAGGAGAAAACAAAAGTGAAATTTTGAGAAAGAACTGTTTCTCTTCTGTTTGAACAGAATAACTTCTTTCTGAAATCTTATATGTTTTAATACAATGGTTGAGAAACAGGTACTGACCTTTAGATCCTGATTCTCATAAAACTTACATATTTTGTTAATCTTCATTCTAGTACAGATGATTTCCCAGTGAAAGATCATTAAATTGGAGCTTGCAGTGCCTACATCTTGCAATTGTTTCTGTACATTTCAAGGTACCAGCACGGAAATTACTGTTCAGCTGGTAATCCCAAGACCTTGTCTCCTTGAGGGCTGTACTTTGTTTTTTATTCTTTTCAAAATGGGGATCTCCTTGGACAATTGATGAGGTAGAAAGAATTACTCAATATTTACTGTGATTCCTTGAGATTATTACTTACATATATTTTTAACTCCCTGTCCAGTTTCCCCTGTTTTTGCAGTAACTCTTCAGTTAAAGTTTCCTGAATTAGTGGAAAGAATTGCAGAGTGGTTTGGCCTGGTTGGTCTCTTTTCCCTTTCTAGAGAGGCCAGAAAGAAAGCAAAAGGGAACTGGTTTGAACTTTGCTTTCGAGAATCCACCGAACTCAGGTCCATTCTAAGGAACATGGAACTCTCTGTGCTGTTATCTCTGATTTCCTGATTCCCACCTATGGACAAACAAAGTTCATTTATCAGTTCTATTCACACTGTCAGGCTTCTCCATCCTGGCTAAAACCTGTCTGATAGAGACTCTGTTGTACTGGTAATGAGGAGGCAGAGTTGATGATCATTCTTTTAATGAATTTGCCTAAGAGAAAGATAACAAGCAATAGGCAGAAAATTTTCATGACACTTAGCCTGAATTATGCCTTCTTATACTGAAATATTATTTTGGGGAGGGGTGAGGGATGAACACCTCTTTTCATAATAACTTCTGGACACTGATATTCTTGTCTTTCACTTACTGTAAAAGGCTAACATCAAAGTCAGCAGAATATACCTATGGAAGAATATACCTGTGTATTTCTCCACCAGCATAGGGTCGATGAATAGTTCCTATCTGATGTGGTTGTTAGGCTGTGTAAATAACAAATGACAGTATTCTTTGCCTACAAATGATAATGATAAATGTGGTTGGGTATTTAAAAAAAAAAAAAAGGCTTACTGATATTTATTTGAGAGTAACAGAACTTTCAGCAGCTTTCTTTATCAAATTATAACTTAGCTTTTTATTTATTTAAGTCATTAGAGGTACGACTTCAGTACGAAGTAGAAGATATCATTACTCCTGAACCAGAGACAAATGCTCCATTTCCAGATGCCTCCTCCCAGCTTTCTTCTTTAAAGAGCCTTTCGGGCAGTACTAACACTGTAGGATGTGAAGGAACAATGAAGGATAGTATCCCATGTCTTAGGTAAGTCTGTGCCACTGCTCAAAGGTTTATCTGTCTAAAAAGCGCTCCTACCTGTTAATCCATCAACTATCAAGAAAAATAGATTAATTGTATATATGTGACACAAAATGAGAAGAAACTGGAATTTAGAACAAACAAAATAATTAAGGAAAAATAATCAACAAGGGATTTTAAAAGGATAGAAGTAATTATGAAGAAAATAAACTGTTACAGTAAATGTTTGACTGTAATTTTCAAGTCTGATCTTGGAGTATATCTTCAAGAAATTTCTGAGAAACCTTTTTTTTACAGTTCACAAAGAGACTTCCATAAAGCAGACATGAGCAAAGCTTTCCTTCCTTGATTAATTAATATAACGCTAAATTTTTTCTTCGTGAAAGCAGTAGATGCATTTTATGGTGTGTAAGGCATGGAAACTGTGTTCATACTCATGAAACAATCTTTAAAATATACTATTATGAAACAGTTATGTGGAAGTGTATATTTGTTTAATCTTTAAAAAGAAGCAAATTGTTTTCTGCTAGAGTACCCACTGTCACTGTTTGGAGTAGATTAATATGTCCTTATTAATAAGGCAGATAAATTAAGGGTTTGAATAGTTTAAAACAAGACTCCTGTACAAAACTCCATAAACTGTAATTTTCCAGCAATTATAGTGCACTGCTGATAACAATTGCTCTCATTTGAGTGAATTCATTATTGTTTTGATCTAATTATTACTAAATATTTTAAATGTGTCCATTATTTCCAAAGCTGTTTAAAAGAATATTTCCTGACTTTGCAGTTACTTTGGGCTGCTTGGCTTCTGAAAAAATAGAATTAACATTTAAAAGCAATATTGTGATATTTTTCTTGTAAAATTAACTGTATTTTTTGGCATCCTGTTCATTTGTCCACCTCATTCAGTCAGATAGTTGAACTTCAGACCTCAGTTTAATCATTAATTTGCACTATGAAAATCAATAGAGAAGGCAGAGATAAGTTATTTAAAAAATCCAAATGTGAAATCCATTTATGACTTTGAAATCAGGAAGAATGCAATCAATTTTTTCACTGGCTAAGATTTTCCCTTAAGGGGTTCTTATTTGATTTTGTCTGGGAAGGAGAGGAATTGTCAATCTTGGAGGCAGCAAAGCTGGAATGAGCCCATAGAGGTTCTGCTTGCTAGTTTTTAGAAGTTTTCTTAATGACATATAATCTCATATTAAGCTGCCCAACTGATTTTTGTCTCATTTTACACTTAGTAAATGTAAGCTTATTTTGATTGAGAAGTGATTTTTTGAAGTCAAAGTAATTATACTATGAGAACTGCTGGCATACTCCCTCCTACATTTTGATATAAGTGTACTTACATATGCTCTTATAATTTTCAATAGGGAAAGACATATAAATACCCCTACTTTTCACCCAAACCAGGGGTGAACTTTTTCACCCTAACCAGGTCCACAGGCATTGTCTGTCAAGAAACTTAGTATCTAAGCAGAATTATGATGATCAAATGAAAGTAGTGCTGGAAACAGAAAAAATGGTGATGTTGTTGACTTTATATGCAGATCAGTCAGGTGGGCAACAGTACAGAATCTGAGATAAAGTGGTAATAACATAAACCTGCAGCCAGCTGGACATGGAGGGTGAGTGCACAACTTAAACTGTATGGATAATACACATAAAATTTTATATACAGACTGGCTTTTAATCTTGGTTCCATTATGTTTATTTTCATATCTGCTTCTCAACCTCATTACAGCAGATGGATGACACTCCATACTTCTAGGCAGAATTCAGAATGGCTGAAAGTGTTTGTTTCTGTGATAAGATACAAGGAAAAACGTGATTGAAGGAACTGAAGTAATGAAAAATTGGCACTTTTCTGAAATCAAAATTAAATGTTCCTGAGAGAGACAGCCAGCAGTATGGAATAAATATTGTTCTCACTTCTTTCAGAAGATTTTACAGTGAAATACGCAGATGTAATAACCTAAGAAACCAGTGGATTTGCAGTTATGCAGATAAATACTTTTGATGTAAATACTGCCATCAAAAAGCTATATCCAGAATGTCAGTCTTTGTTCCCAGACTTCTAGGATCATTCCAAAATTAGGTCAATCATGGGTTTTGACAGTAGCTTCAAGTAACTCGTAAGGAAATGGGAATATCTTGTGAAGAAAACTAAAACCCAAAACTTTGCAACAACCAAATTCAGATAGCATAATAAGAACATGTCAAGGAAATATCTACGCTCCTTCTGTGCATACTCCTGCAGTGCTTTTAGGCTTATACTATAAACAAGAAAAAAGCAATCAAAATCAAAGTGAAGAAAAACTAAATATCAGCATTACTGTGCAAGCACGATGGTTAGGGAAATAGCTCAAAGATCCTTAAAGAGGAATGTGGGAATGACAAACTTAACCATGAAACTTGAAATTATTTTATTCCAGTATTATGGTCTTTCACCACCTACAGCTTATTCTATGTTTAGAAAAAATCCCTGTGAAATAACATCCATCTTACCAAATTAGATCCTCAAATTTGCGATGAAAAATATAGAGAGAAGGGTGTTTGCTTTTTTCCCTCAGGTAACAACAGTCTGAAAGAAAACTTAGGAGGCACTTGAAGTTCTCTAATTTTTTCAGCATGTTGTTAAAAACACATTGGAAAAGTATTACCACATTAAAAACCTGCTTTAGAAGATGAGAGTTAATTCTGCAGCCATTGTGAGTCTCATGGTAATTTTTTTAGAAGGAAAGGGTAAACACATTTCTTTGACAGATACTTGTAACTCACCATAGAACCGTGTTTGACTTTTGTGTTCCCCACATCATCACTTATCCATTAGAAAATATGAATGGAAAGCTCAGCTGGAAGGGCATTAGACAAAGTCTTGGTTCTTGGATCTCTTTTACCTATTTTATAATTTTTTTAACATTTTGAAGGGCAGGAGCTGAAAACTGAAAATGGGGTGCAAGATGGAAAGACCAGTGCTGGTATGCCTCTTAAAGGCTCACCCACAGACATTACAAGTTGAAGGGCTCCATCACAAAGATACTCTGAAGGACTGTTTGTATAAAATATTCAGCTTCTGATTGCTGTGAAGTTTGTTTGAAAATAGTACATCTGTATTGTATACAACTCTTGTTTATAGTTTCAGTTTTTCCTGGTCTCAAAAGACCCCTCTCCCTTAGAAGCTTGAGTTCACAGATGTTCATCCCTTTATTATCACCAGGAATAGTCCTAGATAATCCAGGGTTTCATTAGGGTTATATGTAACATCACTTCAGAAGGGCTCATGGATATGTATCATATGAACAAAGAAAAGGGCAAAGCTTTAGTGCCAGCAGAACAGGTAAGAAAGTGCAAAACTTTGAGGAGAGGTTTGCTGTTAATAGGAAACAACAACACAAAGCTATTGCCAACTGTAGTGGGTTGAGCACTTGCTGAACTGTAGTGTCACATCTTTCCTGCAACAAGATCTGAGCCAAGTGGCTGATTGCTGCTCCAGACAAATCATTATGTATGGTCTGGACAGCACAACAGGCAAAAGAAATACAAAAGTGTGCTAAGCCACTGTTAAGGAAATGCATTTAGAAAGATAGATGAGGAATTACTTTCTTATTAAGTAATAAAGAAGGAAAAGTTTTGGCAAGGTTTATGGATCCTCTACAACAGAAATATTCGCAGTACAACATAAACTGTAGCGCTGAAATGGTTAAACAATTCAAGAGAGGGTATGAATGTGCAGGTACTCAGGTGCTGGCTGAGAGGGTTGCAGGGTGGCCTCTGTGCGGGGCAGCTGGGGCTGCCCTGTCCTGGTCACAACTGCTTCCAATCAATTCCAACAGAACCACTGTAGGGCACAGCTGAGCCCCTCAGCCAAGAAGGTGGACCCTTTGGAAAAACAAATTTAAGAAAGAAAAAAAATTATGGACAGCACCTGTGTGAGAGAGGAACAGGAAAAAAGTATGAGAAACAGTCCTGTTGACACCAAACTGAGAGAAGGAAGGGTACGAGGAGTTGCTCTAGGCACCAGAGCAAAGATTCCCCTGTATTCTGTAGGGGAGACCATGATGGTGCAGGTTGTTCCCCTGCAGCCCACGGAGAGCCCACGTTGGAAAAGGCTCCTGGCAGGAGCTGCAACTGATGGAGGAGCCCACTCAGGAGAAGGTTTTCTGGGGCAAACTGTGGCCCTTGAGGGGCCCATGCTGGAGCTTTAAGGACTGCACCCCACATTGAAACAAGGGAAAAGCATGAGGAAGAAATGGCAGATATGGAGTGTTATGAGCTGACCACAAAGACCATTCCTCTCCCCTGCTGTGCTCCTTGTGGGGAAAGAGGGAGAGAAGTCAGGAGTGAAACTGAGCCTAAAGAGAAAGGTGGGGAGAGGATGGTTTTAATTTTGTCGTTTCAAAGAGTTTTTCACTTTCCTACTGTAGGGAGAAGTAGAAACCTTTTAGGTTTAGGCCGGAGTTGATCAGCTGTGGGAATATGAAGAGTCTCATGGATGGAGTGTTTTGGGAAAGTACAGGGAGTGAATGGCTGCAGGGTGAGACGGACGGCACCTGCAGTTGGGAGTATGAGCTGGGCCTGCTGGAGTATATGGGAGTAGATAGATAAAAACATAGAGGAATGTAAAAAATAAGATGATGTCATTGACCAATAATAGTTGTGTGAACAGTGCGTGTTTTGTATATGTAACCAATAACAGACTAAGTATTTGAATATTCAACAGTTACTGAACTGTATAAAAACCAGTGTAATACTCAATAAAATAGAAGCTTCTCCATTTATCATATTGATATGATGTGAGACTCCCATTTGGATCCGCACGAGACGAAACAATATCCTACTCTATTTTTAGTTGGCAATAAATTAAATTAATTTTCTCCAGGTTTTGTCTGCATTGCCTCTGATGGTACTAGGTGAGTGATCTCCCTGTCCTGTCCAACCCATGAGCTTTTTTATATTAGTTTCTTCCCCTGTCCTGTTGAGGAATGGGAATGAGAGAGCATCTGGGTGTGTGTGTGACAGCCAGATGAGGTTAGCTCACAACTGAGATATGATGCCTTTATTAAGAAAATAGTCCTTATGCTTTAAGAAATTTTCCAAAAAGTATCTTCAAGTGCTCCTACTGCTAACACTAGGCTGGTGATTTTATCTCTGTGTCATAAGGTATGTCCATACTCTTATTCAAACCATGAAACTGTGAGTAGTTCACAGTCCCCTTTTTTCATAACTTCTGTCAGAATTAGAGCACTATTTGGTTTGCACATTGCCCTTTGTGCTACTGGAGTTATCTTGCTGAGAACTTCTGCCCTGGTGTCATTCAGTGGTTATGCTTTACTTCATTTTACTTCAGTTTTCTGCATCTCTCTTCAATTTTCCAAGATTACCAGTAGCCCTATTTGCAACCAAGGACTCCATCCCAACAGATGCCATCAGGGTATCTACGAAGAACCTGATAGCCCTGGTTATAGAGTGAGAAATTTGAACATCCTTTCTTGAAAGAAGGGCTTAGTTATTTGTTTCTGAATAGAAATCGACTGGGGTTTTTTTCCAATCTGACTCATCATCTTTTCAGGTGTTTGGGCCAGGTCTGCTTGGAGAGCTTGGTGAGTCACATCAGTCACATTCAGGAGGCAGTGTCATCAAAAATCCCTTCTCCGAGATCCAGTACATAGGATAGAGAAGCAATTAAGGCAGAAAGAAATATTATGTGCCAAGAAGTGCAGTTTTTCAGAATGTGTTGTCCATATCTATATTAATTAGCTACTCTCCCTCCTCTCCTCTTTCTTAGTCTCCTTCGGAGTACTGTTTTTCACAGGGATAGTGGATTATATGTGATAGACTGCCTTATTATGACTGTGTGCAAAGGGGTGCAATACAAGCAGTCTCACAGTTTACAGCTACAGTAAAAATGCACTGACTAATGGGCTTTGCTTATAAATTACTACATACAGTGTGAATGTACTAATGACTAACATGAATTCTCAAAGTATTGCTGTTATTATTGCATAATATCTTCTTTCAGTGTATTACCACATTAAGTTCTACCAGTCAGAAGCACACATAAAGCAATCATACAGAGGTGTTCAGCTCTTACACTTCCCCTTAATACCTTAATATGTACACCTTCACAGTATGCTTTACAAGTCACTGAACTTGGCACAACACAGTAGGAATGGGTGTTAATAATTTTATCAGATTTTTATGTAGGAAGCATTCATTCACATATTGGGTGATTATGCTCCTAAAAATAAAACAGGACTTGTATGCACTAAATTGATAAATAGAATTGTCAAGTTCATAAGTTTTGAATGTCCTATGGTGAGGACCACTACAGAAAGGTGTATGTTCTCCTCTTCTCTTGCCTCCTTAAATTTTTCTGTCATGCTTTTCTTCAGAATAAAAAAGTTCCAAAAATACAGAAATGTCCTTTTTCAAAGTGTCAGAAGGAAGTATTTTGGGTTTTCCATTCCGGTTGATTATTCATGACGATGAGAAGCAGTTGTTATTCACAGCCCAGTGCATGTTTGTTTGTTTGTTCTTATTTTGTACCTCCTCTTCTTAGTGTTAAGACTCGACCTGTGCGAATGCCTCCTGGATATCAAGCAGATCTTGTTATTCAGTTGGTGTGGGTGGATGGTGAGCCTCCACAGCAGATTACCAGTCTTGCTGTAAACTCTGCTTATGGACTGTAAGTAGCTCAAATTTAAGTTTGCATTCGTTTATTGTTTTATTAAGGTCAAAGTAAAGTACTCAAAAGATGCTGTAACTCAAATTCTTGTGGAAAATTATTTGAACTCGCATAAAGGTTGTAATATGAGTTAAACTGCCATTCCTGCTGATGTTTTTACTACTCCTATTAAAAGTCTGAATCTTTTCACATTATTCCTTTCAAATAAAATCTAATTGCCTTTCAAATCTGTAATTTTTAAAGTAATTGGAAAGGTTCACCAAGGTGAAATGAATTTCACAGAAAATGGTGATGTGATTAACTGTTAAATGCCATTTATCATGACATCATATCTTAGTTGGGAATTGTCTTCTGAGAACAGCATTTTCATGTCCATGCTAATGTCTGTTTGCACAAGAACCGGTGACTTGAAATTGGAAATTGAATAAGGAACATTCAAATGCTAACTTCTGCAATGCAAATGAGAGTGTGCACTTTTTTTTTCCCTCAGGTTAAATTTATTTGGGAATTTTTAATGTTTTCTCTTACTGAGAGTTACCCAGATACATTAAATACAGGTTTTCCCTGTAGAAGGTGTTACTCCATTAGAACTTCAGGCCGTAATGGGTGTTAAGTGCTGACTGCTACTGATTTTCAGTAAATCACTGGACTCTCTTCAGTGACTTTGGCAGTTTAAAGAAGAGCTTTTACATTTGTGCAAAAATAATTTTGGGGGGGGGGGCTGTTTTGTCAAGTCTTTGGCTTGAATTTCTAGAAAGTTTCCTATTTATGAGCTCTAAAGTTTCTTTTTCTTTACCATACCTACCTGCATTTGTCACTTATGCAAATTGTTAGGTTTTGCCTAATTTGATCCCTTGCAAGTCTCAGACCTCAAGGCAGTATCTGAATAGTCACACTGTTCTCTCACTTTGAAACTACTCTGACAGGTTGCAGTTCTCCCAGTACTCACAGTGGTTTCCTAAACTACTGATTTGATTCAATCAAATGCTTTAAATTGTTTACTAGGAGCAGTGAAAGTTTACAGGACAACCTCCTTTAAAACACCATGTACTATGTACGTGAGTGTTTCAGAAATAAATGTGTGTATCAGTAGAAGAGCCTAATCAATACCCTAAATTTAATTTTCCTACCAAAGCTACCCAAGAATGTCTTTTTCTTTAAATTTTCCTCTGCAGACTCTCTTCCCTCTTTGTCTCGTCTCAATTTTTTCCTTGGGCCTGTGACAGGGTACAATCCTTCCTTTCATCAGAATTTTTGTTTATTACTTTAATTTTCACCTGTTATTCACCCTCACAATGTGGAAAACCTACGCCACTAAACCATAAAGCCTGAGAATACATAATTTTTGCCATCTTAGTTGGAGGGTTACTTGAGTCATCTTTTGCCTTATTTTTTTTTTTCCTATAGGGTTTTACTACCCTCATAGTTTTTCCTAATAGGTTTAACCAGGAGGAAAGCGTAGAATGATTAGTATGTTCTAGAGAGTCTACTTTCAGTATTTTTTTAATTACTGTGACTTCTGTAACTGTTGTGTTACTGCAGCCATGAAACAGGACTAATGTGAGGTATTAAGAAAACTTTATCCACAGCAAAGGCAAAAGATTCAGACACTTTGATTTTTTTTTTTTATGTATTTGATTTACTTTTAACAGTACCAAGCTACAAATTAAAAATACTAACACCTATTTTATTTATGTTGAAATGAATCATCAGAAACTTCTTCATGATATGAAAGTAGAAAAGAAAATTTTACAAAATATTTCAATTACAGCTGAAGAACTAGGTTAACCTTGAAGAACAAGGTTAAATGCAAAAATTAAATTTTTGAAGTAGATTCTGTTGGACTGAAAGGAGTCTCTGAAAATTTATTACAGGCTCATGTGGTAACAGTTTTCAGCTACTCTGCATATTAATTGTCAAGAAATGTCTGATGAGGATTTTGTGACATTTCTGTGAAAGATACCCTCAGAATAGAAGATTGCCTAGCAACTGATTCTATTCATTGCTCAAAACTGAGAAATTCATTTTGTATTTGATTTCATAAAGACTTGGATGTTAATAATTTATCTTAAGCCTTGTTAATAGTAATGTCTGCCTAGATTTTCTTACTATTCCTCAGAAGTGTAATAATATTAATGAGCAATTTCTGATTTTTTTTCTGGTAAAGTAATTTTTCTGGTTATAAGAAATATTATATCCATGCTTGTGTGTGAATTTAGAGAAGTTTAGGAAAAAAAGCAGACCAGGAAGTGATGATTTGTTTTGTTAAATTGCTAACCAGAGTGTGAATGATCACTAGCTCTTCTTGTGAGTCATGTTTTCCAAAATTAATTGATCTCAGGTTAATAATTTTCAAAATGCAAATGGCTATTCTTTTTTCCCCAAAGTATTAAGAGATGACATTGACACTTGTCATTTTTGTTTCTTCATTTTTCTTCTCCACCTGGAGTGTAGGGAGACATAGAATCACTAGGATTGGAAGGGACCTTTAATGGTCATCTAGATCAATGCCCTACAGTAAGCAGGGACATCTTCAACTAGATCAGGTTGCTCAGAGCTCTGTCCAATGTGACCTTGAATGTTTCCAAGGATGGGGCATGCACCACCTCTCTGGGAAACCTGTTTCAGTGCTTTACCACCCTCATTGTAAAAAACTTCTTCCTTACACCTAGTCTAAATGGACACTCTTTTAGTTCAAAACCATTAACCCATTCATGAACCCATTTCTCAAGCTTTTCCAGGTTTTTGGGTGGCACTTGCCCCTCAGGCACGTCTCAGCTTGGTATTTTCTGCAAACTTGCTGAGGGTGCACTCGATCCCACTGTCTTTGTCACTGATGAAGGCATTAAACTGTACTGGTCCCCCCACGGACCCCCAAGGGACCACTTCAACGGGGCAAAAAGTCAATGTGGAAAAATCAGAGTCCATTCACAGTATTTCCATAGATGCTGTACTGAAGTCAGCGTAAAGACAAGGGTAGTAAATGCGGTGAAGTAACAACCAGTAGAATTTGAGCCACTATTGTAGATGGTGCCTTAATTTGATAGTTTGGCAATTAAGAGAAAATCACTTCATTTTACTTTACATATTTTCTATTTGCTATATGAAACACTGTTTTTTTGTAATGGAAGCAGCTTAAGAAAAGGTAGAAAAAGGGAAAATATTCTAGCTACACTGCTTCACATTCCTCCATCTCATTACATCTCTCTTGCCTTGTTGTTTTTCCACACACAAATTCCTATCAGATACTTGGAGCTATATTAAGAAGAGTCGGGTGGATGTGAGTGCACATCTCACTTTAGGGTGAATTAAGTGCTTGAATATTTTGCAGGACCTTGAACTGACCACCTTCATCACTTTTTATATAAAATGACAGAACCTGATAAGAAATTATTCTTATTATGGTTGAGCATGGTTTGAGGTTTTGAGTTTCCTTGTGGCTGCACCTGCAGTCCTTTCTGTCTGGAATTTAAAATTGCAGTCTGATACAAAAGGAGAGAGATCTTGTCCATGAATCAAACCACTATCAAAATGCCATTTGTAAAAGCATTTCAGAGAGGTAGAGACTGTTTTAACAGCAATTTGTGCTGTAGCTAAGCTGACAGAGTTGAAAGAAAATTATACTTTCAGATTTGGGTACCTCAATGATACAGCTTAATGTATTTAGCCTAAAATATTTGTATTTAGCTTAAAATAATTATTTTTGCATGTATTTGTATTTATGTCCTAATTTATAGTTGTGTTTTATATAAATGCATAACCAGTTTTTAAAGTCTATGTAGGCTTAATTTATATCATTATTACTAGAATCATATTGTTTAGTGAAGCAACGTTTAGACGTTACTGCAATGTGTTTGGCACACAAAGTCAGTAATTGTTGTAAACCTGCTTTAAATAAATAATAAATAATTATTGTTTGCACAACTTAATTACATTTTACTGATAACTTTGAGGAACCTTTTTTTTTCTCAGAGTGGCATTTGGGAATTGCAATGGTTTGGCTGTTGTGGACTTTATGCAGAAGACAGTACTGCTGAGCATGGGAACCCTCGACCTCTATGGATCGAGTGATCCATACCAACGTCAACCCCGTTCACCTCGCAAAAGTAGGCAGTTTGCTGCAGGTAGGAAATAAATCAGTGTGGTTATGAGCCTGATATGTTCCTTGTTTTTTTTTTTTTTTGCCTGTGGCTTTTTATAGTGCTTTTGAAATGCATGACTATTTGCCAGCCAATGGAGTTTCTATAACTTGACAAAAAAAACCTGACATGCTTTAGGTACGGGCACTTTCTCAAAACCAAAATGTTTTACGAAGTTTTTTCTCTTGGGATGGAGGTCAGCAAGTAATTCACATAGCTGAGTCTGTACAAAATCATAATGAGCAGAGCAATAAATTGTTTCTCTGGCAGTCACTTGAAGTTTGTATACTATTTCTCTCTTCAGTAAGTTCATACCAATAAGTAAGACTTCGATTTAAACTTAAATGTATCTTCCACCAGGTACTATTCATTTGAATAGTCAGTTTTGTTTAGTGTAACACTGGGGAGATGTGTTATGTAGGTAGCACAAGTAGCTCAAATTAAGCACTTTGTTAGTGAACTAAAGCTCTTGGTAATAAACCTGCAACATTCAGCTGTGCCCCATTTTAAAATTTGATGCTAAGAGGATCACGTTTGTAAATTGTAACTGTTATTATGCAGTGTATGTTAGAAATATTAGTACTTCAATACATCTAAATTTTGCCATACATTGTTGGTTATTTAAAAATTTATTTGTATGAGAAAAAGTCAGAAAATAATCTATGTTTCAAGTCTTTTCACTAGACATACTCCATAATAATATGCTAGAGTCAGACACAATTATGAAATGTGTTTTACATAGCTGTGAAGTTTTAGAATTAGATTTAAAAATCTCTTTGAAAATTTGGAGTTTTAAATCTAACCATAAAATTATAAAAACAACAGATTATAGTGGGTTTATGACATCAGCATTTTCATCAGCAGACCCTGCACTAAATCATCAATTTGTATTTCTCCACAGAGTCATGGGAAATCTTTTTTTAAATTGGGAATATGTTTGCATTCCAAACAGCAAGTAAAATTTAGAAAATAAAATGTAAGTCTTCAGGCCTACTTCTGTTCCTGAAAGACCATTTATCTCACTTTTTATGCATTTAATCATGGAGAAGCTTAGTTCTCATCTGTGCCAAGTGTTAAATATGTAAATTTGGCACAGCTGAGGAGAGAAGAGACAAGCAGCTTCAAGCTACCTTCAGCTTCTCTGTCTGGTTTCAGCCAGCCTCACAGCAGCTCCCAAAGTAATTTGAGTAGCTCACCCCAAGCAACATCTGCAGAACCCTGTACAAAAGGTGGAGGGTTGTGCATGCAGAAAAAGCAGTTATCAGCACTGTATCATGTGGGGTTTCTCTGTCAGGGACAGTCTGGGCCAATCCTTTAAGGAATGATTCCAGCTATGCAGTGCTGCTAGAAAGGAGCCCACTGGGGATAAGTGACCACTAAGAAGGAATACACAATTCTAGATTGCTCATAGAAACCATGCATCTAAAAAAAGCCTCAGCTGCTTTCTCACCATCCATCCCACATCCCTTACTTTTTTGATTATTTTTCTTGTTATATCTCACAGTTGGAAGGTAAGCATCTGCTGAAATTTTTTCACCTTGGCTGTTCTAGATGCTGGTTATGATATCACTTCCTTTCACTTTAGACTGTTTTTTCTCTCTTTCCTCTGCCTGCTGCTGATGCTGGTGTACTGGCATGTTCCAAAGACAACTTTTGCATGCGTGGCCTGTCTAACTTTTATCCAGATTTAACGAAACGGATCCGTACTTCCTATCAGAGTAAGTTCTATAAAGGTTAGGCAAATAGCTTTATCATGATTGGACTATGCCTGACTTAAACCCATGTGTTTGTGGTTTGTAATGTGTTTTTTAAACACATTCAGCATGCATGCAAACTTATTCCATTTTATGATGTCAACCATGCTTAATTTTGACAATTATCTTTATTATACAGATATTCTTTTTCTTCTAAAAGAGTCAAACAGAAAACCTCAGTGTTATATGGACAGATTGGGCCTTAGAAGTGATTTTTCAACAATGTTATGTTCTTGATGACAGTATCTTTCTTTGGTTTTCTATTCATTTCTGTGTACATTTACTTATATGAAGCATTTCTTGTTTTGCAATGGCACTATTTGGTTGTAGTTATCAATTAATTCTTCCTTTTTTCACAAGAGCAATGTGGCTTAAAAGTGCACCCATTAAATTGGGTGCTGTAAAATTTAAAATTTTAATCTTGGCTTGGCACTTGAATATTTGTCTTTGGGGAACCATCCCGTGCCTCTGATCTTTGACGGGGAATGTAAAGTGGGCATAAAAATACGTACATCAAAGAGAGCTATGAAAATTAGTGTTTTTAATATCTTTAAATTTTGAATTTTACTGATATGCAATTTAAATATTAGTATTCATCACTGCAGAATGCAATGAACAAAGCTATAATTAATTTTGCAAAATTGACTGTTCAACAGATGAGCTGTATATATCTTAATTAACTGCAGTGCTTATATGTAATTAGGTCTCTAGGATGCCTCTTATTCATCTCTTTTTAAAGCAGTTTTCACAGAACAACTGGATAGGCAATTTTATGTTAAATATTCAGTATGGGCAAGATAAAGGAGTGGCAGTTGTTTTATCATCTCACATAAATACAGACTCATGTAGCCATTGAAATACATTTGTACATTTGCAGGAGAAGATCTGTTCCATCCCTCTAGCTTGATTTCTATCATTTTATTTCATATCAGTTCATAAAAAGTGGTCTGCTTAGTTAAAAGACGAGTCCGGTTACAAATCTAGCTGTCCATAAAAAGGTTTGGTGTCTCTTAGTCTGGTCTTGCTATTTTCCCATCTGTAACAGAGAACCTGAGAGGCAGAGAGCAGTCAAAGGTTTGGAGTTTTTCACATCTAAAAAATTAATAAATTCTAAGGTCAAAAAATTACCAATGTTTTCATTCAGAATTATGAACAGAGACCACAGAGTTTGTCATAACTGGAAATTTATTATCTCGTTTCCATCTTCAACCCCAGAATCAAAAAAGTCCCCAAAATCTTCCTGTATACATCATAACTGAAAGATATGAGTCTGACTTTTAGGAAAGATCATTAAAATCTTCAATTCTCTCCTCAAAAAATACTTAGTTCTTGATTTTGTTATTTGATACTTATAGAGGAGTATATACTGTATAATCTGAAAGACACGCGAGGCAGTAAGACCAAGAACAGGACCAGAATGTGTCATAGACTGAAAATATCTTGCTAAGTCATTCTCAAGCTGTGCTTTGTTATATGTCTTATCTGAGATGTGAGTTTTAAGGGGGGTATTAAGAGAGGATTTAGGATTTTGCTTACAACTTTATCTCTTCTTGTAAGGGATAATGATGGGAAAAGTAAATTATTTTTGGAATCTGTGCAGCTGATATTATTATGACCTTTAACAAGAGCAGTCATGTTGTAACATAAGCATTAGGTCTAAAGTTTTCAGGGTTGCATCTATGAAAATGGAAGTTAATGGGAAGATATATGAGTAGTAGATTAAATTAAGTAATGAACCAGGAAGATAATTTCATAAGGATCAGTTTGAGAGGATGACTTGTAGGCATTGAAGTCAAAGAAGAGATTATCAATGAGCAAGATACTGAGACTTTTCTTGGTCGTCTTAGAGCTGATTTGCCGGAAGAAAAAGTGTAATTTAGTATCCAGCCTGAATATGAGAGTTAGAGTGTGATATTCTAAGAATGTAACCAATATAGTGGATTAGAGTATCAGAGAATTCAGTGGTGCTGCTAGCTCTGTTGACATAGTGAAGATTTCAGTAAAGAAAAAAAGGTGGGGTCATCTTGGCAATGTTAAGTTCATATTTGGACGCTTTTGAGAAGATTTTAGACAAGATTATTGCTCTAACTTGGATGGAAAAATTCCAAGTTAGATCTGTGTATTTATGAATCATTAGGGTAAAAAATAAATGTATCTATAATTATTGTCATGTTTATACAAAAGAATCTCCTCAGTTCTTCATCCTAATCAAATACTGGGTCAGAGAGATAGAGGAAGTATTGATATTTCAGTCTGGGATGTCTTGCAACTGAAGAGGGAAAGGTAAAAAAACCAAGCATCAGAGGAAAGAAGCACTATGTTGGGGAAGAGAGGTTTTCCGAAGGAAAGACACAGTCAACAATGTCAAGGACATCCAGTATGCAAAGCATGGTGATGGAATAATTGTTTTGAATTTTAGCCAATAAATCTATAGAGAGCTTGATAATAATTACATATGTAAGCTAGACTCAAATGCACCTAGAGTGGACTTGGAGCATTAAAACAGCACATTCGCTGTTTTGGGAGGTGAAAGTGGGAAAGGGAAAGCAAGAAGGGAAGAAATGTAGTCAGTTCTAGGTATATATGATGGGAGAGACTGAAACATAATTGTTCTATCAGGGGAGCAATTTGAGGAAAATAATAGAAGCTGAGAGGGAGGGTAAGTGCAGAGCTGGGGGTTCTTTTCCAGTGCTGATGCAAGTTCCATTTGCTGTAACATCTGCAGCCACCTTGCTTTGTAGCAAGAATATAGGACAAGCTAAATAAACTCTCTCTGCAGTAATGCAGAATTATGGTTTTGGTAGGTTTTCTTTTTTTTTTTTTTCCTTCAGTTGAAATCAAGTTGAACATGTTATTGCCCAGTGGTGGGTAACATATATTCAAATATTAAAACAAGTACATTTACTGCATCTAGAGAGATAATGTTTGCAGCAGAATATAAAAATACCAAAATGATGCAAAAGGAATTTACATCTCCTACTAGAAATTCATACCATCTGTTGGAAGAACAAGAAAATAAATAGTCTTTATGAAGCACCCAAAAATTTGTCAAGTTCAAAGGATGTTGATACATTGGAAAATAATTTTCTTAATGAAGACCTTTCAGTGAGAAGTCCTTGTTCCTCCTTCAGGCCCATCCCTTGAGAGAATTTCACCAAAAGTAACCTTGGTCTGATAGGAGGACACAGAAAACTGTGCCTTATGAGCCATTACATATCAGTAATTGACACTTTAAATCACACCTATGAAGCTAATACAGGTTGAGTTTTAAGTCAACAGCTGTATTCTGAACTAACTAATTTCCAAATAATACATGCATACACACACACACACATATATATATATAAACATATAGAAGACACAGTATGGTAATTCAGTGTGAAAATGATGGATTAGGGTAACACTGGGCTTACTTATTGACCTGTTAATTTTTATGATAATTTATTTATAATTCCTTTATTTATAGGAACATATGTTTTGGCTTTGTTTACTTTAAAGCAAATGATCCATCTGAATCATTTAAACATAGCAAGAGAAATTTAAAAGTTAAAAAATAATAACAAATTGTGAGTTCGTAAAGGTTGCTACTTCGAATGTACTAGGCAGTATATTTTTTGATCCTTTAATGAAGAGGAAATGGGAATCACAGTTAACTTTGAAAAGTATGCAGAGGACATGTCTTTAAAAGTGATTAAACACCTTGTGTGACATATTTACATCTTGCAGTATTTACATGTAAACACACATTTGATTTGCTCAAATCAAAACCAATTTCTTTATCATGTCAATGGGTATATCTTCTCACAGGTGTTTGTTCACATTGCCAATCTCATTTATTTGCCTTTAGTTTTACTGCTATGTTCTTGCTCTAGGTGGACTCAAAATTTGCTGGGGTGGTGGTTTTTTTGGCTAAAAATAACTAAACTATCTTGGGGCACAAATTGCGCCTACAGAACTTCAAGATGGAAAGAGAAAATATTTTTGTAGTCTAATTTCAGTAGCTGTTATAGTCTCTCAAACATTCAAGGGAAGCTGAGGGCCATGGAAGTATTTGTACATGATAAATTATTGGAAGTATTTAGCTTGGTTTCCTTAAAAGGGAAATTACAGTAGTACAGCAGTAGTACAAAGAACAGCTTGAGAGCTCGTCTTATCTCAAAGGAAAATAAAAGACAACATTTAGGGGAATCAAAGGTACATACAAAGGTAACATACAAAAATTGACTAATTGATGTTTATTCTTTTCCGTGAATGATGACTGCACAATTCATTACCTTATAACATCTTCAGAATTTAGAATTTAGCAAAATTAAAAGAGACTTTGGACAAATGGGTGGGTAACGACAAGAACTTGTAATATTTCAAAGCAAGAAAGATTTATGGCAGAAGAAACTCTGTAAGTGGCAGTGCTTAAGCAAATCTAACTCTCTGAGATTAAGGTAATGGTTTTGTGCAGGGAACATGGTACCACTCACATTTAACATGGGGACATACTGTACTTCTTTAAAAACATCTATTGGTGGTCATTGTTAAAGGTGATAGTAGCTTGACAGCAGGTCTAGATTTGTAGAGAAGTTCACATGTTCACCAATTATAAATATCATAACATGAAATGTGTCTTTAATGTTGTATGTTGTAAAAAGAATTCATGGTACTCTTACGGTGATTGCTCTTGGGTGGTGTGGTTTGGTGCATTTCCTGTTTAAGTCTGTAGTACCATAATTTATATTGAGATGTAATATTGTTTTTATTAACTCACAGTTAAAAAACAGACAAACAAACCAAGCCAAAAAAACCACACCACACTATTTAGATGCAAAATATGACCTGGTATTTGACATTGTAACTGACACCAGTACTAACTATCCACGGTTTAGAACATGATAAGGTGTTTATGAAGTTGTTTTTTTTCTTTAGAAAAGAAACAGTGTAATATTTCATTTTATTCATCCAAGGCCTCTGATGCTATGCAAATGTGCCAAACTCTCTCCCACTGCACCTTGCAGACAGTTCTGCAGCAAAAATCAATTCTGTCCCAAATCTCTAGGTACGTACAGAAACCTCAGGGTCAAGTAGAATTAAGATTTGCTGAAAGAAAACTATACATAGAGAGGCTCCCTAAATGATTGCATTTTCTGAATACTCTCATAACATCAAAAGTGACTGGACTCATGATTGAAATATAAAATTCTCTCAGAGAATCACAGAAAGATTCAAGTATGTCTCTCAAAACAAAAGATCTCTGGTCTTCAACAATAGTATGTAGTTTGTGATCTCTTGTTTTTTAAAAGTCGGCAGCAAGTATGTCGTTAATACTGACTTCACAGGCCAAATGAGCTGCTGCTTTTCCAAAATGCTCTCAGTGTTATTCTTGCACTCCTACATTTTTTTTAGTGGTAGGACCTTTTTTGTTCTGCTTGTTGGGACTCTGGATTCTCCCCGGTTCTTGTCATAAAGTTTTCAGTACCTGCATTAAGATCCTATTGTTTTTAACACCAAGAGAACAGCATTGGTGGCCAAATGGTAGCAGAATATTTTAAGACAAGAGTGTATATGAATTTTGGAGATAAGTGCCTGAGAGTCCAGGAGTGATAAATATTAAAATGTGTAATCTTTTGATGCCAGATTAAAGCATACTGAAAGGTTCATATAGGAAGTTTGACTTTCAGGAAATGACATGAGCAGCATGTGTGTAAATACAGTATCACTGCAACAGTATTGTGCATCTGACTGTGGGCTGATGTTCACTAGGCTCTGACCTGAGTGCTGTGAGTCCACAGTGCCAACATGGTGCTGAGTTTTCAGTCAGACCCACGTAGCCTATGGCATGCAGTGCCAGAGCTCCACATAACAAGGGTGAACCCCTTGATAGAGGCCACAGGGCATTACAGGATACATAGGAAGGGTACGTTTGAATAGGTGTGCCCATGCCCAGGTCACCTGCTCAGCAGTTAGCCCATGGTAAAGGATAGCATGAGCTCAGACTTTCCCTGCCTACTATGCCAAAAGGCATGTTTGAACTTGTTCACCCAACCTGTGCCAAAGATGGATCTCAGTTTGGTCACAGAAACAAGGCCAAGCTTAAGCAGTATAGACTAGGGTTAATTTATATGTTGCTGTCTTCCATGTAGGCTGAGGTCCTCACAAATATTCATGAACAATTTATAAAGCATCTTGTCCAAAAACTCTGTGTTATACTCAGACAGCATTATCAATGCCTCCATGTCCTTTAAAATTATCTATCTTGCATGAATTCTTATAGAAGTTCCTAATATGGCATAGTAGTGGTGGTTTTATTTTTTCCTCCCCTGTTTAAGATTTCCTCCCCGCATTCTGCAGCAGTTGAAAGCAGTTTCCACATCAGTTTGACAGGGGTGAATGAGTTTTATTCATATCACAGACTCTTACATTTTAAACTATACTTACTTGTTTTGTTTTGTTAGGTATAGTTACTTTTTTCTATCCTGAGGCACTTGGAAAACAAATCTGAGTTAACAAGAGCTGTGATTTTTTTAAATCAAACTTAAATTTCTGCAGTGACAGCCTGATAGCTGCAGTTATCTGAAATAGATGTTTCCCTCTAATTTAACACCATTCTTTTCTCCAAATTGACTTTAAAGTGCAGAATATCATCAACCTAGAAAGTTGAAGCATGCCCTGTTAGATTGTAACTTAACTCTTTAACTCCATTTTTTCAGGCCTGACTGAACTCAGTGACAGTCCAGTTTCCCTGGAGCTAGAGCGTTGCAAGTCTCCCACTTCAGGTAAAGGTGACTGGCTTCTCTTCCTGCAGTCTGTATAAGCCATTCATGTCATGCATCACTGTGTTTCATTAATCCCTAAGAAGTGAAGTGCATAGTTACAGTTCCAAAGAGAAGAAGGTGCTGGAGAAGTGCTTATTAGGTAGCACAGTAAAATCCTAAGCCTGTTTACTTAAAGAAAAATTAAATGTACATGGCGCATCTTGAGGTTAACAGTATGAAAACATTTGAATTAACAGCATTGTGCAGGTATATTCCTATAACCTACTATTAGAGGCATGTTTGTCTGTTTTCTTAAAAGGCTTTCTGATTCCTTTTTTTTTCTCCCCAGTTAGGGAATCCTCATGATTTTTCACATATATATCATATATATATATAAGTATATGTAAAATGCATCTGTGCACGTAGAGAAATTATTTGAATAACAGCAATATGGAGATGGTAAATTTTAACCATTAGAACCCACCAGTGCCTGAGTTATGAAATTTACAATGGAAGCAGAGCCTGAAATAAAAATACTCACTTATCAACTGACTGACCTGGCAGGGAAATCTGGGCCATTTAAAAATTTGTAAATGTTTCCCATTTTACCCATAGTCCTTCAGAAGGTGGAGTTCATCTCATTCCTAGAGACTTTTTCTACAAGTGCCTAGTCTTCACTGATCTCTTTAATGTGAGTTCACTGACTTAAAGGTTGTTGCTTAAGAGATGTTTTCTACTAGCTGACTTTTAAATGTGATGGAAAATAAGGAGGTGTAGCTGTGATACATTCATTTTGCTTGTGGTATGCATATCACAGTTCTTTTCCTTGTAGTTTGGTAAGTATTGAGAGATACATTCCTCCCCCTCCCCTTTGTTATGGTAACAAATTCCCACAAATATGCTATTCAAATCCTCTGTTATTGTTTCACATATTTTTATTTTATTATGACAGGACAAACTAATCTTGAATGGAGGCCACTAATTAGAAATTTATAAAAAGCTGAAACTAACAGAAGTGTTTCCCTGATGTAGCAAGAGCTCAAACAAAACAGCTGTTTTGAAATATGTATTTCCTTGTACTGTTTTCAACCAAATTCTCCAGACATGGGAATATCAAACTGAAATAGAGTATCATATTACTGGTATAAAGCTAGGAGCTCAAACTCTTGAGCAGGACCTCAGAAACTCATCATATAGGCTTTGATAGCTTAGTATAATTAGATTATTCATTGTGTGGCTCACACTCAACTTTTCAATTTTCTCTTCAGAAATGAGCTAAACCCTCTCTTTTTCTTCTTACTGAAAACTAAGAGATCACTGAGTTTGTAAACACATGTGCATATTCTTAGTTATATAATGGTGACTGACTCCTGTATTACCTTACTTTTTCTGCAGTTAACTTCAATTTTTCATTCTGCTAGTGAGCAAAAATAGCTCTCTTGGATAAATTTAAGATAATTTGCTTCGAAATTTATTCTGCTTTTCTGTTTTGAAGATCATTCAGCAGGGAAAACATGGCACACTTATGGGTGTTTCCTATTTTAGCACTTTCATGTTGTTTTCCAAGCTATATTTGAATCTCTAAAATGTGATATCAGGTGCAATTTTGTAGGCAGTAGCTATTCTTGGAACTGCTTTTAAAAACAAGAAGTTTCTTTTACTGTGACTGATATTAATATTTTTTATAAATTAATTCAAAATTTAATTAAATTTGCTTTGGCATACCTGCTGTAAAACTGGGCAGAATCCAGTCTAATCAGCTTAAGTAACTGCACCCTCCAAGAACTTGGGAGTGGAACTATCTTGTGCTTATCAGCACAACCTTACACCCACATGTGCCTTTGCACTGACTAACATTTCTTACTCATAGAACACAACTGCATACTTATAGATTAGTCAGGCAGAATCCTTCCAGTCTTGCCTTTGATCTGTTTAAAGTTCATGGCACACAAGCTCTGTAAGGAAGTGTGCTGTGTTCTGTAAGAGCCCCATGATATTCATGTTTGTAAAACCAGTGACCACATTCCCCTGCTGAAAATAGACCAAGACTTCATCCTTCAGAAATTTAGCAGAAACAGAAAGAACACTTGACTGCTGAGAGAAGTGATTCAAGTTGCTGCCCAGTGAAGGTCCTACTGTGTATGACTACATCACTGACCGATAAGTTTGCAAAGGCAGAAGGAACAGAATTTGATTTATAGCAATTCATTCTGGTTGCCAGACCATGGCAACATCCATTCTTCACCTGGCAGCGAAGTTCATGCCAGATACTGTCCCCGAGTATGCACAATACGTATGCAAAGTGCAAACTGCTGGAGGACACTGGTCTGGATGGCAAACACTGCACACATGATGGTGAGCACCTTCATCCTTAGTTCTATCTGAAGGGGAATGATTCGAGGAACAACATTGCTGTGCTTATATACATACTTTGAGACTCCAAGACAATACCTAGGAAGAATCCCTGTGGCACACTAACTGCCAGTGTAGATACAAGTAGTTTTACATCTAAGAGAGCTATTAGTAAGTTAGATTTCCATTCCAATCAGGCCCAAAATAACAGTGTTGATAAAGGCTTCTTGGAGGACTTGAAAAATCTCCTGCCTCTTTATTTCTAGGTCTGATTCTTAACATTGCTTAGACTGGCTGAACCCTCTCCTGAAAAATACATTTTGCCTGTAACATCCTAATGCTTGACAATGTTTTAACCTCTGGCTAAGCTTCTGCAGAGCTAGCCTAGGTCAACCGAGTAATTCAGCTTTGTTGCTTCTCTTCTCCCCGCCTCAGTGCAGAATTAGGCATTTGTGTATTCTATCATTTATAAAAGTCTTGAAGAACTGAGAGACTCAGTGCTGAAGAGCACTCCTTGTTTCACAGGCAGGGCTGGTTTGTAATTCAGTACAAATCCAACTTCTTCATTAAGTAATATTTAACTTGTTTCACAAGACTATCTTCTCAGATGTTCCTCCTGTACTGTTTACTAAAACATGGCTTTGCAGACGATGTAATTGAAAAACCAGATTCCTGTTCTGAACACCTTTCAGAATAGAACATAAAGTTAAATCATTTGATTAAAAGTTTTCTGCCACACAGAGGGTAGCAGCAACTAAAGTACCACCAACCTTTCTTTTAAAGAATGGTAGACAGAGGAGGGGGATAATCTTTCCTAACCACTGGTATCTTAATTAAACTAATATTTAAATACTATAGTGATGCATCTCCATCACTATAAAAAAAAAACTAATAAAGCCATTTGAAAGATTCTGCTTATTTTTGAATATCTGAGTGGTGGCAGTTTCCACTGTAAATGTATTCTGGGTAGAGGAATACATATGGAATAACATCAGTGAAAATTGTGAAACAAAAAAATTTAAAAATAAAAACTCCGAAACACTTCTCTATACAAAGCATTTTTCATGAGAACAGTAATGCAGCAAGGCAGGCCATGTAATGGTATTGGATGGCTTAACACTAAGAATATCTTATTCTTACTCCTGCGTGCCACATTCTTTCAATAGAGAAAGTCAAACTGTATTTTGACATTTGTTTGTAATTTGGAGGTCAGAAGTTAGGGCTTTGTACTACGTTCACTCCACAGTGGCACATGTGAGCACAGTAGCTCTAAAGCATTCATCACCTAAGTGGTGCAATATTCAATGCTTCAGTTAATTACTGTATAATGTATTACAAAAGTGTACCCATTTCAGTAAAGCTTACCTTTATTTCTATCTTCTCATTAGGAAAACTTATTCAGGGCCTTTTAGGAATATAATATATAGTATAAATAATTATGTATGAATCATTATGTATGTCCATTACTGTTTTAACCATTTGTATGCAACTTCATTGAAGCACGTAATAGAGAATACACTGTGACCACAAGATACAACTTTGATAGGTCATTAAGTTTTGTTGTGTGAGATGCAGTGGACAGTTCAGACTTCTTTCAAAGAGCAGCAGGAAAGAATTTCATGAGTCTGTGTATAGAAGAGTGACTTCTCAAATGTGTGCTCTAAAATGAAAATGTCTTTGTGTTTTTTCTCAAGAAATCACTTTTGTATTGGAAGCTTGCATCAAAAATGGGTTTAAGACTATAAACCTTAGAGAAGGTTCTGTAAAGATTTCCACAACTGATTCCTGTGAGCTTTGGAACAGGTCCCTAATGGCAAGATTTAAGTTTTTATATGTACTGTGATTTCCGAGTGCTGCCATCCTGATCTATTTCACTGTTTAAATCTACTGGGATTAGGCCCATGACATGCCAACCTCCCACTTGCCTATATGAAGTGTTTTTTAAATAGCTTTCTTTCAAGAAGAATATTATTAAATTTCTAACAGTTCTTCTTTTTATAACTTGTGGGTAACTGCGATGTAATGGAAGAAATTTGACTCAGTTTAAAAATTACATTCTACTGGAAAACAGCTAGGAAGCTAGAAAGTAAATGTTTCAAAACATTTACGTGCATGTAAAACATAGAATGCAATTTATTTTGAAACTTCATTATTAATAACACCGCCAGCATAACCTTTCTACCTATTTATATTAAATTAAAAATAACGCTTACTACTCAGAAGGCAAATTAATAATTAAAGAGAAGTTAGCTCCTGCAGTGTGGATACAAGGTACATTTTATCACTATTTCCCATATGTGAGGGAGTTTCTGGACAGGTGAATTTGTGCTTGCTTAAGTTATTGAGAAGGGATGTGTAGGTAGGGATTAGCAAGGACCAGGAAGCAGTATGAGCTGGCAGAGGGGAGAAAACGGGGACCTGGGTTTGGGCCATGGTGTTTGGCTCAGGGGGAGCAGCAGGGGTAGCCCATGTGCACCCACAGTTCACAGCTCAGGGTTCAAGGGGGCCTGAGCTGCCCAACAGGGGCCAGCAGCTCCTGTGGACAGGGAAGACAGGAGCTAAAGTAAGGGAGCAGAGCAGCTGTGGGGAGGGTGACCAAGGTCAGGCACAGCCTGGTGATCACCAGCCCCATCCAGGGACAGGAGAGGATGTTGGTCTGTGAGTCCAGGTCTGGATCAGCAGGTGCTCTCCTTGAGGCCACCAGAGAAAAAGGGCAGTTTCTACATTGGCTCTGAGCACCAGAAGCCAAACCGCCAGGACCTTACTCTGTACCTTGTCCAATAGCTAAATATTAGGCTCTTAAACCCCTTCTTCAGCAGTGGAGACTCGAATTGATATTTCAGAGTATTAGTCAGGCAGAAGATCCCTAATAAAAAAAAGACCTGTATAAAGTCACCCTCATTTTCAATAATATTAAAATCTGTGACCACAGTTCTGCTGTAATAGCCGAGGGAAACACACCATCGAATGTCATAGCTGTTTGTTGGTCGTGCCTTGGTTGTTTCATTGAAAGACTGATAGGAACCATATGGCAACAAAACAGAATGTTGTCAGGTCGGAAGACCCCGGTGCTCAGCTTAGCTAGCTGCTACACTGTACCTGTGAACTCTTTCTCCTCCCACACTTGAATAATTTGACTGTTAACAATTTAAGCTCTTCTGGGCAGGGGCTCTTGCCTTGCACTGTATCACAATTGCATCTCAATTTCTGCTGGCTGCCTCCAGTGTGAATATAAACAAATAATAATAGCAAACAACTCTGCTAGCCTCTTGAACCTTTATACTCTATTTCATTCTTAAGGTAAACTGTTTTTCAAAAGCTCTTTCTCAGCAAAATAGGTTTACATGCATGATCCTCCTTTATAATAAATGTAAAGATAGTCAAACATGCATGATTTAGTAAATCATTCAAAATGTGAATATTATTAATAGAAAGAAATGACACGGTTTTAATCACAGTAAAGCATGAAAGCAACCAGCTCCTTCTTTTGTTTTTACCCTCAAAGATGAGGTCTGGGGACAGTGATCCATGCTATGTCCTAGCACAATCATGTCCAGCTGTGGGATTGCCACGTGAATAGCACGCAACTGCTGCGTGGCAGCTGTGGCAGCTCCCCGACCAAGGGTGTTTAGAGTCCTTCAGAGGAGTAGAAAGTCCATACACTGCATGTGCTGCATGAGCCTGCACACAAATAGCTGGGAGCTGTTTCTTGCAGTTCAGATATGTGTATAACCATTTGGGAACATCAGTCATATATAACACAAGACATGTAATTCCTGTTGTACACAAACACCTGTAAAATAGAAATAGAAAAAGTTAGACTACCAATTTGCAAAGCTCAAAGCCAGCATGATGACAACACTAATGAAGCTCTTTGGTTTATATGCAGCTAGGTTTTATAGCTCTGGAATATTCTGATCTAAATCCTAGTCTCTTAATAAAGTGTTGTACAGTTTTTCTTAGGAATTGCTTATCCTTTTCAGAGGGCTGGTTAGGCCAGATGTTGTCCTTTCCTTTAAAGGAGCCTATATCACAAGTGATGCTTCTTTTCTGCAGCAAAGCACTGATTTTCTGGAGCAGCACCCTCCATTCACAGTCTGAAAGAGTATATGACAGCTGCTCAGATAAATGGAATGTTTTTTTGAAGGCTGTTCTGAAAATCAAGCTGCCCTTTGTATGAGTGCCTAAAATGGATGTAGGACCCTAAGATGTGGTACCCAAATTAGAGAATTTCATGTTACACTGTTAGGGATGTATATTTTTGATATCAGGCTGTTCTGGAGAGATTTCTTCACCTTGTCCCAAGTTAAAGTGACAGCTACAAATGGGAGGGCTATGCTGGTTCTGCTGATAGCAAAATGTTGCTCAAGAGTCTTGTGGACTCTCCTACTCATCATTGAAGAGAAAAACCTCTGGCATAGGTGCTGGCTTATATTTACTTCTGCCACATTGCAGGCTTTGTAGTTTATGACACTGCAAAAGAATAAAACAGAAATTTTTTAATAGGGATTCTGTGACTTAAAATGGTAAGCAGCTGTTCTGGGCATCCTTCTGACCTAAAAGCTTACTAAATAAAAATTACAAGGGATTTGTTTCTTATATGTCCCAGTATTCCTGTCACTGATATTTACCATGTGGGACTTCGTTTATGTTTGATTGTTCACTTCTAGTAACAGACAGTATGGGTAAGGGGTAAAAGCCAGAAAAACAAGTGAAAAAAAATTCTGAATGACTACAAAATTAAATAATCAAATTGGAAATCAAGTCTTCTGAATAATTAATAAAGGGTTTCTTAAGGCATTCTTTTAATAAATTTAATGCCATTTTGACTGCTACAAGACATGCTTCATTTCAGTTCTCTGGTATTCATTGTTTGAAAATGTGCTCATGTGTAAGGAAATGAAAACACTTTTGAACAGAAGCAAAATTATAGTTTTTTTTAATAATTGGAACACAACAAATAATTAAATCTTTGCTAAATTGAGTGCAATATTTTGATTACTAGATAACACCACATTGTGTCCTGAAGCTGCTGTATTTCGTTTCTGTGCAATCTGTCTTCCTTTCCACAATGTTACAATGGTATGTTCTGTCTCCATTACCTGTACAATATGCCCTCTCTTTTCCAAATGGTATCTTGAGGTATGATGTCACCAGATCTCATAATTTCATTGCACCCTCTTATTAAATTGGTTTGCAGGTGTTTAAATATTTGTGATATGCTGCATAACCAGCATTTGCAATATTTGCCTTAATCTCATTTGAGGTTTCTTTTTTTATCATTCCTGTCACCACAAGGTAAGATATTGCAGCACACAGCCAAAGCTGTGTAAAGCACCATTCACTTCTTGACAGCTGGAGTGATGTTTTTTTCCAGTGTTTCTTTGTTCAGTTACATTTATTTTGCTGAATGGTGTAAATGAGAATATTTAAACCATGATTCTGCCTTTATATGCTGATTGAAAGAAAAGTGCTACAAATTTGCGACATGGTTTTAACCAGAAGATGGCATGTTGTTTTCCCTCGCTCTTTTTACTTTCTTACTTATTAACAACTGCCTTTCTCCTTTTTCTGTTGTTTCAGTTAAAGGATCAAGAAAGTTAAGTCTGCCAACAGATCTTAAGACTGATCTTGGTACGGTAGGCGAAAGCCAACAGCTTTAAACTTCCTTACATTCATTGGCTAAACATTTTACCAACTGATTCATGAGATAACACAATAACCTCAGAGGCTTTGTCTGAAAAGGCTTTCTAAAAACCACCTATTAACCCATACAGTTCTGTTGGCAGCTCTCAGCATTTTGCTTGTTTAATATTCATTTATTTCATGTAGACATATATTGACAATCATTACACACTGTGTGTGTAATATTTTATTATGAAGAGGCTCTAGAACTTTTTACACATTTGAGCCATTACAGCTGGTTGTCAGTGAACTCTGCTTATAACACTCAATGCATGTGCTGGTGTATTTTCTTTATTTGGTGTACAAATTCCGTGCCACAACAGTGACAAGACAGTTGAACATCTGTATTTTATGGTGTCTTTGAGCTTCTGAGAAGTCAGATCAGAAATCAGTCATTTGTCTCAGTCTTCCTTGAGACTTACCTACACATTTTGCTGTAACCTTTTTTTCTCAATTCTTCTTTAATATTTCAGTTGAAATGCATAGTGAGAGAAATTTCACTTCAAAAACCATAAAATAAAAATTCAACATCCTGCATAACCTGAAAATGTCTAGGGCAGATCATGCAACACCTTCTTAAACATCCATGTAAAGGGGATTTGGGTTGGGATTTGGGTTTTCCTGGTATTTGGGTTGGAATATGTGGTTCACACAAAAAATCTTATAATTTTTCCATAAATATTCTCAGTCTCAAGGAGTCCTTTATAGTTTTGCTCTCTTGGGAAGTTTCTCGTATAAGATGACTGAAAAAGCCATAGAGCCATGCCTCATTACTTTGAGTGTCTTTTCAGAGATAAAAATTAAAGTTGGATCACATCCTTGCATAACGCAGCCAAACCTAATTTCTGTTACTGGGAATCATATACATGTATTAACCAGTGTAGCACTTATTCCCCAAGGCAAAAGTCAGGGGAATAAATATGTCTTTCACACTGTAAATGACTGAGGAACTTGGAAAACTGCTCATTGCTCCTGAAAAAGATTAAGTAAATAAATGTTGAAAAATCACTGGAAAGTTCAGTCTAGGTTGTGCAGGTTTCAGTGTATGGAGTGATTTAGTTGAAATAATTTACTCCATTACCAATGACGTTGGAGAAACTAGGAATGTAGAAATACATGGAGTGGAAAATCATAATATTTCTGATACTTCAAAAAAGAAAAAGGGGTGATGTAGGCAGCTATAGACCTGTAAAATTAATATTTATCACTAAAGAACTGGGCAGCTATTAAGAGGGAAGGTGAATACTTAGAGTATCAAAATAGCCATAGGGTAGGACCTAAGGCTAAGCCATATTCTACAGATCAAACTTCTTTTTGTTATTATTATTAAAAATACATTGTCTTGAAGGACACATAGCATGAAATAGCTTTAAATCCTGGATCATAACACAAGGGAAGTATAAACTTAATGCACAAAAGACTGTATTTAAGGGCTTTTAGAAAAGAAACATACCATGGCAACGAATTGGTAAGGGCTTTATGGTATGATTAAAAAAAGTTACATATTGGTGAAAGAGTTGCCTTATCATCAGCTTTCCTGTAATCATGTTGGGAGTGGGACAGTATCATAAGCTTTGCCGAGAATATATTGACAAACTGCAGGCAGATTTATGTTTTTAAAAAAACTACACAGAACAGCCCCCACCCGAAACACCAAGGACTGGAGAGCAGGGCAAAAACTCCCAAAAGGTAAATTCAAATTCAACCTAAAAGCATAGGAAGCATGGTGATCCATCTTAAATATATGACATATGTAGGGAAGTTAGAAGATTAACGGAATGCATAATCCTGTCTGTGGTTTTCTTTTCAGAACAGTCATGTTTCTACCATTCCTCTATTTACTCATATTCATTATTTTTAAATAATATAGAACAAGCTAATATAAACTAAAATAAGTCTAAGAAGGTCTATTTCACCATCTTGCAGAAACTAGTGGAACTCCATTAATTTCAAAAGCTTCATACACTCTGAAAGGTATGATCAAATTGTCACTTAAATATTCTGTTTGTTGTTACTGCCACAGTGATTGGGCACCCTGTGCTCATATTACCAAGAAGCTAAGGATAAAGCATGTGGAAGCAGCATTCAGTGTATAAGCTGGAAGATACTCATGGATAATCAACTGCAGAGGAAGATTTAAAACAAAAAAAAAACAAAACAAAAAAAAAAAAAAGAAAGGAGAAAAAAATCCTTTCAGTTCTCATTCATGACTGTCTTAGAAGGGCAAAAGATTCCTTTTAGGTACTGTAGCCATTAAAACTGTGTTGATTTATAGATTGCTTAGTTTACAGCAGGCTGGAAAAAGCCTCTCTTTCTCTATATAAGGAGCTACATTTAAATGATAGTTCCTGGAGAAGGTGATGAATAATGTCTGCATTTCATTTACTTCTGCTCCAAAATGTCCTGGCTACACTGTCAGAGCTCTTAGAGATTATTTATCCACTCTTTGGCTGTTGCCTGAGATTGTACCCATAGTCTGAATATTCCGGGGATAACAATAGTTTTTGGCCCACACTTTGTGTAAAGATATTCAGGTCACCACTTTGAAATGATAAAATATTGTACATCCATCCCACTGGCTCTGGCTCACAGCTTTTTACGGAGTGCTGATACATCGCCTACTCTCAGCAGCTAATTGGGAAATACATTAGCATTTGGCAGCTTACAGTTCTGCTGCCTTTGTAGGATCTGGCTTGTGTAATGCCCTTGCTTTCACTTTGCTTTGGATCGCAACAGTAGAGGTTAGGTAGAAGTTAAATCTATTTCAGGTGGAGGTTTTGCCAGTACTGGGAATTGCTTGGGGAGTTGTTTGCTAGCATTTAGGGTAATAATGTGGGATTTGATGACTCAGGTGTTCTTGTTAAACCCTGTCAGGGTTTTCATGACTTAAAGGTACTTTGGGACTCCACTTTGATCTTTATGACTGCTAAAGTTGACCTCAGCTTCTTTTTATTTTGATGTTGTGATTATTATCAGTCCTTGCTTAAGAACTTGTCACCTGTTGATGCCATACCTTCAGAAAGAAGTGATATGGTGTATGTGGGGATACACTGAAACTTCTTGATGGTTTTAGCTACTGCAAATCATAGTTATCCCAATGTTTATTTGAGTTGACCAGAAGCAAAATGTGGCAGTGCTGCTGCATATGCTGTTCAGTTTCCCTATTATCCTTCAGAGGCAGCTCTGAATTAAAATATCTTTATTTTTTAACTTAGTAATGTTTCCCAAAGTTTTCTGAAAAAAATCATCTGCATTTCCTTGCAGTAGTGCAGTGAAATGAATTATGGGGATAATAAGTGGAGAATCTGGGATGTATCCAGACCTATACAACTGCTTTTGTGTGAGAGTTTTCTAACTTTGCTTCACCAGCTACTTTAAGAATCAGGTTGTATTTTTCTTTTAGGAAGTATTTTTGTTCATTTCATTAAAAGCTTTCAGAATTTCCAGTTGATCACAAGGAGCTAGACAGAAGCCCTAACTAAAGATGGAGACAGTAACTGCTGATTTTTCTATAATTCCTATGAACAGACGGATTGACTGTAAGGAGTTATTCTACCACCTAGACTTTATTAGTCCAAGAACAGAAGAAGATGTGAATAGATATCTTTTGTTCCCTCTTGCTAAGCTGTGATCTTCAAAATTTTAATATCATTTACTACGTTTTCTTGAGATATTTATAAGCAGGGAATGAATTCTTTGCCATGGTCTAGTAACCATAGTGGTAGTGGATCAAGGGTTGGACTTTATGCTCTCAGAGGTCCTTTCCAACCTGGCTAATTCTATGATTTTTAAAAGGCAACCTGTATTAAAGGACATATTAGGACTCTACCAGTCCAAATAACCAGAATTTAAAAAAAAAAAAAAAAAAAAAGGCAACAGGAGTTGACCAGCAGGTTAATTCTATCAATTATTACAGAACAGATGTGTACTCTGTGGTTATATTTTAAATACAGAAAGTGACTGTGTTCTGACTTCTAATGCTTCCAGATTAAAACAAGCAAACAAACGAACAAAAAACCTCTAACCAAAAATCTAACCAACCAATCAAACAAAGAAACCAAACCCATCTACTTGGGATTTATAAAAAGCAACTAATTTAAAAGAAAGGTAAGTGCTTTACACTATCCAAATTATATTCTACCAAAAAGATTATAACAATACAGTTAAATGTCATCACGAAGGGAAGGCAATGAAATTTGTTAGCTGAAGCAACAAAACAAACTATAAAGATACAGTCAAAAGCTGATAATAACAAAATAATAGGCAACTGTTAGGCTCACAACGTAACAGATGCTCACTATTCCTAAGTTCTTTGGTTTTACTTAAAGAAGAGTTTCTTACTGGGGATCTCAAAGGTAAGCAATTTTCCACTCCCTTCAGGCGGTGCAAACACATACACAGTATTCTTCCATTCTGTGACCTCTGACCACCTCTCAGGTTGTAATACTCTCCGGCAGTCAAAACCTGGGGATATGCATAGATTTACCAGACCTGCCTGGACCCAGAGGTCCCTACAGTAAATTACTTTGATTAGGATAGAGATCACACACAGGCAGAGACTCAGGCATGAGACAGGTGGTTCTATCACCTTGTTTGGACTTAAAGCAACATCCAAAGTCTTAGTAACTTACTTCTGTGCACAAGCAGAAGAGTATTTAGAAAATAATAATTTTCCATGTATAATTATTTTGACATAGAAGTGATAACAAAAGAAGGATGAATAAGAGCTCTAAATCAGAAGTTAACAACTATAAAATCTGGTTTTGCAGCATTAAAAGAAGATTATTACTAGTTTGTTTATTTATTACAATAATCTGCTATGAGACCTATCAGAAATCTACAATGCATAATGTTAAGAAGTTTGGAAAAACTTAAAATTTTTTAAAGAATTTTTCGATTGCTACATAAAAATTATTAAGCTTAATTACATTTGAAATGCCTTTTTGACCACATCTGTGCCTTTTTCTGTTGAGCATTTGCAAGGAAATTATTTATGTGTTAGCATCTATGGAGCTGTGCTAGCTGAATTATTTCAGACATCCTTAACTGTATTTAAAAACAATGATTTTTGAAAAAATCAGGGAAAGAATCTCTGAAGAATCTGGTTAGAATAGACTACAACCACGCTTCTTGTAATTCTCTTACATTTTGTTTCTTCGTTTCAGATGGAGAGGTGGGGGTTTGTTTACAAAGTCTTCAGTTCATATGTGTCATGCTTTATTTTTGGCATGTTTAGGTTGAAAAAATGTTTCCAGTCCAACCTCTTTGAAGAATTTTTCATTTTCAGAAACAGAGAATTAATGCTGTGTTTTTCCATCTTGAAAATACAGGTGCAAGGCTACACAAAGGAGTGCTCATGACTAGTTGTTGATACCTAGGTCTTGTGGTTGGTTCATCCACTCGACTTGCATGTTTCGGTGTTGTCTTCTGTGCAGCTCAGGATGCATCCTGTCTCATGCTTATGTTTCAAAATCAAATCAAGTTTTCTGTCTTGCGTTTTCCTGTTTATTGCACAAAGCATAGCAACCACTTTTGTTAGATTATTCTGTTGAGGCACACTGAGTGCTGTGTACCTTTTGAGACCAGCAGTCCAGTAGTGTGGTGTTGTAGGACCACTAGGAATTCAGCAGAGCAATCTAGGGAGCAGAGTTAGATCCAAGTAGTCCAAAATTTCCCCACTACTCTGTGGTAACAAAACTAGGTTTGTTTTCAGATTTGCACTGCCAGGTTTGGTTTTTCAGATATGAGAATTGATGTTGTCACATACAATCATGTATTCTTAGTGTTCTTCATTTGGAGAGTATTTATTTTGTAATTTGGTTTCATTGTTCATAACTGCAGTCAAATACAGGGGTTTTAAAAGAGGATCCGTCAGTGACAATGCACCTAACGTTTTCAACCACTTTACAGTATTTTATTTCTCTGGAAAATACTTCTGTTCACACCGCTTTCAAAAAAAATGGTGATTTTTAGGATCAAGCGCATGATAGGAGTTCATTACCGTAATAAGGATACCATTGTATTGCACAGGCAGTAGGCAGTATGTTACAATGACAGCATATTACAGTCTTGGTGTGGACCTAAATTTACTAGTAGTATGTCATTAGGGAAATTCTTCCTTCCTCTTCAAACTGATGAAGACATGATGATAAATACACACTTTTGCTGGCAGTGCATCCGTATTAACCCTTCTGCTTGGGCTTAGACATCCTTTCCTGCCTGGCTGACAGAACTGCACCAATAGGAAGTGGTGGTCCTGACTTTGTAGGGGATTTTCTTTTAAGAATTTTAAGAAATTTGCTAAAATTTTAAGGTGTCAGTCTATATTCTCACTAATGAATGATCACACTATTACCTAAGTTTTTGTTATTTTACATGGAAACCTGAGGCTGTTCTTGGGGCCAATTGTACAGTTTTGAGATTTCTTTTTTTTCTCAATTCAAATGTGTATCTCTTTCCTGTGTAAAAATCAAGGTTAGTCACCCCCATAAATGTTGCTCTAAAAAACTTAATTTATTGGTAATACAAAAAACATCCCCCAGTGGAAACAGGTGGCTTTTTCCTCTCTTTATCAGTAGAGATTGTATTCTTTAACACTCCCAGAAAATATTCTCTGGGAGTTATTTTTCAGGTTCTTTCAACCCCATATTAAAGCATCTCTCTCTGGTCCTCTTATCTGCTCTTTTATTGACTACTTCCTTACAATTTCAGGTGATATTATAATGCTTCTAGTTATTCATATTTAAGTTCCTTTGTTCTCAGCCTCTCTCAGATCATTAGTAAGAATTGGTTTTCAGCTGTTTTTTCTGTGTGAATTTATCCCTTTGTTAAAATTGAAAGAATTGCTTGCTCATATTTTTTTCTGATTTCCTGTGTCTAGTGTAAAAAGTTGCTAGGCAGTAACTGCAAATGGGTGTTTCTTCTTTCTTTCCGACATTTTCAATACAATTGACTTTAACAAGTGTTCATCTTTTCACTGGTAAATTGTTGGTTCCTTTCCTTTTTTGCAGAGGTCAGCAACTAGTTTAAAATAGTCGTGTGTCTGTGATCAGGCAGGTTGTGTAACATACACATTACTACGTGTAAACTAAAATCAGCGTGTATATGTAATCTCCCCGTGCAATACACCTCAAAAACATTTAGATTAATTTGAGGCTAGCCAGCAGGCTTGCTGCTGTCATGCTGCACATCTCTCATAAGGCAGCTTTCATCAAGTTCCCAGTAACTAAGTTGCTGCTTTGGCTCCTCATAATCTCATCGTCTCACTGGTATTTTGTGTGACACTCTTGCCTTACATCCGGCACAGTTTTCTTCCCTTTGTTGAGCATTTTGTGAGGTGCATGTGGCACTGAATGGTACTACTCTTCGGTAAAAGGGATAGCTAAAGCATTTTTAATTTGTACAGGTAAGGCCATGGGCCCAGACAAAGGCAGACAACCAGAAACAGCGCATGGAGAACATTCGAAAATTTTATTTAATTAATTTCTCTTTTATATATTTTAATGCATCTTGTATACAGCTGCTTTATTAAACCAATAGAGTTAAATCAGTATAAAACAGACTAAAGGTGTAATCTGCTATGATTCCTTACAATGGCTTGCATGAGCCTTACATTTTTAAATTAGTTATCAGAATAGCTACAAACTGAGCCCTGGCAATTTCATTCACTGTCCGCATACAGGAGAAAAGCTGCTCCCCTGGCAGAGTGGGATGGCTCTTACACCATCTGGAGGCTGCTTCAAGGATAATGTCCACTGAGCTCAGATGCCCAAACATAATGCCTTAGTGTGGAACTTGCTGAAGGAATGCAGGAGCACTGTAGAATGTAGTGCAAATTCCCTTGACCTCATGGACAGCAGCACACATGGAAAGGGATAGGAGGTGATGAGAAATGCCATGGTAGAAAAGAGAAGGGGCATTTTGTGCAGTGTTTTCTTCTTCAACAACTATTCTTTGCCTCTTCCAGAAGAAGAGAGAGCTGGGAGCTGTTGCACTACCGTGTCACCAGCACAGAGCAATCCATGCACTGCTGCTCAATAGTAATAGTTGAGATTATTACTATTCTTAATATTAATAATATGAAGAATAGTACTGATCCTCTATATCAATTAATAATTCTGAGCTGAGAAAAGCCCTAGTGACCATGTGACAAAATCAGTAATCTAGCAAGTTAAAGTGTTGTTCTTCCTTACAAATCAAACAAAGCTGGAAAAAAAACCATTTTTTTAACTAGCCTCCTGTATGTGTTCTTTGGGGTGGTTGGAAGACATCTGTCATAGCAAAGGAGAATCAGGTCACTCAGGTCTCAGAGGGCTAGTTAATCATTCCAGTCATTTTGGCAAAGGCTGAGAGCTTGAACATTCTCAGTCTCTCTTAGAACTCTGCAGGAAACTACTACTATTTTTTCTTGTCAGTTTTCTTGCGCATTTCATCTTTTTTCAGACAATGCAGTAAGAAACCCTTTCTTAAGTAGTGCATAACCTTTCTTTAGAAATGCTTTGTATCACTGAGCCTATAGCATAAAAAGCATGAGAAATTAATTTTTAAATATACACGAGAATTTTCTCGTAGATTTGCGTGGTCTTTATCTGCTGGATTCTTATCCGTTTCTCCACAAAAACATTGCAGTCATGATTCCCATAATTATCTTACGCTTTGTACAATGTCTTTTTGTTTTTACTAAGGCTCGAAGACCTGCATTGCTTCTTGTTGCATACATTTAAAAAACAATCATATCTCATCAGAGGAAGAAAACTGTGTCAAAATATAGAAAAGTTTGTAGCTGATCACTAAAAACCCTTTTCTGCTTATTGTTGTAGCACTTGCTAACATTTCACAAACTGCAGTACTTGAAGGAATATCCCTACAGCTTCTAGGATGAAACCTGAGTTTTTTCTACCCAGGAACTGGCTTTGTTTTTCAGAAAAGCGCTGTCAAAACAACTAAAGGGATTTAGATGCCCAGATCCTAATGACTGTTTCTGTTTAATGTGGGCCTTTGAAGGCCACTGAGACAAGCAAGCATACTAAGAGAAACATAGAAGCATTTCTTTTAAAATGTGGCATACTGAATAGAAGTTTAGCTGTATTGTGGCCATTCTGTACAATGTTCAGGGAAAAGGACTCATAAATGTTGTTGATGTTTCTATAGAAAATGATTCTTTTTCACTATGTTATGTTCCTCACCACTTCCTAGGATCCCCTGGAGATAATTAGATATCATGCTGAAACACCTTCACACAAACTGAATTTTGAAGAAAGGAAGCAGCTGGATGAGGATGTATCTGTTGCAGAGGTTGAACAGTCAGCCTGTGCCCTTGAACAAAGCCCCCGATCTCAAAGGACTTTCTACTGATATATATGAATAGTTCCAGCATATTTTCGAAAATTTCCTGACTAAAAATTGAATGAGGCACCCACATCAGTTTTATGTCTGCTGTTAGCTCAGTTAGTAGCCATGTTTTGAGGAAACATGGTAAAATCGTGAAAGTTGTGTCTCCTACAGAGCTATTTCATTATGCAGTACTGATACTAAATTGCTTTCTAATCTGTAATATTGAACAGTTTTTTCCAACTTTGTTCATTAAGACTGAACTGCTTTCACGTGGAAAGGACATGACTTGCACATTCAAAGGCTACATGTAATAGCACAATACATGCTGTATTCAGTATAGACTCTGAATATAGAGTCTGAATGTAGGAATAGCTTTTCATAATGTACAGTGGAGCTATCATGGCATGGTAACCAAGAAATAAATTTATCTTGGTACTGTAACATTCATCTTTTCCTTGGATACAATACAAATCAAGGAGAGTTGACTGAATATGAAATTTATAGACAAAATCTTAAAGAGTAATCTAATTCTCAGATATAAATAACCTGACATTTAAAATTAAGGCAGACACTCCAAGCTTGACCTTACCTACACTATTGAGCTTTTACATTGTTGAATAAAATGCTAAGTGGTTTTGCATGAATCTGATTTTTTGTTTTGCTTATTATCTCCTGTTTACTTCAATTAACCTGCTGACCAAAATTAATTCAGTTATACCTGGGTGTGTATCCTTTCATATGCTGAAGGGAAAATTGTCTTCAATAATTCTTATCACGTTGCCTTACCCAGCATGAGACAAACTAAAATATCGTGTGAATGTTTTATAGTCCAGTCCAAATCTGAACTCTGATCTAAGCCCTTCTCAGTGGATGTTGTGGTTTAAAGACCCGTTGGCAGTGACAAGGTACAGAGGAATATAGGCAGAGTTTGAAGGAGCCGTATTTGGTTTCTCACCCCTTTAAACAGCAGCTGTGTGCTGATTGACCACGGCCTCTAGCAGGGGTCCAAGGACTTGGCATCATATCTTTAGATCTGTAGCAGACAAATCAATTTTTCAGCAGTCAGTTTCGTTAGCAGTAAAATAAATCTATGTGGTATAAAAAGAATTAAATACTTAGCAATATTATGGCTAGTTTTATAATTATCCCAAATAGTGGCAGTTAGATGCCTCTTTCATCCAGCTTTGGGTCAGGGAGGGAAGATGTCTACTTCTGAATTCTATCCTGTAGTAAATTGTACTTGAAGTTCTTTATGAGAGAAAAAAGGAAAGAAAATGTTGAAATTCACTTGGTGTCTGTTAGGAGACACAACATCAGGGCTGACAGTGTTACCAGCAGTGCCTTGCTAAATTGCCTGTGTGCATCAGTCAGCAAAATGCTGTGGGATCTGCAGCTCTAAGAACATACCAGTTCTATGTCCCTTGATTTTTTTCAAACTACACTTTAAAGATATGGTGAGTTATTTTTTACAGATACATGATGGGTTGCTAAAACAAAAAAGTAGCTATTCTCAGAAGATTTGATTTAACCCATTCTTGAATATGAAAACGTACATCTCTCCTCCATTCTGGGTTTTGGGAGCTGACACTTTACCTAGCACTTGTTACGTTCGCTTTCCAGATCACGTGAATGGTCACTGTACAAGTCCAACATCCCAGAGCTGCAGCTCAGGAAAACGACTTTCCAGTGCAGATGTCTCAAGAGCAAACCGCCGAGGGCCCGGGAGGCCCCCCTTCAGAAAAGCCCAGTCTGCAGCCTGCATGGAGATTTCTCTCCCAGTCACCACAGAAGGTGGGTGGCAATGAATATTTTGCTAGATATTCATGAATTTCTCACGGGCCATGAAAGCAAATAAGTTTAGCATGATCCTTGTCCGAGCCATTGCCCTGAACTGCTGTCTTCATCTGACTGTTTGGAGTTAGAACCACCCCTGTGTGTTAGTGTTGTTACTAACAAGGCTGCTCCTGAGCTCTGTGCTGCCTAGGGATGTAGTGTGCTGAACGTCACCGAACTCCTACAGCTCCCGTTGCCTGTATGGACTGGGTGCTTTGTTCTGGAAAAGCAATTCTCCATGGTGGCTTGTGTACAGTTACTGTGACAGCTGGTACTACTAACGTTCTAAACTCTCATTGTCTTTACTTACCAAGTCTGAAAATGAGTAAGATATTTTTAGAATGTGAGTTCAGGCTTTGCACATACTGATTATGTATTGGTACTGAAGACTTTATAAAATTCCACAGTCCCTGGCCATTGTTTATGGTAAAATTATGGCCCATAATCCTTTTTTTTTTTTTTAATTTAGAATGCATTTCTTCCTTTAATCCTTGAAAAAGCAGTCTTCAAATCTCGATCTGCCTGAGTGCTGAGTCTTGGTGAAATTGAGAGATAGATAGTGGACCACTCTAGCAATGCATTGTGCTTAAAATTTAAAATAGGCACATTTTAATTGCAGCAGTGCCAGCTACTTCACCACTGATCATTTAAGGATTCAAGAAGGATTCAGCCAACATCTTGATAGTCTTCCCACTCTGCAGCTGATGGCCTTGTCCCCTGTTTCCCTTGCTTCCAGCTCCCCCACCTTCTTGCAGTAGAACAGTGCCTCGTCTGTGCAGAAAAGCTTCGGTCTATCAAAAACTGAAAAAGCATAGCATCAAAATAAATGGTGGAGGCCTGAAGCGTTGATTGTGTTCAATTTTGGTAATAAGTAAAAAAAAAAAAAGTATTTAAACAACATAAATGATAATTTATATTGCAAGAATAAAATAATTAATTTTAACAATTAGCTCTTTTAAAAATCCAGGTTTCATTTTTAATCAAGTTGCAGAATAACTTCCTAGGTACCTAAGATAACAACCTCCTGTGGCTACTGTCTGGGGTGTAGAATAGACTGAACCCCCTGTGATAATATATGATAGGCAATCAAGAACACCTTGACCCTAACTCTCTGTATTCTTTGTATCCTAGCCTGCCCACCTGCAGAGGTATCTGCATCTGTAAAGATGTTCTTTACAACTGGAACCAGTACTCCCTATTTTTTATGATGGTTAATGGAGACAGAGCAAGGGGAATTCTATCACTCAGTGTCTAATTTTGTACTTTTAAAAGCAAATCGTTGCAAAATACCTTTGCTACTAGTAGCAAATTGCTAGAATCTTTGATTTTTTGTTTGTTTGTTTTATGATAACATAAAATAGCAAATTTTTTTCATCCACATGAATTACTGATTATGAACATAACATAACCCTTTCATCTAGCTCTCTTTATGTGCCACACAAATATGGTAAGTACCATCGTCATATAATAGCTCCTGATGGAAAATGTATCACTGCCACAGTAGTTTCTATTGCTGTGTGTTTTTCTTCATCCTGTGCAATATGAAACTCTTCTGGAATTCTTGTATGCAGACACTGCTGCAGCATCAGCACTACTTGTACATACTGAGGCCACAGTACTACCTATTTTTTCTGTGCTTCTTTTTGTCTGCCATCCTCCCAGAGTAAGTTAAGTCAGTGGCAGGCAGAACCCACAGCACCTTAAGGTCCCACTGACCCTTTTATAAAACATTTAGTAATACAGAGATACTTTGGATGGCATGATGATGCATTCTTTACCATGAAAGATTCACTTTCTGTTGTTCATCACTAATTATAATACCTGTCAAGTTTAATATAAAAGTATATCTCTTTTAGAGATAGTCATCGAACTTCCTTTGAGAAGTAAATTGAAGCGACATAAAAAATCCCTATATAAAAATATTAAGTGGTGTGACTTAATTAGTATTTCAACTTCCAGTAAATACTGAGCAACAACTGTTGCAAGAGTGAGACAGACAGTCTTTAGAGTCATTTATATTAATGTGTAATATGATGGAGCATGGTTTGAGTTTGTCCTTGAATGGGTGAGTTTGTGTACAGTCACCTTTCAGCAGGTCTATTGACTAAAATAATTTTCTGATTATCTGTATTCTCTCATTAAAGCAAAGCCATCTGCCCAGCTTGTCTGAACTTTTTCTGAGATGCCTGTGGTATTAGTCTTTTGACTTCTAGCTCAACTACTGATCTGTCTGGTATGACTGACATTCCACTGTTCTTCATGTATCTTCAATTTCTAGACACACAGTTTAGTCAAGTAGTTCAACATATTTCTGAAGGTTTTTATACTAAATAATTTGGTGAAAGATAGTATGATCCTTGTAAGATTCTCAGTCTAGGTGAGGGAGAAGGAAGATGAGAAGTTAAAAGGTTTGAGAAAGAATATACTGAGAAAAAAAATTCTCTCTCAAATGTAAAACTGGCTTTGACCAAAACCTTCTGGTCTAGTGGTTCCAAAATAAAATGAAAACATCCTCTCTCTGCTAAGAATTTATTGGCTACTTAGGAGCATGTGCTGCCACAAATGATAGATGTATTCCCAAGAATTTATTTCCTCTTTTTTTTATATATTCTCATGTGGTGAATGAAGATACATATTTTATGTCCTCACTAGAAAGGTAGTATTTCAGGTTAGAACTTGGTGAGATTTTATTATTCTACCCAAGTAGAATTTTGATTAGAGTTTGCTATCTGAGTAGTGCTAAGGACTTTTCACACATTAAAAAAAAAAAAAAAGTCTTTGTGTAGGGTTAAATTGTTCTTACCTTTTTTAAGCCTGTCTCTAAGGCACTGAAAATACTTGGATATTTTTTCTAATAATACATGCAGTTCCTGTTCTTTATGACCTCTTCTATTTGATTTGATTTAAAAGATAATATATTTTGGTGAGTAATCATAAAATATCTATTAGAATAATAAATTAATCTTCTCTCATTGGATTTCAAAATCTACTTATTTAAATTTGGTCTTCTGGTACAATAGGAACCGTATTTCCAGCATTTTCATCAAGTGTATTTGCAAGTAACTTTCACATAATAAATTATTTTTAATTCATTCCTGTTAGCTGATTGTCAAGATTTTGCTGACTCTCACCACTTTACTTGTGCAGAAGGATTCCTGATATAGAAAAGCATTTTTGAAGAATGTCTTTGCAATGATGAATCATAGGAAGAAAATGGAGGAGGGTTGTCTTGCTTTCTGCTGGTTGAAATATTGCAAACTGCTCAGGTTCATAAAGTGCTGATATTTCCTCCATACTGACAGAAGAACAATTCAAAAGCCGAGTAACAGCAGCAGAGTAGTGGTGTCAAGGTGTGCATCATTACTGTTACTGCTTAAACCTGTGTGTTTCCCAGTATCCTCATCATCCTCATTTATGATGTTTAAAATGTTACATACTGTGCTGTAGTACTTTCTGGTCTTATAAATGCAGTACTCTGATGGCTGTAATAATAAATTCTGTAGTTGCTCAATATTATATATCTAATTATAGCAAGAAATTAGAACCCTGCAAGTTCTTAATAGCATATTATTAGATAAAAGGAAGAGATTTTTTTTTACAGTGAGGGTGGTGAAACACTTGAACAGGTTGCCCACAGAGGTGATGGATTCCCCATCCCTGGAAACATTTAATGTCAGATTAGACAAGGCCCTGAGCAACCTGATCTAAAGGAAGTTGTCCCCGTTCATGGCAGGTGGGTTGGACTAGATGACCTCTAGAAGTTCCTTCCAGCCCGAACTTTTCTATGATCCCATGATTTATGATTCTAAATATTTATCGTTCTTGTTTTCACATACTTTTGACTAAGATGTTTCTTTCTTGCAATATTTAAGAATTTATCAGCATTGTAAACAAATCTACAAATATAGGAAACTCCATTGCTGAGTTTCTAAATCATAAACTTCTTTAAGTCTCTTTTGACCATAAGTTTTTGAGATTTCAGGAATTTGTGATTGTATTTCTTTGATAAGGCTTCTTTGCAAAGGGTATAATCTACATTTTTTATTATCAACCACAACACTGTGCTTTTAAATATCAACAGTAGTTAAAAATACACATGAATGCAAATTATTCTTAGCCAAGAAAATCCTTACAGAGATTCTGATCCATCATAACATTCTGTGGAATGGTAATGTGTTTTAGCTTCAAGCTTAGTGGATTTCCTTCCAGGCTGTAGCCATTTGCACTTGCTCATGTCTTGGTCTGTTCCAGCTCTGGGCTCTGACTAGCACCCAATTTTGTCTGCAGGTGTCCTCACAGAAACATTGAAATAGGAATTAAACTTTTGTTTGGGGAAATGCATGCCCCGACTGGTTTGCCTTCTGTCCTGTGCACAGATCCAAAATAGTCCATCTCAGGCTAAGAGCTAATATCATATATTTTTCAAATGTGTTAAAGCCCTCTTTCCATGTAGAACAGCAGAGATCTCAGCCTGATCAAGAATCTCAGTGTAGATGAATAGACCTCAAACGTCTGCTCCTCTTCTGCATGGGAAAACAAAATATTTCAGTTGAATTTTTAATTGTAATTTTAGATAAAAGAAAACACTGAATTAAAGAAAATAGTGACATTAAAGAATAAAAATAAAATTGCTGTGGGAGGGAACTTGATGTGGTTATACTTGTATAGTTGGTGGGTATATGGATGTGTGCACAGATGCATGTTCTGGCACACCATTCTCCTTGCTTTGTGTATTATAACCAACTCTGAGAAGTCTTTCAGATTTAGTGCTTCTTGCTTCTTGCTTTCTTTCAAACAAACAGCAGTTTGCATTCTCCAAATGGTTTCTCTCTGCCCTTACCATCGAGAGCTTCTTCTGGTTGACTCTGCCATTTTCTCCTTGCCTGCATTCATACAGAAACCTGGGCATTCTGCACACCCGTATCTACATGTGGTTATACATTTTGGACAGAAAGTAAAGACAGGGTAGAGGGGGTTTATTTATTGTTATTATTTTTTATTATTTTTTATTATTTTTCTTCCCCATTATGTAGTTTTCAATTAGCTTAATTATCTTGTACCAGAAAGGCCATTTAGATCTTGTGCTAGAAACTTGCCTCTGAACAAGGAATCCTAACAAGGTTTTGCTGTGCATTGTAATTTTCTAGGAAGGCTAAGAGCAGTCTTTGAATTTGCTTTAGCTTTTCTTTAAAATAATTCATTTTCAGCATGTACCTCAGCTTTTGGATTAACTTTTGATTATACGTAGTTAAAATTTGATACAGAGCACTTGAATTGAAATGTGACTGTGAGCTGGCAAAACGAACCACTCAAGAGTATTTAGTTATTACCTTTAATAGCCTTATCAAAAAATCCATGGCAAGTACAATACAATTTCCATTTTAACAGATGCAATATACTTTTATACTTGGAAGGTTTTCTTTTGCAGCTGCATATATATAGAATGACTAAAACTGTTGGATAAGTTGTTTTTTCACTTGCATGGTTTTGTTTTGGGAAATGCATAGTATTTGGTATATATATATGTACCTTAAACTTCTCTTATTATTCAAAAGTATTTGTGAGAATCAACTTTTTAAAAAAACCCTATAGGTAGCCTGACAGAGGCTTTCAGATTTTTTTCCCTAGTGGGTTTTGCTTTAGGTTTTGGTGCCAAGGTTTTTTGAGGCTTTTTGTTAGTTTTTATATTTAGCAAATTTTACAGTGATTTTCTGTGTATGTGTGTCAGGCTGTTACTTTGGTCTCTGTAACAAGTTTTCCAAAGCCTTTGGATTGATCTGTACCTATATTAGTACTAAAATGTGTGTGACACTTGCTCTTGTAAGTCCAGCGTGCTGTAGTTGGGGTCCTGAAACATGATACTGAGTGGTTACCTTAGAAAAAGGAACCAGAGGAACCTGAGGAACCAGACTCAGCTATGCCATGCTGTGCACTGCAGTATTTCCTTTGTAACTTACATACAGTTTATATCAGTTTTTCTCTTGTCAGTTGTGGCTATGCTGTTAAGCTGTCTCCAGCAGTGCTGTATGCATAGCACATTGGATTTTTTTGCACTGGATGAGCAAATGTGACCATGAGGTTTCCTTCCCATGTGGCGAGGTGGGGGTAGAAGAGGGAGGTTTCTGTTTTTATCATTGGCTTCTTTTTTTCTTGAGTCTGTTGGGTCTGAAGCCCACACGTGGATGCGAGGTAAGTAGTGATGGCCTAGAAGATGACTGGGACAGTTTTCAAAGCCCTAGGCCTCCAAGGAAACAGAGAAACAGCCTGGTTTCTTGATCTAGAAAAATATTGAAGAAAATTATTCAAATGCATGGCAGGGTACTACAGAGAGGAAGGGAATAATCAGTTATCCAAGTCTGCTGAGACAAGAACACGACATAAATTACTAAGGCAAAAGCTCAACTTAAGGAAGACAGTTGGGGATTCATTTTGATCACAAGGGTAGTTAACTGCAGAAATGTATTCTCTGAGGAGGTTATTGCTTCTCTGGCAGGTTTTCAGAACAGCTCATATTCTCTGCCACATTCCCTTTGCCAGTACTCTCCACATTGCAGAGTGGATGATTTCTGGTAAACTTCCTTGCCCAAGCAGCCAGCCAAACCAACACTTGTGTGATTGGCTGGGTGTGTTACAGCAGCCATGGGACCACGCTTCACAAGGCCCCCAGGTGCCACAGCTTTTCACAGCTCGACTTTCACAGCAGATGGAAAGCACTTGGCTTGATTTTTTTTCATTTATTTCTCAGGGAGGGGATTATGATGTTGGTTCTGCTTGTAAAGCATTTCCATTTCGATAGCATTTGAACTTACTTTACATCAAGTGTAACTGGTAAGACTAGTATAATAGAAAATAACTGGGAAACACCATGGTAAACCACAGTCTCCTCTAACTGTTCAGTTTGTCATCATATTTCTTGTCTGTGCAGAGAATCAGACAAAAATGTTGCATAGAAGACTTGTTCTACATCTAGAAAGTGTCTTTCTTAGTGCAGAAAGCTTTATTTAAAAAAAAAAAAAAAAGGAGCTATTAGGAAGCTGAAATTATTTTTTTTTTCCCTGTATTTAGCAAAATCACAGCATTTCTGGTTTCCTGAGCACTGCAAACCCAAAGATTTCTGAATGAGTGTGCGTGTGCTTGTTTACTACTTGTTTTCTGCTGAGCGCTACAGCCACTGGTCTGCAAAAAGCCAGTGGCACTGTCGTCACTTAGACTGAATCATAATCTTTATCAGATCTAACCACTGGTTTCCCTCGGAGGTTTAAATGGAGTTTAAGTGTGTGTCTGCATAAATCTGGTCACGACAGGGCTTGCAATGCCCTCTGTCCCTGGAAAAACACTGGGAGGAAGTTGTTGAAAAAGTGAGGTGCTTTGTGAAGGAACATGTCTAGTGGTTAGAATGGACCTGGGAAGAAATGGAGAAAAGCCTTGCATGGATCCATGTGAGCTGCTGGTGTATAAATTCAAACTCTGTTCCACTGGGTATAGAGTTCATATTTGGTTTTTCCTTGGAGTACATTTCTATGAGGATGTTAGGATCAACTTGATTTCTTACAAGAATCTGCCAATTTCCCTTGTTTTTGAAACAACTAACTCATTGAAAATTTTGTTGTTCTTACAGTCACTGAATAGCTAGTCAGTTTTAATTTAAATTATGATTTGATTCCAGATTAAGCTAATTTTACACTGTACTCTAGGCATGTTTGAATTTGAAGGAGTGTTTTGAATTGCATGCTCAACTTTAGCATTCTTTCCTTGCTAGCTGTCACTCCAGATCAACATAAACTGTTTTGCTACATGCATAGCACTTCTCTTGGCTTGCCTCGTCTGCCCCCAGTGCCCCTGCAGGTGTAGCTTTGTGGATCTCTGAACCCTAGCCCTAATGGCCCCTAACTTGGGGCTGAGGCAGAGGGCCCCAGGACCAAGGGTGGCCCACATGAGAAAGGTGTGGAGGCAGTGATGTTACGCTGCCATAACTTCATCATCCTCTATAATGTCTTCTGTCTCTGCCTTATTCTTGGGTAACTTCCAGATATGAAAGTTATACAACAAGTTATTCTTTCCCAAACCATCAGTGTTTTGAAAGACACTTCAGCAGAATGGACAGTTTAGGCTGGAATTTAAGTTCTAGAGAATTGTGATGTCTTTGATTAAAAAACATATGTTCAAGCTTATAATCTATATCCAAATTGAACTCTTAGTGATCTTAATGTGAAGACAGGTTGCTTGTATAAGTCAAGGGAAGTGATTCATACAATTAAATATGGAAACTTTATAGAGTACTTACTGTAAAGTTCTTTAACATTTTTATATTTCTTTAAAAATGCTTATTTCTACTTCCTTTTCAGTATGAAGAACAGTTCTGCCCTAACAGTTACATTCTGTTTTTAAAACATGCTGAACTAAAGCCTAAGCCTGAACTTTACCATATTCTGGAAATATCAAAATAAAGATCCAAGTCTGGTGACTTGAATCTGTTTTCACTTTCAGGCCTTTATTTGCCATCATTTCCATCAGTCTTGTATCAGTGTGATCCCATGAAGCCACTCAGGTTACACTGCTGTAACTGTAGCAATTTCAGGGAATTATCTTTCAGAACTTTCTCCAGGAAGGGTTGATTGAGCATCCCAGAGCTGTGAGTTCTGTGTCAGCACAGACACAGCCACCCTGGTTGGAATGCTCTGCAAGCTTTTGAAAAGCAAGGCTTTTCAACATATTCTTATGGAAACTTGTCTGAGTTGATCTGTTAGGAAATCATTCACAGTAAAATTCCAGACCATTATTGCATTGTTTGTGCTTAAGACAGCTTCTGCTGCTTTCTAGTGAATTGTTTTTTGTGGAATGCAGCTTTAGAGTGGAGCTATTAAAAGGTGTTTGAAGCTGTTTTCATAGCCAAGCAAACGTGTTGCTGAAGCATTGCCACCAGTAATATGGTTTGGTCTCTGTGTCTCTGTGATGTTACTGTGTGCAGATTCATGTTTGAGGTATAATTCCTTTAAGTGTATTGCCACTGGCATTCAGAGCTTTGCATGTTTTCCTGACTACATAATTTTAAAAGTGACAGATTTCTCTTGAAATTTTAAGATGATGATGATCTTAAACTGGCAAATGTTTTAAATAGTTCCACTGGCTTCCATTAACTTTGGTATCTGGGATTGAAACTTTTAGAATTATCCAAGTGAGGATAATATAAACCATTTAACTTTGTTTCCAGAATATATTGATTTCTGTCAAAAAAGGTCATTTTTTGTATATGTTTCATAAGCAGATCAATTACTCATTATGTTAAAACCAGGAAAGGATCTATAAATAGCATCCAAGACACTGACAGTCAATAGCAAAACTCCAGTAATGAATGCAAACATTTGCAATGAAAATGTTGATCTTTGTCACTGTAAGGCTGGAGGTTTTTCATTCCTCATAACAAGTGATACTTTTATTTTCATGATTCCTAACTTCATGAATAAAAATACTTTATGCTTCTGTATAAGTGCTAACACCACTGTTTTAGAAAAATCACAATGACAATTTCCTGTAAGATATGATAGGTGAGGATGTGTTCTCCTAATAAAGCTTTTGCTTTGCAGCTGAGAATACACAAGTCAGAACATTCCACTGATCACAGCACATATTTTTTTTCTTTCTTTTTAATTCTATGGGAAAGGAAGGAAATTCTGGCTTTATCTCTGCTAAGCAAAAGGAAGTTTAAAAAGTTTAAAAAAAAATAGATCTCTGCAATCTCTGCTCTATACAGGTGACAGTTGAAACACATGGAATAACGTACTTATCTTTTAAATTCTCAGAAAACCCTCAGACTCTAAATAAAACCTTCTCCTAGACACCAGTGCACTGCAGCAAGACACTCTGTCAGGCAAGGAATGAGCTAGAACAGTAACTGCTCAGGGCTGCTTTCATACAAATGTCATGATGACGGTTGGCTCAATTGTTCTTGTCCTTTTGCAATGCATGCGACTTTATGGCAGTAGGTTACATTTCCAGACGGGCAATGCTTCAGCAATTACATGGAGTCAGTTCATTCTCACACGACGAGCGTCACTATACTGCTCGCACATGGATGAACAAAGGTAAGACTCAAAAACACTGGCTTCGTTTTTAACCTGGCATGCGGGTTGAAGTGTCCTGTGTATTCCTGGCGGTGAGGTGGGCAGCAAGTTAGAGGGTTTGCAGTTGCTTTTAAATCAGAAGACTTCTGTTTGTGTGCTGCTGCCTCATAGCTTGAAGTTAACAACCAGTCCAATGTTACAAAGGAAGTTGATTCCTGGCTTTCCATCTGCAACTCATTAACCCAAACCGTGCGTAGGAAGGGGCCAAATGAAAACATTTTGAAGAAAGCAGGATTACTGTTAGGAGAGTAGTGGTGTTTATATTGTGTGGTCTTAACACATGGAATGCAGCTTTTTGAAGTGCTCTGACTGAAGGTAACAATGTTTTTGCTCAGAGCTGTGCATTGTCTAACATCCTGAACAGCAGCATCTCCCAAACTGTAGTCCTTCACTAGCTCTCAGGGAACACTGGACCCCTCTCATGGTGCTCTTAGTTCCTCTGCTGCTACCTGCAGAAATAGCATGGAGACCTCTTTGGGAAAAAAGAAGAGCCAAGAAATCCAGGTCTACAAGACAAAGAGGAAAAAGGATATGGTGGTCTGAGAGGGCTATGTGGGAGTTGGATATGTGGTCCTGGAGTTGGATATGTGCCTCTCAGAGAAACAGGAGTACTGAGCTTCCTCAAAGCAAGGTTCAGTCTAGAGGCAGAAGCACATTCAAGAGAAAGTATCATGTAGCAGGATATTCTGCAGAGGAGAAGAAGATGAAAAGAACACTGAGTAGCCTTTCACAGGTGAATGTCCTGTCCCCTTACTGAAGCAGAGGGTCCAAATAAACTTTGACCTGGGTTACAAGGAATACGTGGAAGTGGTCCTGGTTCAGACTTCTGCAAAAAGATGTTGTAGCTGACATTCTTGCTACACTCATCATGCAGACTGAGAATAGGAAAATATAAGAAAAAAAACAGAATATGGTGATTGGTTTAGGGATTGCTACATACTGGCAGGTCAACTTTGAGAAGACAGAATGTCATTTTAAGACATAGCAATCATACTAGCAAAGGATATGCCATGGTTTTAAAATTTCTTGAAGGGAGCGCTTTTATGTCTCTCTAGGATACAATGGAGTGGTTTCTAGATAAAGAATTTGGGGTAGAATCTTTTGAGGAAGGAGTTCCAGGAAACAAGCCTTAACTAAATTTTATCTGGAAATCTAGGAAGAGCAGAGATTTCTACCTTGCTTTAGAGCTAGCCAATAAAGTCACATAGCAATTGCAGCCTTTGCTGTTCAGATATGTTTAATGACAACAAATTTTGACATATGTCTTGCTGGTCTTTAGATTTTCAGTTTGAGTAGTGCATTTAATGGAAAATGGCACAGTATGTTCCCAAAAGTGTCCCAAAGATTCTATCTGTTAGTGTCAGTTTTGCAGAGATGTATTAGTTAACTGTACTGCACAGGAGTAAGGAACATTTCTCGTTAATTTAAGGAGGGAGAAAGCTTGATGACACATGCAAATGGCACATCATATATTTTAAGTTCTGTGTTTGTCGCCTACACTTAACTGCATTTGTCCTTTCAACATCTTTCTTAGTTTGCACCCCACCATATTTGAATTTTATGTGACTGTGATATTAATACACCTGTTCAAGAGAAAATTAATTACATAATAACATTTTTTTAAAAAATGAGGTAACCTTTGGGAGGATGATCTCTGCCTTGAAATTACTGTCTTCCTTTCTTTACCTGGCAGCTGTCACTGCTCAGGAAGGAGCTGGGCCAACTAGTCCACTGCAGGAGAAGTACAAGTGCTTGGGGTTATGGGAGACACTAATTCTCAAGGTATTAGAAGCTGTGTTTGTAGATGTACCAACAATCCCAGTTTTATGCAGCTACACTGAGCAGTACCAAGACAGAACTAGAGACCTACAACAGTGCCTACATGAAAGTGAAGACGGGGTGAGGGCAGGGTTTGGAAGTTCAAGTAGACATAAGTTTCTCTTCCATGAGAGTGGGACAACAACAGCTATCCTGTGAAGCTCCTGTTTGACAAGTTACAGATGACCTCAAAGAACCAAAGGTGGCCCAAGTGTGGAAGAGTATCAGGAGAATTTGCCCTCATCCCTGTGTGCCAACTTTTAAGGTAGCATACATATGTAGTAATGCTTGGTGTGATTCCCATGGTTCTCTCCAGTCTTTCCCAAGTAGCTGTGGTGAGGAGGATGACTTCAGCAGTCTGCACTGAGGCATCTGAGTAGGGGAATACAATGCTGTAATATGTTGTCTGAGGAAGAGGTTCACCTATATATAGTTGGACTATGTGAGAAAGTAATTTTCTAATTTTATTCTTCAACAATAGAGAAAAGTATTTGTCTTTCCAGATACTTCTGTTGGCTCTGAAGAGATGAGTCTCTTTTGAGCTATACAAAGAATAATTTCCTACCAGATACAGATCTACTTCATAATGACAGGTTCAGAATCGAGCCCTTTTTACCTCAGGTCTGGTAGCTTCTACTATTTCTCCATCTCCAGGCCCTCCTGGCCAGTTGTTATTGTTGCAGAAGAGGATGGGGGTTTCCAGTGATCTAACCTCATTTTTGACTACAGGTTGGTAAACAGCAACACTGGCACAAACTGTTTTGCTAGCAGCCAGCCCTACTCCCTTATTCCTTCTGGCTCCTTTCCTCTTCAGTAACTTTTTAGCCTCAGTGTGCTTTATAGCCTCCATTGTGTTGCCACTGACAATTAGTGCTAATGCCAGGAGCTTCCCTGTACAGTTCCATACTTCCTGCCAGGCACCAGACAAAGCAAAGCAGAGATCCTTATCCCCTACAGCAGTCAGACCCTGTTCATTGTTACCTCTCTCTGAAAAGCTCAGAGAGATTCTCTGTACCTGTGTACTTGCAGTGAGGACAACACAGCTCTGTCTCCAGCTGGCTCTCGATGTTGCCTGCTAAAGCTTGGGCAGGAAGATGAGCCAGTCAGTGCCAGCTCGCTCCGCAGTTGTTGCCAAGGGCAAGAGCAGGTTTCTCACTTCACTCCCTGGGAAGCCAGAGTCGATTTTGGTTACGGGCTCAGTTTAGCAATGGGTGTCTGTTCCCCAGAGAGCAGTTATTAATAGCTTGACGATAAACAATGGCTGTGAATGCAGTGCTAGAACATCCTAGTGATGGCAACAAGAGCAGAGCAAAGGACACGTGCTGTGAAGTTGGTAATGGCATCTCCCTTCATGTCCTGCAGCAATGAGATACATGGATTAATTTTAAATGCATTGGTAACATATGGGTCTAAAATTATTTTGTGCTATTTAGAACAAGTCCTTTGAGCTAAGGCTGTTGTAAATTCTAATTAGTCTATGCTAATCTCCATAATAAGCAACTATTCCTAATGCAGATCTAACTGATGAGGTCTGACAGCATTTTCCACACTTATTTATACACTGGCAGCAAACTGGTATCATGCTAGTGTCAGAATGTTTGCTCAGGTTACGAAAACTGTATTTTCTGTACTCTACAGGGAGTTTGTATTTGCTGCAGGCTTGTGCCTCTTCTTAGAATACCAATTTATGCCTGTTTGCTTGTATTTATTTATGCAGAAAATAGGGAAAACTCCTTCAGCCGTTCCCGAAGCTCCAGCGTGTCCAGTATTGACAGGGACTCAAAGGAGGCAATTACAGCTTTGTACTTCATGGAATCCTTTGCCCGAAAGAACGACTCTGCTGTCTCCCCATGTCTCTGGGTTGGGACGGGCCTCGGTATGGTCTTAATCCTCTCCCTTAATCTGCCTGCTAGTGACGACTTACGGCAGTCAGAGCCAGTCATGGTATCACCAAGTGGTAAGAGTGCAGCTCTTTTTCTGTTTGTTATCTGTCTTGGTACAACTGGGGGTATAACTGCATGATTGGGCAGAAATTTCTCAATACGTGTATCAAGCAGTGGTCACTCGCTACATGGAAGGCACAGAGGTAAAGGTGCCCATGAGGGACCTGCAGCTTCATGGACTGAGACACTTTGTGTTAGTTCTGGACATTACCTTGTGTTGTGGGCAAAGTTAATGCTTCTTGTGAGGACAGGGAAATTAGCAGAGTTCCTTTGTATTGTGAAATTACAGTCACTTTTGCAGTCCTGTCTGGGATGCTGTGAACAGTTTGGCTGTCTCTCTATCAGAAAGCTGCAGAGAAGCAGAAGGGAGTTCAGGAAAGGAAACAAAAATGTTGGCAGGTTGCTGTACCAGGAGAGATCCTTGGCTAAGTGAGTGACAGATGGTGTAGCAGAGAGAACAGAGGGCTGAGAGAGGTCAGGTCTGAGGAGAGGCAGTATGTGCTTAAAAAACGGACAAAAAAGCAGAGAATGCACAGGAACAGAGTTTTCCCACCCCCACTTTGTTTAGAAAAACAATTCTGGAAGGTCACCAGACTAAGAAGAGCAGTTTTACTGCTGGGGAATAAATATCCTACTAGTATAATGTAGAGATAAACAATAGGCTATCTTTATGGTATTCAATAGCATGCATTATATCCATTATTACAGATATTGGCTGCCTGATACTTTTTCAGGCTGTGTGGTCACCTTCTTGCGTAGCCAGAAAGAACTGAGCAAGCAACACTTGTCACCTTAGCTAGATTAATGTGTTTGCTGTATTTGCAAAAGCTGAATGTCGGCTGCGTTGCACGCGTTTGCAGCACTGACAACCGGTCTAACTGTGGTACCAGTGTCAGTGAGAGCAAATTATGTTCTGCAGGCACTGTTCTGACACTGAAAGGAGCCGTGCTGACCTTCGCGTGCTTGGACTGCATGGGGACACTGACACATCCACCCTATGAAGTATGGAGGGATCCACACAGTGCTGATGATGGTGAAAAAACAAGGAAAAGGAAACTTGTCATGCATTCCCCTTCCTCCTCCCAGGATATGGGTGATCATCAATTTGCAGTCATTTGTTCAGAAAAACAAGCCAAAGTCTTCTCATTGCCTTCCCAAACATGTCTTTATGTCCACAACATCACCGAAACGTCCTTTTTATTGCGAGCAGATGTGGTCACCCTCTGTAACAGCGTCTGTCTGGCGTGCTTTTGTGCCAATGGGCACATCATGACACTGAGGTACTTATCCAACTAATCTTGTGGCAAAACTAAGCAAAGAGGTGGCACAGTGCCGCCACATTCCACTTGTGTTTGGTCCTGAGTGCCTGATGCTCTGCATTAACTCCCTGGTGGGTGCATTTAATTCCCTGCCTTGCCACAGCCTTGCCTGTTCCTTGGGCTGTCTCCATGTGGGGAGTTAAAGCAGGGAAGCAAGCTCCTTTTTTTCATAGGAATCCCTTACCTGTGACTGTTGATGGCTGATGATTTTTAACTATCGTTAAAATAATTTTGCTTAGTTATGGGGGTCAGGTATAGATGAGTATAGAACTCAGCCATAGCAGGATACTGTTTATCCCACGTGAAGTAGCAAGCCCCACTCTTGCCATTTCTGCGCCCCCTTTCCCTGGCCAGGCCATTTAAATTTTAGAAAGTGCTGTCCAAAACAGCAAACCACGAGAAGCTGGAGGACAGCAAAGGCGATGCTGGAGACTTTGTCCACAGGGTGGAAGCAGGGCCCTGCTGTGCCATTTCCTGCAGAAATCATGGGTAACTGGGGACAGACCTTACCCTACAAACCGCCCCAGCCACATGGCACAGGCTGTACTGTGCCACATGCACATCCCAGATCCAGACAGTAGCAGAAGCCTTAGGGTCTCTGAGGCAAGGCAGCTGAAACTCGTCTATTCAAGCAAATGAAGTATGATGAGAAGACAGCATGTTTATGGCAGAATTTTTCAGCTTAGAGCTGTACTTAACCGTTCCAGTTATGAAAAGCTTAAACTTAAATGCCGGTTTAAAATGCAGCCACAGAGCATGTGTACCATGTGTGGCAACTGGTGAGTAACCTGGCACTCTGCTTCTTCTCAGCTTGCCCAGTTTTCGCCCACTGCTGGACATCAACTATTTGCCCGTAACAGACATGAGGATAGCACGGACCTTTTGCTTCACTAATGAAGGGCAGGCTTTGTATCTCAGCTCTCCCACAGAGATCCAGCGCCTGACATACAGCCAGGAGATGTGTGACAATCTGCAGGTAGGGCTCAAACCTTTACTGTGGTGCCTTTGTGTGTGGGGAGGGTCGGTGACCTCACTTGTCAGGGGTAAACTGGCGCACATCTAATGCCAGACTTTGGGGTTTGAAACGAAGGCTGTGCTGCAGAAGCAGGACAAATGTGTTCCTCTCCAAATGCCCTGACTGAATGATGCCAGAGCAACAGAGAGAGGTCAGCAACTCTGTTGTTCTTTGGGCTTTTTCATGCACTGTCACTTGCACCTAGTGCAAGTGCAATAAGTGCAGTAAGTCTTTACAGTGTTAGATATGGGCTGGTTTGGGGTTTTTTTACAATGAAAATGCAAATGAAAATATCATTTACAGAAGAGAAGGAATTGTGAGTGGTTACAGGGAGAAACATGAGTAATAAAAGGAAAAAAAAAAGGGGGCAATAATTTCTAGATTATATAATTAGCAGTAAACTAGGATGAAAATATAAGAGAAATGGTCCTGCCAGCACTCATTATGCCCTAGGGAGTAACATGTGCTGAGCTGCTCAGCTTGCATCACTGTCTGTCTCAAGTCTGAAAAAGCACTGTGAGGAGTGAGCATTGCACACAAGCTTTTGCGCATCAGAGGAGAGATTATTTTGTAGGAAACCAATTTTAAAATAATCAAAAGGTTTGACTGATGCATCTTAAACTATGGGCCTACAGTGAGAGGCTGTTACCGGCTAGATTTAATTTTTTTTATTCGCCTTAATAGCATCATACAACAACCAAACAAAGGGAAATGAAGCCCTTGCTTCTATTTACTGCTGGACTAGGGCTGCTTTTATCTTTACTTTCATGCAAAAAAAGGGTTTGCACAGGTCATATGTGTACAAAAAGCAGATGACCCAGTATCACATGCTACCTAGGAAAACAAAGCTAGGCTGCATAAGAGCCTCCACTTAGGCTCCAAGGGCTGCAGTAATTTCTCTCCCCAGAGCAGGTGATTCTGCAGAGAAGCAGTAAGTGTGAGTCACAGCACTGTCCTAGCACTCAGCCTCCCAGGAGCGAGTGCACTGTGCAGCACAACAGCTGTATCTGCTGCTGGGGCTTGGATGAGCAAACACAGAGCTGAGCAACAGGGCAGCAACTGCTCCCAGTACACGCTGCCTCACTGGTGTCAAGCACTACTGGGACTGCATACTTTCTTCATCAGTTATATTTCAGAGAGCTGGCTTTTCCTAGTACTGCTGTAAATAAATCTGAGCCTGAGGTTTGGGTCACCTGCTCCAAGACGTGGCACCATGACAGTGCCTTCAGCAGATGTGTTTATTTAGCATTACTGACAGCACAATAACAGGGCGGGGGAAGGTTGCATGGAAGGTAAGGGGGTTTGTTTAAAACAAAGCAAACAAACAAACCCTATGATAATCAAACAAAAAAACCCCACTAAACTCTCTGAACTGCTATCAAGCACTGAACTCAGGTTTGCTATAAAAAGAAAGCAGAGTGACTGCCCAGCTTGCCACTAAAGCAAACCAAATAATAAAGAACAAATTGTTTATTCAAGCAGAGTGTCACCACTGTGGTTTCTAAGCAAAATGTGATCTTATCACTGGTATTTTCATCCTGCATTACTTAAAAAATTTTTGTCTCTGGTGATGACCATGGGCATGGGCAGTGACAAGCCAAGTGCCTTTGAAAGCATGAGTGAATCTAGTTAGCCCAAGCATTTGCCTGTCAGGAAACACGAATGTTAAGTACACCATACTATTCACACAACAGACTCTTTTTAAAAACTAGTTAATTAGATCCAGTGCATGTGGCTTGTTAATGCAAATAAAGAAAGCACCTAGTTTGACCTCACTAATTTTTCACATGGACTTTTTTCTGGCTTTGCTAGGACATGCTTGGGGATTTATTTACTCCTGTGGAAACACCAGAAGCCCAAAACAGAGGTTTTCTCAAAGGACTTTTTGGAGGAAGTGGACAAGCTTTTGACAGAGAGGAGCTTTGTGAGTAATTTATTGGGTTTGGGATGTTTTTTGGCAGAAAGTCACAGGACCCCCTGCCCTTGTCATCTAGGAATGGAGTAGCACATGAGATTTAGTTCATCCATAGAAAGAGAAAGTTGACACCATGAAGGGAGGGGAGGGTCCTTAGTTGCCTTCCCCCAGTTCCTTCACCTTGGCAGTTTCTTTTGAGCAATGGAGGGAGCGGCACACGACTGCACTGTAGAGGTACTGGTGACAGAGCAAAGTCTTCCACATGTGCCATCTGCCCATCAAATGGCATCACTGCTGCAAGGATGCAGTGGGAGGTTGACAAGCACTGACAGAGCCACAGCCAGGAACTCATTCCTCTGTCTGTCCCTTTCTCCTTTGCAGTTGGCGAGGCTACGGCAGGAAAAGCCTCTCGCAGTCTCGCCCAGCACATCCCTGGATCGGGCGGGATTGAAGGCGTGAGAGGAGCTGCGGGAGGAGTCATTGGGGACTTGACTCGTGCACGCATTGCCCTTGACGAGAGAGGACAGAAACTGGGAGAGCTGGATGAAAGGACTGCGAGCATGATGGCCAGCGCAGAGGCGTTTTCCAAACATGCACACGAGGTAGGGCCCTGGCACCACATACCCAGAACTAAGAACTGCCAACCCTGCGATGGAGCCTTTGCTTCCCTTTGTGAAGGTCAAGTGCAGTTCTCTCCCTTCACCCAGTCATGTTTTTGGAGGTTGTACTCCTGTTAACTGACACACCATTTTTTCTGCTCCCAAACAATGAGAATGCCAAATATAAACTTCCATTGCACGCCCCTTCCTTTCATGTTTCTGTAAATTAGCATCCATTGTTAGCCTCTGAATTTAGAACATGGCACTTCTCATCTTGCCTTTCTCACTAATTCATTATGATTTGGTTTTTTTAAGACACTTAATGCAGCACATCTATGCAGTAGGGCAGAAAACAGGTAGGTGGATGTGTATATAGGAACCTTTACAGATCTTACTGGGAAGAGGAGGAGAACATCGCTAGTACAACATAGTGGTACAGTGATATAGAATAGGGCTTGCCTGGAATAGACCGCTTCTGTGCTTAGAGCTCGAAATGGAAAACCTCTTCCATCCCACGCTGTTAAGACTGGGAATCAACTAAAGTGATTTTTCTTGAAGATGAAACAAACAACATTAAAGAATACTTCCCAAAATGCATGTTTTTCATTTAATGTGCATCACATCTCTGTACAAGACCTTTACATTTTTACTGGCTTTTTGTATGTGTGAGGCAGGAAGAACATGCCCCAAAATGCAAAAAGGTTATATATTCAGGGCATATCTACTCTGCTTCGTAGATAAGCTTCTTTCTATAGGAGTAAAAAGCAAGTTCCTGGTTATTGTCATATCTTTAGTTTTTGAAGATAAAAAGTAGTTAAAGCTCCTTGGGGCAAATCTAACAAACATCAATAGTGGGTAACACTATCTTTAATATAATAACTATGAAATTAAATATGAGATCTCAGTGGACTCAAGACCTGGTGACACTGTTAGTGAAGTACTGCATTGTTCTTCCTTATTTAATTATGAAGTTCGTGACAGCTAATGGGCCTGGGTCATGTGGTACCTTATATGTAGGGCAGTGTTTTATTGCCATTTTTTGGTTTTTTTTCCCATTTCTGTAGGTGATGCTGAAATACAAGGACAAAAAGTGGTACCAGTTTTAGACTTTCAAAGAAGCTGCTTGTGGCTTTATTAAGAACACTGTTCAGGGAAGCAGCATTAATTCCCAAATCTACCAGTCACTGGCCAGAGACAGTTTTTTTCTCCTAGAAGATGTTTTCCTGTTACTATTATTGGATTCTTCACAGTGGACGTCAAGGAGAAATTTTACAGACCGTGAGATGGAAGCTGGAACCATGAGGGTCTTATTCCAACAGCTGGCTCATGCAGTGGCCAATTTTTTCCAAAAGGAACTCAACCATCACTGTGGCATGTAGTTTTTCAGAAACTGTAGGTATGAACTGTGGGGAGTGCGTCTGGTTAAAAATATGCTGTACAAACTCGAATGTTAATGCACTTAGAAAAATTTGCATGACTAATTGCCATCTTAAAAAAAAAAAAAAAAGAGAAAAAGAAAGCATGTTGTGACCGAAGAAAATGGGATTCATTTCTATTCTGAGAAAAAAAAAAAAAAAAACCTTAAATAGCAAAAATCTTTATTTTTTAAAAGTGACATTCTAAAAAGCCAGTACATTTCAAGCATGTTTGCTACCGTTTTCCACATAAAAATGAGTTTAGCTGCATTTTCTTATCTGCTATTTATTTCCCTTGAAAAACCTTGCTTGAAATCAGTGCTGTTTAACTCCTAAGAAAAATAGATTCAAAGTCCTATGCCCAAAATTTATAGATTTTACAGGTAGCTGAATAGGCACTATCTGAATCATCATTAAAACATGAACATAGATGGTTTATTTGCAATTCAGAGCACATTACACGTCCCCCTTATCTGTACTTTTTAAAATGTGCTCCAGATTTATCTCAGTTGTCCTTGAAGGGGGCCACGGCACTTTTCATCCTCATGGAGTCTGTATCACTTGATTGCCTTATTTCTCAGTAGCAGGAATAGAAAACCAGTTTTGGAAACGGCTTCTTCAAGTTAAGAAAGGCAATACGGGAAACCACAGTCCTGTCAAATTCTGCTCACAGAGGCTGCTTAGCAGCTCGCAGAGCAGTGATGCTGCTCAAGTGCTCAGTTGAAATTATGTGAAGGGACCTGAACAGTAACCCCCTCAAAACTTGTGAGAGAGAGAGAGATCAGAGCAGCAAGGCTAAAAGATGGGCCAGGGGAGGAGCATGGAAAACCATTGTGAACATACATATATAACACACATATATAAAATGACACCGTGGGTGAGTGGCAATTGATTCTCTGCTTACACTGCTAAAAGTAATTTGCTTCTGCTTCAAAGTGGTTTGCTTGGGTTCTACAGTGAACTCTGGAGAAAACTCTGCAGCTGCAGCTGCAGAAGTGAACAGTAAGTAAGAACCTACTGCCTGTCCATGCAGATAGATTCCTAGTCCATAAGAATGCTCCACATTAGCCTACAAGAGCCTCACTTCCACGGAGTGGAACGCTTAATTTAGAAATCTTTCCAAGATTGGCTTGGAAACAAGGCGCTAAAGGCTTGTTTTCACGTGCCTGGACATAGTTTCAAAATAGAAAAAGAAAGTGAGGTAGAGCTGGAAAAACAGCAATTAAATTTTTTCTATACAAGAAGAGTGACATCCTCTGTCCCTTCAAGGAATCCTGATGGACACTGATGCAGACAGGCACCATCCCCTCCCAACTAGATCTTAACTTCACTGGTGTTTGTGTCATCATAGTTTTCAGATGATTCCTCTCAAAGATGTCTTTCCCATATTCTTCCTTTGCCTACAGTAAAATGCAGCCCAGGAAATTGTACCATCCAGAAGTCTGGCCTCACTCTCAGCCCACTGCACAAGTTAAAGGGTTGGAAGAGATTTGAGGCATTAAGTTTCACAGTCACATTGTAGCACAACCAAATATCATGATTTACAGGACTTTTACTTTTCTCTCTAGGCAAAATCAAAATTATGGCCCTGACAGGTCTAGCTCCACTGGGAATGAGACTCAACAAGTTCCTCTGGCACAGGAGAAACCACTCTGTGTTGTGAGAACTGTAGAAACTTGTTGGGAAAAAAGGCAAAGCCTCAGCAATGCCTGGGTTTCTGCTGAGACCTAAGGAATTGAAGTTGTCCATGACTCGAGAGGATGTCTCTGTGTGTGTGTGTTTAAGGAAATGCCAAACTCACCACTCTGATGCAAATAGGAACTGGGCTGGGGAATTCCTTCCAGTGGCTGGGTCACAGAACTGACCACTTGTGTCTGTAAGGAAGCACTGCTCTAACCAGGTGTCTAGAATGAGAAATAAATGAGAACATTACCGCAATTTGATCTTCTGTTTAAACATATATGCACTGGCCTGTGCTCTGATCTGTAATCCAAAAGCACTAGTCTCCGGACAACAAAATCATTTGGGGCAGCATTCAAACCCTCCAGCAGCCAACTTACCTTCCATGATGAACTGGTGTGTCACAGTCAGCAGTGCACCAAGCAGCCCTACCGGTGGTGCTCAGGCAGCCATCGGGTCATTGCAATGACAAGGAGGGCACCATGTCTGCCTAAGATTTTGGCTGTACCTCATGTGGGAGGCTGATATTGCCGAGCCCCCCATTACCTTGATTTTAGTGGAAATGGCATCAGGCTGGAGCTAGAGCCCACCTGCTTGTTTGAGAATCATGTGAAAATTTAAGAGCAACTTTTAACTGCTAATCACTGCAGCACACCCAGAGAGAAAAGTGTCTTCAACATTTACACAATGCCTGACTGACTTTGGCTGCCAACAGCCTCTGGCTTAACACTAGGGTAAAAAACCTGCCAGTAAATTTCCATTTGCATTTTTATGCAACAGAGAAATGAGAATTTAGCAGCCCTCAAACTTACAATTTTTATTACTAAATTTTAAGCAACCTTTCTGTCGTACTCCCCATCAGGTCACAGCTTTCCACTCTTATATATTTTACATATTTCCAGAAAGTTAGTTACCAATTGCTATTTCTGTTAAGTTCATCACTTGTGACTATAATTATCAATTTTCTTGTAGTCTGTAGAGATCTAAAAAGTTGTATATGTTTGTATATAGAACATTCTATATATATAATATATATATATGTAATGTATATGTTGTATAAGTTTGTTAGTGCACACTGTTAAATGCTTTCTATCAAGATTTACCATGTATGTGGGAAAAAAACCCATCACTTAAAAGGTTCAATGAGGGAGGAAATCTTCTTGCCTGGTTGATTTATTGTGAAATGCGGGGGAGTGTGGGATTTTTGAAAGGCTTGACCTGAACACTACTAAAGGCTGTTAGTGAAAGGTATAAAGCTGCAGCATTCCAAGCAACGAGCACAGCATCTGACTGTAAGAGAGACTGTAAGACTGTGACTGGCTGTGAGAAAATCGAGGGCACTGGCTGTCACTGGATGTCGAAATCTTTCTGGCTTTCACCTTTCCCACTAAGACAGCACCACCTCAAGCAAAATCCTAAGCTTAGATGTATCTTCAACATCACAATCCTCAGCTACAACAGGCCAGATTGGCTGGAAATATTTCTCCAATTTAAAACGCCATTTGTTCATTTGGATACCTCGTTCCCTCACAGTCTTCTTTCCAGGAGCTCTGTCACGAACACATCCAAAACCAGATACACAGAACTTCCAACAGCACACACCCCTTTGGTTTTGACCAGATGTTTTTGATCTTACCTCTAGAGCTGTAGATAGATAGAGAAAATGCTTTAAATTAGATTATTTAGAAGCTTGAAGAGTTGGCAAGTCCTCAGTGAAGTACAAGCTATTTTATTCGTTAGAAAAAAATTCCTAGAGCTTTAACTTAAATTTCAAATTTAATTAAAAGACAGGACAATGGAAATTTTGTTTTGTATAATTATCTGGGGAGTTTTTAAGGTTTTTTACAGTTCTACGGTTCAGCTCCATACATCAGTTAGACATTCCCTACAGTACCAGAACATAGCTTGATACATAAATATTTGACAGAAATACTCTATTAACTACACATATTGTATAGAATTATCACATAAACCCCCTCTAAAACAGTATAGATTCTTTTTCCAGCATCCCTCTCACACCCCAGTGTGTGCATTGTAACAAAGATGGCCATACAAACATTTTTTTTTTTTCAGTAGAGGACTTGACAGGTGAAGAAACCACTTGGAACTTGAGAGCTGCATTTAGTCTCAGGCCTCGTTCATTCATAACCATGTGTGTTGTGACACAGGCAAAACTGTAGTTTTTGGTTAATTATGCCCCTCAAATACCCTGGGCCATGCCCCTGTACATCCTTTCTCATACCCTAAAGGTGAATTCAAGCACAGCATATTTCAGTCTTGAATGGTTCTCTTACCTTGGTATGGTCTTAGTAAGAACACACTCTCTCTCATTAAGGAACAGCTTGTGGCCATTTGTAGTCAACTCTTCATCTTAGGTGTATAAGCAATAGTCACGTAAATGAGTGTTTCCATTCATGTGTTTTGTTTTGTGATTAAATCAACAAATCAAACATTGTACTTTTTTAAATAGCAACAAATATTCAGATTCAGTGTCAAGGAAATGTGGACTTAATATGTGTGGGGTTTGTTAACAAGTCAATTACCTGTCTCTCAGAACGAAGGCTAATCTGGGGTGAACCACACACTCCTGCGCTAACCATGTCCTGTCTCCACAGGTATCCTAAATCAGCGTCACAAAACTAAGGCATCTTTAACTGAGGCTGTTTCAAATCCCCAGTAACAACCAAAAAAAAAAAAAAAAAAAAAAAAAGAGGGAAAGAAAATAAAGGAAAGAATTGATACTAGTTGGTGTAGATCTCTTTTTTTCAGTCTCTGCTCCTAGATTCATTATAGTACTTCAAAAGCGCATGGTTTGTGTAAAGGCTGTGGATGGAGTTTACACTACTCAATCATTCAGGAATACAAAAATATGCAATTGTGGTTGTTGCTGCAGTGGGGATGATCACCTCCCTTCCTCCAGTAGCTCCTGCAAGGACAAAACCCATACACCAGCTAATGATCCCATGGTTTACTGCAGGGAGCTCACAATTGCAGTACCAGCCCCCAGGGATATTCCTAGCCTTGTACTTGGGCTTCCCAACCAACCAATCGCACCCTTCGCATCACTTTCCCTTCAGGTTAAAAAAAGGCTCCTACAAGCTGAGCTCTCAGAAGGGCAGTTTCCAACAGCATGTTTGAGTTGTTATGCCAGGAGAGGCTCAAAATGCCAGCAAAAGGTGCTGAGCTTCCAGCTCCCTCTTTTCAGCTATGTATTTGCAGGAAAAACTTTACAACTCTCTTCTAGATGAAATGCAAGTAGCATGGGAGAAAGGCAAAAGGACCAAAACAGATCAGATTACAAGTGTCATTAGTTGTCACTTGTCTCTCACCACTTCTAGTAGGTGGGGAGAGAAGGAAAGCTGCAGCAGAAAGACCAAGGCAAAACAAGCCTGTGATCTGCATGTGAGGAAAAGGACCAAGAGGCATGAATTCCTGCTACCAAGGCTGGGCAAGTTCTGCCCCATATCAGTAGGTGGCTGAATCAAAATTTAAGTCATTTGACAAGGAAGCAAATATGAACCAAACAGAACAGGGCTGCCCAAGGGCACAGGCTCTCCCTGTGAGGAGCTGGGTCACACAGGTTCACACGATGTGAAGACAAGGCATTCCTGATGACCACAGGTACTCGTTAGGACTGGATCCCAACCCAATTTCTTTTGGCAGACAGACACCCACCTGCAAGAGCCAGGCAAGGGCAGCACAGGGCACAAGGCAGGATTAGGCTGCTGTAGCAATTCTGTGTACACCAAGTATCAAGGCTGTAAAACAGAACTCTTACCCCTTCTGCAGTGTTCATCTGTCCTTGTCTCGGGCTGCACCAACAGGAGACTGGAGTGGACTGTGAAGAGACACACACACAAACCAGCTGATAAACAGAGAGCAAATACTAGCAGTTGCATCCCATCCTGACTACAAGGAGATAGAGAATAACCTGCACTCTGGTTATCAGGTCCTGAACTAACAAAAAGCCCAGTTTCCAATTAACTGCGGGCCTCAGCCCATCAGAGGTGGGTGAAGAGGGGCCCACAGGCAAAAATAGGCAAGTAATGTGAGCAGACAGACTCCTTCTACTATCTTCAGAAAATAACACGTACCCTTTTCTGCAGAGTTTTGGGCAGCGCTTCTGCTTACCTGACCTGAGCACTCTTCTACTTCCTCTGCTCAGTCTCGCTAAGAGTTAATGTCTAATCAGAATTAAGGAATGTAAATAGCAGCAATCAGGCAACAGCTCAGAGCCAGTCCTAATAACATGACTCATACACCGCAGCCGCCTTGCTCACAGAGCAGTGGCTACCTTTTATCTTCTCATTTGCTCCAAATTACTGCTTAATTAAAATGAACTCATCAAGTTTGTCAGGCAAAATAGTTTAGGTCTGTGTCAATCCCCTTATCGATTAGCATTATCCCTGTCTAGAGAGCTTGTTGGGAAAAATGCATGAGATCCATCCTTCGGAAATTCTGAAGACAATATGCAGTTGGAAAATATTGTAATGTGCCAAAGAACAAGCAAACCCAAATTACAGCAGCCCCAGTGAGGCCTGAAATACAGCACAGGTGTGTCACCGCATGACACCCAGAGACAGGAAATCATTAGGCCATGTGAACTGATAATGAGTCCAACCCAGCATCTTCACAGGCAGAGCACACAAATGGTCAGGCACCAGGGTGCCGAGGCTCAGATCTGTTAGTAACAAAAGCTTTAATAAGGTAAGAAAAAAAACCAACTTATCAATCGAGTGTTGTGGATAAAGAACTCAGCCATCGGGTGACAGATGTCGTAGAAAACCATGGCACAGAGCAGGCAGGAAGAACACAAAAAATCTCAACGTAAAGTGAAATACAGAGTGGGAAAGAGGGCCAAGGCGGTGCTGAGAAGGGCAGCCAAGGCATCCTCAGCTGGGGCTCTGACTCAATACCACGTGTCTGGTGCACAACAGGCAGGTGGTGGATCAGAGTCTGGGATGCAGCCTTTTGTACACAGGACCCATTAACATCTTTGAAAACTCACTGTGTTCTTCAAACCTCGGTGCCAGGTATTCTGATGTCAGGATAATGGCCATGCCAAAAGTGCAGCATTTGAAGTTAACAAGCTCAGACCGTGTTGAAAGCCAAGTGTGCATCCTCTCAGATCAGGCTGTAAAGGCAACTTCAAAAGTGCAGTGCTCAAAAAGGATCCAGCATAAGTTCAGAAATGAAAGAATAATTAGGGGCTTGAAAATTTCTCACAGGAGGCAAGAATGAAAGATAGAGATTGATTATATTAGGGAGGAACTGTGGAAAAAAGACATGATGTAATAATTAGAGACATAAGGAAGATGACAGGAGGCACTTGTCCTCCCTTTCTTGTAATGTACAAGGGCTACATGATGAAAATTACAGAATCCAAGGTCAGACGCTGTATGAAGTTAACTAAACAGCTGAACTTGTATAAGCACCACAGTTGTCTGAAGGGAAACAAAAATATGTGATGTGAGAATTAGCCAGACCAGAAGGGTAGTAGTGGGGAGAGTAATGCCAAATAGTTGCAGATTAATTCCCTGCAAGCTCCTTCTTTTGAAGCATCTGATCCCAGCAGCTGACCCGAGTAAGACTCAAGACCAGCTCAGCTTGACAAGCCTAAACTCCCACAAAAACTTTCTGCCCCATCACTGGGTCAGAGTCAAAGACTGAGGCAAACCAAGGGGAAAATCTGAGCAGTTTTTAATGGGGCTACCAACACACAGGGTGTGAGGCTTGCCTAGGAGACTGGTCTCTGAATGAAGAGCCAAGGTCACCCACCACTGTGCAGCAATTCCTGACTCCTCTCAAACACACATACCTCAAACACCAGCAATGCTCCCACATCATCTGGGAAGACTAGGATAGGTTTTTTTATTTACAAAAAATATGAATTGCCATTAAGTTTTTAACCAATACCTTTGGTTTGATTTTTTTAAATGTTTTTGCTGGTGACTTACTCTAAGAGACTACAAACAATATGCCTCCTGAGGACAGTTTGCAACGTAGCAGTAGAATTGATTACAGCAGTCAGTCACCAAAATGCTTTCTTAAAAGCCAGAATCCAGCTAACACCAGTTCCACTCGCTGTGAATGCTGCACAGCTGCTCAGAAATCCAGCAAGCTGTAAAGCCATGTGAGCACCTGAGTATCATCAGCAGAACCCAGCACAAGATAATCCTGGCAGAGGCCTGTAAAACTCTACATCAAGTGCAATCACAGTGACTTTTTTTGTCCTGAACAATTACACACAAGAACTGCCAAAGTATCTTTGTGCATTGTTTTAATAAAGTAATCCAGCTCATTGCATATGTAATAAATTCATTCGGCCTTGGGGTTTTGTACAATATCAAGTATACTATAACAGAATTCATCTAAATACAGCTCTTTTTTGCAGTTAATAATTTCACAGTTCTGTAAACATGCTTCACTGCTCTGTCTGAGCTCTGAAGGGTTTGGCTTGGTGAATCCATACTAGCTGTCACCACAGGTTTTTGAAGGCAGTTTGCTACACTGAAACACTACGCTAGGACAAAGGAGGATCACACTGCCAGCAGGTGATCGCAGGCCCTCGCCCTGCCCAGTCCTCGGTGCCTTCTGCCTCACCACATGTGAGAGAGCTGCACTGCAGGTCAGAGCTCCAGGTCCTGCAGGTCTCCCCAGCTAGGTCCAATTTTCACTTTAACATTCAGCTTTACCAAGAGTTTGATGGCGTTTTCCATCTCGTGCTTCACAATCTGAGCGACCTACAAGGAAACATCAACCATCAGATACACGCGTAACTTCAGTGCTCTGGTTTTCTGTCAACAGCTGGGGTGGACAGACACCTGGAATCCTCTCCTGCACTGACTTACCACCTATGGGAATGCAACCGAACGTTTTAATCCTGACTAGGGTTTATGAATGGAGAAACTACATAAAGCCAGTAAGATTGTATGCAGCACATAGTCGTGACTGGTTCTGCATTGTTTAAGACTACTTAGAAAAGAGGCAAGATTAACTTTCTGTAAAAGACTTGAGTGTCCTGCAGAGTCTCCTCTGTCACCCACCTGCATAACTGTTTCACAGAGTCTCTTCTGAAAACTTAAATGTGTACTGAAAGCAAGACACAAAACAAATACGCCAGGAGCAAAGAATGGTGGTTCCTCTGTGCTGTGCTGGCAAAAGAAGCCCTCTGTGAAACACAGACTACAAACCTCTGAGAAAGCAGATCACATTCAGTGCAGGTGCTGGAAATACTACCCGGATCCCCCTTCGCTGTTTTGTTGAGGTAACTGCTGCCCTCTAATAAACAAGTGAGGTAACTGTTTTCTGCTCTCCAAAAGTATTCCTAAGAAAAAGTTCATTTCAGTACACAGCCAGGGAACCAAACAGTTCTTTCTGCAACTATTTGAATTATAAGAGACTGGATTATAAGAGACTGGATTTTTTTTTCCTGACTCTAAAAAATCTGCCCTGGATAAAGGGACTCTCTTTCCTACCCCCAAGACCCACACAGAATCCAGCTTGTCCTGGATTGCTTATCGGAACAAATCTTTCAATTCACACCCATCCATGAATCTTTCCACAGGAGAGTGAAAAGAGGCTTTGAATTTAAGGTGATTCCTCAGCTCAGTTAGAAGCCACTGTGTCAGCAGAGGAACTACTCAAGCTTTCTGACCCTTCAACACTTTTTCACAATTTCCTCACAGGTACCCACTGTAGAAATTTCTCCATAGTTTTTTGCTGGGGAATGGAGGAGAGGGTTTGAGGAGATCAGAGCACAAGAGTTTACAACAGCACTAAGAACTAGGGGGACATTTGTCTTCCAAACATCTATGCCCTTACATACCAACATTCAAAATGATCTCGATAACCTAGAAAAATGCTTTGAAATAGGATGTAATTCAGCACAGACAAGTACAGAGTAGAAAGAAGCAGGGTAGAGAATTAGGACAGAAATAATCTACTGTTCAAAAATAGGATGAAAAATAACTGCCTGGGCAGGAACAAAATGAGGTTATCAGAGATTAAACACTGAGCAGGGCTTAATCAAGGCACACTACTGTGCGAAAGCAAGCAAACGAAATTCTGGATCACAGAAAACGTTGCTTGCATGACGCACAGATCAGTTTTCCACTGTATTCAAACCACTCCAGCCTTGACCAAGGTTGGGGCCCATTATGTAAAAAAAACCCATGAACCATACAGAAGGGGATTCTCTGAGAACAGTCACAGGGTCCAGCAAAGAGCATCAGATTTGGGCTGCTGTACTTAAAGCCAGGGACAGCAGCTGTGCTGCAGTGGAGACTTGAAAACCTGCTGTTTCAAGTGATTGCTCAGAAAATCTATGGACAGAAATATATCCTAAGGAACTTAGAAAAGGTGGTAATAATTGACCTTGAAGTTGAGGTTGCTAATGAAAAAAATATAATACAATAAATGTTAAGTAAATCCACTCACCTGCCTCCAGTTCTCTTGGGGACACCACGATAACCTGAAGTCAGTATCTAAAGATGTAAAAGCCTATACTCAGGGGATCTCAGTTTTCTACAGGAAAAATATTAGGAGCCTTTTCATCTCTAAAACAGACTGCCTAGATTGAAGTAGTAGATGTCTAAACAAAGCTGTCAAGATGATCAAAACTGAAGATGATATTCAAGAGAAAAATATTAAACCTATTTTTACATATAATATAAAAATATTATATATACACTGAAAGCTTTCTCAGACTAGGAGTTACTACTTGCCATCAGGAAGTGACCTTTTGTCATTAAAGATGTGCATGCGCAGAAGTGGAAGAAACATACCCCCAAGATATGGAAGCATGGCCTGGGAGCCTTCCTGTGTTTGTGCTCAGGACTTGGGAAAACACTGAGCCACCAAAAGCTGTCAGACAAACACAAAAAACCTCTGTGCCCAGGCACAGGAGAGCCTTCAGGGAGGAAGAGCCCATACACAGGCAAATACGCATGTGAAAGGCACCTTAAGTCCTCACAGCACATTTCTTGTTCCTACCGTGCTGCCAACGAGCACCATACTGCTCCTACCAGGAAGACAGGCAGGGAATGAGCAAACAAGCACTAAAAGGACTGAGTCCTCCTTTCTCTACACAGAGTACAAACCACAGCTGTAACAACACATGTTCTGAGTTAGGCACCAGAGTGGAAACAGGAAGGCAAAAATACCTCCAGATCAGGAAACACTTTCTCTTACATCTGTCAAAAATACAAAGCTACTTCACTCATCAAGCCTTGCAGAGAAGTTGTATGATCTGCTGTTATAAGCAGCAAAGCACAGTTGAAAATAAACTTCAGTCAGAGGGATGGCTTGAGTCTGAAAATGATGGTCTCAAGCATGGAAGCATATTTTTTCACCTAATTCAACTTGGTTTTCACAGACCTTTCAGCACCCAGAGAGAGAGGGGATCCAGGGAAGAGAATGTAACGTCCTAAAAGGAAAGCTTGTTTGAAATACATACCTGGATGACATCATCCTCTGCAACTTCATAGAGGAGCTCATCGTGCAGTTGGAGGACAAAGAAAGCTCCGCTGATAGGACGTAACATCCCCACATTTCTCTTTCTCGACAGCCTTCCTACCATGTGAAGAGCAAATTTTGTTAGATACGATGATACAAAAGCATGTTTTTTGTATCAGAAACCTTTGCACATTCCTAATGCTGAAAAAAAGAACATGAGGAACTTAAAACTTGAAAAGCCCATGCCTACGGATAAAACCACAAGACATTACTATTCTATCAATAGTTTTATAGTTGAGGGAAAAATGTTAATGAAAAGTATTTGAGACATAAACATTTCAGCCTTACATTATAAAGATATGAATCAGAACAAAAACAAGAGACAGTTGTGTCTCCTGAACCATCTGTTTTAAAAGTAAAGTTCAAACAAAATCATGTCAAGTTTAATCAGAAGCTGGTTTACAACATTCTCTCTGGCAATGAATTAGGATTCTGCTTTTTTTCCAGAAACATTTTAGTGGCTAGTCTAAAAAAGCAGTAAGCCTCCTCACAAATGCAGTTTCTGAAACTGTAGTTGCTGAGTAAAACAGAGGGGGGGGGAAAAAAAGAGCAATTGAATAAACAAGTAAGCAACTGAAAAAACTAGGATCCTGATAGGCCTTCCCTGACAAAATATAAAACAAACCCTTCCATGGTAAAAACTGTTAGTGTTTTTAAATAAACAAACACAATCTCACATGCACAGACTCAAAAGTTATTTATTTCTCAGGTTAGCTAACAGGAGGATTCAGTTCACAGAGAGGGTTTCAAAGCATCAGTTCCTAACACAAGCCTCACACTGAAGCAGCAATGTTGAAGACACATGATGTAGGATGTTCCTCGGATGGCCCAGGCATTTCTAACTTGCTGAAATAGAATTTCTTCCAGTTATTCAAACGTTTAGTATCAGTGCAGAGAAAAAGTGTCACAAATGCATCTACTCGCCTTCCTACAATTACATTGGCCAAAGGTCAGTAGCTGCTGCTCATGGAAGGCTTGTGAAGTTCTGCCAAGCATAGGCCTTCTAATCATAGCCGACCTCTGAATCTTCTCTCTCCAAAATAAAACTCCCTGATGTATTTTTAGAGGTTTGGCAATTAATTATTCAGTTTAAAAATCAGACTCTTCATATTAAGACAACTTCATGTTTCAACTGAAGCATAAGAACTATCAAAGAAATATAACACTCTATCTCTTGAGTCGTCTTTCTAAAAATATATGACTGATGAAAAAAAACGTGTCTACATTACACTAAAAAAAAGTCTTCATGGCACTCCTCTGGGGATGAGCACCCCAGCACAGCTGTGCTACCTGTGGCCAGAAAGAAATTATGCTGGTAAGTGCTTCATATAATACTCCCGCGGAGCCTCTGTATATCAAATTCCAGCCAACAAATTCCAGTCTTAATTCTAACCAAAAAATGTATTTTTGGAACTCGAAGTTGTTCCACTCAAATCTTTTCACTGCTTCTGAAGCCAGAGTGTCTGCTCAGTTTCACCTTCTTACCTTTGAACAATTCTGTGGTGGCACCACAGATCACATCACATATGAACTCTCACTGCCAACCTTTGCAAGATCTGCTCTGAGGTAATTTTAGTGTTCTGATTGCAGCATCTGTTTTAATTTGTGTGTTGAGCAGACATTCTCTCTCCTTTCTTATGATTTCTTTCTCTAGTGAACACAGATTTACCACTGTCAGGAAACAAAGCATCTCCCACCCCTAGGCCCAAAGGTACTAACTTTTCTTCAGGCTTTTTTTTTTTAACATTAGTAACACTGAAAATTTTGCTCTAGTGTGCAAAGGAGAGGCAAGCATACCGGTTTTATCTCTCTGGAAGGAGTTCTCCAGATGTCCATGGGACTTGATCACAGAGGAGAAAGCTTCCAGGCGTCTCTGAATGTTCACAGTGGCTGTTTTGACAATATCTGCAGCAGATCCCTGAACAGTTGTATTCACAGCCTGTCGCTCTGCCTGAACAAAGATAGTTGTTCTCAAAATTCACTCCAAAAAAAATCAATCAAATACAGCATGTCATGTGTACTTAATTAAAAATAATAAATATATGGCCAAACACAGGCATAATAAAACTTCCAGATAAAGAGTTTGTTCTATCTGCCTGAAAGAAAGACACATTATAGACTAGCTTCAGACACAGAACCTCTCCAGGGGACTGAGAAAAGAATTTCCACGAATTTAAAATTAATGAATATCAAGGGTAATAACCTGCAAGAGTCACAAGCCACAAGAAGGAGAAGCTTATACACATGGTAACAATTTCACGAGGAGTAGAAAAATCTCACAGTTAGTCCAAGCACCACGACACTTCTGCCTATCTTCAAAACCATCAGGAAGAGATAACCAAAGGCAAGAAACTGGACTTCATGGACTAACAATCTAGTCTCTTCATTGAACTCTGACTGCCAGAGCACTACAGCTGTGCAAAAACACACCAGACCACCATTTTTCTTGACACAAACAACCTCTCTACTAATCCCCTCCTCGGACAAGAAAACTGTATTCAAAAGTTCTTCTCTCTTCGGTTAGAACTGAAACCTGTTCAAACAGTTATGAGGATGCTGAAATGAAAGTGTAGATAATTCATTAATTGGTCTTTAATATGATTTTAAAGTCTAAATCAAAGTTGAACAGAAGATGCATCTACAAAGCTTCCTGCTGAAGTATTCTTCAGATCAAATAATCAAATAATTTCAAAATATTTTTGACAGTCTTCTTGTTTCCCTGTCAACTATTTGGAGTACCAACTCCCCCACTTCCTCCCTCTTCTACTCTAGTCTTTAATTCCAAACAACCTGATCCAGTTTCCTACTTAGAAGTATAATCCTTCCTCCCCACAAAACTGTGCCAACATCTCCCAGGGAGTCAGCTCACTCTTACTGAAGTAGAGTCTATGACAGATGTGTCCAAAAGGACCTTGAAAAAAAATAATGCCAGTGCAAAGGCATATACTAAGTAAATATTTGCCTAACAAGTTAGAGCAATTTTCCTTTGAGGGAAAGTAAGTGAAGGAACAAATACACAAAAAATATAGGACGTAAATGCCCTCTCCTCTTCAAAAGCTGACAGCATGTAACATACAAAGACTGCTTAGTGGGAGCAACTCAGCCTAAAGAGTTAAAGCATATCACTGTGTGAAGGCTTTTTAAAGTCATGTCCACTGATTTCAATAAATTACTCACTCCCATTACCAACGTGGGAGTTCTGAAGTGAGGTTAGCACAGTGATGACAGTTGCACACCCAGTCACAGAAGACTTACGTCAAACAGACCATGACAAAAGCTCTGTTATTCAGAGAACAACTAAGGGAACAATGAACTAAGTGAGAAGTGAAAGGTCATGACCAAGATGGCTCAGAAACCTTGTAAAACTGCATGTATGGCTATGCAAAGAAATCTAATACCGTAAAAATAAAATTTAAAAAACAATAATAAAAAAGCCACTGCACTCAACATACATGAGCTTTACTGTAGGGATTTGGATCTTTGATAGCTGGCAGGTATCGCCGTCTTCCCAGGATGGTCTGCACAAATCCATCTCTTCGGCAGCTCCGCACTGTCTCCCTCAAGAACTTCTGAACCCCTGTGCAGGAGGAGAGAAAGTTTTCTGTAATACTGTTCTGTAATAATGTTCCATATTGACTTCCCACTGGAATGACTGAAAGCCGTCTGGGACACCCAAGCAGCACAGAGGTAACTCTTCAAATTTTCAAGAGCCCATTGGTGGACAAAAGCACATGAACACTCATGTGATCACTATTTGCAGCTCTGCTGCAAAGCCTATTCAGACTTTTGAGGTGGAAGAGAGTGCATAGTGTCAGGATATCTGGCTGCGCACAAGGAGGTGGGAAGTCTGTTTTGCACAGTGCCCAGGCACAGAGGGTCATATATATATTATTGATAATGGAGAGGTCAGAACCTGGATCAGCACTGGAAAGACTAGTAGTAGGAAGGGAGTAAATTGAAAGCAGAAGTCAGAGCCCTTGATGCCTCAGGCTGCCTGACTTCAGGCTGTGTCACTTCAGATTCTCGGATGAAAGAAACTCACCCACCTGCACTTTTACAAGGGAAGGAGTGAATCCACAGTGTTAAAAAGAAACTAAGGTCAAAGAAAGGTGAGACGGGGAAGAGTCCCTTTCACTAGAAGTTCAGGTAACAACTGTATTAAAGTGGGAAAAGTTAACTTCATACAAGTTCTTTCCAAGTTTACAAAGTATGAAATATAAAAGGAGATATTAAAAATCAAGACCAACAGCATTAGTCTATTCATTAGGTTTGTAAATTAGCAGGTCAGCCTGGCAATACATATCGAGTGAAAATCCATAAGAAATGAAGTTACAATCTAAGGTACGCTGCAGAGTTTGTATGTATGCACGTGTACTGAGAGAGAGGAAGCAGAAAGTAATTTCTAATGGTCACAAAGGAGAGGCTATCCAGAAATCAACAGAGTCTAAACAGACTCTTAATAGAAAATAGAAAAATTTCTCAGCATCTGTCTCGTGAAGAAACAAACCCTAAATCTTCAGAACATAATTTTCTAGCTCATTTCCAAGTTCTATGATTAGAGCTAGCTGCCTCTTGTCCCATTTGCCCTCCATTGTTTTTCTGATTGCAGCTCTATTCTTTCTATAGCTTTCCTAAAAATTAACATGCTTCTTAGAAACGCAACAATGTCTTTTTACAAAACATGGGAGAGCTCCTCTGAGCAGCTGAATAAAAATGTAAGGATTATATGCAAAACAGTTTATAACTCTACAAAAGCAGAAGGCAAGAACAGAAGAAAGAAATGGTTGTATTTAAAAATTATAAGAAGCACAGCCCAAAGTTGCATTGCATATCATTTGAAGGTGCGTGTTTTAATAAGGAAAAGCATGTTTACTATTCAGTAAGTTGAGCTTTAAAATTACTCTTCGGGGCGTATTCATTAATTAAAATAACAACAAAATAATTTATGTAATAAGTAAACAACAAAGTCCTAAAGGTGAATAAAACCGGAGAGTAGAGTAAAACATCATGGATTACCAAAGTGCTGTGTTCATGCACTGGACATTTTCAAAATTAGAAGTTTTTTCAAGATATATGATTAGTAGGTTGAGAAAAATTTAGGATTTGAAGAGACATAGAGAGAAGGAATTAACAACTACCACCACCACCCACTCCCAAACAGCCAAATCCAAACCTGTGTATCTTGATTTGAAGGATTCAATGTAAATGGCAGCTTCATTTTCATCAATCCCCATCTGCTCACCTAAGGATTTTGCTCCTATGCCATAGATGATTCCATAGCAAATCTGCCAGAGAACAGTGTGAAGAGCCACGACCATACGGTGAGCCATGAAGAGAAAGCAGAGCCAAAACAAAATGTGATTCACTGGAAGACAAGTGTATGGAAACAAGGGCAAGTGTTCAAGAAGAGGACACCACTAAGTCCAAGCCATTCATGCTGCTGCAGCAGGGAGATTGCCGAAACTGAAACCAGTACACCGTTGAAAGCTCAACAAAACACTATTTATTACAAATAAGTAACCATCAAAACGAGAAGCCAAGAAACAAAAAAGAGAAGGGAAACAAGCCCCCAAGGCGCCCCACTCGCTCAGGCGTTACTTACGAGGTTGTCTTACCAACCCCAGAACGCTTAGAATTCTCCATAGCAGAAGCTCCATCCTCGGAGCATCGGCAGGCTCACAAAAGGGTGGGCGTCCCCGCCAAGGCAATGTTGTCCTCCATGTGAAGCTTGAATTTGCTCCCAGCAAGAGCTATCTGGTTTATATACAATTAACCTATGACATCTACCCGGGCAGGTGTGGCCAGCACTGCCCAGCCAGAGGCCTTTGGTGCCTCACCTTGTTACGTAAGTGGTGCCCTTTCTGCACATGCGTGTGTACATTGGAATTTCCCTGTGCCCGAGTGCTACACCTCGGGGCGCTTTTCTAAATGAGTCTGGGGGCTTACTTCATCCTCCTCCTCTTTACTTTCTCTCTTGGGCCATTGGCCAATAGTGAGGCCCCAATTAATTTCAGTTTATACAAGATGCTTCCTTCACGGACAAAGTTCTCATTTATCAGTGCTTGTTTTCACGTAACTTGGCAGGAAAAGAACAGACTCTCACAGGTGGCTGGGCCAAAACACAGAAGAAAAATAGCAGCGTCTAATTAAGCACGAATACAGCTGCTTTTCTCCACCCTCATCCCCCAGAACCCTGACAGCTCAGGCTGAAATGCGCTGGGAGTGGGGGAACATACAAAGTAACTACTCAACAATCATGGCAGAACACAAACAAAAAATGATACTATTGTGACTCTACAACGTGTTGAACACTGAACCTTCCTGCCCAGAAAGCTGCTACTGAATTTTTTTTCCCTAAAATTACCTGCTTAGCTTGTTGCCTGGTCCTATCTCCAACAGCTTCAGGATCAATCATTTTCCATTCCGCTGCAATGCTCTTAAAGACATCAGTACCACTGTTCAAGGCTTGAATGAGTCGACAGTCACAAGACAAATGAGCAAGGATCCTCAGTTCAAGCTGGGAGTAATCGGCAGCCAAGATTAAACCACCTGAAGTCAAGAAGTTATCAGAAATCATTATTCCCTAAATTACTCCAACATTCCATTCAACTTTCCGGCAAGAAGGACTAAACTTGTCCTTCATGTTCTGCTCTGAAAGTTTTCCACAGCAATTTCTGTCAGACAAATTGTTGCCTTTTTCCCCAGTGCTCAGGCCTGCCTGATTTACGTTTAGTTCCTACATCCAGAATCCATGAAAACCACATAAACAAGTATCTGTCCAGCTGTCTGAGCCAGCACAGGCAATGTGAGAACTGACATTTGGATAGGAAGAACACTAGGTAGAGTGCAATTTGTGTACTAAGAGCTGCCTAAGCTAACTCTTTAAAAACCAGGTATCCTTAAAGAGGAAATTAAAGTGTGACCATGTGAATTATAACATTTGAATACTTTCCCCAACTGAACTCTCTCTTTTACAATCTTGTGAATAATTTTGAAGGCACGCTTTTCCAAAGTAGGCTGCTCAAACCAATATATACCATTACCAATTCTTAACTCTTCATTACATCTAGGATTTTTTGTTAACTATATTACAGAGCAGGATCTAGGCATTACCTGGGAAGGGAACAAAAGCATGCCTCATGCTAACAGAGAATGGTATTCCCCTTTCTTCGGATCTGTCTGCAGCCTGGAACTTTAGCCCATTAGGCAAAATACTGGAACGTTTTCTACATCTGTGGAGACAAAGAATGGCTGCTCTTCACCAATCTCTAAAACACCAAGAGATGCATAATCCGCAAAGAATCAGTGAAAATGAGTGAGGCACTAGCCTTTATTCCATTCTTCTGGAACAGAGAAGATGAATGGCCCCAGATCTGTGATGAGTATATTCCAGAAAGAGAGCAAAGGAATCCTACAGGAATCCTAAAAATTCAACACCCCAGGTTGAAGGCAAACTCTTCTCTCAAAATCTTTCTCCTACACAGAATGCAAACACCAGCCCATACCTAGCAGAGACAGAATAATTTCCCCCATAATATCACGCTTATTACTGCACGCACATACACAAGTAAGCCTGTAAAAACAGAGCAGAAGTTGCAGAAGGACATGCTCAAAAAAAGACTTCACATTTCCTCCCTAAAGACCGAGAGAAAAATTGCCCCAAAGCAACTCAATTTTGTTTTCTAGAAGGCTAGAAGTTTACAATGTTACCCAGGTGTTCTGCATCCTCTCAGGGCTTGCTTAACTCTCCTGGCCCACCAAGTCACTTGTAGCTGCAGATGGAATTGTATCCATCAGCGTACAGCTCTGACACCATTAGTACCACTTACTCCTACCAGCACAAGTCTACCAGTCCACTGGGTTCCTCACTGGAAGATAACAGCCCTTTATAAATCCTTGCTGTTTAGGTCAGGGATCTTAGCAAATTCTTTATCAAAATTAAATGGTATCTCTGAGATCAAGACTAGTTTCAGCAAAGCACAGAAAAGATATCATGCTCTTTTCCCTTGTGCACTTCCTTTATGTTGTCATTTCAGGAACGGTAGGGATCAGTGAGACGAAAGATGGCATCACAGAAATAAATTTTCAAAAGAAATAAAGGTGAAGGACAACTGCATGTCTGGGTACTGCAGAAAATCACACTGTTTAGCGTAGGTTCTTGTAGGGCTTTAAACTGCGACCTAATTTAGCTAGACTGCTTTGGTCAGAAGCTTCTTACAACAAGAGGAAAGAATAGTAATAGTAAGATAATATGAACCAAATAAGTATGAACCAAAGCTTGGAAGGCCTGTTAAGACTTACACTGCATGACAGTTTCTTTTGTGCTAGCAGTCATTTCTGTGCCTTTAGGATTGCCCATCTTGCTAACACTGGGGCTGCTTTATTAAGGAATGTAGGAAAATGTAGGAAAAGTCAGCCTGAGAAACAGACTCTCAGAGTTCAGCAGGCACTGCATTCCTTTGATGGGCTACTTCTCTACAGGGAAGACTCTCAAGAACCCAGCACATTCCCCAGCCATCCCGGAAAGCTGCTGCAAGCTTGAGCACTGCAAGATTTTTATCTCAGAACAACATTTCTGCCTCCATGGCTAGGCCTGGTTCTTCTAAAGAGAGATGGACAAGATCCTGCTACTCCTGAACTCTCTTCCCATGACCTACCACACAAGAGTGTTAGACACATGGCGGTAGGAGGCTGCAGACAGAAGAACCAAAAAACTTTTCAAATTTCTCACATCTTGCTGAGGAGAAAAAACTTATAAAAGTCATTCACGGTGACACATATGTGACAAGAACCTGAAAGAGAAACTGAAAGGGCAGAAAACCACCACCAAGTATGAACCTCAAAGCTCACGAGGTAATTGCTATAAGATTGACCTTGGATTTCACCAGACTTCCATACAACTGTTTAGGCTTTGGTATGTAATGCTGTCAAAGTAGAATTGTAGAATCACAGAAAATAGGGCATTTGGTTAACAGAAATTTAGAAATCTTTTTCTGCTACTTGACAGCTTTTGCAGGTTGGTATCATAAATGAAATTATTAACAAAGAATGAAAAAAATGCTTACCCATGTTCTCTTACAGAGGGAGTTGCAAGCATAAACCAAATGAACTTTCTTCTGCTTCTTTCACAATATCCTATCCTGTCTTCTAAGCGTAGCTCTTAGAAAGTCAAACTAGATCCTAACTTCAGTTTAGTTACTTTTCACACTCAGGCTTTCTACCCAACACCTGGGAGCATAACATTAATCTCACTGCAGAGGGTTTCATAAATAACTTCAAAAAGCAAATAGCAACATGGAACCACATGCTGTTAGTATTATTATGTCTTTCATGTATCACTGACTTTTAGGTGTTTATTGCCCTGTAAGAGAAACATTGAATAACAAGTCACACTGACATGACAGCAGCCACAGTCAGGAAAAAGAAATTTGACAACCTGATCACATTAGAATCAGAAGATTAAACAGAAGCTTTGCCAAGATCCTCCTACCTGCCCCCTAAAACACCACGAGAATTAACATTTCCATGGGCTTGGGAGGGAGGACTTTCCTCAACCACAGTTGGCATTTCAATCTCAAAATCTCTTGGCACATTCTGGATATTTGGCTCTGTGAAGGTTATTCGACCTGAGAAGGAAGACAAGGCAGAACTAAGTAGGGGTCCAAAAGGACTTTCTCTAACTTAACACAGCTGCACACTCTCTGCGTCACCAGAATAGAAGAGGTAGAAGGGCAGGACAGGACAGGACCACTGAGAAAACTGAAGAAAAGGAAAAATAATTTGGGTTTAATGGGTTTGAGATGGTTCCCCATTTTTGTATCACTAATAAGAAGCTTCCAAATCCAGAATCTGTTCTGAGTCAGAGATTTACAAGATAATATGTGTAATAAATGAATAATACTGGTCAGTGAACACAAAAGCTATTTTAAACACATTTAGACTTTTAGAGACAATTCATGTCAAATACGTATTTCAGTATTTTCATTTGGTTGAAGCAGAGCACAGCATTGATTTTCTATCTTTTCCCCATAGAAAAGTTGCACACACACATAAAAGAAAAACAACTGTAAGAAGTGAGGATTTTGCACATATTTTCTCACCTGTAGCTGTATGAGTCTGTGAAACTGGATATATCCTTTCCATTCCCAGTGCAGAATTCAATCGCTTTTCCCTCTGTAGTGGAAACACCACTTTAGTAATGGCATTGTTGATCCTCCTCCATTCCAATATCAGCCCTGGCAACGGGTGAAGTGTCTTTAATTTCTCCAAAACATCCTTGTGGGGAGAAAAGGGCACAACTAATCAACTGCCTTTTAAGCTTTATTTATAAAGGTTTTGCAGTTCTGCAGGAAAAAGCAACTCCTTCACCCACATGAGCTTCCAGTGTCACTGCCTTAATATTAAATAGGTATCCTCTCCCCTAATACCACCTACACCTGGGTAACCAAAGCACATTTTATTACACATGAGAAGACAATCATTCTCTTTGGACTTCTGCACCCTCATCATCACTCTTAATCTGCACCAACCAATAAATCACCTTTTATATAGCATATATAAAAGCTTTAATAAAGCATCACTTGCCATAGGTCCCCTACGTTGTCTCCTCTTGTCCAGTGTTAATGCTTCTCCTCCATCTTCTTACATATTTTTCTCCCTGCTCTCTCCTATCTGTACACTAGGAACACAAAATGAAGCCCTTGACCATGTTCCTTGAAATAAAAAGCTGATCACTAGCAATCAAATCCTTTCAGCTGAATCAGAAATATGAAGGGATTAACAAGAATTTCAAAAGATAGTGGCATGCAAACACTTCTTGAAATAACATTTTTTGTATGCAGCAGGCAGCTGCAGCCTCATCCCTCCATATCACAGAAGGAGGAAATCTTCCCTTTGTTTCTTTTTCCCTCTCTGCCACCACCACTGCACTCAACATCTTCACTGCCACTTGAGTTTCAGAAATCAATACTTGTGTTCCAAGCACGGACTACACTGAACAAGGGAAAACCAAGAGAACAACACAGATTAGATTAATGAGGCCTGAAAACAGGGAACATATATATCTGCTACTTTCGCTTGTCTTGCAAGAGCACCCATTAGCCTGCAGCTGTAGGTACTAATGCAGGCCCACAATATTTATCAGCTGTCAAGGATGTCAATAGCCTTCACATATATACAAGCTTCTGATATACTAAATTTGATAAACCATTAGATTAGCCATTCTGAAGACAAATCCTCTGAAGCACAAAATAGAGATATGATAGCAGCAGGCAGGGAAAATATTGTATTCCATCGACATGGTATTTAAGTACCTTTCAAGCTGATGTCAAAAAATTCTTCTTCTACTGGCTTTACAAAATTATTGTACTATTTTGGTCTTACAGGTTATTTGGGAAATCAGATTCTGCCTGATTTACTCTTATCGAAGCTTGCCATTTATAGTCATGTCCTCACTACACTCAAGCTTTAGGAGAGGAGGAGTTACTAACTCTGCTAACAGACAAGGCAGAATCCAGTTTGAATTTCCAGTAGTAACTGGAGAAGCAACAGACAGTTAAAATTTACTTTCAGATTAGAACCAGACTTTACTGTACCTTGGTTGTACTCAGCTGCTTGCTTAATCTAACCCTGTTGCCTTTAGCAGTTGCTCTTCTGGTGTAACCCAGAGTTTTCTTGTTCCCTTGAACCTTCACATCTCCATTTTGTGGCAACTTCAGCTCCAGGAACAACACCTGCAAGAGACCAGCATTTCGAATTAGTTTCTTCATGCTACTCCCAGGAGAGAACAAAAAGCAACTGAGCACTTAAACAGCTTGTTCCAACCAAAGGATAGTACAAATGCTTCAGGTAATTAAAAAGCTGATTAAAGATCCTTGCTATCAAAGTCATTCCTCCTCATTTTAATTAACTACAAAATGCAATTTAAAATCTCATTTTCCGAACACTATAAGTTTGAGTTCAGAGGTATGTTTTTAGAAAAGGTAATTAACTCCATCCAATAAGTGAGGTTACTGCTGACAGTCAACTGTAATGAAACGCAATGTTAAGATGACTAAAAGTGGGAAGAACAATGGTGAAAAAAAAGTGTTAGCAGGGAGCAGGCGTCAGAGAAACATGGATGGCACAGAGGGAGAATATAGAATATATTATAGAATAGAATACAATAATACTAATAGTAACTAATACTAGAATACTAATTTTTCTAACGAATTGCCAAAAACTGGAAAATTAACTATCCACTCACTTGGTGACAGACAACACAGCTCTTCATTTTTCAGTCTATGTTTCTGTGTAGCATCATACACTACTTAGCAGCTATTGTATTTCATTTCACAGCTGGCAGAAGGGAATAGGAAGCTTCTCTCACACATTTATGTAGCACAGAAATTTTACTGACATAAAACTACAAGGGTAAAATTCTACTAACCTATACAAGATACTTTACATGATTCAGAACAAATTTCCATATGAGAAACTTCCACCTTCTGTAGTTCAGAGAACAGCATTTCAGAAAAAAACTTCCCTTCCCCAGAGTGAAACTGAAGAGTGAAGCATTATTTCAGGAGTTCTAACTTAGACTACTGTTACTGAGCAAGACTTCTACATTTGAAACAAAGGAGGAACATTTCTGTGGAACTTCTTTTACTGATGGTTGCTTGAAAATTTTGATTACTTCCATATAAGGTATAGCCCCTCAGCAAGAAAATGGTACACAGAAAAAAAAAAAAGGGGGGAAAAAAACCTGCACAGAAATTATAATCTATTTCAATGACTCCATGTAACCTATATTAAAAATATATATAGTGAAATTCTTCAAGAATAAAAGTCTTGCTCATTTACACAGAAATCTGTTCCTTAGACTTTAAAAAAAAAAAAAAATCAATTCTATACAGGTTCCTAAAAGCAGACAGTAGTTGATTCAAAACTTTTATAGCAGTCCTTCCTCCTCTTTCATGCTGTACAGGGACAAGGGTGCCAAACGCAACTTAGTGAGCACAACTATTCTTAAGAGTCAAGACTACATGACATCACATATCTGATGTGCAGAACACTGGTATTGCAAAAAAGCTTCTCTAGTCCTGAACCACTCATTCAAAATATTCCAAAAGCCATTTAATTGACAGATCATCTCATGTGGCATGAGAAACCAAGGTCCTACACAAACCACATGCTTATTTCCACTTGTTTTTTATTTCCACTTCTACCTTCTTTATCTCTGCTAATGTTGGCAGAAAGCAGAATGACCAGTAACAAGCAGGAGAGACACAGCTTCTTGCAGGCAGCAAGCCTCCAAAAGACAAATCTCTGAGCAGAGCTGAGTTTGCGTTTTGTCTTTCCTTCTTACACAGTCTGTCCAAGGAGTTTCTGGTTTTTCATTAGTTTTAGCCAAAGCCCCTCGAGGGAAACTTCTGAGAAAGCTCTCCCCCTTGCACCTCACATACCTCTGCGATGTCATCAGGGCTGGTCAAGGAGAAGCTGTGTCCTGCCAGCTGATACGCCTTGGTCTCAATCTCGCTCAGTTTAGCTTGCATGACCTGTTTCTGGGCTTCATATGCTGTCGTGCTAAAACCAATGCCATTCAGCTCCAGTAGAGCTAAGCAATAGTGGGTGGGCATCTCCACTTTAGAAAATATGTCTGTAGTAAGTACAAACCCCAAGAAAAACTTTCATAAAACAGATCAACAGTTTCACAAAAAAAAAAAACAAACTGGAGAATCCTCAGTTTTTAAAATACTGAATGTTGTGACCCACTCTGAAATCTTTTACTACAGATTTCATTTGAATACTTTTATTCCTGGAATATTTGGGTAGAGATCCAAATGATTTAGAGACTTAGAATAGACTCTGCTGTTGCCTTTACCAATGGAACTGGTGGATATTTGGGGTAAAAAAATTATATTTTAATTTGATGTGATTTTTTACAAAACAGATTTACTTCCAAGGGAGGTTCCCTCTTTTAACAAATGAAAATTTTGACACAGAATGTACTTAGTAAGAACTTCCAAATTTCCTCTCTTCTACACTGATTATTCAGCCCATGGTAGCACAGCTACCTTTACCCTCCATCTTCGCTCCCAAGTGGAGGAGCTCTCCTTACCTGTCAGACTTTCCTTCCGTAATTCACTATGGAGCTGGTCCATGACGTTGAAGACAAGCACAGACTCAATTGCTGCTCTGTACCTCCCAGAATGATCTCTGCTGGCACTAAGCCCCAGGCTCTGCACCCCTTGGCCAGTGCCTACTGCTTCCAACAGAGGCAGCTCATTGGGAAGAAAGTTAGTCACCATGTTGTGAAGTGTACGTTCCTTAGAGCCCGAATCGAGCAGCCAACAAGCAACCTTAAAAAGGGAGACCTCCATGAGGCATTGCTTTCCATTTCAGTCATAATACAAGACAAATATTTATCTGGGATTAATGCAAGGTTATAGGGCAGGTAACTTTTCTTGATTTGGCAGTTAAAAGTTACATGATTTCAAAGAAAACCTTCAAGAGGGCATAAGTCACTGAAAAGCTTCATTCTCACTCAAAGTTATTTCTGCATATTTGAGAACCTTATCCTTTGTCAACGAAACACATCTTGAAGTGTTGTCCTCAGGTTTTTTTGTCTATTAAAGCCTCACCCAAAGTGAATAAATATGAAAATCAGGAAAAAACATGCTTAATCTAAAAAATTACTTTGTAAAATCTAGAACATGAGGCAAGCTGAGCTCTCCTATTTTTTTGGACATCAGCACTAGTGCCAAGAATTCTGCATGGCATATTTTACTCCTGGTAAGCCTCATACCTCTAACTGTCTTCAAAGCAATTTCACTTATAGCTATATTTCAATTTCTTTTGTCAAAATGGGATAAAATACAAGGTTCTGCACTGTCTCTGCCATTCAAACAGAAGGTAAAAAATCATATGTATATACATATGGGGTTGGGGAGGATGTGTGTGTATGTATGTATTCATTACATCACTAAAATGACCAAACATGAGTATAATTTCAATTAATACATGGAACAGTGTAGGGAAAGATGTTACTTTTATTGCTCTTTAATTTTATCCTAAAACTATGTCTCAGTATGAAAAAATCTATGTTTGTCCTTGTGTTGAATATGTTAGCAACTTACCTGCAGAGTTGAATATTGCCATCACTGAGTCTATGTGTGATGCAAAACCTTAAAAATCAACAGAAATTTCTCTGCACCCAGAGTTTTTCCTAAGATGGACAAGAAGGTGCTTTTAGCTCAATCTAGGGTTTCATTTGAGTCACAAAGAGTTCCCAAACCTTTTGAAATTACATGCAAACTTTGTTTTCTTTTGAGAAAATAGTGGTAGCAAGGTGGTCCATACACATGGCATGTAAATCTTTTGCTTACCAAGTCTCCTGTTCTAAGAAGCCATAATCTGACATTTCAGTCCCAGGATTCTTACTGGAACAAAACAAGAGTTAAGCCCTGTTCCCTGAGACAGGGGAGAGATTTATCTTCATCTTCCCCACCCAAGCAAGGTATAAAAGAATAATGTGTTAATCTCTCACCATTCCTTTGTTTCTCTTGCAGGTACCATCAACCCACATAGCAAAGCAACTGTCCTCTAACTACTGATCAAGATTTCCCACTGGAAGAAAATTTCACTAAACCCTCTGACAGCTGTGCATATTCAAACATAAATAACAGAAGAAAAGTACCAGAAGGTACTCCTATCTTTCCGCTGGTGTTTAAACTAGTAGTTTTACCCAAGCTAAATTTCTTAATCCTACAAACCTTTGGGTCCTCAAAACTTCCTTCCAAGGAGATGCCACAAGCCATCAGCAGAGTTTTGTAGTGCTGAATGAAGTCATACATGATAAGTGACCGCTTCTGCTTGGGCTTCTTCTGCAGATACAGCTGCAGATGATACAGTCTCTCTGTTACAGACAGGCTTTTGTCCAAAGGTGGTGGTGCCAAACTCATACTGATTTCTAAGGCAGGAAACACAAGCAAAAATCATCTTTTTATCCACTGTGTGATAAAAAAGGCAAGAGAAAATCTTGTGTGCAATCACCTAAAGCACAAAAACTACAGTTTAGCTATGAACAAATAACAATATATCTATACTATAAATATATAATATTTTATCAGACCAGACTAGGCTCCCAAAAGCAATACGCTGTGTCTGTACTAACAAACAAAGGATAGCCAGGAATCAAGCCCTAATCACAAGGCCAGTTAGCACAGATTGGGCTATGTTCAGCGTTCAAGTGTCAGATTTGTTCTGGAGAGCAAAAAATTGGAAGAGATTGAAAGAGAGAAGCAAGTAAGATAAAGAGAACATGGGAGGAAGCTAACATTTTAGCCACATGCATGCTCACAGTCCAGTGTCTGAGCCAATTATCAGGCTTTATTATGTAGCCATATAGGTACGTCCATAGCAACATGTTCAATGGTGTTTAAACACTCATGACAGCTAAATTACTCCATCACACCACTGGGCTGGGTTCTGGACACTCACACCACTTCCAATAACCTATCTGCTGAAGGTACTTTCTAGAAATGCAGTGTCATGTAACCTAGCACAGCCTATCCACTCACTTACCAGTCTGGTCTTGTATCTGCTGCAAAGAGATATAGTAGGCATCTTTTCCACCCCAGCACACTGCCAGTCCAACTACCAGGATGTCTTCACAGCCTTGGACAGGAAATCCATCATCTTTAACTTGCATGTCCCGAGGAGAACTCACTAAAAAAATAATTTGAAGTTAAAGTTATAAAATAGTATTCATAAATATAGAATTGGCATCCTGGAAATGTAAATACATACAGCTGGGCCTAAAACTGAATACTGTTAGTCTTAGTAACGCAAAGGAGCTGAGTGTCAGTAAAGTATGAAGAACTGATGCCAAGCATTCCTTGATAGGTCTTGGGAGACGGTAGAGAAGTATTAGCCGCTTGTTGGTATGTGAGAGCATCTGAATATTAACATCTCATAGTGTATCTAATATTGAAATGGTTGTGCAGTTCTTTTATCATGTGTATCTTTCCATGTCATACACAAGTTTCTGTATTTTAAAAATGAATACTACATTTAACAGTAAACATTACAGATTGTTCATGGGCTCTACTGAGCAGTGATATTTCTGTGATTGCTTCTGAACCAAGGTTAAATATTTTCAAGTTTGTAAAATGTAAACTTGGTTCAGTATAAGTGAAATTCAGATCAGTCTCTGAATTATTGCAATATTGCTTCATTTTTTTCCCCAGAAGTACTGATATGCTGCAGTTTGCTGCTGCTTTATAAACATACTCTTTCTTTAAAATGACAAGATTAAGCAGTTAGATTCTTTGCTGTCATATTGCCATAACAACATTCCTTAACTATCAAAATATATTTTTGACAAATGTGAAATGTTTTTCAGAGTGGAAGGAGGGAATATATTTCTTTCTCAAGTCTTGAAGAGGTTGCTAGGAAAGGCCAGAATTTGGAAAGGATGCTATATGAGTAGTTCCATCTGAACATGAGGAACATTAACTTTAATGATGACAGAACACTGGAACAGATTTGCCCATAGAGATTGTGGAGTCTTCTTTCCTGGAGATGTACAAAAGCTGGCTGGACACAATCCTGTGCAACCTGCTCTAGGTGAACCTGCTTTAGAAAGAGGGCTGAACTAAATGATCTCCAGAGGACCCTATCAATGCCAAACATCACATGATTCTGTAATATCAGTAATATCAGTAATTTTTCTCCCCTTTTGCAAACCCTTTCCTTCTCTGCTCCTGCCACCCATATTCACAAAATAATGCGCTGGAAGAGGGAACTGACCTTTTTTGAATTTGCCACCAATCGTTGATTTGGGAGACAAAAGACATTTTGTTCTTTCACATGCCACTGAGATGGAGAATCTGCTTTTTTCCTTCCATTCTGCAACGAAAGTCTGGAAAAGTGCTTTGTTGCTTGCTACATCAATAATGGTGAAACTTTCAGCACTCAAGGGAACAAGTGGAAAAACATCCTGAGATAGCTGCAGTGAAAAGCCTTGGTCTATAGCAGAATCATCTTTTATCTCATCAGTCTCAGTTGGGTCTAGATTCCCAGTACTGACCTGGAGTGTTTCTACCTGCCACTCTGCATTGCCTTCACTATTCTGCTGTGCCTGAATCATCTGTCCTTCATTCTTGCAGGTGACTTGCCTCTTTCTTGCAGATTTCAAAGGAAGAGAAAAGGAATTCTTTGGAAAAAGCTCTTTGGGGGGTGTTGGAGGAATAAACCCATTATTATTATCTGATGGAGGACAGGATGTTCTGTTGTTTCCCTTGAGCTGAAGTGTTATGCCATGTGTTTTCTGAAGATGCGAGTTTTCTGTTTTGTTTTCTTTAACCTTGAAAGAGCTTTTTAAATCCTGGCAAGTGGGCAAAGGCTCTGGCTTACAACAGTCAGATTCAAAAACTGGATCTGGTTCTTGATTAACAATAGGAGAAACTAACTTTCCTTTCAAACTGGAACTTACTGAGACTGGTTCAAAGCTTGAGGGGCTAGACCATTTATCTAACACATCCTGCAATCCTGGGCTTAGTTCAAACGAGCAGTCATTCCATACCACTGGATGGGGTTTCTTATCTAAAGTTTGCTGGCTTCTCTGGAGCTTTTCACCTTGATCTCCTACTAAATCCTTCTGTCTGGGGCCATTGTAATAAATCACTGGGTTTACTAATCCTGACTGATCCTGAAATGTAGAAGGAAGATCTTTCAGAAAAGATGGGGAGTTTCCATGACCTAAAGCTTCAGCTATTATATCAGAGAATGCTAGAGATACATTGTTACACTGTGCAGGATTCTCGTGTTCTTGCTGATTGCCACTGACATCAAATTTGTTCTGAACAGGTCTTAGATTCTGCAAAAGACCATCTGGAGGAAGCAAAGCCTCTTGCTTCTCCACGGGGTCCTTTCTGTCAGCTTCCACGACGTGAACAGCTGAAAGGTCAGTGACATTACTGAAGCTATCATCAAATAGCAAGCTATCACTCATATTTAGGCTTGTTTCGGAGACAGGGTGGCATTCTACTTGTACAATGTGTTCCCTTCCAAAATGGGAGGTTGCTTTATTAAGGTCTTTAGACACACTCTCCTCTTTCACTGAATTTTGGGTCCGGTAATCTTGTAGAAAACTGTGTAGCTGTGAGTCAGTCACTGAGAAATCGCTTTCTTTAAGGCAAGGTGCAGATTCTATTTCCTTCACTATGGGCTGTAAATTAAGGCCTCCAGACTCCAAAACGTTATTACTGCAGTGCTGAGTTGTGTTTTTAGTAATGTTATTTGTTGTGATAAGACTTGATAAGCTCAGTTTCCTAACTCTTGCAGCCACCCTTTCATTAGTAGCATTCTCAGTCCATAAACTGCTTAGGTTTTTGGAGATTTCCTGTCGTGGTATTGCTGCCAGCTCTGAACCTTCTATTCCCTGCTGTCCTGAGATTCCAGCTGCTCTCTCCTGTTTTATTATCATCTCAGTTTGAGTATCCAACTGGAAGCTGTCTTCCAAGTCTCTAGAGACAGAAAGCAGATCAGAGGCTGGACCATTCTGAACATCATCTGCATTGCAAACACCTCTGGATTTTACTGGAAACTCTTTCAGAAAAACCTTGGGATGACTGTTGTTTTTCTGCAATGTTCCAGCTTGTAATATTCCATTGGGCTTTTCACTCCCATGTTTGCCACCATTCTGAATCTGAATATTGCAGATTTTATCCTCACTAGGACAAAAATGCACAGGCTTCTGTATTCTGCTGCCACAATGGACATGTCCACTTCCAGAGCAGGTAGCAGTTACATTACCATGATCTATGTCTAAAGCCATCTCCTGCCTATCAGTCCTTGCCTCAGCACAGCTCACATCTGTTTGAGTTTTATTAATTTTATTCTGCTTATAATCAGTATTTTCATTTCTCTGTGTCCTAGCACTACTGGGTATGACTCTACTTCCTACAATATTATGTGTCTCCACACTGGTGTGTGGAGTACCCTGCAACATAACAGGTGCCTGCAAATGTCCTCTTCCCTTAGGCATGCCTTCATTACCGGTGGTGGGTTCTGTAAATATTCCTTCCATTTTATCTTTCTTCACAATCTTTATTTCATCCATCTGTACAGAATTTGAGACTTCATGAGTTACAGAATTTGTTTCCATGAAGTCCTTATTATTTTGGTATGAAAAAAAATTGTCTGTAGAGACGGTGGGGTGGAAAGCAGGCGGATTTTGTATGTCTATGCTAAGTATATTTGAATCTTCAAGAACTGACCTCTGCAGTTTTGAAGAAATATTTTTGTTCCTAGTTCGGTTTAGACGCATATCTGTGCTTTTAATCAGTCTAGAGGCTGAAGACTTTGTTCTCAATGTTGGTGTTTTTCCTTGTTCAGTAAGGTGCTCTGGGATGGCTGTCCTGGAATCTGTCTTGGTTTTGACCAGAGAAGTTCCTTCCCTGTTTTCATTACCCATGCATGTATTTGGCCATTTTTTAGCACTGCACACAATATCACCCTTGTCTTCCTCTGCTCGAGCCTGTTTCTTGCCTGGGACTTCATTCTCACACCTGGAATTTTCTGTGCTACTACTTAGCCGCCTTTTATATCCCTTTTTAATATTTGATAAGTTTCCAGTCTGCAAACCAAGGCCATTACAATGTTGAACTCTGCACCCTTTTTTGTTTAACTCCCTTGAAGACTCATCAGACTCCTCTCCATCTGACCTATGCAGTCTGTCTTCCAGTTCTGACTCACTGCTGATCATAGAGGATGTATCAGTCTCGAAAAAAGACTCTGGGCTCCACTGCACTCCCATCAGTGCCAAATCCTCCTTCAGAAGTCTCCTGGCTTCCTCCACAATGACAGAAGCTGCTTCTCTTTCAGTTAAGCCTTTCATTCCAGCCATCCAGATGCTGCGCACAGTCCGACGCTCCTCTGCCGATTCTTCGTCTTCATCCACAGCCCTACGAACACTGTGGGAAACGTATCAGTAAACATTAATGAAAAAAATAACAAACAACACAAGGAGATGGCACTATTCTGTTCTGCTCCCATTTCAATGGCTTCACAGCTTCCTGCACGGAAGCACTCTATCTAAAATATAATGCACTTAATGGGAAATAACTTAATTGGAAATAACTATTTCAGTTTTATATATATGAGTGGATATCGATGAAATGGCTGCATATCCCAGAAGTACTGCCAGGTTTCTGTCCCCAAACATGTACCCTAGAAGTCCCAACTCCCTACTAGAGCAAAATGCAGGTCTCAATCAATCCTCGTCCATGCACAATTTTCCAAAGAAAGGAAACTTTAGGAGCATAAACCAGACAATTACTATGGCACAGTCCCATAGGTACTTGATCAAGGAAGCTTGTCACTACACTAACATGAAAATCACAAGAGCATCTCAAAAGATAATCAGTAATAAATCATCAACTACTTTGATCATACGGTGCACCTGCTTTTTAGAGGCAGCAAAAGCTCCCCAGAAAGCATTTAACAATTCACCCAGGACTAAGCAGTGCATTGAAAAGAGGAATAAGAAGAAAACTTAGGTCTCAAAAACTTAGGCTGCAAATAAAAGATGTTTCTATTAATTTCAAAATAATCATAGAATGACTGATCAATCACAGAGACCTACAAGCTAATTCTAAGTAACGTTTGGCACGAAGTCCTAAAGGTTGCCATATTTTATTACAGGTTTCATCCTGTAATCCTTCACCCCACAAACAAACTCCTTTACTTGACTTCTGGACTTAGTGATTTCTCACCTTTTGAATGGCACTGAATTCTTCAGAGCAGTTGCCACATCATCAGCACCAGCTTTAGCAAGATCAGCCACGGTGAGGAAGCCAGCATTGTAAAGTGTTCTGGCACGCTGTGCATTCAGCAGAGACACTCGTACCAGGTCACAAAGCTCCCTATGAACCCCAAAAGTGAGGCGGCTCTGGAACTGAGAGAGCAACAGCTCCATGTTGTGCCAGCCCAGTCGATTACAGAAAACTGTTATCATTCCTGGAACACAAAAGTTACATCAGTGTCTTAACTCCAGCTCCATTTTTACTAAGCTGGATTCACTCCTCACCCCCAGTATGAATTGGTATTCATTTTACATTTCTCACCTTCCCATTACTTAAAGAAACTAAATCATGCTTATTACAACTATGACTAAGAACTGATCTTGTAGAATTAGTTTATCAGTGAGGTAAAAATTCTGAATGACACTGGTTTTTCAAAGATGCTAATCTTCAAATTGTGAAATACACGTACATCCTGGAACAGGAGTCCTATGAAACAATCACACTGAAAAAAAGGCAGGAGAAAAAACAGTGATGAGAGGCACTAAGGGAAGCCAAAGATCTTTGAGGAAGGCCAGCACCAATGTCTGTAAGAGCAAACCGTGGGTTACATAACTTCAGTTACTGAGAGCATCACAGGAGATAGCGAAGCCTATAATAAAGGTTACAACTGCAGTCCCCAGCGCATGGGAGAAGGAAAAGAGTAGGGAAAAGACAGCTGCTTACTCACAGATGGCATCAACAGAATATGAAAATAACTGAAAGACATAGCATCCCTGACTATTTTTATAGTGATTATAGAACACAACTTTTATCATGTCTCTTAACTATATGTCATGTCAACAGTTCATTTTACTTCCCGAATTATTTTAAAATTATTAATACTGGAAATAGAGAATTATGAAACTGCTACAACAAAAAGTTATTTATACTACCAGAATTAATTTAAACTACTCTGCATCAGTTGGCGTGACCTTTTCATTTTGGGGCTTTGACTCATGCTGCAACCCACACATAGGGTTTCGCAAGTTGAGCTAAAACGGTCTCATAAATTGAAAACCCACTTATGGAGTAATGGAGGACTTAGGCAACAGGAAAAAAATATCTCAGTGACATGGTGGGCTGTTACTTCTACTCCTACACAGCCTAGTTAAGAATGTTAAGTTAAAGGTGGCAGCTATCTGACCTCTTGTGATCTGGTGATAAATGACCCAGAAACTATTCACTCTGTTTTGAAAACTATAACATTATATTTTCTGGCCAATTAATTTTGCACCCAGAAGAAAGCCACGTTCCATCTTAGAGGCCCCAATCTTTACCCAATGCTGAAAGCTTCTCTTTCCTGATAAAGTAAAGGTTTAGAACAGACCTGTAACTATTTACATACTTAGTATTGAACAAACCACACAGTACACACATGATTTCCAAAGATTTTCCTCAGCATGCTACAGCACTGCTTGATTCCACTCAGCTGACAGCCTTCCCACAGCACACTCTGTGGCTCCATCTCAAAGCAGGGGCAACCACAGGTTAAGCTATACATCCATAAGAGGTTTTACAAGACTGTTTGTTATTATTACAACACTATGGCTATCTTTACCTCATATCTGGAAGGAAAAAAAACCCCAGACTAGCCTAAGACTCCTCAGGTATTTTGCCCAGACAACTCACCTGCATAAGTGGCAGCAGATTGCTGCAAGGATTGAAGCTGGCCACGACTACAGCCATATTTCTTGGTCATATCATTTAAGGGAACCTCACTGATTAAATCCAAAAGGGCAAGACTGGTGAAAAACCTGTTGAAAAATCACATGTAGAAATAAAATTGTCACCCAGGGCACATTACTGTACATGGCAAAATGCACCATGATAGCATAGGACAGAAAAGCACACAAAAGAAACAGAGAAGACAGCTTCCAAAAACAACAGCACAAACATCTTGTGCTAGCAATGTTCTCAGACGAGCAAGCCAGGTTCAGGTTCTCTGAGCTATCAGCTCACTCAGAAAGAGAGCCAGTTCCTGAAAACAGACACAGAGCCTGCTCATCACAAATGTTATAGCCTCTAGTATTTGCACTTTGACATTCCATTCTGCAGCTACCTTTTGTGGATGGCCATTTGTCTGTGCTGTTTCTCTGTTTTAGCTATGATTTTGCCCCTCACAGAACGAGCTAGAAAGCCTTCTTCAATCCCCACCAGCTCAGCCACACGTTTCATCGAGGCAGGAAGCTTCTCCCATAAGCAGAAAAACTGGTACCAATCAATTGTGGTCCACTCCTCATACACTGGGGTGACCTAAAGAAAATAAGACAATGCAAAAAACTATTTCAGAGAAACAAACAGAACAGAGCTCTGGGTAAACATAAATAAAGCCCAGGAAAAGCAGTTAGAGCATCCTACACACTACACAGAGGCTCTGAGTCGCAACCATATACCATAAAGAAAGTAAAACCTCTTCTAACCTAGTTTTTTTAATATTTGTACCAATGAGATCTGACTCATACAGGTACTCTGACAATTAAACAGTTTGGAATCCTTGTCAGATTACTCCCTAAATTCAAGCCACTAAACAATTTTTAATCTGTATCTTCATTCTCCTTTAACAAAACAATGCTTTATTCTTCTTTTAACAAAATTTACAAATATCTGTCAACCTCTTAAAACCACTAGTAACCACACTAACCACCACCACAACATCTGGTAAAGCAGGAAGGAAAAAGACTTTTCCAGAACTCGATGAAGCTTTCATTTACCTGGAGTACAAGAAATGTCAATTTTATTAACACCAACAAAAAGTCATCCAGACCATTCATGCACTTTTAGACATAAAACCAATTCTGCTAACGTTCAGCCAGCACAGAATAAGTTTCAATATGAGGAGACAAAATTTATTCAAGCAAGATTAATTATTTTGAAAGAATTAACAGTTCTTGGGGAGCACTTAACATGATACAAAACACCAGATGCCTATATAACTGCAAGTCATCCACGTCCCTTCATCTACTGAGAAGAACAAGAGTTATTAAGGTGGGGGATTGTCTTTTGTTGTTTACTAGGCTTTTGTTGTGGTTTGTTTTTTTTCTTTAAAAACCTCTTTTCCTAGTCTGGCAAATACTTATTTAACCAATATATACAAATATATATAAATATATATATAATGTATATAAATATATATATATAAAAATAATATATAAATATAAGGTCTTGGAATTCAGTTTCATATTTGTACAAGTAAAAGATTCAAGCATAAGAGTTAAAGAGCATTATAGCAGATAAACTCCCTGTAGTTCATGAGGAATATATGAAGATCAATTAAAAGCCACCAAAAAGAAACAAACCTTTGCCCTTGAAAACGAACAGCCTTGCAAGAAAGTGTTTTAGGGTAGTTTAACAGAAGAGAATCTCCAGAACATTTTGCTCAACAGGGTATTTGATTTAAAATAACATTAGACAAGCTGCTGCAATCAAAAAATACAGCATAAAAATATATTGTCATCACTGCCTCTACCCCAGGACATGAACAAATTTCCTCCTTTTTTTCTGTTTTGGAGATGCGAATAGGGAAAAAATTCACTGGTGCATAACACAAAGTTCATTTTGCCTAGTAGAAATAAAACAAAATAAAATGTCATCCTCTAAAACAGAGATATGGGATAAACGTTGCACAAGTAGAAAAAAAAAATCTCTCAGTATCAGCCCATAACTAGGTTAATGAACACAGCAAGCAGAGGCAGGTACCCTCAGCCTCTTGCCTCCACCGTCCCTTAGCTCAACAACTTCTGTAATTGCAAGCACATTCTTCTTGAAGTGAATTTTTTTTTTCTCAGACAAGATGCCTTTGATTTGTCATTCTGATAAGGAGAATACACTTTACACTTAAGAAGGCTGAAGATGACTGTCAAATTTAGGATGATGATTACATGATGGGCCTCTGGCAGCCACGAGTCCTAAGTTGTTCCCTGCAACTCCATCTGGTTTCCTCACTAATCTTCACAGGTTTGTGGCTTCCTCTCCAAAGGTCTTAAATAGCATTGCTTAGCTTTTCAAGTGTTCATGCTCATAAATCTTGACACACTTTGGACACTTTCCCCTCATAAGATTTATCACACTCCTTCCTTTAGCCCTGGCAGCATCACCAGGCAAGTAAATTAAATCACAGATGAATTTCACTGTTACTGAACTGCAGAAAGGCCCACCCACAAGAAGAAAGTAGTGTAGCTCTCTGAAGCTTTTTTGCAGGAAAAATAGATACTAAAACCCCAAAAGTTTTCTGTGCCTCCAAAAACTAATATGAGATTAAGCCTGCTGATCCCAAACACACAACAAAACCAATTTGTTTCATCAACTTCAAGTATCTTGGAAAAATTACCATTATCTTAGGCTCAAAATTGATGAAGTTCTGAAATCTTATGAAGTCAGGAGTGACAACAATGGGCTTAGATGGCACGCAGCACCTGCCTACACAATAGACACTGTGGGAGCAGACTAGTTCTGAAGAACATTCTATTTAGAAACTTTTCTTCATGAAGGATAAGCTAAACAAAGCACACCAAAAAGAAAAAACCAACTATGTTCATGGAGCCTTCAAGAACTCTGCATTGTGCTGTCTCTCCTTTCCTTAGTTTTGGCAGTGCAAAATACAAGACACAGAATAAGGAACCTACCAAATAGACAATATGCAGATCATTCTCCAGAACAAAGCTTTTCATAGCTCGCTGCAGGTCAGCAAAGATTTCCATGGCTTCAGTTGGTGAAAGAGAAGAGGAAAGAGTAGCTGAGCCAAGATGTGTTGGGTGATAAACCTTTGCTGTTTAAAAAAAAAGAGGAATCACAGAGAAAAACATTTAAGTGCAAGTTTATATATAATTTTCAGGTTGCAATCTATTTGAGAGATATCAACTCTACTAAATTTTCCCAACTGTTTGTTTTTTTTTTTTAACAGTGCATTTCTCCATTCCAAAGACAGAAAAATGGAAACAATAAAAGGTTTAACTTACCTATGTTTGCACTAGCCTTTTTCAGAGGCCAGATCCCAAGCTCAGATCCCTCTAACTACTCAAACCAACAGTTGTGATAGCTATTTGAACAAAAAACATTGGAGTCCCATCTGCCATGCTGCCTAGAAGTTACCATTTTGAGCATTTCTTTCCAAGGAACACTAAATACCTCCTATTATCTTTTCTTTAAAAAGAGTTATAAATTAACCTGTAATGGTGGATTCTTACTGTTATTGTAAGAGTCTCAGCCATTTTAAGGAAATAGCCAAAATCAGGGGAAAGTGCAATCATGTACTCCAAGCAGGTCTAGAAAAGACCTGAACTCTCTTAGACTGTACTGGTTCTTCTCCAGAAAGACCAAAATCCTAGTTAATGTACACAAATCCTGTAGTTAAAGTATGCTTTGTTTAAAGATATTTTGGGAACTTGTGGACTCAGACACATCAGTCTTAGAGGTGGTGTGCAGGTGATGAGCCTTCCAAGAACACATGCATGCAAAATATGCTAAAGCAGGTACAAAAACACCCACTGGAAAGCTAAAAAAAAAAATCTTAATACATGTGATTCTTTAAAATACATAAAAAATGAACAGAAGTCCTTGCTATAAAGTTACATTGAACATCGACCCAGCTGCAGAAGATTTACCAAATCAAAACTAAGTGCAGTCACTGGGAAGAACACCAACGTTACCTTTCACATCATTGCCAGAGTCCAGAACCTGAATGAATTCATTTTCCAGCAACCATGCCACACAAGCCTCAATAGGTCCAGCCTGTGCTCTGTCTTGTTCTTTCTCATTTTCCCACTTGCTTTCTTTCAAGCTGGATGCAAGCAGAGTGCAAGAAGCATAGGTCTGCACATCATCTGGAGTGTTGGCCACTCCCCCCACTATGATCTGTTGAAGAAAACCACTTGTTCATGTCACCAGAGACACAGTAAGATGAAACATCAGATTGGAGAATCAAAGAGGTTGATCCACCATCTAAGTTTCAAAGAACCAGTACGGGAAGGGAATATAAGGCAAAGCAACAGCCAACAGTAAAGATTTTTCTTGGCAAGAACCTAGTCACTTTCGGTAGAATTAAGAGACTAAGCTATGGGAAAGAATTAATAATAACATCTTATTTTGAAAGTGGCCATATACATAGCAGCAATTTAGATATGAGACTAGCCCGGGCATTTTGCTTAGCCAACACTGTGAAATATTTTTAGTATTTTTGAACAAAAGCAACAGCTTTCTGAAGACAAAAAAGCAAACCAAGAAGGAGGAGTTCTCCTAAGGTTCTTCAGTATACTGAAGTTTTCTCTTAATAAATGCAAATGCTATACCCCATCATCATTTTCCTGATTGAGAGCGATTTTTTTCCCGACTGGATTTTGGCTTTGTTTTTCACACAACTGCTCTTTCCTTGTGCATCATTTCCATGTGTGTCTTCCTCAAGATAAGAAAGGTGTTTAACTATAAACTTTCTCTCATGGTTTCAATGGATTTTTTTCCATGTTACGAAGAAACACCACCTGAAGGGAACTCCCATCTTTTATATAGATCTTATGCATAAAAATGCTTTGTTAAAAATAGTTTGCTAAAAATTCAAAATCTGTGGAATCACAACCAAGTTTTAAGTTTCATAGCAGTTTTTGCAAGACAGTAGAAGTATAGCAAACAAACTGTATTTAGAGAGTCCTGCATCTAATCCAGGTTCAAGCCCAAAAGCAATTTTGGGAAAAAAACACATAAGCTCACTTATGTGGGGAAAAAAAATCCTTTTGGCCCTTTTTACCTCTATAGGAACCCTACAGAGGAGGACAGGCTAGAGAAAGAAAATTGGGTACCACACCTGTTTACTCACCAAAAATGTATTAATAAAATTTCAGTTATTTCTGTGCAAAAGAGGTAGATAAGTTGAAGGGGGAAATAAGGGACCCTACAAGGTTCTACAAATGTCATTACAGCCTAATTCAGTCTATAATGCCTCTAGGATCAGTAATTTGCAAACATCCTCCAGTTAAGAATGTCAGGTCATACATGTTTAAGAATTACACTTCTGCCTAAAGGGTGTATCTAAATGCAAAAGCAAAGCTTAGAAACCTTTGTTTGAGTGTGCTCACATCCTAATCTGCAACAAGCAGAGAAACATTCCAGACAAAATGCTGAATACTGAAGCAAGCTGGCAGACCCAAGTTATTTTCTTCTGAAGATGCTTGGGTTGGCAAGGGAGGAAACACATAAAAAAGAAAATGCACAGAAAATATTTGATGGTGTCACAGAAGAAACCATCTTATGAGAGTGCAAGCACAGTTTTAATCCCTCGCCATGTGTCCTGTACCTCAAGTATTGCTCTTTTCATGCTAGAAGCAACACCTTCCCCTTCTCTTCTAAGCAAACAGCTGCAAACAGGCTTCAGAGATCCCTGAAGTAGAGCAGTTCCTTTCGATCTTTCTGAGGGTTTGCAAACCAAAATGCTCTCACCTATTGGAAAAGAAAAACAAAAAATACAAAACCATCAATGGCCTTAGTATTGCATCTTAACGCTCTAATAGCTGCACTCAGTTCATCAAGGACATATTATTGGAAGGGAAAACTGTAGTTATTTTCCAAAAAGTTGAGTAACAAAAGAAGATAAAAACCTGTGCAACCTTGAACAGAACTCCACAAATGTGTAATACTTAAGAACTAAAAGCAGAACAAGCTTCAAAGTTATATTAAGCTAGTGAGGGTCTTGCCAAATCAGCTAAGAGATTCCACAGCCTCTCTGTGCATCTGCTTTTCTGCTGAACCACTCTTGCTTCTTGTTCTGGAATTGACTGGAACTATAATACACAGTGGCATCAATTTTTCTTCTTTGCTACATTTTTAAACTGACAAAATTCTCAAAAGAAGAAAACATAAAAGCTGACATTTGTGACATTTGTGTTCATTCAACCATCTTCTAGTCCCGAAATAACACAGATACCAAACTAATTCAGAAATGCCAGATTATTAATCTAAGTAACTATGCATTCTCTGAACTTTCATATATACATAACATGCACAAACACAAAATCTTAATTATACTGACTGGTTTCCACTGCAAGTACATCTAAATAAACCTTACCTTAATATTCTCTATCAGACATTGTTAAGAAAATCTCTAATCACTGAAACTGTGGGAAACAAAAAAAGGTCTGAGAGCCATGAAACAAAAATGAAAAAAAAAAGGGTAAATTCCTTTACTGAGATCACAGTACAGCCTACCCATGGAAAAAACAGTGGTCACACAAAGGAGATTTTTTTCTACAAAGTCATTACAGAGAAACTAGGTCCCTGGGAGACTCTAGCTAGTTAGCAGGTTTGCCAAATGGCACAGGATAATTGAAGTAGGGGAAGGACACTTTTGTCTTTGACTAAGAAGAGAGCATTAGATTTCGATTAGCTGTACAGTAAATATCATAATAGGGTTATGATAACTCATTAAGATTTAAATGCACGTAGTCTGGACACAAAGTAATTTTGGTAGTGGGCATCTTAGTAAGATCCTAGGAATGTTGTGATAAAACTGTAGCTGTGGTAATGCTACAGTAATCAACAAATCCAGAGGTAATGAAAACACAACTGCACTTAAATTAAACGAACAGAAAAAATAAATAAATGCAGTGTAGGTGAGTAACAAAATGCAACTTAAACATGTTTACATAAATGAATTAAAGGATAAAAGACATGCTTAATGGACGTGTCTTGGATTTTTTTATCCTGCCAGGTGAAATTTTTGACATCTGTTGACCAGAGCCAAAGAGTACAGAAGATCAACTGCCTGTAAGAATTATTCTGCAAAACCAAAGCTTATTTTGATTTTAGCAATTAAGACCGTTTACTCATTTTGTATTTGGGTTCTGATGTGACCTACATTCCCTCTGAAAACTTTGACTCTTCAGAGTGGTAAATCTAACAGAAAATCTACCAGAAGACGGGTGTCCCCTTGGCTCTATATTATCTGACAGTTATTCAAGACTTGGAGGATATGGAGCATACTCTTTCCCAAGATGCCACTGAGAACTTAAAGCCAATAACTTCAATGTAGTAAAAAATAAAAAAAAAAGAAAGGAACTGAGCTGTTCCAACATTCCTTATTGAACACTCCAGATGCAAGGGGAAGTCCAGATTAGCATCAGATTAGACAAACACCAGAAGACTCTGGCTACCTAGGCATAAAACTCCATTAAAAGCAACAAAGGCCCTACTATATTTCTAAGTTTTGTTCACCAGAATGGAACAGCTTTACCTATTTCTCCTTGGGAACATGAAAATTTTGATGAATGCAAAAGAAATCAAATTTCATTCTCTAAAATGATATTTTTAAATTTACATCAAGAAAAAGAAACTAAAAGATCAAAACATAAGACAACCCAAAACTACAACGTTGGGAGAGGAGGAGGCATTCTACTCAACAGCAATTATCTTCTGTCTGTCAGCTGAATTTCATATCCACATAAGGCATTTTTTCCAGCTGAAGTTGCTGTCCTCCAGTCTCCCTACTCTGTGAAAGAGTAGCAGCTGGCAACATAGCTTTATGTTCTCATCCAAAAGACTCTGTGGAGTGGAAAAAAATGGTACATTCATGAAGCTCATCAGCATAAAATCAACTGCTTACTGTGCACAACACAGTCACATCAGAACTGTCAAAAAGGGTACTAATTATTGGAACTTGAAGGCAAAAAAGAAGAAACTTCAAGGAATAATGTCATTTTACACCTGCCAGCTAAAGACAAATGATGAAGTCTGGAAAATTTCAAAATCCAGCATGCAGCTGCCCTTTTCTTTAACGCATAGGGATAGCTCACAGAGATATAGGTCGCAAAATGCTCTGTTGCTATGCTACTCTAGCAAAAATAGAAAGCTAAATGTAAGAACAGTCTGCTTACACAGGGTTCCAGCAAGCACCAATCAAACCATCAGTATGGCAAATCCTACTTCCCGCATCTGTTGAACTTCTTATTTTCTACCATGTTTATACTCACATAGTGCAATTTTTTTCAAACATCATCCATGAAGATAAATTTCCATTGCAAATTAAAATAACAGGCAGGATTATTTTGTTGAACATCTATCAGTGCCACTGTATGCAGGAAGATGCCACATCATCTGTGAGCTACTATTCATATTTCCCTGTTCTCTGTTGCATTACTACTTTCAAGATCCATAAAATTCACGGTTAAGTTTAGCAAAAGTTTAATAAATCTAAAATAGAATTTCAGACAACAGGAGTTTGTCAAATTATGACTGTAGACTTTAAATGCATTTCTTACATTTTAGGCCTGTCCAGTGAGAGTTTACTGTAAATTTTCTCACTGAAACTGTAAATATTTTAGTTAACTGGCCACTGATCATAGAATTAAGGCAAATGAACAACACAGCCTTAGAAGCTAACAGGAATTCAAAGAAGAAAACAGCCTTTTACTGAAGTAACTGACATGTAAATACCAAAGTCAGTCTCCTGGAGTGAAAAGAATCCCCTGGGAATTACAATTTTTACTCCATTAATACCAAACAAATTAATACCAAACAAATTCATCTTGATTAACTTAATCATACTGAATACCAAAGGAATTCATCATGATTAGTCACTAATTGCAAAGTACTGCCCTGGATTTAGTCAGGTTAACACCATCCTTACAGAATGTTAATAAAGACTCTGCTTACCCTCTGTGTCTACTCCTTTCCTGCCAGCCCTTCCAGCCATCTGCTTGTAAGTGAGAATGTCCAGCAGTTTGCCACCAAACACGGGTGTTCGTATAATTACTCGGCGCGCAGGCAAATTCACTCCAGATGAGAGCGTGGAGGTTGCTGCCAGGACTCTAATCAAGCCCTGGCGAAAGGCTCCTTCAATAATGTCCCGTTCATCAAAAGTAAGACCTGAGAAGATGTGGCTTTTAGTGAACCTTGGCACAGTGACACTGCATTTAAGAGCTAATAATGTTACTGTCAAGCAAGGGGCAGAACAAAGAAACTTAACGAACATTCGCCATTCACCAGACTCACAGCACGACCTTAGTCAACTTGTTTTGACCCATAGGTGAAGCAAAATTTCACCATTAACTATTTATTACCCAACTGACAGTAATATACTAGTTTTTCTAAGGTGCTTGCACACATGGTAGCAAGAACAGCTCCTCACTGCATATCTAGAAGCACTGCAATTGAATATATAAATGAATATATAAATAAATAAAATAAAAATGAGAAAACAGCAGGCAACTATGATTTACTCATCTACCGTCCTGACTCTGGACTCCTTCCTTATTTCCACTATAGGTTACAGGTCTAGTATGTATCTTTCTACATTTCCTTCAGGGCTTCATGACAATTTTATTCTTGAGAAAGAAATCCAGATTCCATAAGCATTTGGAATTATTCCTCCTACACCATCAATGCCATAGTTACTCTTGTCTCTCCCAGTCAGTCCCTTTGCTAGATGAATCAACAGGCAACACTATTACCTACTTAAGTAAGAAATAAAGTATCTAACCAGAAGTGTTCACAGCATATGCTCCTTTTATTTTTATTTCCATTATTATACTTCCTCTATTTACTTATTTATTTCAGTGTTAAGCTGAGGGAAATTGCTCTGAAATACTTTGGCAGCTTTAGGGACAACTTAAAAATTCTTGAGCTGCAAATCAGCTTATTTTTCAGGCATTTCACAAAAAAACCTGTTAAGTTGTATTCTAAAAGTTTCTGCTATCCAACACAACAGATAGATTTATCGTAACAATTTGTGAATTAAAGTCTTCAGCCACAATAAAAGAATTTCAAATTTACCTCTAATTGTGGGATTCTCAAAGCTTATTTAGTCATAAGCTACTAAAGGTTTCAAAAAGTAACCGCTGAACTGCTGATACCTACAGTAAAATGAACCTGTGCGACTTCACCATTACAGAATTCAAGACTGGGATATTCAGGAATACCTGCATGATGAAATGCCACTCCCCATGGCAAAGTACGCTGGAGCACAGAATCCAGACCTGAGACAGAACGCTTTAGCTGATCCAGAACCTCATTGATCCCTTCTCTGTCCACAACGACTGGGGCCAGGCCTGAGTTTTTCACAGAACCTTGAGAAATAAAATATTTTTATAGTTTCTACTAAAATTAATTTTCATTGAAGGAAGGTACTGTGCATACTATAGTCTTCTATAAACTACTTTTCTCTTACTCTCAGCTTGTTGCAAACTGTAGAACTCCCTGGCAATGATGTCTGCCAGCTTCTCACACCAGTTCTTGGATGGACAGAAAAGCAGGACTGAATGGCCACCACAAACAGTCTCGTAACACAGGCTCACAACATGGTCTTCATCTCCCTGAATTAAGATAAAATATTTTCAATGCACTCTCAGATCGAATGGGGTTTTGTAAATGCTGTCATTCTTCTGTGTCCTAGTAGGAATCTTCTACTTCAAGATAGAGGGAGCAAACAAAGAATATGGAGCGCTGTTATCTTATTTTCTGTCTTGCTTTATGAAGTTCAAACACTAGTAAGACCCTATTTTTGAGGACATTTCTAGACCTACCCATGAATAAATGTAACATTTTATATCTTGCTTTCATAAATCTGTTTCTGAATGAAGGTCACACAGTGCACAAAAAAATCACTGCAACCCCCATGCCATGGCTCACAGCAGGGGCGAAGAACTAGGAAGAGCCCCGAGGGAAAACTCCTCTACAGTAACTAGGGAAGACCTGTCAACTAGGATGTCTGAACTAAAAGCATGAGATGTGGTAGTCTAAGCATCGCCAATAAGATGCGCTCAGCAAGCACTGCTGACAAAAGACTGCAAGTGTTCAGAGCACAGTTGAAGACTTTTATGGATACTTATAAAGATGTCCATTCAAAATCCTGCTGTTTACAGCTTGCCTTTTTGGTTTTAAGATCCTAAGAGAGTCCCTGCAACTGATCTGTTTTGCTTGGCTAAGCCAGATTCCCTTCTAGCAAGCAGGCCAAAGGAGTAAGAGAAAAATGTAGGCGTACAGGAAGAAATAAAAAGCACTAAAATACAAATGAAAACAGGGGAGCAATGTCAGGAACTGCATATACACATTGAAAGTTCAGTAAGGATTTTGCCAAATTCAGCCTGAAGTGGTGGAGCCATCAAGTTCCCTTTCCTGGTCCAGTTTGAGGCATAAAAGTCTGAAGGTCCAGTGATAGGTTTCAAGTCCAAGATCACCTGGTCTTATAAAATAAGCCAACTCCTTTAAACTGTTGAGTCATAAGCCTAGTTTAGATCTTTCCCCCGCTTAATTTAGTAACTATCCACAGCAACTATTTCAAAAAATATCCAGAAGGAGATGTAACATCACCTTCTCAATATGACCACATAAAAGCAAGCTTCCAGATATTCATGTCACAAATGTTTCCTTTTGTCTCTAGGACCCTTTTCCTTTGCTGTGCCACTATGCTACTGACATGAGAACCTTTGCGCACAACGAGATCTGAGTGCAAAATATTTCAAAATGTTGCTGGAATTCAGTCCATACTGTCCAACTACTACACTAGTATTACACAGAGCAGTTTAAAGGAACAGAGATAGAGTTCACCCTTCAGAGACTCCACAGAAAAAGAACCTTCAAGTAGGAAGCATGAATTTTCCATTTCTACCCATTTTGTCCTTCAAAATCCTTATAGTATGTTATCCTTAACTTTCCATATCCTTTTCAAGTGCACAAAAGGACTAAATAATGAAAACAGATTCAGAAGAATCAGGATGGACATCTGCCTTCTACTCACCGACAAAATCAGATGATTTAGCAGTTTAACACAAGCAGATTCAATACCAGACTTTTAATGCAAATATATTATGCCAGTGTTGAATGCAAATTCCTTGGGCTAAGCAGGAAATACTTACCTGCATTCATGAAAGTAAGTAGATTCCCAGATAGGGTGTTGGGTAAGGGAAGAATCAAACCTGTCAAGTGCTCAGAAACTGCAAAGTCAACCTCGTCTTCAAGTCAGATTGAAGAAACTTCAAAATCTGCATGAGGGTGTATGGGTTGAGGGTTTTTTTTGTTTACGTCAGTAGAAGACAAAAAAACCAGTTTTGTTCTAAGTTGGAGCATATAATCTATGAAGTAAACAATGAAGTAGGGAACGTCATCTATTTAAAATGAAATTAAAAACATACCAAGAGCTGTCTTTTTAACTTTAGAAGTGCAAAAGGTGTCATCCCAAAGCCACTGCTCAGAGTTTTGTTACCTTCAGTTGAAGCTTGGGCTGGAATTCTCGCACTAAATTCATGGAGGAGTCATATATGTTGCTGCCAATTTTCACCCACTCCTTGAGGGGTACAGGGCGAAAATCTGTACAGTATAGCTCTGCATCCAACCATGAGGCTAGGAGTCCCAAATTAGGGAGGGTAGCACTCATGCCAACTATCTGTATCCCATCAAAATCAGGACTGGTCGTCTTCACCTCTCTGGAAGTGGTTAAAAGAAAATGAAAGTTAGTGACAACACTGGCTACTGTTCTGAAAAATGGAATTCAGAAAAACTAACTCAATATACTTCCTTCCAGACTCTAAAATATAAAGCTACTTTTTTTAACTTTTTGACAAAGAAACAAACCATACTCTACTCTTAGCAAACACAATGTCATGTTATGCATTGGTAACAAGATAATTCAACTTTTTATCACTTTGAACCTAAATCTCAACCTTCTTTAGGTAACAACAGCTATAAATGAGTGTTTATTTGAAGAAACTGAAAACAAATACATAAAAATCAACCAGTTCCTTGACACTAACAAAAACATGGAAATAAAGGAATGGCTTAATCTCCATCTTAATCTTCTAAGCTTAAATGCCTTAATTAAAACACTTCTATTTGTTTCCACTTCAGCACAAATAATACTAAACTAAGGTCTTCCTAGATGTGGGAACCAAAGCCCTAAGTTCAGCAAAAATGGAAGTAGCTTCAGTTCTTAAACTGCTGAACAGCAGCTTCCATTAAAGGCAGTGAGAAGTAACAGACTCCTAACCGACCAGAAAACACAAACTGTTAATTTAGATACCCAAATGTAGATTTTAATTCAGGCTTTACATCCACACAATAGTTTGAGGGGTTTTTTTATGCTCCTACACTTATGTTTGAAAACTACTCATTTGAATTGCACTGAGCCATAGATTGAGACAATAAAAAACAAAAGGTCTGACAAATCAACATGAGCTCAGAAACAGACAATCTTTTTAGAAGACCTCGCCTTCAGGGGTGGGTTGTAACACCTGGCAAAGACAAGATAGAATAAGATAATCCAGAAGCTATAGTATAAAAAGCTAGTCGCTTATGAGACAGAAATAAGGAAGATGGGGAGAGGTAGACTCTATAATCTAAGCTTTTCAAGCATTTGCTAGTATAGCTCCGCCATCAAGGTTGCAGTTTTTTGCCCCTAAAGCAACTTTGGACCCTTTTTTTCCCTAAAGCAACTTTTGACCTTCAAGGATCAAAAAACTTTCAGCTCCACAACACACTATTTGACTGGGGAGGAGAAAAATATGCTACAGAATTTCAGCTGGGTCTGCAAAAGCCTTGCAGATTAAGAAGGTTACACCTTCTCCTCCATTTGCCTTTGTGTTTGGGCACTATGGAACTGCTGGGCAGTTTGCTGCTGAGGAACTAGATATTGAACTCTTAAAAGACTCTAGAGCTCTTCTGAAACATTTAATCTGTTCCCCAGTGTCCAATCAGTTGCGCTAAAGGCAAGAAACCATGCAACCACTAGGCTGTTGCATGTTATAAGCAAAGCCAGAGCTCATCCTGAGCAGTGCTAACTAAGCAGACTACTGGCATATCCTCTTAAGCCTTCTGACCAATTCACCATGCAAAAGTTAACAACATGCCCACTCTTCCACAACACCTGAACATTTCTGGAGGATAAATACCCCATTCCATGAAACACCGAAAAAATCTGGTAGAAAAATTGTTTTAAAAAAATCCCAAGTTTAAAAAAAAGAAAAAATTAAATAGGCTAAAGAAGTAAATGAAAGCTTCAGCCTTATTTCTTTTCCTGAGAGAATAAATCCCATGGTAGCACACAAATTGAAAACCACGATGAAAAGAGGTTTTGACTACAATGGCAGGCCCCTGAGAGGTGGTATGATGAGATCTTAACAATCAAAATAGTCTAAGTCATCACTCTCATAAAAACCCTGGAGCTAACCCAAATTTCCAATCACCCAGAAAACACAATATTTAGAGTCATCCATAATTTAGCATTAAAAGACAAACATGCTTGTCTACCCACCGTTTTGCTGCCTTCTCTGTAACATATCTAACTTTAGTCAGGAGGAGTTCCAGCAGATATCCTCGATGAGAGTCTCCCAGCATGTGCAACTCATCCACAACCACCACTCCTGACAAAGAGAAGCACTCAGGTTATATCTGACCAAACTCCAAACTAAGAACAGATAGCCCCGATCCTTTCGCATTCCACATAAACTGAAATTTATATTCACAAATCCAGCTGTGCTTACCAACACCACTACAGCTTCCTTCTGTCACTAAGAGAGTAAATCATGACCAGTGTCATGACATTTCACACACCCCCCCAACCACACACAATCAGCTTTTAAAAAATAAAAGTAAATAGGTTGTTAGTCTAGCCACCACACAAAACAGTATTGCAGTATCTGTACTGCAACCTCTCTAGAAGTAAAAACCCCCAGGCTTCAGATTATCTGGAAAGGAAAATTCCAGCACTGAAATGAGCAAGTCAAAAGCTTTGCTGACATCACTGACTTAGTTAAAAACATCATTTCTTACTAATACAGTAATGTCAGAAAAAAAACCAGGAGCAGATGTAATTAAACTGGCATACTCTGCTTCCTATTATATCGTTTTTCATTAACCAAACCTGAATGAGCCCTACCATGTAGCTTTGGCTTTGTAATGAAAAAATATCCTTATGTGACAGCTTTGTTGTCCTACCACCTGTAAATGACTTTTTAATCTATTAACCACCTCCATCAAATTTTTAAGATGTGTAAAATATCTAAAAGAATAATGTACAAAAAGCTTTCTGAATATCAGCAGCTGGAGACAACAGACCAGACTGTGGTCTGCCCTGAGGAGAAAACATAGAGGCACTACAACTAAGGCACCCAATGCCCCTCCTGTACACATCCCAGTAGTGGTATGTACCATTGCTGGTCAGCTGACAGGGTCCCAGGGATGTGGAATAGGATAAAGGAAGGTTAAACAAAAAAAACAGGGCACAGAGGACACTACGCTTCATTAGTTGTGCTGCTGTGAAATTTTTTTTTTCCTCTTTGGTTCAGCTATGTAATATCTTTCTGGTACGGCTAAAATAGCAGGAGCTTAAGGGCAAATGTGACCTTATATTATCTGTTTCAAAGCTATTTTTCCTTCTTATTTTTTTTCTCTCCTTCCTACGTATGTTCCTTTTCTATCTGTCTGTTTTCTCCCTCCTTCTCTTTCAAGCCACTTCAGTTAGAAAAGAGTACTGCACTGCTTCATCAGCCTCTTTTACAAACTCCCACCCATCCAGCTCCTCTGTCTTCCTGCACCTCCTCTATTCAGTGCTGACTTGTAAAACATGGTAATTCACTGGTCACTAAACACGCATTTATTCAGCTATCAGAAAAAACTTCTTCCTGCTTCCCCATACAACAATCTGTCTGAATTCTTCCAGAAGCTGAGACAGGACAGTTTAATCAGATATCTACTGAAGTAAAATCCATACAAGTTACCTTTCCAGTCTTCATGCCAAGCAGCAGCACATTTTACTTCCTGAGACGAAGCACAGAACACTAGTGGTACCTACAGGCCAAAGCACAGGGAATGCCGCTATTTTTTGCACAGGCCACTTGTTTTATGCCTTCTGCTGCTACTCAGCTATAATGTATATTCAGACACTAAACCTGTGTACTGTATTGCCCTGGCAGCCTGCAAGCTGGTGAGACCTGACTGTCACACGTGCACGACCGCTCTCCTCTATTCAGGCAGCTCTCGGAACACACTCACTGGGATAACACAGCAGGAGCAAACAGTCAACTGGTATTTTTTACAAAGCTATCCTCTTCTTAAAATGATACTGCAGCCAAGGAGGACTTCAGGCCCTGGCACGCAATGGGGTTTTCTTTTTCACAAGTTCAGGAAGTTCTGGCAAGCAAGGCCAGAACTTCGTCATACTACATTGCTACTGAAAATGAGTCTAGCCTCCTTTTCTGTCTGCAAATTAGGTGTCTCCACATAAGACAGCTGAAAAAAACTACGAAAAAGTACCTGAGAGCTATCAGACATGTTTACTGTAGAATAACTAGGCTAGTCCCCATCCTGTTTAAAACTAAAAAGTTCTGAATGACAAGAAGGGAGGATTTGGTATTGATTTGGGGTTTTTTTAGTACAATTAAACCAGTAACTTTTTAATTTCAAGTTTAAATTAAGAAAAGGAACAAGTCTCATAACAGCACATTACAAATCCATTCCCAGCTGACATGCTAAGAAAGCATATTTTTCTCTAACCACTTTCCTAAAAATTTCTTTAGCATCAGTGTCAAGAGGATGAACAACAAGAGGAATCATCTCCTGCGTACCTGGATGTTCAAAACTGACATGTTACATAATAATTAGCAATACAACATTGCTTTTAACTGCTTCACACAGCAAAAAGAGCTCTGGCAGGCAGAAGATTTGAATTTCTCTCAACAATTTCCAAAGGCAATGTAAGCTATCAGCACTGGGTTGACATAACAAAAGGAACAGCTCAAGTTAGAGATGGAATCCAGCCAGGGTTGCAGTCGTCTCCCAATAACTCATCCCAAAAGATAAAACACCCTTGTTCCCAACCAGTCTAAATTTAGAATTAATTAGAAGACAAGGTACAATCTTGCAGTTTCAGACAAGCTTGCTTTAGGTGACAGTTAAACTGGCATTTTCAGTTCATGCCCATATTTTGCAGCTTTTATGAAAATTTATCTCCAAACAGAAAATTTGTCCATTTTTTACATAAGACAATTTTTTAAAATCAAATTAATTTAAAAATTGATGTCAAAGAAGCATACAAAGGAAAAAAAAAAAAAAAACAACAAACAAATAGCATTTTTACCCTTATTTCCATCATATGGCCATACTAGGGCACAAGAGAAATGGATGGTTGCAGCAGAGGTGTTCTCAAATGGTAAAATTATAATATGATGCTTTCAGGAGTTATTGATATTGAGGATACATATTCAAAGTCAAATCTTGTAGTTATTTGGCTGGTTACACTTCTCAGGTACATTTACCTTAGAAACCACAGTAAAATGTAGGGATGAAATGGAGGTCCCAGCTAAAGGAATTTGGTACATTTTAGCACACTAAGCATGCTTCGAAGACACCCAAGCCAACATCAAGATGTTTATCCCAACCCCACTGTCTGCTCTGTGCTGGCAGTACAGATTGTACAGTGTGGTGACCTAGGATCAAATTAACCTGATTTTAAACAAGCAAAAAACCCTAAACTAAGTAGTCATATATTGAAATAACTAACTGCATGATCACCATTCTCTTGCAAGTGAAGTGATGAAGATGAACATTCAAGAACTGAGCTGGACTGCAGGAGCCTCAGTTTGAATGAGCTTAAAATGCAGCACAACAGTCACCCACTCATCTTCCAGCCCACTGGCAGTTTCTAAAGTGTTCATGGTGATTCAGCCCCTACAGATCCAGGTATTAATGTGTTATCCCATGATTTCACACTCTAAAAAACCCTGCAAGGCTTTATTTCCCTTTTTCTCCCTTTAAAAAAAATCTTCTGGTATACAATACAGCAGAATATTATGATACCAGATGCACACAGAACATCAGTCTCAAAGGTGGAGGTCTCAGAGCAGCTTGATACTCAGCTATTTTTCCAATTTTTGTATTCTTAAAATAGCAACCAGCTATGTTACAGGACAGAGTGAAGATAGGGAGAATTAGTATATAAAACAAAACTGAGTAAAGCTTTATTGAGCAGAGAAATGAAGAGAAGAACAAACTTCTGATTAGACTAGGAAAGCACCTCTCTCCAAGTGCTCACTGGAAACACTGGCTTCTTCAGGTTTTATATCTCCCCCCAAATACTAAATGAATACTACCCTTACCTAGTGGCCATCAGGGACACAGTGACCCAGAAGCCAGTGTTACAAGGACAGGGGGCTTTTGAGTGAACTACAAGCTCTCCCAGTCACCATGCCTACCCAGAGGAGTCCTATCATTCAGCTTATCTGGATCCAGACAAGCACAAAAGACAATCTCTTCTCTTCCTCGAGCTAAATGAAGATAGATCACAAAATCCAGTCTCTGTCCAAAACAAACAAACCTAATACATTCCTGAACTCAAACATACCTCAGACCTTTAATTCAATTTTATTAATTAGAAGACCTTTTCTAGCAATGGGAATCACTGCTTATTGCAACTAATCACTATCCATGGACTCTCATCCATGTCAGACAAACTAAAACCTGCAGCTTCTACATACTCATCCCAGATTCTGAGCTACACGGAATAATGCTGACTGCCCTCCTAAATCCAAGTCAGAGGTGCTCTGGAAGAAGGAAATTGCTCAATTTTCCTGTATGGTATGTCTGTCAAATATATAACTGAACAAATTCAAAGCATCCCATGATTTTACATGTACTCAGAATATGTAATAAAATCTCATCCCCACAATGGTCAAGCCTTGGTATTTTACCCAGTGAGTCCATTTTGTTTTCTTCTATTAGCCTATTGATTAGTCCGTTGGCTTTCTCGATGGTGCAGACAGCAACATCCAGAGCAGAAAAACGTCCAGCAGGAGACATGCTTCCCATGTAGCCTCCAACTGTCACATCCACCTCCTGAAACAGGGACTGTTTTCCAAGGATACAGAATGTCATGCCAAGGTTACAACTCTGAATTTTGACTCATGCCTTCTGGAATCACATAAAAGCCTGCATTCTACAATTACAGTTTCTAGTACTGTTAATGCCAACTAATCAGATTAAAGGCATAGCTTAGTCAGTTACTGATACTTCTTTTCTCCACTGTCATTTTTTATTTCCAAACCAGAAGCCATGGAGTACACGTTGCGAGATAAATTGTATATAACTTAGTAAAAGGTAAGGACCACTGTTTTGTATAAAAAGATGTCATATTAAAAATGTTAGAGAACACACAGTGCAACAGTTTATAATACCACTGGGTTACATACAAAGAATCCTTCCTCTTGAGAAATCTTGGGCAAAAGCCAAATGTGTAACCCCAAATACAACGATGACACAAAGCCAAGAAACAACTTATTTTCTTCCAGGGCTCATTACTGCAGTGTTAAAATCCTTTGGCACTTCACACATAGCATTAACGAAAGGTACAGATGTTTGGACCTCATGGGCAGGATACCATATCATTTCAAATACGTGCAGCTAGGGCCAAACCTTAGGCCAGGAGTAGTACAGCACAGCACTGATAATCCTCCATCTTTACAAGACTAAAGCAAAAGCGTGTCTCCATTATCAGTTGCTACATAGTAGCTTTTGCACTCAGTAGGATTTCCTAGCAATTTGCAAGGTTACAACACCATCTCAGTTCATTAACAAACCACAATGTGCTAAATGCTAGAAACCATAACAAAAATCCCAGCTGGATTTGGATTTCGCTTTAGTCGTTGTTACCTAGTGGAATTTTTTTTAAAAAACTTTATTTCAAGTTTTAAAAAGACTGATCCCACTGTAATTTTGGTTTTTAAATACCTGGAGTGAAGAAGCAGAATGAAAGCAAAGGCACAAAATTTTGGCGGAAAACCCCACAGAAAGCTAAAATACCTTTTATCCTTTCAGATAATGTTAACACCTTCCCTTTGTAGTTTTTCTGACACAATCTCTAATTAGAAACTTCCTTTAAAGTTTGTATATTATAAAATCTGTGAATAAATACAAGCAACAATGCTTTAAAAGTCAAAGCTGAAATAAAATATTTTAATCAACTTCATAAAATTTTTCCAAGTTCTCTTTCTGGCTCAAATTTTCATTTTTTTATCTCAACCTAGAGAATATTTTTAATTACCTACAAATCCGTTCTGAAAAGACTCTGATTTTTTTTTCCCTAAAATCCATGCTTTTGCATTTCTGTTTAAATAACGTGACCCAACAACTACTACCCATAAATTTACCTCCTTCAGTGCTACTTACCTGCAGATAACATTTCTTCTCCTTGGCCACAGAAACAAAGGGAAGGATGAGAAGAGCCTTCTTACGAGTCTCCAGGACTCTCTTCAAAATAAGCAATTCTGCAACAAGAGTCTTTCCAGCACTGGTAGGAGCTTGAAAAAAAAAAACAAACAATTTTTGTAATTAATTTTTTTAAGTTTAAAAAAGAAATCCAACAAACAAGAATCGCAGACCTAGTATAGAAAGCAGTTACTGGAGAACCTAGGTGGGACTCTTCAGTTGATGTCTCCCACCCACAACCACAACCACATTTGCAGTCAACTCCATAAAGAGTCAAGAAGACTAAAAATCACCCGCCTCTCTTCTAAGTTCTTCATCTTCCCAGTGCTGCTCTGGAACCTTTTTCCCATGAAAATAGGCAACCAATTGTAATTTTTGACAGATTTCTAGTTCACCAGTCCTACTTCTCCTTCTGCACACACACCCCTCCCACAGGTTATGTGCAGAGAAATGTCAAAGGACTGAAAAAATCAGATAGTAAATAACATTCTCAAAAGTATTTATGTCTACCATTGCTATTATAATTCAGTTCCTGGTTGACACAGCCTATAATTAAAAGAGAGTCAACATTAATTGATTCCTAATTATCAGTTTCTAAAGGAACTTTAACAGGGAAAATGGAGAAAAAAGTCTCTCCTCACATTGGAAAAAAGACCATTAAGCCAGGTTTGAGGTACAGCAATGGGACAGATCTTAATGGGATGTCTTCAGAAAAAAAGAGGATCCTGACCTTTCTATCTGCCAGATCAGAATCCTTCAGCATCAACATGTTCTTGTAAAGGGCAGTGGAGAAGTTAGAGGGGACCGTTTTTGTCAGATGTTTGCATACCTGAGTAAACTAGGTTTCTCCCTTCCAGAACTTGTCCAAGCATTAGGCATTCTGCTTGCCATTCAAACATCTGTACTACTCCAAGACTGTGGTATTTTTCCAGGACTGCTTTGGGAAGACCCCAGCTTGCAAGGAGCAACTTGTCTGCTTGGTCTTCAGGAATGTTTACCTGCTGATATTGACCTTTGGGAAGAGAAAAATTTTAAAAGCCAAGTATCATCCTTGAATCTGAGGTCATGTACGTTATGCACCTAAATGTCAAACCTCTCTACAAAATCCTGTATTACAAGAAAAGGCAATAAACTATCTGCCCTATATTTTTCAGTATTTCCTAGGGATGTTTCACCGTTACTCTTCTCTCTTTTTTTTACAATTTTTCCTCCTATAAGATTATCCACATTTAATTAATTTCTTCACCAAACTCTTGCTCTGGTATTTGGTTTTGAGACAGAACAGCCATTACCATACATACTCAAATAGAGCTTCAGCACTGATTAATATAACAGCATTACAATGTATTTGCCATCTCATCCCTATCCATACCATTTCCCTTTTAAATCACTGCCACTGAGACTAAGGCTTCAGTAATCCTCAGATTACAGAACTACCCTGGTTTTTTTCTTGCTTTACAGATAAATGAAATACACAACATAAACCAAACAAGCAAATCAAGCTACTCTCTACAGTGTGTCATATTTCAGTTTATCAACACTGATTAGTATCTTCACAATACCACCAATTCTTCTAGCTTAATTAAGTTGCTTGCTGATTATTTTTTGTCTTTGTAATCTTAGACAATTTTGTGCTGGCTACAGATATTTTCTCCTTCCTCTCCTTCCCCTCCCTTTTTCCAATCAATACAAAAACTCAAGCTTTTTGTCCCTTTCCTCATCTGATATAGAAAACAGGTTTCTGATCACAGTAATGTCTCCCCTATATGTATGTTCCCATAACTATTTTGTGAAAGACTTTGTCAAATCAAGATGAAAAACAAGTACTTGTGTGTACTGACTCTACTGTACCCGTTCTTCTACTGGTGCATTCAAAAAATTATAAAATAAATTTCCCACCACTGTTGACAGCAGAAGGGCAGGCTGGATCAGCAATGCTACCCAGAATAAGCAGCCAGCATTTTTTGTCTCAACACATTAAAAATTTCAACTGCCACCTTGAGGTTAATCCCAGCCTAGCTGTCACTGGTGTGTGTTCATTCTCTTCCACACAAGTATATTTTAAAAAGTTGACATAACTTAGCTCTGAAAACTTTGTTTCACTTTGTGTAAGCCAAGTACCATAAAATACTAAACAAGAAGTTAAGCACCACTGGGAGAGAACAGCAGTATGCCACGAAGCAGAACAGGCTCGCCAAGGGGAATTCAGAGGAGACCGCTGTCTATTCTAATTGTCTATCCTAAACTGTGACTGTAGTGGGCTGACCCTGGATGGACACCAGATGCCCCCCAAAGCCTCTCTGTCACTCCCCACCTCAGCTGGTCAGGGGAGAAACAATACGATTAAAGGCTCGTAGGTTGAGATAAGGACAGAGAGATCACTCAACAGTTACCATAAGAGAAAGCACTTGACTTGGGGAAAAATAACATTACTAATCAAATCAGAGGATTTGATAGGATAAGAAGAAATAAAACAAAATCTTGAAAACACCAACCCCTTACTTTTCCCTTCTTCCCAGGCTCAACTTTAGTCCCAATTTTCTCTACCTTCTCCCCCACAGGAGCGCAGGGGTATAAGGGTTGCACTCAGTTCGTCACACGTTGTCTCTGCCTCTCCTTCCTCCTCAAGGGGAGGACTCCTCACACTCTTCCTCTACTCCAGCGTGGTATCCCTCCCACTGGAGACAGTCCTTCATGAACTTCTCCAATATGAGTCCTTCACACAGGCTGGAGTTCTTCATGAATTGTTCCAGTGTGGGTCCCCCACAGGGTCACAAGTCCTGCCAGCAAACCTACTCCAGCATGGGCTCCTTTCTCCATGGGGACACAGGTCTGCCAGGAGCCTGCTCTGTGTGGGCTTCCCATGGGGTCACAGCCTTCTTCAGGCATCCACCCACTTCAGTGCGGGGTCCTCTGCAGGCAGATCTCTGCTCCACCATGGACCTCCATAGCCTGCATGGGGACAACCTGACTCACCATGGTCTTCCTCATGGTCTGCCAGGGAATGTCAGGTCTGGCACCTGGAGCACCTCCTCCCCCTCCATCTTCACTGACCTTGGTGTCTGCAGGGCTGTTTCTCTCACATATGCTCACTCTCTCTCTGGCTGCAATTGCCATTGCACAGGGGTTTTTCCCCCTTCTTAAATACGTTATCCCAGGGGTGCTACCACTGTCACTGATGGGCTTAGCCTTGGCCAGTGGCAGGTCCCTCTTGGATCTGATTTATGATTTATGTACAGAAGTATACCACTGACATTAACCTCTTTTTTACCTAGTAGAACAATGCTAAGAAACAGTCAAAATTAGGAAGATACAAACTGTTGGTTAAAAGCACTGGGTATTAGACTTCTCTGAACGAAAACCCTTCCAGAATGTGGGGCCAGTTGGACACAAGAGTGTTGCTTACTGAACTGTCTTTGAGGATTTGCCCTGCGGAGATGTGTAGGTTGCCTTGCTCAGCATCATTTGCAGAAATTGACAATATTGTACCTTGCAGAACATAATCACACCAGGGAGGTGTGGCATGACTGGAGAAGAGACCAAGAGATGTAAAGCATTAAAAAGTTACAGAAAAATCAGAAAAGAAATGAAATTGCAAGATGCTACATAAACACCTCGATCTTAGATCTTATATGTAACGTGATGCTGCACACGTCTGGATTTCTCTCGTGATTCAAGAGCACAATAAGCTGGTAAAACGTATGTATAGCATCTAGAAGCTTCCTTTGAAGTAGCTCTAGCTGGCAGCAGAACAATTTCATATGACACCTTACTACAAAATGTTTGTATAACACAATACATTTATATAACATCTTGTATATTGTGTATAGGAAGGTCCTGTATATGCTTTTTGTGTATTGTATATGTATTCTTGAATCATTTTAACAACACAGGTAAGCCTTGCCTGGTATACGAGAGTACAGACTGCCCTGTTTCTTGTATTATGGCAGCACCCAGAGGCCAAGACAAGAATAATGTCTGCCGTTAAACGGCGTACAACGGAACGAGCCCGACCCCAGAGGTGAGCACAGAACACACATTTCCTTAACTACACAGTGATTAGTGCGGGAAAATCCTTCGATTACCATTTTTACGCCCACCACCTTGCTAACACAAGCCGCAGCCACTGCCCTCTAGGGAGAAAGGCAGGGGCGAAGCGTCGGGCCTTCTGCCGCAGGGCAACGCGACTCTCCCGGGGCTAAGGCCGAGAGAGGCTCGGAGGGTCCCCGTCCCCTTCCAGCAGCGCCGCTCCCGCTCGCCCAGCACGTCCCGACCCGCCGCGCTGCACGACCGAGGGAAAGGCGGGGAAAGGAAGAAAGGATGGAAGGAAGGAAGGGGAGAGAAGCGCTGCGCTCTCCTGCGCCGGTACCTGCCGAGCCGCTGCCACGCAGGGAGAGGTCGAGGCCGGCCGGAGGGCTCAGCACGGCCCGCCGGGGAGCGGCGGGGCCGGGCGGCTCGGTCTCCCCCGGCCCGCGGGGGCGGCCGCCGCGAAGCCCCGCGGCCGCGGCGGGGACAGCGCCCGGGGCGGCCTGGCCGCCATCTTCCCGCCGCGACATTCAAACCCAGCCCCGCCCCGGCCGGCGGGAGGGCGGCCCGAGCGGCGGCGGGGAGAGGGCAGGGAGCTGGGGAGGATGCTCTGCCGGCGTGCCGTCACCGCAGAGCGCTGGTGGTCTTTGCCAAAATAGGCCTCGGCTTAAGCAGCGCTCGGGAGCGCGCGGTGTTCGTGCTGTGCAGGTGAAAAGCTTAAGGTTAATTAAGGAAGGCGACGGCGTCTGCTTCAGCAAAACAAGCGCGCCGCGAACAGGCGGGCCTGCCTTGTAGAGGTGCTTCGTCCTTGTGGGGAAAAGGCTGAAATGCCTAACAGAGAACGGCACAAAGGACAAACAAGCGCCTCCCTTAGTGGTTTCGAATGGCTCAGCCAAAATAACAGCTTCAGATTCTAAAAGAACAGGACTGGTTTTATCTCTCCTCAGTGACATAACTATCAGAATCAATTCAGTGAAAATTCTGCAACACCCAAAAAATGCATATCTCTGTCCATCACCCAAAAAAGTGCTAAAAACCATGATATCAAAAAATAGGGCTTTTCCAAGTTGCTTTTGATTTCAACTTAAGGAAACATACTAATCTTACCAGAAATATCAAGAACTAAGGGTGAAGGTTCAAAGTGGTTCCAGGAGCATGAACACACGTAGTCTTTTCCTGCTGTCCACCACTACTGTGTTTTACTTTGGGTAACATATGCACACGTGCTCCACTCTCTCAGAAAAACCTTCTCTCCATGTTCTGCATATCTCTACAGAGAAATGGATCACAGCTTGGAAATCTGCCTTTATGGGAAGCAGCACCAGTGCTCATGAACTCAAACACATACACACACCTTCTCTGAGGCATTGAAGACCCATGTCCTTCAGCCTGTCTTCTCACAGGAACAGGTCATTGGCCCAGAAACACTGGGAAAACAGCCAGTGGTAAAAAAAGGACGGGGGAGTCAGGTGTGGAAGCAACAGTCTTCATTCTAGTTGTCTTCTTTGCAAAAACCTAAAGCTTCTGTACCCATCTTTGTCTTGCAGAAAAAATTTCTGGCCCTCGAAAATGAGCACGTATTCTCAGTCTTGTCATTAAAGCAACCTCTTAAAGGTTAAATGGAAGCAAAATCCTTTAAGAATAGTGCTGTCATTTCAGGCAATTATATCTGAGTAAGGGTAAGGAATTGTCTAAGGGTAGAGTAAACATATTTAAATACTCTTTAAATTAAGCATCTCAGAAAGCTTCTTTTGTTGTTAAAGTTTACAAAACCAGATGCTAGCAGTAGGCCCTTCTGTATTTCAAAGACCAAGCACCAGACAAGTACAACATGCACTTCAATTATTTTAATGAATTGACACTTGGAGAATGTATCCATTCTGCAACTCCAAAGACCTAAAGCTAAATACATTAAACAGAAAAGGCATACTGAAATCCTTTGCTGAAGACTCCTCACTGCAGAAAACAATTCCCACAGCAGACTAACCATTTCCTGTATTAGTAGTTAAAAAAATAATTGAAGAAAATATCTCAGTATTCTACTTAGAAACAATATATAAACCTATTGCACCAATAAAAAGACCAGAATAAGCACTGTTGATACTCGAAATGCTCACAGCATAGACATGTTTCACTTTAGCATGTAGTTTTACAACTGTAGCACAAAATCTATTACTTCCCCATGACTTCAGGTCCATTGAAGTACAATTCATGTCCTCCTTGCAGCTTTGAAAAAGCTATTTAAAACATTAAAGGGGACATCTATCTTAATTCTACTCTTTTTTTTAAGGGGGAAAAGTCAGGTTTTGCTCACTGAATTTTTTAATTAATTAAAAATAGTTTACAAAATTTGAGGACAGACCTACTTTACCAAAGCAGGAAAATGGGCTAACTAGCAACCAGTCGAAGAATTTGGTTCCGTAAGTATGTGCACAGCTGGTTCATCAAGTCTCTGTTCTGTCCTTCAACCCAGTGCATTTCTACTAAGACATCATTTCCTTCTTTCTTCACATTCATTAAACACTTAAAGAGGAAACATCTACTAGTTTCTTTGGGGCTTTGTTCTTTTTCAACTGTCAGATTGCTAGCTTCCTCTGAAAGGCAAGATTCCTCCTTTGCATCACCAGAACCTTTGCCAAGAGATGTTTCTCCCTCCTTTGCTTCCATCTCCTCTTCCTTCACAGGATCACTGTGTTCTTCTTTGGCAGCAGATTCCTCTGGTAGCTCATCACCTGTGGTCAACTGAACGTCTTCATCAGGTGCCATAAACCCCATTTCAGAGTCTTCAGTCTTCGGGTTTTCACAGTCTGAATTGTTGCTCACACTTTTCTGGCTGTTCTTTTCCTCTCCCATTGCTTGCAGAGTATCTTCAGAAGCTCGAGGAAGTTCTCGTAACTGCCTTATTCTCTCTCGTTTCTTTCTCCTCAAATGAATCCAGGAATTTTCAATGGCAGTCACGAACAGGCTAACTTCATCTTTTCCACAGGGAACACGTTTATGCTGAACCTATTGCAGAAAACAGCAGAATTTCATTCAATCCTCTCACAGTTATGCTTTCAATTAGAATGTTCTTTTAACTTCTAATATTTCATACTGTACCTTCAGATCAGTGAGAATCTTCTCTACCCAGGCTCTAACCACAGCAATAGCTTCTACAGCATCCCAGCCCATAGCTGCAGCTTTGATCGATAACTCTTTGACCGTAGAAGCCAAGACCATAAACGTAATTGGTTTTCGTGGTTTTTCTAATTTTCTTCTTTTAGAAGGAGGTGACTAGAAGGAGAAAGAAAGAAAACAAATTACAAGTCTATGCAGTATTAGTGGGGTGACTTTTGTACTCGGAAGACTATGATTCTCTTAAGATATGAGGATTAAGAGCATAATGTAAGCCACTAAACAGTCAGTCACACAGCCTGTTTTACTTCACCCTCAAGAATTTTAGACTAAAACCAGCTAACAGGATCATGCACTTTAAACTCCCTCTGTCAATTAGGCTAGTGTATCTTCAGATGTTCGGCAAAAAGCTTCATTGATTCCTTCAGACTACTAGCTCTCTGTGAGCTGAGAAAACGCAGCTGCACTTGGGAATAGAGGTCAATTGCTAATATCCACACTTTGATCCAAGTTCACCAAAGGTCTACTTGTGTCTTCGATAAGGTTGGTTATTGTCTATACCTATCTTCAACTATATGAACATCCAGATCCAAAAAAAGCAACTAGCTCACATTTAAGGTGAATGAGCTCCACGTACATTCATGTAGGCAAGTCTGAGTTAGACATGATCGTAACTATTTGGTAACAGAATCCACATGTTAAATTAAAACTGAGTTCTCAAAAGGAAGCTTAAATTCAAATCTAGCCCCAAACTTAGCACATTTTTATTATTACTAAACTGCTCTCATATTACTAATTATCCTTACTTTCAGTGAAACCCACAGGAAGTTCTTACACTGGCTTCCTTTTCCCAGCCTGAACATGGGTCACTCATGAATCACTTTTAACAACCACTAACAGACCACCAGCCAGGTAAGAAATCCCACTGCCTGTACAGCCCAATCCAAAGAAAAACAGTTTGTATCACAGTAGTTACAGCTCATTAGCCCCTTCCTAAGCAAAAGGCACAGACAATCACCAAGCAAATCAGAATTAAGCTACTTACAGGTACTTGTACATCGTCATAGAAACTCCAGGCCAGTGCCCATCTCATGGTACGTCCTTGACAGAATTCAGTATGAGTAACTTTAGGAACCTATGCAAAGAAATAACAAAAAACTTTATTTCAGACTCACAAACAACATTGCTTTACTGCACGCATTTTGAAAGAAAGCATATTTTCTCACGACAGAAATGGAGATTCTTTCTGACACAGCTCAGGAACATCAGGACCACCTGAAGTTGGTTAGTGCCAAGCCTGGTACCAGTGCCCACTTCTCTTTATCTGCCCCAAAAAAATTAAGTCTGCATTTACACTGCCTTTCAATCTAAAGCTCAGATGTTACTGCTGTCTAGTCTTTTCATGCATGGATGCTGTAAGGCATTTATGTGTGGTATGGAGAATGTGTTAAATACTAGCAAGGATAAAAATCAACCATCCCACTTCACTCTGAATTATCACCAGCTCCAGAGCACATGCCCCAGGCCTGCTGCACAGAAGGAGAAAAGACGGAAAAAAAAAATCTTCTACTTTTGAAAAAAGAGAGGAAAAGATATCTCTATACTAGAATTTTTCCTATCTTTCTATCAAAATTTCCAATAAATACAGCAATGTTAGGACAGTATGAACAATGAGTGGACTTTCTGGAACATTTCTGCCACATCCTAACCTGAACCACAACACAACATGAGCTTGGTTAAAACAAACATATTCTAAGCTCTGATGCAATAAAGATTACAAACCTGAACAAAAAGAAAAATACAAAAGGAAACCTCAGCTTTCCTGGGCAAGGTTTGCAATGATTTCTCTCACTTTTGCTAAGACTGAGGTGCAACAGTTCAAGGACAGAGAAGAAAATCAGTTGCTTGAAATTTTGTGCCTCGCTCAGCATCTGCTTTTAGCACTGAATTTACAGATTTCCTATAGCCTGTAATTCATCTTTCTGGGAATTGATTTTATCATGTATTCTCTTTCCTTACCCCATATGCAAGGACAGATCTCATGACCACTTTCTGTGTATGGAAATGGTATGCTATGCTTCCTCCAAAAAGCCTTTAAAATGAGAACAGTAGCACAAGGTTCAATTTTACTTGGTGCCTGAATTGTACACAAACAGAACAATGCTGTCACTTCAGTCATGTTCCAATTTCTTTTATCAACCAAAATTGCTAGATTTCATGTTAGCTAAGAGGAAAGAAGGTTAGATTTTTTTTTTTTTTTACAACAACCCCATTAAGGCTATTTTAAAGCAGGAACCCTGTAGGTTCTAGAATGGATGAATACATGCTTCAACACGAGATAAAGACAAAAACCTGGAGACAGTATTTGCTATCTCTCTGTCAGCTTTGAATCTACAATAACTAAATCTTAACTGTTTCCCTAAATAGGCATTGTAGTTCCTTCTTGTAATAAAAACTCAGTAAAATAATTCAAGAATTACCCACATGCATTGAAACATAGTATTTTTTTGTACAGAACATATACAAGGTATCTGGACTCTGTACAAACTCACCCCCTGGATTCGAAGTTCTTCTTTCAGTGGTGCTAAACTGCATTTCTTCCCCAGCATGCAACTGTACCATCTGCAGAGTACAGAACACAGTAATCAAGTGTTTTACAAATAGAGATCAACTGAAAATAGCAACTACCAGTAAGAACTACTTGGAGCAGAAAGCTGTAAGAACAGTAGATTTAAAACCAAACAACAAAAAAATTCACACATAAAATTCCGGCAGCTGTATTTTAGAAGGATATTTAAAAAATAATAGGAAAAAAAGCAATCTTCCAGAACAGCTATAGATACTGACGTACAACACAGGGGGAGTGAAAACCTGATAGTCAGAAAAGTGAACTGATGTACCATCTGCTTACATTCTCCTAAAGAAGGCCTCACTATGTTTTTTATTGTAGCTTATGTTCACCTAAGACAGTGCAACAGTGCCCTTTAGTAAGCAAAGCTTCTGGTTACCAAAATTCAGCCAGCAAAAGATGGAAACTTTCAGGTAATGAACAGATAATTAGGCAATGTCATAAACCCTTCTCCATCCCAGAATCCCTTAAGAATGAACCCTCACTGTCTTTAGCAAGTGTGTGCTATTTTAGCTGCAAGCTACAAGTGTCACTCATACAGGTTTTTTTTGTCTCCTGCTTTTAAATACCTCCAACAATGAGTTCTAATGGTTTGATGCTCAGGAATGATTACTGATGTGCATATATCCTTAAACTAACCAAACAGATATTAGTGGACTACAGCTACATACCTTACTTAAAATATAATTTTCATATGATTTCTGCCAAATATGAAGGTAAAAGGTGTTTGTCTTGGGGTTTTATAAACTGGAACAAAGCACTCACCGTAACCGCTTTTTAAGTTGAAGACTATCATGAATAATTCTTTTGACAAATTCTAGTTCTCCTCCCTCAGCCATGATTTCTGTGATCCCTCCTGTATTTACAGAACTGGGAGGGGGACGCCGCGGATTTCGAGAATTTACTCCCTGGATAAAAATAAAAAGGAACATTTGACATGAACATTTAATGAAATCTTCTTCTGTTTTGTTCACTGCTTCCTGCCTCAGTCTTTAGTTGGTAGCAAGCACCACCACCTCTAGTTACCCTTCCCCCATCAGAACCATGGGTAATAGACAAAGATACATTCCAAATAAGCTTAACAGTGAAATTGCTACAATCTCAAACCTAGGCAAGCTACTTGCTACACATCAGGATCCTGCTAACATGAAGTATGCGGTTCCAATACATGTAAGACATGCTGACGACATGCATCTACACAATTACAAACTACAGTGTTTAATTAAATCTTAAATCTTTATTCTACTGGCCTATATTATAGAGTTACATTTCTGGCTGCATTCAGTGGGTATTGCAAGACCTGCTCTCAGCTTTATGATACTGTCTATATCACTAAGAAAACAAAAAATACAGATAAGCATAATGCCAGAAACTAATTCCTCTGCACTACTGTTATGCAGCAGGCACTTGATTTCCGATTTACTAGCTGTCTAGTTTCCAAACTAATTCTCTAAGACAGTAAGAACTTGAGCAATCCTACAGTTCATCCTCCACTTTCGGAAAGGTAACAGTTAAGTTTTCAAAACTCCCTTAGGGGCCACGGGGTGAGGAGGGAGAAGACTTAAATGCTATTTCATAATGATCTGGAATTTTCCACTCCAGCTTCTCCAAGAAAAGAGGTTAAATTGTTGCTACCTTCCCACTGACAGAATACTGAAGTACAGGCAATGTTCAGTTTGTTAGCTTACCTTTGCTTCCAACTGGTTGGCAAAAAAGGGGGGGTTGCACATGCAGAAATCATAAATGATCTCAGATTCTTCCTTCAGTGCATCCATTAGGAGTGTCTTCTGTGGTACCTTAACCACTATTAGAAAATGTGAATTTGGTCAGCAAGAAACTGCATTTTCTATCTAGCATGCCATATACTTTACACATTGTATAAAAACTGTACTTCCTAAACAATACTTTCTATAAAGGACATGTAACAAATATCAGCATGCAAATAAAGACTTCAGGTTAAGGATTTGCATACAAACAGCTTGTATGTTTATACACAGCAGCAGAACCATGAGGCTGTTTAAAACAGTAGGGACTACATACTGAGTTCTCCAATATAACCACAAACGCTCTTTAAGGCCTTCCAACTACAGGCACTAAAACTTCACATGAGGCATTCTCCTTTGCCAGCCTTTTTTCCAGCATAGTGAAACCCCACCACACCACTAAAAATCTTGCGATGGCAGCAGTTAACAGAAAACTCTCAGTGTTCTCCACACCAAGTTCTGTATTTCAAGACTGGCATGGACAACAGATTAAGACATATTGTTCATAAGGATGCTTCCAAAATCCAACACAAGCAAAGCTTTTATTTCAGAGCTGATAAAATGCTTTTTAGTACACTGAGCTCCTACAGAAAAATTTTCAAGATCATTCCAGACCAATTCTGGCATACTGCTATTGCTACCACGGGCATTGTTAGGATCTTATTCAGAAATGAGGACAAAGAACTCCATCTGTACAAGATATGCCTATGTGGCAGTGTCATGCAATTATCCAAGGGGAGCACTCCAGGTCTCCTAGCAGCAGAAACAGCACAAACACTAAGAAATATTTCAGTAACAGACAAGAAATTCAGAGATAAAAAAACCCTGGGGCAAAGCTTAACTTTCAGATTTTTGTAAGGAAAAATAGTTCTGTATCCACACATTCCATGCCAGATGAGCTGTTTTTCTGGTTTAAGCACACAAGGACCTTAGTAAATATTTTGCTTCAGTAAAAACAATTGAGCATGTATTTGGAAGGAACACAGATTCTGATATGCCACTGAAGGTGGCAAAAATACATCACATCATTTGTACGCTGCTAAATACCTTATTACATCATACCTTTTATAAGATCAGACAAGTTATTCTGTTCCACATTCTTCTTGGCATAATTGAAGCACATGTCATCCACTTCTGTTGCAAGAAAATACCAGCCATTTAAAGTTGCTCCGAGTAACGGGTATATGCAAGACGCCCCTGTCCCTGCAGGAGTGAAAATCCATGAAAGAGGCGAAGTAAGTCTCTGGTGTTGTACCCAGTGTGGCTGTTAACTATGTACTTTTTACAACAAAAAGAACTTCAGAAAACGCTGATTACTGATCATGTACTAGTCAGATCTTTAGTGAGCTTTATTTTCATAATTTGAAAATAATGGCCAGTCTTCGCGAACGAAGAGCCGGGGAAGGTCCTTACCCGCATATGCAGATAAGGCCTTCGAGCCTGCGC